>JAHRBC010000006.1:3127500-3758686 GCA_022702545.1 Phycomyces nitens | reverse complement strand
CCTATTCCCTAAACACAGCCCATTCCCTAACCCTATTTCACCTATTCCCTAAACACAGCCCATACCTAGTACCATTCCCTAACCCTATACCTAACCTATTCCCTAAACACAGCCCATACCTAGTACCATTCCCTAACCCTATACCCTAACCCTATTCTTCCTAAACTGAGCCCATGCCCTAGTACCGTTCCCTATTTCTATACCCTAACCTATTCCTAAACACAGCCCATACCCTAGTACCATTCCCTAACCCCTATACCCTAACCCTATTCCTAAAACACATTATACCTAATTATATTTGATGGTGACCCTATTGACATTATTGTTATTATGTTGTTGTTATTAAACACAGCTTATACCCTAGTACACATTCCCCTAACCCTATACCTAACCCTATTCCCTAAACTGGCCCATGCTCTAGTACCATTCCCTAACCCTATACCCTAACCCTATTCCCTAAACACAGCCCATACCCTAGTACCATTCCCTAACCCTATACCCTAACCCTATTCCCTAAACACAGCCCATACCCTAGTGCAGTTCCACTAACCCTATACCCTAACCCTATTCCCTAAACACAATGCCCTTACCCTAGTACCATTCCCTAACCCTATGCCTAACCCTATTCCCTAAACACAGCCCATACCTAAGTACCATTCCCTAACCCTATACCCTAACCCTATTCCCTAATACAGCCCATACCCTAGTACCATTCCCTAACCCTATACCCTAACCCTATTCCCTAAACTGAGCCCATACCCTAGTACCATTTCCCTAACCCTATACCCTAACCCTATTCCCTAAACACAGCCCATACCCTAATTTTAATTTACCTAACCCTGTACTATTAACCCTATTCCTAAACACAGCTGCTTTTCAAATGATTTCACCACAACCTATGCCCTAACTTCTATTCCCTAAACACAGCCCATGCCCTAGTGCCATTCCCTATTTCTATACACTAACCCTATTCCCTAAACACAACCCACATACCCTAGTACACCATTTCCTAACCCTATACCTAACCTATTCCCCTAAACACAGCCCATGCCCTACAGTACCCGTTCCTAACCCTATACCTAACCCTATTCCTATAAACACAGCCCATACCCTAGTACCATTCCCTAACCCTATACCACTTCTAACCCTATTCCCTAAACACAGCCCATACCTAATTACCATTCCCCTAACCCTATACCCTAACCCTATTCCCCCAAACACCAGCCCATGCCCTAGTGCCATTCCCTAACCCTATACCCCTAACCCTATTCCCTAAACACAGTATACCCTAGTACCATTCCCTAACCCTATACCCTAACCCTATTCCCTAAACTTTAGCCCATACCCTAGTACCATTCCCTAACCCTATACCCTAACCCCTATTCCTAAAACACAGCCCATACCCTAGTACCATTCCCTAACCCTATGCCCTAACCCCTATTCCCTAAACACAGCCCATACCCTAGTACCATTCCCTAACCCTATACCTAACCCTATTCATAAACACAGCCCACTTACCCTAGTACCGTTTCCCTAACCCTATACCCTAACCCCTATTCCCTACAAACACAGCCCATACCCTAGTACCATTTCCCTAACCCTATACCCCTAACCCTATTCCCTAAACACAGCCCATACCCTAGTACCATTCCCTAACCCTATACCCTAACCCTAACCCTAAACACAGCCTTTTCCCTAAATGCATTCCCTAACCCTATACCTAACCCCTATTCCCTAAACTTTATTATGCCCATACCCTGGTACCATTCCCTAACCCTATGCCCTAACCCTATTCCCTAAACACAGCCCATACCCTAGTACCATTCCCTAACCCTATACCCTAACCCTATTCCCTAAACACAGCCTGTACCCTAGTACCATTCCCTAACCCTATACCCTAACCCTATTCCCTAAACACATTGCCCATACCCTAGTACCATTCCCTAACCCTATACCCTAACCCTATTCCCTAAACACAGCCCATACCCTAGTACCATTCCCTAACCCTATACCCTAACCCTATTCCCTAAACACAGCCCATACCCTAGTACCATTCCCCTAACCCTATACCCTAACCCTATTCCCTAAACACAGCCCATACCCTAGTACCATTCCCTAACCCTATACCCTAACCCTATTCCCTAAACACAGCCCATACCCTAGTACCATTCCCTAACCCTATACCCTAACCCTATTCCCTAAACACAGCCCATACCCTAGTACCATTCCCTAACCCTATACCCTAACCCTATTCCCTAAACACAGCCCATACCCTAGTACCATTCCCTAACCCTATACCCTAACCCTATTCCCTAAACACAGCCCATACCCTAGTACCATTCCCTAACCCTATACCCTAACCCTATTCCCTAAACACAGCCCATACCCTAGTACCATTCCCTAACCCTATACCCTAACCCTATTCCCTAAACACAGCCCATACCCTAGTACCATTCCCTAACCCTATACCCTAACCCTATTCCCTAAACACAGCCCATACCCTAGTACCATTCCCTAAACCCTATACCCTAACCCTATTCCCTAAACACAGCCCATACCCTAGTACCATTCCCTAACCCTATACCCTAACCCTATTCCCTAAACACAGCCCATACCCTAGTACCATTCCCTAACCCTATACCCTAACCCTATTCCCTAAACACAGCCCATACCCTAGTAGGCACCATTCCCTAACCCTATACCCTAACCCTATTCCCTAAACACAGCCCATACCCTAGTACCATTCCCTAACCCTATACCCTAACCCTATTCCCTAAACACAGCCCATACCCTAGTACCATTCCCTAACCCTATACCCTAACCCTATTCCCTAAACACAGCCCATACCCTAGTACCATTCCCTAACCCTATACCCTAACCCTATTCCCTAAACACAGCCCATACCCTAGTACCATTCCCCTAACCCTATACCCTAACCCTATTCCCTAAACACAGCCCATACCCTAGTACCATTCCCTAACCCTATACCCTAACCCTATTCCCTAAACACAGCCCATACCCTAGTACCATTCCCTAACCCTATACCCTAACCCTATTCCCTAAACACAGCCCATACCCTAGTACCATTCCCTAACCCTATACCCTAACCCTATTCCCTAAACACAGCCCATACCCTAGTACCATTCCCTAACCCTATACCCTAACCCTATTCCCTAAACACAGCCCATACCCTAGTACCATTCCCTAACCCTATACCCTAACCCTATTCCCTAAACACAGCCCATACCCTAGTACCATTCCCTAACCCTATACCCTAACCCTATTCCCTAAACACAGCCCATACCCTAGTACCATTCCCTAACCCTATACCCTAACCCTATTCCCCTAAACACAGCCCATACCCTAGTACCATTCCCTAACCCTATACCCTAACCCTATTCCCTAAACACAGCCCATACCCTAGTACCATTCCCTAACCCTATACCCTAACCCTATTCCCTAAACACAGCCCATACCCTAGTACCATTCCCTAACCCTATACCCTAACCCTATTCCCTAAACACAGCCCATACCCTAGTACCATTCCCTAACCCTATACCCTAACCCTATTCCCTAAACACAGCCCATACCCTAGTACCATTCCCTAACCCTATACCCTAACCCTATTCCCTAAACACAGCCCATACCCTAGTACCATTCCCTAACCCTATACCCTAACCCTATTCCCTAAACACAGCCCATACCCTAGTACCATTCCCTAACCCTATACCCTAACCCTATTCCCTAAACACAGCCCATACCCTAGTACCATTCCCTAACCCTATACCCTAACCCTATTCCCTAAACACAGCCCATACCCTAGTACCATTCCCTAACCCTATACCCTAACCCTATTCCCTAAACACAGCCCATACCCTAGTACCATTCCCTAACCCTATACCCTAACCCTATTCCCTAAACACAGCCCATACCCTAGTACCATTCCCTAACCCTATACCCTAACCCTATTCCCTAAACACAGCCCATACCCTAGTACCATTCCCTAACCCTATACCCTAACCCTATTCCCTAAACACAGCCCATACCCTAGTACCATTCCCTAACCCTATACCCTAACCCTATTCCCTAAACACAGCCCATACCCTAGTACCATTCCCTAACCCTATACCCTAACCCTATTCCCTAAACACAGCCCATACCCTAGTACCATTCCCTAACCCTATACCCTAACCCTATTCCCTAAACACAGCCCATACCCTAGTACCATTCCCTAACCCTATACCCTAACCCTATTCCCTAAACACAGCCCATACCCTAGTACCATTCCCTAACCCTATACCCTAACCCTATTCCCTAAACACAGCCCATACCCTAGTACCATTCCCTAACCCTATACCCTAACCCTATTCCCTAAACACAGCCCATACCCTAGTACCATTCCCTAACCCTATACCCTAACCCTATTCCCTAAACACAGCCCATACCCTAGTACCATTCCCTAACCCTATACCCTAACCCTATTCCCTAAACACAGCCCATACCCTAGTACCATTCCCTAACCCTATACCCTAACCCTATTCCCTAAACACAGCCCATACCCTAGTACCATTCCCTAACCCTATACCCTAACCCTATTCCCTAAACACAGCCCATACCCTAGTACCATTCCCTAACCCTATACCCTAACCCTATTCCCTAAACACAGCCCATACCCTAGTACCATTCCCTAACCCTATACCCTAACCCTATTCCCTAAACACAGCCCATACCCTAGTACCATTCCCTAACCCTATACCCTAACCCTATTCCCTAAACACAGCCCATACCCTAGTACCATTCCCTAACCCTATACCCTAACCCTATTCCCTAAACACAGCCCATACCCTAGTACCATTCCCTAACCCTATACCCTAACCCTATTCCCTAAACACAGCCCATACCCTAGTACCATTCCCTAACCCTATACCCTAACCCTATTCCCTAAACACAGCCCATACCCTAGTACCATTCCCTAACCCTATACCCTAACCCTATTCCCTAAACACAGCCCATACCCTAGTACCATTCCCTAACCCTATACCCTAACCCTATTCCCTAAACACAGCCCATACCCTAGTACCATTCCCTAACCCTATACCCTAACCCTATTCCCTAAACACAGCCCATACCCTAGTACCATTCCCTAACCCTATACCCTAACCCTATTCCCTAAACACAGCCCATACCCTAGTACCATTCCCTAACCCTATACCCTAACCCTATTCCCTAAACACAGCCCATACCCTAGTACCATTCCCTAACCCTATACCCTAACCCTATTCCCTAAACACAGCCCATACCCTAGTACCATTCCCTAACCCTATACCCTAACCCTATTCCCTAAACACAGCCCATACCCTAGTACCATTCCCTAACCCTATACCCTAACCCTATTCCCTAAACACAGCCCATACCCTAGTACCATTCCCTAACCCTATACCCTAACCCTATTCCCTAAACACAGCCCATACCCTAGTACCATTCCCTAACCCTATACCCTAACCCTATTCCCTAAACACAGCCCATACCCTAGTACCATTCCCTAACCCTATACCCTAACCCTATTCCCTAAACACAGCCCATACCCTAGTACCATTCCCTAACCCTATACCCTAACCCTATTCCCTAAACACAGCCCATACCCTAGTACCATTCCCTAACCCTATACCCTAACCCTATTCCCTAAACACAGCCCATACCCTAGTACCATTCCCTAACCCTATACCCTAACCCTATTCCCTAAACACAGCCCATACCCTAGTACCATTCCCTAACCCTATACCCTAACCCTATTCCCTAAACACAGCCCATACCCTAGTACCATTCCCTAACCCTATACCCTAACCCTATTCCCTAAACACAGCCCATACCCTAGTACCATTCCCTAACCCTATACCCTAACCCTATTCCCTAAACACAGCCCATACCCTAGTACCATTCCCTAACCCTATACCCTAACCCTATTCCCTAAACACAGCCCATACCCTAGTACCATTCCCTAACCCTATACCCTAACCCTATTCCCTAAACACAGCCCATACCCTAGTACCATTCCCTAACCCTATACCCTAACCCTATTCCCTAAACACAGCCCATACCCTAGTACCATTCCCTAACCCTATACCCTAACCCTATTCCCTAAACACAGCCCATACCCTAGTACCATTCCCTAACCCTATACCCTAACCCTATTCCCTAAACACAGCCCATACCCTAGTACCATTCCCTAACCCTATACCCTAACCCTATTCCCTAAACACAGCCCATACCCTAGTACCATTCCCTAACCCTATACCCTAACCCTATTCCCTAAACACAGCCCATACCCTAGTACCATTCCCTAACCCTATACCCTAACCCTATTCCCTAAACACAGCCCATACCCTAGTACCATTCCCTAACCCTATACCCTAACCCTATTCCCTAAACACAGCCCATACCCTAGTACCATTCCCTAACCCTATACCCTAACCCTATTCCCTAAACACAGCCCATACCCTAGTACCATTCCCTAACCCTATACCCTAACCCTATTCCCTAAACACAGCCCATACCCTAGTACCATTCCCTAACCCTATACCCTAACCCTATTCCCTAAACACAGCCCATACCCTAGTACCATTCCCTAACCCTATACCCTAACCCTATTCCCTAAACACAGCCCATACCCTAGTACCATTCCCTAACCCTATACCCTAACCCTATTCCCTAAACACAGCCCATACCCTAGTACCATTCCCTAACCCTATACCCTAACCCTATTCCCTAAACACAGCCCATACCCTAGTACCATTCCCTAACCCTATACCCTAACCCTATTCCCTAAACACAGCCCATACCCTAGTACCATTCCCTAACCCTAGCCAGCATTTCAACGTACGGAATCTATTAATTGTTGTAATGTACAATAATGATGCGTGTTGAGTTTGGTTGTGTAGCGTAAACTGGTCAAGAAGGTTTACGGACAGTTAAAGGCTAGTTGATTTCACTCGGGACAATCAACAGACAGAAATCGGGATAAGAACGGACAGAAAAACGGACAGCAATGGACAGAATATACGAACAACGGACAATGGAACCAACAGTGAGACAGAGATCTTATAACTTTAACGGAAAACAGCCTTGTATTTCACTCAGGACAATACAAGCTCGAATTGGGTTCAAAAGAAAATAATCAGAAAACTGAATGAATTTTATTGATAGAGATATTGCTCTTCTTTTATACAAAACTATTGAATAGTTCTTCTTACTAATTATGTTATTCAAATGTCATTCCAATCGTAGCTAAAGATAAAAGAGATTATATGAACAAATCCGGAAAAGTGTCAATGAACAAGAAGTATAAAATATGGGGGGTAAGCTGGAAAGAATTATTGAAGTGTGAACAATGGAATGGGTAACACTGCAAAAAATAATCTAAATCATTACAATATTAAAAGTTTATAATTGTAATTTTATGTATTAATTTAATATCTGATAGATAAATTTTAATAAATGCCCAGTCAGTATGTTAAAGAATAACTGACCAGATATTATATATTAACATGTCAGATTTGAAAATTCGGTGTGAGCTTAGTTATAAAGATTGTGTATAAACTCTATTCCAAAAGCAAACATACATACTATTACAAATTAAGAAAAAATCATGTACTGTTTGAGAACACCTGTCTGAGAAGAACATATATCTAGGCACGTAATAACAGCAGTGTTTTGCATTTTTTGATGGCAATGATTCGATCAATTGCTTCGGAAAAGCTGTTCTTTTTGGTCTTAATTCTAAAAATAATATTCTCAATTGGAAATTGGTTTGTAGGAATATATTTTTATTTTTATTTTTATTTTTATTTTGAATAAAAAGAATCGCTCATAATAATAATTGCTCTATAATATTTATTCTAATATATATATATATAATTCTTGATTGTATGAGAGAGATGTAGATACTTGCTTTATGGATATATTCTATAATAAATAGCAAATGTTATTAATATGATTGATTTTAATACTATTAATCAAATTATATAATACCTTGCTTCCTTGATTTGCTTGATATCTTTTTAGAGCTAGAGAATATTATGAGAAAAATTATTAAATATTTATACCAGCTTACTTATTATATATAGTCTTTGGAAATCTTGAATACTTTGATTTAATAAAGGCAAAGACAAACTTTTGAAATAGAATACTAAGTAGAGATAGCAATGAGTAAGGATATTAAAAAATATTTTTCAAGTATATATACTTACTAGAGGTATGAATTTCTGGAGGGCGGCTATATAGATACATAACATTTCTAATAAAATATATATCAGTAAGAAAAATAATCAAATGTAATAAAGAACATACACTGGAAAAACGGGCTTGATTACCAGTGCGGAAAGATAAGTAAACAATAGTGTAATTACCTGAATTATGATAGACTCTACATATAATTCCGCTTGAGAACAACCTGGTCTTAGCTGCTAGCAGTATGTCGTGATAATTGCTAGCATAATTATTGAAAGAGGTGCTGCAGCTGAGGTCCAGTAGCACTTTCGGCGGGTATATCTAATTAGGTTATGGGGGGATTAAGCATTTAAATGTGCGGTTCCGTTTTGAAAGAATCTATTTTGAGAGAATAACACTGTAGTATTTTACATCTTTACTACACTTTTTTCATCCTCATAGTGTAGTATTTAATCTTCTTTATTCTTTTTGACCAATAATATATCACCCATTATTTGATTTCCCATTTATAATTGATTGGTAATGTTTTACGTTTTTATTTTTATTAGAAAGAATAGAATGTTTCTAGGTTTAGGGTCTACTATTACGCCTATTCCTATGGCCTAGCCGTTTCTACCCGGTTGCCTGCTGCTATTTGGATGGAATATTTTTCTACATAAAAAATACCTGCAAAAATATGAATATCCAGTGATTTTTTGGGCTGCGGGAGTGTTCTGTAAAAGATAAAAGAAGTGTTAATGATATGGGGTACAAAGAGAAAATTTTTGTGTGTCAAAAGATACTTACATTGCAAGAGATGGGCAAGAGTGCGCAAAGGGGACTTGAATTGTAAGGCTGGATGGGCTGTGTGGCGGGTTTTACTATAAAAAGAGAATAAAAATTAATATGGGTGAACAGAGTGATGATATATTTAATTTACATACCAGGAGCCAAATGGGTTATCAAAGTAGGGGGCATGGTGTGCAAAGGAAGCCCAAGTGAGTCTATAAAACACATAATAATTATTAATAAATAGTCTGAATAATATTTTAGATAAGTAAAAAGAGATTTATAAAGAATATTACCTTTATGATTACAATCGCGAATGATGGAGGAGGCCGATGGCGTGAATAGAAAGGGCAGTCTACAATGGAATAGAGTCAGAGAGGGAACAAGTATGATTGAAAGAAAAAAATTTACCTGGTGCCGATGGCATCCTTACATAAGTTGTTTGGCCAATCTAAGAGAGAAAGTGAAAATAATTTTTATCATGATGATGGTACCAGTGAATGCGGCCAGTGAGTATTTGTCTAGATGGCCATTGTGGAAAGGATGAGTTGGAATGGGAGCGCACATCTATGAAAAGAGATTAATTTGTGTGTATAAAGAGGTATAAAAAATGTCTTACCAGAGAAAGGCGCCGATATCAAAAAGCAAACAAAAGGAAAAATAAAGGGAACCAAAGAAAAAGGAGAGAGTCTGAAATTTTTTTCACCTTTGAAGCATGCTGCGGAAAGCATGATGGATTGAGCCCAAAAACAATATCAAGGCCGATTTGCATCTCAGTGCTTCAAGACAATAGAGGAACATCTTTATAGTCATTCAAAATGCCTATATATAACGGCCTTTTTGATATTCAACCTCTCTTACCTTTACACACACACACACACACACACACTTACTTACTCACTCACCCAAACAGTTTTTGTACGTATATTATATCTATTTTTATTTCAATTGAACAAAAACTAATAATTATAATCGAAATATACTTTATCATATTCTAGAAAATGGTTAACCAAAGAAGAACAATTGCTCCTCGTCCCACTCCTGCTGGTCCTACTTCTGCTCCTGCTCCTGACATGGAACAGATTATGGCAAAGCTTTCCGAGATGGAAGGCAAAATGACAAACGTCGAAGTGCAAGTGGGGTCTGTAAAGGCTCAACTCAACGTTGTTGTGGCTGGTAATGCTTCAGCCATTAGAGCAATTGGTGCATTGGGTAGTGCCCATAACACTGCTCTTGTCAACTCTCCTGCCATTCCTGTTGCACCTGTTGCTCTTCTACCAGTTGTGCCAACCAAGCAGACAAACAACGATGTCTATGTAAGTAGCAAATTATATAGTATGTTATCAATTCATTATCTCATATACTGTGTCAGACGGCGATTCGCAAATATATGTGGAAGCCAAAGTTTTCGTCGAGAATAACTGCAGAGATCTTGGCAAACAATAACAAGCCAAGGTAGAATACAGACGTTCCTTTCAACCAAAGTCCAAACAAGGAGTTAGTTGTTAGGATTCTCAACTACTTGGAGCCCAAGTTTGAGAGCAAGGGAATGAGGAGAAGTGACTTGCACAAGAATCTTCACACCAACTTCAGGAGCCAAAGTTCCAAAGACAAGAAGTCTTCTTCGGCAAAAGCTGCCGTGAACACTCGTTCAAGAAGGGCAAACCGTGCAGGCGAGGTAAGATATACTTTAAATAACTAATAAATATTTAATATCAAAGAAGCAGTATTAACTGAGAATTTTAGAGCCATTCTCGGCGCTTGAATGCCTACCTTGACAATGAGGACGCAATCAATGAGATGATGGGCAAAGATTGTGCCAACATGATCATAAGGGAGGCAATGTCCGAGGGTGAATCTGATGTAGAGACATCTGAAAGTGGCACCAAACGTGTCATCCGTACTGTTCGCCCAGGATGGAGAAGTGATGAGGTAAATAATAATAAGGCAATAACTGGGTTACGTGTCTGAATTGTTATATAAAATATTAATACTTGTATTTCAGTTTAATAGACTCATCACTATTGTTGACTCTCATGTCCTTGATGGAATGGGTTTGCATTCCCATCAATTCTTGCCTCGGGTTTTTAAGAGTGTGTCAAACTCAGCGGCCCCAACACTGCAAAAGAGGGGCTGTTTGTAGTACCAGAAATCCGGCATTATGGTACTGAAAAGGGGTGGGTTTCACCTAGTTTAAATATTTTTTCAACTAGGAGGCATGCTAGCTTCACAGGTACCTCGGTGTCGTGGTTTGCAGTAGTAGAAACATGTAAAAATGTGCCGCAGGTGAGGTCTGTTAGCACTTTCGGTATATAGATCTGATTTGGAACGATGAAAAAAAGTATTTAAAAGAACGGTTCTATTTTGGTCGTCTCAACGTGGTCGTTGAAATGTTCAGATACGTCACATATCTTTATGTTGCGAGTTGTAGAAACTCGATGTATCTACTAGTGGTTACTACCCAAGACCAATCAAATCAAACACTTGAAAGCCTCTTTATTCTTCTTCACCAGTAATATATCACCCATTATTTGATTTCCCGTTTATATTGGATTGGTAATGGTTTACGCTTTTATTTTTATTGGAAAGAATAGAATGTTTCTAGGTTTAGGGTCTATTATTACGCCTATTCCTATGCCTAGCCGTTTCTACCCGGTTGCTTGCTGCTATTTGGATGGAATATTTTTCTACATAAAAAATACCTGCAAAAATATGAATATCCAGCAATTTTTTGGGCTGCAGGAGTGTTCTGTAAAAGATAAAGAAGTGTTAATGATGTGGGGTACAAAGAGAAAATTTTTGTGTGTCAAAAGATACTTACATTGCAAGAGATGGGCAAGAGTGCGCAAAGGGGACTTGAATTTTAAGGCTGGATGGGCTGTGTGGCAGGTTTTACTATAAAAAAGGGAATAAAAATTAATATGGGTGAACAGAGTGATGATATATTTAATTTACATACCAGGAGCCAAATGGGTTATCAAAGTAGGGGGTATGGTGTGTAAAGGAAGCCCAAGTGAGTCTATAAAACACATAATAATAATAATTAATAAATAATCTGAATAATATTTTGGATAAGCAAAAAGAGATTTATAAAGAATATTACCTTTATGATTACAATTGCGAATGATGGAGGAGGCCGATGGCATGAATAGAAAGGGCAGTCTACAATGGAATAGAGTCAGAGAGGGAACAAGTATGATTGAAAGAAAAATTTTACCTGGTGCCGATGGCATCCCTATATAAGTTGTTTGGCCAATCTAAAAGAGAAAGCGAAAATAATTTTTATCAAGATGATGGTACCAGTGAATGCGGCCAGTGAGTATTTGTCTAGATGGCCATTGTGGAAAGGATGAGTTGCAATGGGAGCGCACATCTATGAAAAAGAGGTTAATTTGTGTGTATAAAGAGGTATAAAAAATGTCTTACCAGAGAAAGGCGCCAATATCAAAAAAGCAAGGAAAAGGAAAAATAAAGGGAACCAAAAAAAAAGGAGAGAGTCTGAAATTTTTTTTCACCTTTGAAGCATGCTGCGGAAAGCATGATGGATTGAGCCCAAAAACAATATCAAGGCCGATTTGCATCTCAGTGCTTCAAGACAATAGAGGAACATCTTTATAGTCATTCAAAATGCCTATATATAACGGCCTTTTTGATATTCAACCTCTCTTACCTTTACACACACACACACACACACACACACTTACTCACCCACCCAACAAAACAGTTTTTGTATGTATATTATATTTATTTTTATTTCAATTGAACAAAAACTAATAATTATAATCGAAATATACTTTACCATATTCTAGAAAATGGTTAACCAAAGAAGATCGATTGCTCCTCGTCCCACTCCTGCTCCTGCTCTCACTCCTGCCAACATGGAGCAAATTGTCGAGATGCTCTCTGGAATTCAAGACAACATGACCAGAGTGGAAGATAAGGTCACCAATGTAGAAGGCGAGTTGGTGACCTCCAACACCAAACTGGTAACGATGGATGCCAGACTTGGTGTCATCATTGCTGGAACCCGTGAAGCCATTAAGGCCATTGACAATTTTGGAGAAGAGGTTCCTGCCACTGCCACCAGTGAACCCAGCAATGTTGCGGTTGTGGAGGCCATTGGTTTGGCCGGACCCAGCCATAAAACATCAGTGGAGGTCAATGTAAGCATTATACCTTATACTATATTATCAATTCATTAACTTGTTTACTATATCAGAGAAAGATCCGTGAGTTCTTGTGGGAGCCAAATTTCCATGCAAATACTCCAGCAGAGATCTTGGCCAACACTAACAAGCCCAGGTGGAACACGGATGTTCACTTTAATGTGACTCCAAACAAGGAGTTAGTGAACAGGCTTCTTGTCGTCCTGGAGCGCAAGTTTGCTGGTGATGGGATGAGAACCAAGGATCTTCGTGATAAGCTCCACAAAAACTTCATCAACAGATGCAAACAGGAGAAGATCTCTGCTGCTGCAAAAGAGATCACGAACACACGTTCACGGAGAGCCAGACGTGCTGGTGAAGTAAGTTATCCTTGATATATTAAAAATCTATTCCAAAAAATAATAACAAGGTTATTATTAGAACCACAAGCGCCGAACAAAGGCATACGGCAGCAACATGGTTGCCATCAACCAAGAGATGGGCCGGGATTGTGCCAATGCACTCCCCAAGGAAGCAATGTCCGGAGGAGAATCGGATGACGAAGTCTCCGAAACTGGAAGAAGACGTGTGATTCGGACCGTCCGCCCAAGTTGGAGAAGCGATGAAGTGAGTTGTTGAGCTGATTATAAATAATATTTTGGATGACTTTAGATTACTAATGTGCAATTGATAGTACAACCGATTTATCCAAGTCATTGATAGATTCGTTGGTCTCCAACTTGGAGCAAACTCTCACCAGTTGCTGTCAAGGGTTTATGGCAGAACTGTGGACGTGGCAGTCCCGACCAATTTAAATCCCAGTCTTGCTCAGTGGGCTCTTAGACATGGGCTTTAATAAAATAATTTTTATCTCTCCATCTATTTTTTTGACACGCGTTACGTTTTGACGACATTTATAAAGGCAATGCTATTTCTGTTTGTTCTTTATAAAAGAGAAAAGATATTTATTTTTTTTATTACACGCAAAGTTTCTTTGGCAAAGGAATGACCAGCATCCTCTTTATACCATTTCGGCTTGTGTGTGTGGCAGTCGCAACTTCCAAAAGAAGGCGATGCACTGGCAAGATGCACTCATTGGTAGCAGGAGAAAAACTGGGCAAACAGATGTCAACACCTTCATCTTCGCGTGATCGTTCATAACAGACACCATTCCATCGCACAAAGGCAAAGACATGCTGGCTTTGATAGCCACGACGATTTAAACGGACAGAGGCAGAGAGAGGCGGCGTAAACTGATGAACAAAAATATACTGTATCTGCCCAGTATAGGCGGTCTGGTTCTCACCAGTGCTGCTACCAAACAAAGCTTGTACACGAGATCCATCATTTCCAGAGCTATTGTGTCCACGATAAACTTGGCCAAGGAGATTTATCGATTTCAGCTTCACGATCTGATTGTCAACAAACAACGAAGAAGAAGTGGCATGTTGATAATGCTGGAGGGTGTCAATGTCATACGTATCCACATAGTAAGCCAACAATTGAGGATAGTCAATATCACTCATTTTTGTGGCAGACTTTTGAAGCAGAGGAAACGCAGAGGGGGAAGAGGCTCGTTACCCTTGATTGGGAATTCAGAATTCTCTGAAGCTTCGATGAAATCCAGCAATCTGAACGGGCGTCGTGTTGGTGTTGGTGTGGGTGTGGGTGTGGGGGTAGGGATAGAGGCAGAGGTGGAGGCAGAGAGGAGGTTTGAAAAGAGAGGAGTGAAGATGTCTTGGCTTGGAGATTGTAGAACAGCATTGACATAATCATTCTTGAATACGTCCTGGACAAATTTCCGCATGTAGGTTGCCTCAAACCCATTCTTTCCATTCGTGCTCACGTTCTTTAGCAATCCGTTGTACCTCTCAAACCCAAAGAGCCAATAGCCGTACACCGGTCCAAAATCATTGATGGTCTTATGAAGATGGAGGTGCAGGTGCATGTTGCAGGTGAGAAGACTTAGAGGGTAAAGGCGCTCGCACTCTTGGCAGAATTGCTGAAGGTGGTGATGGGCATTGTCAACATCCTGGAAGGACACAGATGGCTTGACAATCAGGCGGCAGGCATCCACAAAGTTCATCCAACTGTTAAACTTTTGACGCAGGAGAACGGGCTTCAATGCAACAGGCGAATATACCAGCACCCAAGATTTCCACTCGTCTGCTTTCATGAATGGAAATCCCCTGGCAATCTTTGTCTTTAGTGAACTGTAATCACTTGGCAGCTCCATGGTGTCTGCTATCTCCTGCATCACAAGAAGATCGTCATTGGACAAATCACCACCAGAGATCCAGTTTTCAACCATTCTCTTGGCGGTTCCCAGGAAGAGGTTGTGCATGGGGTCCACCACAGTTGCGCGGACAAGCACTGCAAAAAATACCCGATTTCAACTCTGAATACATCAATTGAAACGAGGGGAGTATAGGTCTTGGATTAGCCCTTTTCTTGATTGCTCACTTTAGACGGCGTTAAGAATATTTGGTAGTTCTATTGGATGGACATTAGAATATGTCTTTATTTTTGTTGATTATTCAACTACGATATTTTCTCTGTCTTTTGAAGGTCGCGAAATTAATATTCTTGGGGATGTTGAAAATAAATTATCAAATATGGGCAAGAGTGCGCAGCTGAGACTACTTGAAATATATATTTAGTTAAAGTATATTTTAATGACGATGTACTTTGGTTAATGAAGAGTTGGAGAAATAGACATGATATCATATTATTAAAAGATGTATATACAAATCAACTACTTGGTATATAGTCATATATTTAAAATGAAATAATGTCAATTTCCAAATACAATCATTAAGTGAATTTGTTAATATTTATAATAACGGCATGTACGTAATGTAAATGGTTCCTGAACTATAAAACAAGCAAAATAAACTATGTTCCTGAACCACTTTTCTTTATATCAATCCTATAACCTCTTTAAACAATATGTACAACACTTTCAATAACGAAGTTCAATGCCAGTGCTCAGTCTGCTCTCTCGATGTCCAAGGATTTGTAGCAGTATCTGCCCAAACAGCACGAAGACATGCTGATAACGATCTTGTCAGACATTTTATGCAGACAGCTTCTTGTAAGTAATATATATATAATTTGTTCGCATTTCAAAGTGTAATTAAACATTTTAAAAAATATAGCATTGTCAGCTGAAGCAATTCAGATGGAGAATGACAATAACATGGAGATTGATGCCGAGGTCCATGATGTTGATGCTCATGTTGAATGTAAGTATAAAATTTTATTCAAATTGCATAATAAATTGCAGCCACTTGAATATTTACTTTTTTGCTCCAAAAAAAAAAATGGAAAACTTACCTGTGTCTGTTACCAATTTTTGTTTATAGCTGAAAATGAAGATGAGGATATCATTGAGCTTGATACAATGGAAGGCTCTGAATATGAAGCTGAAGAATTTGAAGGTTAGTAAAAGTACAAGAAAAACATAGATATCATATATTAATATACAAAACCCAAATAGAACAATTCTCATCCTCCAACATGCCAGCGGATAACACCCATGCTTTCATTGCTGCCTTTGCCACCTTTTTCATATCAAAATATGTTGTAAACTCTGGAGGAGCAATTTTGATCAAGTTCCTCAATGAGGTTTTGGCGCACTTTGGCGAATCATTCCGTCTGCCATTGAGTTTGAGTGGTCTTTCCTCCATGACAGGATTCAACCAAGTCTGCAAAGGTGTCCAGCACTACGTGGTGTGTGGCGAGTGCCACAAGACATACATGGAGTTTGACGGTGTTCCCCAGTGCTGCAACTTCAGAAGACTTTCTGGCGGTATATGTGGCGCCGATCTCTTCAAGCCTTCGAGAAACGTAGCACTGCCAAAGAAGGTGTATATGTACAACTCCTTGATTTCTGCCTTGTCCGTTCTCTTCTGTCGCCCTGGATTCGAAAGCAGTATCAATCACTGGAGACATAGACAGCAAGTTGCAGGCATGATGTTTGATGTCTATGATGGTGCCAAGTGGAGCAATCTGGAAGACAGCAATGGTCAGCAATTCGTGGCTCATGAACGATCAATCATGTTGACTCTAAACATCGATTGGTTTCAACCTTTTGATGGGGTTACTTACTCTTGTGGGGCAATCTACATGTCCATAAACAACTTGCCACGAGACGAACGATACAAGAAGGAGAACACCATTCTTGTTGGCCTCATGCCTGGCCCAAAAGAAGCCAAGACCAGTGAGATCAATCACTACCTCCGTCCTCTTGTTGCCGAGCTCCAATCCTTGTATGTGGGTGTGGTGATCCCTACTGTGCGCTGTCCTTCTGGTGCTCTTGTCCGTGCTGCTCTTTTCCTTGTTGCCTGCGACATTCCTGCTGCTCGCAAGACATGCGGATTCACGTCCCACATGAGCACCAATGCCTGCCACAAGTGCAATCGCCAGTTCTCCCATCTCCCAGGGAATGGCGGTGTTGATTATTCTGGTTTTGTCTTTTCCGAGTGGGTGCCTCGAACCGAAGCAGATAATCGTCGTGATGCCCTGGCCTGGAAGCGTGCATCGAGTGAGGCAGACCAAAAGAGGATGGAAAAGGAGAATGGAGTCCGCTGGTCGGAACTCCACAATCTTGAGTACTTTAATGTAGTCGAGTGCACCATCATTGACCCGATGCATAACCTCTTCTTGGGAACCTCGAAGCGAGTGATGGAGAAGTGGAGATCAGCTGGTCTGATCACCAACAGAGACTTGGCCGATATGCAACAAGAGGCTGACAATATGGTCCTTCCCCCAGATATGAGCACCCTCAAGAAGAAGATTGGCAAGGACTTCCCGTTCATGAAGGCCGACGAATGGAAGTCCTGGTGCCTGGTATACTCGCCTGTCCTCTTGAAAGACCGGTTGCCAAGGGACAATCTTGACAATTGGATGTGCTTCGTCAACGCCTGCCGATACTTGTCCAAGCCCAGCATATCAGAAGACGAGTTAGCCGAAGCCCATTTCTGTTTGGAGTTGTTTGGACAAGGATGTCAGAACTTGTATGGTGCAGATTTTATCTCACCTAACATGCATCTACATCTGCATCTTCATGAGACGATCGTCAACTTTGGGCCAGTATACGGCTATTGGCTTTTCAGCTTCGAGAGGTACAATGGTGTACTGAAGAACTACACGACGAACAAGAGAGACGGCTTTGAGGCCACGTTCATGCGAAAATATCTTGAGGACTCTTGCAAGGTTGATATTGCTTGTAGAATGATGGCCGTAATTGGAAATGCATCGTATATTGCATTGCTTTCTGAACTCGTCGAGTTTACTCCTCCTCCTGCTCCAATTGTCCATGCATCCACTGCAACCACCACTGTCACCACCGCCCCATATTTCCAAGTTGCTTCTCCTAGGTTTGACCTAAAAGTCTTTCTTGATTCCGCGCAGTTCAGTACTGTCAACATCAAAGGCAATGAACCTCTTCCTTCGTCGGCCTTCCCACTTTCCCTAGGGCAATATGAACGAATGGTAGAAGAAGAGTATGAGCATCTTCTTGAGTTCTACAGAGACTCCTATGACGATGATTCTCTTCGCAGTTACCAGCAAGCTTCGTTCGGCAATGTCTTTGTCAACAATATGATCCAGAAGTTCTCATCGATCAACTTGCTTGGCCAGATATACAAAGGGAGCAATGGTGCAGTTCGCCGCGGGTCATATATACAGGCAATCTTCCAAGAGAACAATGACCGTGGTATAAGTGCCTTTACTGGTCAGATTCAGTATTTGTTTGTCAACTCGCTTGTGAATCCCCAGACTCTTCAACCTGACAATCATACCTTTGCTTATGTCAAATGGTATAGGTCATCTGGTCTGAACACAAGAAGTGATGAAGGGATAGAGTTGAATGAGTTTGCCTTTGCCCGAGGGGATTATCAAAATATCTTGCCAGTGCACCGAATCTTGCTGTCGGTTGCCATTGGTGAGCATACAACTGAGACAGGAAATGTTAAGATGATTGTTGCTCCTGTTCTTAGAAAAATATATGCTTAAAAATAAATATCTTTACCTATCCTTATCTCACAAAAGTATCTGCAGCAAAAGATAGCCAAAAAATATAAAACATAAAATAGATAGTTTATTCATTATTTATTGTCCACGCGGCCAATGGGACTGCTAAATCCTTTGGTACATCCTTTTGACGAACTACTCGGACGCGTTTCAAAATGGAGCTTCCCTTTTTCTTTAGTGACTGGGAAGCAAAATCATCAACAAGATCTATAAAAGTCTGGAGCTATTGAATATAATAAGGTGTATTAATAAAAGATATAGAATTTTAATATGAAAAACTATGCTAAAATAATTACCTCGTCACTTCTCCAGCTAGGGCGAAAGGCCTTTACCTTATCTTCTCCATCAGTCTCATCTTCAGACATGGTTTCCTTTTGGAGGGCATGGTCGCAATTTTTTCTGCCCATCTCTCTGTCAATCTGGTCTCTGTACTTGTTGTATGCCTTGATTCGGCGACGAAGAATCTGTATATTAAGTGTGTAAGAAAATAACAGTTTTATATTGATTAAAATATAAACTTACCGTAACAGTTCGCTGTCGTCTTCTGCATGCAAGTCTTTTTCTGTCTGCAGCCTCTGGGGTTCGCTGGCGCTGGCGCACCTGGTTGACAAAATGGTTTTTTACCATTTTGGCAAGATCATTCAAAGGGATCGCCTTTCCTGCCTCTTGTCTTCCCAAGTAGGTGATCAGCCTTATGGCCAGTGCATTGTTATAGCTACTGTTGTAGTAGCTAGTCAAGGACCACCCTTGCTTGGCATCATTCTCCATTATCTTGACAGGGTTGTCACTGGTGAAGTTTGGGTGCTTGATATAGCCATTGATTAATTTCTATAAATTGGTTTTAGATACTCTTCTTATTGATTTTATGTCTAGTCAAGACTTACTGAGATCTTTGGATATCTCTTTCCAACAACATAGGGTTCCTCACCCCGAGGTACCAAACTGGCCACTGCAATTGTTCTTGCAGGAGTATTTCCACCAGACAAAATATCCTTGATGCTGATTTGGCCAGTGACAAGTCTATCAATGACCTTCTCAAGCTGCGAAATTGACGTCTTGCAATCACCCACTTCACTTGCAATTGTCTTGTTTTGATTTTCAAGAGAATCCATCTTGATATTTGCCGAGTTTAGCAAGCTACGGATTTCATTATCATCCTGGTAATTGGATGTCTCTTCTGCTGTTACAGTGGCCGAAGTAGATGCAGTGGTAAGTTCACTGTTCTGGACATTAGCCATAGCACTACGCATAATAGATGCATAGATAGGACTACTGGTAGAGATTTTGGAGATGTCAAAGTTGTTCATTTTCTATATGAATAAATGTTTAAATGACAATTATTAATATTTTATCTTTATGATATTATAATGTTTCTTACAAGTAAAGAAGTATAATGAACTGTTACTGATGTTTATTCTATAATATATAATCATATTTTACAATGACTTGCTTAAAACTAATTAGTGTCTTTTATTGATTAAATAAAGCGTCTAACTGTAAAATGAAAATGACGATTATATTATGTTTTTGGGATTATTGATTTTAGAGACCGCACTTTTTTTAGGGGTAAACCACCTTGGAACTCAAATTATTTTTTGTTCTTTCTCTTTTGCCTCTTGCTCTTATACACATACTGGTAATTATTTTATTCTTATTATTTTATGTAATTACTTAATAATTTTGCCATTATCTTTACAGATCATCAACAAGCTTCTTCTCTTTGGTCATTTTACATGGTTTAATAACATAAAATAATATTTGCTCAAAGCTTCTCTTTACTAATGACTTGATGCCTCCAGTCATCACGGCTTTGCATGTCACTCAATCTTGTAATCAAACATCATGGTAAGCTATTATATTATTACAAATTATATATATCTCTTTACTTATACATATATAACTATGTTCTATTCTCTATTAGATATATTAAGAATCTCATCCGCATGCCTGAACAAACAATCACACAGGTAAGAAAACCGCTGATAATATAGTATATATGAATATCTAGAATACTAATAACTTTACAATTCTTAGACAATCTCAACTGACAGCTAATATGCTGAGATATTCTCATGAATCTATCAAGTAGTCCATCTACTCACGATATCAACATTGTAAGTACAACAGCAAATAATTTGATCCACTACGATTATTTAATTAATCTTTGCTCCTATTACTATTAAATAGCACCATTCTTCTCCAAGACAGTACCCAATATCTATCAGGTAGGAACTTGTTGGTCTTGCTAGATGCAAAATATCAAACAATACTCTAGAAATAGCATATATATTATTATTATATGATTAGAGCATTCATCTAGAAATATATATATTAAATAAATAAAAAATAAATAAAAAACAATTTATTTTTTAAAAATCAACAAATGAGGCTTGTATGTAAACGTATGATATGGTGCTTTTCAGTCTAAAAGACATTATTTCCCTTTGCTTTTCAGTCTAAAAGACATTATTTCCCTTTGCTTTTCAGTCTAAAGACATTATTTCCCTTTGATTTTCAGTCTAAAGACACTATTTCCCTTTGCTTTTCAGCCTAAAGAGATGAGTTACTGAGGTTAAAAGTAAAGGATATGAATAGATTGTAAATCGCGATATTGCGATTAGCTTTATATGGCACAAAATACAATAAATAATAGGCTTACTCGACACGAAATATAAAATAAACTAGACCTCTTTAATAACAGAAAAGTTGGGGGGTATCAAAGGTTTTTCAAGCGGAACTAAAGACCTATTTCTCTGATAGACCAGGCGTCATTCCCTATAGTATCATTCATATTTGTATGGTGGAGAAATATAGATTGAAATAACAATAAATCGATGATGGTACTTTAATACTACAGATATTTCTCCACCATAAAATCGTATACTTTTTCCAGTGAAGATCAAGATACTGGAGGCGGTGAAGCTCTGACCATCGTACACCATTCTCAACTTCAAGTCCATGCCTTTCGGAAATCGTCTGGGCATCTTTCCAAAGTGTTGCATGGTGTCTGTTGTCAACTGATGTCCGAAGAGACCATTGTGAATAGTCAAATCCACGGAAATCCACCTGGTTTGACCCCTCCAAACGAGAGAACTGACGATTGCACTTGTAGCATGCATTGGTGCTGTTGTGTGCCGTAAACCCACTCGTCTTCCTTGCAGCTGGGATATCGCACGCCACCATCAACAATGCAGCACGGACATTGACACCAGACGGGCACTCGTAGGTCGGGATCCTTATTCCAACAAACAACTGCTCCAGTTCATCGACCAACGGCTTGAGATAACTGTTGATCTCATCTGTCTTTGGCTCCTTGGGTCCAGGCATCAGACCGACGAGAATAGTATTTTCGGCCTTGAACCTTTCCTCCCTAGGCAAATTATTGATTACAAGATAGATGGCACCACAAGAATAGCTGATTCCATCAAAGGGCTGGAACCAGTCAATGTTCAGTGTCAGCATCAAAGAACGTGGATCTGCAACGAACGAAACACCACCCATGTCCTGGAGACCCTTCCACATTGCACCATCGTAGATATCGCACATGGTGTCTACAACTTTTAGCTCCTGGTTCCAGTGACGAATCTTGGTCTCAAAATCCGGGCGGAGGAAAAGGACTCTCAACGCCTGCTTGACGGACTGATAGACGTACGATCTCTTGGCAACCAAAACACCAGATGACGATTGCTTCATCAATTGACAACCACATACAGATTGGGAACCGAGCTTAGCAGAATCGCACCGAAGTGGAGCAGACCCAGCTTCCTCATACACCGTGTGGCAATCCTGGCACACAACGAATCTCTTTACACCCTTGGTCAAGGCAGTGAAACCCGTCATGCTTTGGAGACCAGAAAGGCTTGAGGGCAATTGGAAGTCCTGTCCGTAAATCGTCAAGAGTTTGTTGATGAACTCAATCAAGACAACAGCACCCTTATCGACCACATAACGGGATGCAAACAGAACAACGAAAATGGCAATTGCTCTGTGCACTGGGTTTTCGGGCATACCAGGAGTAGCAAAAGGGTCTATTATTTAAAAAGGAAAATTATTAACACTCAATTTTTGCTTGCTTTTGTATTATAGCTATTCAATACTGACCTTCACTATCAAACTCCTCGACCTCAATCTCCTCGACATCGGCTTCATCATCACTGTCCACTGCAAAAAAATGTACGATTCCCAGACGTGATAGTAAGTGAAATCCCGAGGCAAATAAATAAAAAATCCTAGAATTAAATAGAAATATTAACCTCCAGATATGAATGACGAGTCATATGAGATGTTGCAGTAATTCGGCAGATATAATGCTCTAGTTTTGGGCATGTCGGCTCATTAACCTCAAGGAGGTACAGAACTGTAACTGAAAGTGTATATTTTATCTCTTTTCAGTATAACGTTACATGAATTATTATTTCAAGGTCAATAATAAGATCTATTTTTGACAGATCAAGATTCAACTTTCATTACTTTCCCTTGTCTATCCATTCAACTATCTTCCACCAGACATGTATTTATTGGCTGTTTAATATTTTTGAGGCTTTGAATACTTTCAATTGGTAATTTATTATATTCTTCTTTATAATAGATTATGGCAAATAGTTTACGAATATGTTTTTATTGATAAAATTTTTTCTCATAATATACAGCCTAGTAATTTGGTCTAGATTCATGGCTATAGCTATATTCACGGTATACTTATGTTTACCTTTTTAAAACATGGGTCGAGAGCATGGCCGACTCTTTAACTACTGCTTTGAATGGCTGAAGTGGTTGACAGAATAGAGTAGATGGTCCATATCTTGAGAGCGAATTTTCAGGCGTACCAAACAGTATTTCATGATAGATAATGATATAGCCATCAAAAAATGTGTACGCGTAATAGAAAAGATATCTATATTTTCTGTTAGAAAAGTAATAGGAATGACTGATTACTTATCAAGACAAACTGGTTTGTTGGGTATTCCATGTCTTTGTTAAAACGCGGCAATTTTGTTTAATATAAAGAGCTGATAGTAAAGACAGAATATATTAGTATTAATAGTGATAAAATATTCAAACATACCAAGTACATTCCCTCCATTCAACTTCATCATTGTCATCTTTGGCCATTGCGATTGAAAGGAGTTGTTTTTGAATCTACAAGATGAAGATTACTGATTAGCAACAGCAATAAAAAATAGTGCGCCTATTTACCTTTTTCTTGTGTAAGCATGAATAAAAGTGACTATAGGACATCTTTTGGATAATTGAAAAAATGTTAAAGGTTGTTTTTAATTGCGTGAAAAATTTTCAAGTACTTACCAGAGAGTATAAAGAAAGTAAAAAGAAAAAAGAAAGAGAAAAAGGGAAAATCAGGAAAAAAGAATCCACACACATTTTTAGATTATAATAAGCCCTAATAAATTATGAGAATAATGGGATTATGAAAACTGTGTGTCCACAAATTCATTTTATTTTGCTGTACTCCGAAAATATACTTTTTTTCAATATATAAATATAGTTTTTTTGACAAGTAATACTATTGTTCTTACCTGACACTACACCCACTACTACAGCTTATTATGTAAGTCTATATATTCAAGGATATATATAATAAAAATATATTAATGTATGTATGATTATTATTTTATTTTAAAAATATTTATTTAGAAAATGTCCCCAAACCAAGCAAACTCAGGACGCAAAGCCAGAGCAAATCCAGCTGCTCCAATTGACCGTGTTGTTGCTGGTCGTATCAGCCAGCGTGAGATTATGCCTAGATCTCCCAGTACTGGTGAGGGAAGTAGCCAAGGCAGGACAGAAATGGCCGCTATCCTTGAAGACTTGAGGTTCCTCAAGTCCAGAATGGGAATGGTCTACGACATCGCTGGCAAGACCAACAAGACCATGAGTACACTCATGGAAGCCCATGCCAGTGGTGTCCAGAGCCAGCTCCCTCTTGGCCAAGCTGGTTCCGTTGGAATGGTTCCTTCCGTTGGCCCCTCCAGCTCAATTAGTCCCAGTGATATGCGCGCAATTGTCTTGGTATGAATAGTATTATTGTTTTGTAAAAAAATATTTTCTCACAAATTATATCCAGGAACTTATTGAGAATAAGATGTGGAAGAAAGACCTTGACTCCGAAGATCCTGCTCTGATTGCTGAGAACGAAGGCAAGCAGAAATGGAATAAGGATGAGAGGATTGACCACCCAGACAATGTCAGGGTCATTAACTACATGAGAGACTACATTCTCTCACAGCCTCGTGCTGCTGGTTTTTGGCCTGGCATGGTAGTGCAAAAACTAAAAAATAACTATAAGTACTACCATCGCGTTGCAAAGATGACTGAAGAGCAGTCTATTGCAAAGAAGAAAAAGGTTCGGGTCAACAGCAGGCTCGTCGAGGTTAGTATAAAGACAATATGATATTTTTGATTTAATCTGAAAATTTTTCTAGATCCACTTGCGCAGGGTGGCGGTCTACAAGCGTCACTGGAGGGCAATTGACGAGGAGATGGGCCATAAGCCTGAAAACTCTGAGGAGATGGCCTATCTCCATGTCCTCCAAAAGGATGTGATGTCTGATGGTGAGTCGGGCATGGAAGACGTTGCGCCTGGTATCACCATGCGTGTTCTCCATGTTGCTCGTCCCAGCTGGAGAAGCGATGAGGTAATTTATATTTCATAGAGTGATGTGCTGAGTGATGATAAAAGACTGATAAATTTAATATAGTTGAACCGGCTTCTGGAGGTCATTGACCGTTTTTCAAGAGAGGATGACCTGAAACGGTCTGGACCAAAGACAAAGACAAGAATGCCCAGATGGCAAACATCAGTCAAGGAGATTCCTGCCCCAAGTCACCTGACTTTGAATTTGCCTGTCTGGACATTCAAAAATGAATAAATCTTTGTTTTTGTCTTTTTTACTTTTTAAACACATGATTTGCAAAACAACCTATAAAATTATGATTAAAAACAAGAGAGATAAGATAAATATATTTAGGCAAAAACCTTCCTAGGCAAAGGGATAACTAGTTTTTTGTTAATGTTACTACTAGATTTATAATCCACAATTGCAACAGGCAGGAGAATCCGATGGACAGGAAGAATGCTTTGAAAGTCAAGAGCCGAGAATTCGTCCTTGTGAATCTCAATGCCTTCAGCCTCTCTGGTGGTGTCTGACGTAGTTTTGAACCAGTTCACAAAAGCAAAGGTGTGTTGACTGTTATAGGCATTTCCGCGATGTGAAGAAGAAACAGCAGGGCTAAATGCGTGAACAAATAGATACTGAATCTCTCCAACATACGCATACACTGCCTCGGTCTTTTCCTCAATAAACAGTGCTTGGATGTATGATCCTTTTTGATTTCTACCATTTTTTCCTTTGAACGTCTGGCCTAGAATACTGACGGACTTGAGCATTTCGATCCAGTCATTGACGAAAGCAGAGGAAGCCATGGTGTCATTACAGCCTTTAATGGACCTGTCATGGTAGGCAACCTGGTAATATTCCACTAGGCAGTCGTATTTTGCCCTACTCATCATACTCATAGGCTTCTTCTTTAATGGCAGTGTAGATGGTGGCAAAGGCTCATTACCATGCACTGTTAGTGATGGGTCTTCAGCATATTTCACAAACTCAGGCAACGAAAAGGTAGGGAAACAATGCGAAAGTGTTTGCATGAGAGTAGTATCTGGCCCACTGGTAAACTTGCTGAAAACATCTGACAGATCATATCCATTTGCTGTGCTCAGAAAACCACGAACAAAATCTGCCTTTCGTGTATCCTCAACAAAGCTTCTCATGTATGTGGCCTCGAATCCACTTTTCCTGTTGGTGTTGATATTCTTGAGTATACTATTGTACCTCTCGAAACCAAAGAGCCAGTAGCCATAAACCGGACCAAAGTCCAGAACGGTTTCCCGAAGGTGAAGATGGAGGTGCATGTTGGGAGAGAGGAGGTCAGGCTCATATAGTTGCTCACAACCTTTGCCAAACTGCTCCAGATTGCGATGTGCATCTTCAATGTCATCTTCAGAAATACTTGGCTTGGTCAGAAAACGACAGGCATTTACAAAGAACATCCAGTTCTTGAACTTTTGTGGCGGCAGAACGTTCTTCAACACCACGGGAGAGTACACCAAGCACCACGACTTCCACTCGTCTGCCTTCATGAAGGGGAACCCCTTCCCAATCTTCGTCTTCAAAGCTGTGTAGTCTGCTGGCAACACCATCTTCTCTACCATCTTCTGCATGGCAACAAGACTCTTATCGTTGATTACTCCATCTGCAACCCATCTCTCCATCATCCTCTTGGCAGTGCCTAAGAAAAGATTATGCATTGGATCAATGATCGTGCAGCGGACAACGTCAAAGTACTGGAGACGATGCAGTTCGGACCAGCGAACACCACTGGCAACTTCAAGGCGCTGCCTCTCAGCTTGAGTGGCTGCATTTCTCCAGACCTCAGCATCCTTACGATTATCATCTCTAGTGCGAAGGAGCCACTTTGAGAAGTCAAATCCAGAATAATCAACAGAGCTTGTGCCAGCTAAACGAGTGAATTGACGATTGCATTTGTGACAGGCGTTCGTGCTTGTATGAGATGTGAACCCACATACTTTTCGTGCAGCAGGGATGTCACAAGCAACAACAAAGAGAGCAGCACGGATTCTCACTCCAGATGGGCATTTGTTGGTCTTGATAGTGATACCCAGGTACAATTCTTCTAATTCGTCAACAAGAGGCTTGAGATAGTGGTTGATTTCAGACGTCTTTGCTTCTTTAGGTCCAGGCATTAACCCAACAAGGATGACATTTTCCTTTTTGAATCTGATATTGCGAGGAAGGTTGTTGACAGCGAAGTAAATGGCACCACACGAATATGACACACCATCGAATGGCTGGAACCAGTCAATATTCAGTGTCAACATTATAGAGCGGCTGTCATCAACAAAGAGGTCACCATTGATGTCTTTGAGA
Source organism: Phycomyces nitens (assembly GCA_022702545.1). Taxonomy (NCBI): domain Eukaryota; kingdom Fungi; phylum Mucoromycota; class Mucoromycetes; order Mucorales; family Phycomycetaceae; genus Phycomyces; species Phycomyces nitens. The sequence goes on along the minus strand of JAHRBC010000006.1, from coordinate 3,730,545 downwards.
CTGTTCCACATAGCACCATCATATACGTCAAACATAGTCTTTTCCACCTTGGGACCACGATTCCAAGAGTTGATCTGTGATTCAAAATCAGGCCGAGAAAAGAGAATCTGCAGAGAGTGTTTGACAGATTGGTACACATATGACTTCTTTGGGACAGATGACGAATTGGACTTGAACAAGCCATGGCCACACAAGGCGTTGTTTTCAAACTTGTCAAAGGTACAGAAAAGAGGTGCACTATCATTCTCATAAATGCTGTGACATTCACCACATGCAACATACTTCTTGATGCCCTTTGTCAATGTATCCATTCCTGCCATGCTTTTGAGACCAGAGACACTTGATGGGACTCGGAAAGAATTGCCAAAAAAATCCAAGATCTTGTTCACGATTGCAATCAAGATAATCGCGCCTTCATTGACTACGTAAAAGGAAATAAACAGGGCAAGAGCCTTGACTATAAAGCCGTGAATTAAACTCAATTCTGAGTTGAATTCTAGAAACATATTAATCAAAAAAAAGCATATTAATATATAATATTTATATAGATAGAGCGATTATCAGCTCAGATACTATACAGACCTTCATCATCATTCATCTCGTCTTCACTTTCACTGTCAGAGTCAGAGTCAGAGTCACCAACTGAGCTACATTCATCCTCTGCACCAAAAATGGCATCAGACTCAGAGAGAGGTAGGTTTCTAATAGGTTCTTGTACCCCCTCATATTCTTCAACGGCGTTTTCCAAGTCTGCCCAGGTGTAATAAAAATTAATTTAATAAAAAAACAATAAAATTTTAAGAAATCCTTACCACCAGACTCAAAATCCATGGCCTCTACATTGTCTACGGCCTCAAAGTATTGCTCTTCAGTATCAACAATTTCCATTACTATTTAATTCAAAAACGTATTTATTATTAATTAAATAATTTTCAAATTAAAATATAAAATATATCTTACATCTACCACCGAAAAAACTGTTTTTGGCATCTTCTTTAAGCATATGACGCTTAAATGTTTGAGCTGTGAGAAAATCAAATCCACCCTCTTTGTTCTTGCAAATAGAACATCTGCATTCTTTTGTTCTTGTAGATTTACGGATAGGAGCCATTGTTTAATAAATAATTGAAATGTTTTGGTTTAACAGTAAAGAAGATATATTCAGGTACAGTTTATTTGATATACTTTGAGTTTAATAATTATTTTTGTCATGCTACACAATCACCTACACCCAATAAAATCCATCAAAAATATTTTTTCTCTCTGAACTCACAAAAAAGGGCCTGAGCTAGAAAATTGACCTTTATATCCTATACCTACTGTATCAAATACACATATGGGAATCGGGGGTATTTTTGCAGTGGTCATTGTCAGAGTCGTTGGTGATTTCGGCACCATCGCCATTGACCTCATTGTCAAGTTGATTGGCATCAACCATTTGGTCATAATCCCCAAAAGGTAAGCTGGGCTGACTGTCAACTGCCACGGATTCGGATTCAATAATCGGCATTGCTGCAAATATGGGTTAGATTAGTTTATTACTCTGCACTGGTTTTCAAATAAATATATTTTACCCTCAACGTCCAAATCCATCATATCACTTTGTGTGCCTGAGTTCAATTGAAAAATACAAGTTATTATTGCGCAGTAAATGAAAATTAATACTAGTATACATACTGCTCTCAAATTCGCCAGTTTCTTCAGTTCTTGCTCTCTTACTATGGCGTTGGTAAGTGCGCTTGGATACAATAGTGAATCCTTGCTGGTTATTGCTGCATTTGTTGCAGTAACAGGCAGTAGTGTTTTGTGCGGAAATAGAAGACATATTTTATATTATTTGATTGTGAGATAAAAAAGGAAACAAGTGCTACATATTTTTATTTGCTGTCATTTTATAGACAAGAAAAAGGCTATTGTTCTTTGATCCTTTGCCCAAACCAATAGGATGCATCAAAATTATACTTTTTATTTTTAAAAAAAATAATGTCTGAGATGAAAAAAAGCTCTATGTTTCTAGTACCCATCTGCACCATTTATACTAGGTGAAATCGAGGGGTTTTTCCAGTGCAAATGACGTGGTTTCCCGCCTCCCACAGTGGGCTTTTAGAAACGATGTATAAATAAAGTTGTTGTTTATATTTTCTCACCCACTTCCCCAAGAACGTAATACCGTCAATATATATAAAGTATATTTTTGGTGCCTTAATTTTGGTTATCTTTAAAAGAAGAAGATATTTTTTATTTTATATTAGGCACAGATTTTTTTTGGAAGAGGGATGACAAGCATCATTCTCTTATTAGTTCGAGTGATGTGCTCTCCAATGGCAACTTCTAACAAAATCCTGTGTACTGGCAAGATGCTGTTATGATCAGGCATGGAATATTCATTTTTGCAAACCTCAACACCTTCATCCTCACGCGATCTGTTAGAGGTTGTTGCAAACCATCTAACAAATGCGAATACATGTTGATTTTCATGAACCATGCGAGTCCAGTGGTTGGTACTAGTTGATGGCGGCGTGAACTTATGAATAAAGAGATATTGGATCTGGCCGGTATATGCGTTTACTGTCTGATCATTACTACCAACATATAACGCCTGTATATAGGATCCATGGTTGCCTAATCCATTTGCTCCACGGTAGACTTGGCCAAGTAGATCGATCGACTTCAACTTCGTTATTTGATCGTCTACAAATGAGAACCGAGAAGAAGCTTCCTGATAGCTGGTGAGTTCGGCGATGCCATATTGCTCTCTGTAGTAACTCAACAAATGAGGATAGTCTACATCCCCCATTGACGTTGTCTTTCCAAGTTGCAGAGGAAAGGCCGAGGAAGGAAGAGGTTCATTGCCATTAACAGAGATCTCTGGATTCAAGGAAGAGTCCAAGAAGTGCTGCAAGTTGAATCGGCGTTGGGTGTCTGGTACAGTGGCAGGTGAAAGGGTGGGTGAGGAGACGAGCTTGGCAAATACAGAAGAGAATGGGATTTTACTGGAGTATCCAAGGACTGCTTGCACATAATCGGCCTTGTACGATTCTTCAACAAAATTCCTCATATACGTTGCCTCAAAACTATCCTTTCTGTTAGTGCTCACGTTCTTTAGCAAACCATTGTATCGCTCGAACCCAAAGAGCCAATAGCCATACACTGGTCCAAAATCACGAATGGTCTCGCGAAGATGGAGGTGCAGATGCATATTGCAGGTGAGGACACTAGGAGGGTAAAGACGCTCGCACTTTTGACAGAATTTCTCTAGGTAGTCATGGGCATCGTCAAGTTCTTCAAATGATAGGGATGGCTTTACAAGGAGACGGCAGGCATCGACAAAGTCCATCCAGTTTCTGAACTTGTCATTGTTGAGAACATCTTTCAGCAAGACGGGAGAGTACGCCAGCACCCAGGACTTCCATTCGTCAGCTTTCATAAATGAAAACCCTTTTCTAATTTTCGCTGTCAATGAACTGTACGAGGCTGGGAGAGTCATTTTCTTGGCGATTTGCTGCATGTCGTTCAGTTGTCCACTATTGATATCACCACCAGCAATCCACTTTTCCATCATTCTCTTTGCCGTGCCCAGAAAGAGATTGTGCATGGGATCAATGATCGTTCCACGTACTAGATCAAAGTATCCAAGGCGATGCAGCTGCGACCATCGAACACCATTTTCGATCTCCAGCTGATGCCTTTCTGAGGGTGTACTAGCACTCTTCCACACCTCAGCATGCACCCTGTTTTCGACACCATGACGAATAGACCACTCCAGATAGTTGAAACCACGAAAGTCCACACTGCTTGTCCCAGCAAGACGACTGAATTGACGACTGCATTTATAGCAGGCATTGGTGCTATTGTGGGATGTGAATCCGCTCGTTTTCCTGGCTGCTGGGATATCACATGCCACCATTAGGAGTGCAGCACGGACGGTTGCTCCAGATCGATACTCAAAGGTTGGAATTGTCATTCCAACGTACAACTGCTCAAGGTCATCCACCAAAGGCTTGAGATAGCTGTTGATCTCATACGACTTGGGCTCCTTTGGTCCAGGCATTAGCCCAACCAAGACGACGTTCTCTGGCTTGAACCTTTCATCTCTGGGCAAGTTGTTGATTGCCAAATATATGGCACCAGAGGAGTGGGTGACACCATCGAAGGGCTGAAACCAGTCGATGTTGAGAGTCAACAGAAGAGAACGAGGGCGGGCAACAAATGAAAGACCATCACTGTCTTTCAACTCCTTCCACATCTTGCCATCGTAAACGTCACACATGGTGTCTGCCACCTTCAGCTCGTCGTTCCAGAGGCCGATCTTCTGCTCGAAACCAGGACGAAGAAAGAGAACCTTGAGTGCATCTTTGACGGACTGATACACAAAGATTTTCTTTGGAACCATGGCACCAGACGTCGACTTCTTTCTCAGCTCACAGTTACAAGTTATGTTTGCGCCTATTTTCACAGAGCTACACAAGGGAGGAACGGAAATAGATTCTTCGTAGATCTGGTGGCAATCTGGGCAAGAAACGAATCGTTTGATATCTTTGGTGATATTGTTAAAACCCGTCATCTTCTGAAGACCAGCAAGACTTGTTGGTAGCTGAAAGTCTTGTCCATAAACCATCAAGAGCTCATTGACAAACTGGATCAATACAACTGCACCCTTGTTGACTGCATAACGGGATGCAAAAAGAACAACAAAAATGGCAATAGCCCTATGCACTGGATTTTCGGGCATACCAGGAGCACCAAAGGGTTCTGTTTTAAAAAAGGAAAATTATTAACACTCAATTTCGGCATGCTTCTTTATGATAGTTATTCAATACTGACCTTCGCCGTTGAACTCCTCAACATCAATCTCCTCGACATCACTCTCTTCATTGTTGCCATTGTCGCTGTCATTGGCAATCTCGGTGTCATCGCCATTGACCTCATTGTCAGCCAAATCATCGTCAGACATCGGGACGGAATCCAAAAAGGTAGGTTGGCCTGACCGCCCATTGTTTCCATGGATTCAGATTCAAACATCGGGATTGCTACAAATATGGAATAGATTAGTTTATTGCCCTTAAACTGGTTTTCAAATAAATATTTTTTACCCTCAACATCAACATCCATAATGACACTTTGTGTGCCTGAGGTTCAATTAAAGAATAATGGTTATTATTGCGCAGTAAATATAAAATTAATACATACTACTCTCAGTTTGTCCAGCCTCTTCAATTCTTGCTCTTTTGGCATGACGCTGATAATTGCATCTGGATACCATAGAGAACCCTTCTTGGTTACCATTGCATTTGTTACAGTAACAGGCAGTGTTGTTTTGGGAAGCAGAAGACATATTTTGTGTGATTCGATTGTAAGATAAAAAAGGAAACAAGTGCTTCATATGTTTTATTTGCTGTCAATTTATAGACAAAAAAAAACTATTGTATTTTACTTGTTTGCCCGAACCAATAGGATCTGTTAAAAAGTCTTTTTTTATTTGAATAAAAAAAATCTTCTGAGTTGAAAAAAAGGCCTATATTTCCTACACCTTAAAGTACTCTTGGTGCACTAGTAATCCAGCCCATTTTTCCAGTGATAGTACTTATCTTTGTATACCAGAATGATTTTGATTTTGTTTGCCAGGAGTATATATAGCAAACCGCGCTTTAGAAGAAGTACTTGGATGATAATAAAAAGTAGAGAAAGAAAAAAATGGATGAATAAAAAACAATCCTTGAAATAGCCGTAGAATCTGAGAGATGATTACGTATTTTTTTTTGAAAATAAAAAAAGAAAAATATGTTTGTTGTGAATACCAAGTATGCAAAAAAGGCGATTAACACACTGTGCGCAAATGCAGTCTGTAATATTCGTTGTACTCTCAGTGCTACATGAATGGTTTAGGAAATAAAAATATAAAAACAATAGAAATAGGCATACTCGTAAAAGATATTATTTTATAAAACGAATGAATATTTAGTTATATGGTTGGAATGAATATTCAAGTAATTAATCAAACTAAAGATCTGAAGATATTAAATAATAATTATATATATATATGTATCATTGTCAAATCTAGATTTTATAAATATTAAGATAGACAACATTTATTGATATCGGGCAAGTACCGACTGGAACACAGATAGATCCTCTGCTTGATTGATATGTCATAAGAATAACAATTCATTTTTATATTTATAATCAAAATACTCAAAGATTTTTTTCAAGCAGACCTTAACACTAAATAGTAAAATGTATGTTGATACATGAACAACTATATTCTATAGAGTGATTACTATCAGACAAATACTTACAATTGAATAAATACCAGAATCTGTAAATTATGAGCCAGCAATTAAACAAGGGAAAGAAGAACATGTCTGCAAGAGCGTCATCCTCCAGATCACTACTTACCACAGTGAACACTGGCCGTGTTGTCACCCCTCGCCCATTACTTGCTTCTAGATTTGACGATGTAACAATCCCCAGGAGTGAATATAACACTATGGTTGGCCTTTTATCCACCATTGATAAAAAGTTAACTGGTGTATCAACACAAGTTGGTGCAGTGTATGATAACGAAAGGCAAATGATGTTGTCTCTCAATGGTCTTGTTGCTTGCCAAGCCAGAGACCAAGTATCAGTCCAAATGCCCGTGGTAGAAAATAATGAGATCGTGAATATCATCCAACCTGAAGATATTCTTTCTGTCTCTAACTCACAAGTTAGCCTTCAGGATATCGTCAGTGCAACAAGATATCCAAAGTTATCTGTAAGTTCTAAATGAAACAGTAATATCAAAATATATTATTAATATATACTTTTAGAAAGTTATTCGAGATTACTTGAAAAACTTTCATCTTAAATCAGACGATCCCAGTTTGATCAAGGATAATGAAGAGAAGCCAACTTGGGATGTCAGTGTTGGATTGGCTGATGATGTCAATCAGAATCTAGCAAACGCTCTGATCATATATGCCCATGAACAGCCTGAATCAACATCAGTAACAGGAAAAGAACTGGGCACAATAATTATAAATAATTATTATAACCGTTTGTCTGATAGCAAGCTTGTGCCAGAGCTTAGAGAAGCAAAAAAGACAGCAAACCGAAGAGGCAACCGAAAAACTGAAGTAAGTGAATATTAAATAAAATGCGCAAATATTTATATATTATGCTTTTTCACTTTGGCTTTTCAAGAGACGAAAGAGAACCTTTGTAAAGCACAAGGAAGCTGTTGAAAGAAGATTCAACAGGGATGCCAGTGGCGTCTTTCATAGAGATGTAATGTCAGATGATGAAACAGACATGGAGATCACTGTGAGGGTACTTCGTCCAAATTGGAGGAGTGATGAGGTAAAACACAGGCAGATTGATATTTCTTATGTTTTATGTCTAATGATAAAATATATCTGTATAGCTGAATGAGCTGTTTGACTTTTTGGACATGCTTGCCAAAAAGATCTAGGAAAGAAAGCCAGTCAATTGAAGACTTGTCATTATGTTGTCATACAAAAGACAATTCCTCGCGGCTTAGTAGCCAAAATTCCCACATGGTCAAAGCGTGAATAAATCAACAAGCATCTCTTTTTCACTCCTTCATCTATATTGATTTTGGCATATATATATTGCATATTTTATGTAAGAAAGTAAAAAAATAAGAAGAAGATTAAGCATAAATTTTTCTAGGCAATGGAATAACAATGACTTTGGCTGCACCACGGCCAGAAGCTTGATTGCCGATTGCAATTGGAGATAGAATTCGATGAACTGGTAGAATGTTGTCATAGTCATATTTTTGAAAGGTTGGCTTATACATATCAATTCCTTGGTCTATTCTTGGCTGATGTTGAAGAACTTCGTACCATTCAACAAAAGCAAAGACATGCTGAGGATTGAGTCGTGTCATAAAGTTGTCATAGGTGGGTTTTGGAGAAAAATTGTGGGCAAAAAGATACTTGATATAGCCAGCATAGGTATAGCTCGACTCACTATTTTTCTCAATGTATATAGCCTGGATATACGACCCTCTTGTATTTGACCCTTCACCACCTTTGTAGACTTGGCCAAGAAGATTAATGAATGGAATCTTCTGGATTCGGTCATTGACAAAATTTGAGCTCTGGACTACACCTTTGGCGCTTTGCAAGAGATTGTCTTGGTACTCAATGCGATAGAACTTGAGAAGGCAATTGTACTCGGCCGTTCTCATTGTTGTTGGCTCTTGGAGTTTTAATGGCAAGGCTGATGGTGGAAGAGACTCGTTTCCTAATATGCATGTTTCAGTTTCAGTTGCAGAGTCAACAAACGTAGGCAAGTGAAATATGGTAATCATATTGTTTTGGGGAGGGATTGTGGCATAGGTTTCTGTTATACTGGTAGACAGTTTTTGGAAGAGGGAGAGATGAGATGGGTTGGTGAGGGTGGTGAGGTGTGATCTGTAAAAATCGCCCTTTGATGCATTTTCGATAAATTTATCCATATAGGTTTTTTCAAAACCATTCTTCTTGTTCGTGTTGAAACCTTTGATCAGGCCATTGTATCGTTCAAAGCTGAAAAGCCAGTATCCGTATATTGGGCCAAAATCTTGGATCGTTTCTTTCAGGTGAAGATGAAGGTGCATATTGGGCGATAAAAGATCGGGCTCATATAATTTCTCACATCCAATACAGAATTTCTCCAGACTGTTGTGAGCTTGGGTTAATTCTTCATTGGTGATACTTGGCTTTGTTAATAATCGGCATGCATCAACGAAATGAATCCAGTTGACAAAAAGATCATTGGGTAATCGAGACTTGAGCACGACAGGAGAATATACTAAGCACCAGGATTTCCATTCATCGGCTTTCATGAAAGGAAATCCCTTTCCAATCTTTGTGGTTAACGTGGTATAGTCTGGTGGCAGAGTCATGGTATTTGCTTCATTTTGCATTTCCGCAAGATCATGGTCATTGAGAAGATTATCAAATAACCATTTTTCGATCATTCTCTTTGCAGTTCCCAGGAAAAGGTTGTGCATTGGATCAATTATTGTTGATCTTACGGGCTCAAAGTATCCTAGTCGATGGAGCTCTGACCAGCGAACCCCGTTTTCAACCTCCAATCGTTTTCTCTCTGTATTGGTTACTGCATTCTTCCACATACTAGCATGCTTCATATTTTCTTCTTTGGTTCTGCCTGTCCATTCAGACGACTTGAAACCAGAATAATCGACGATGCCGGTACCTTCAAACCGATGGAAGTGGCGATTACACTTATGGCATGCATTTGTACTGTTGTGCGAAGTGAATCCACATGTTTTTCTTGCAGCAGGTATATCGCATGCAACCATTAGCAGAGCAGCACAGACCAGAGTCTTGGAGCATGTGTGGGTGTTGATATAGATGCCTTTGTACAAGTCTTTCAGCTCATCAACAAGAGGACGAAGATAGTTATTTATCTCTGAAGTGCTGGCTTCTTTTGGTCCAGGCATCAGACCCACAAGTATGACATTCTCTGCCTTATTTTGCTCTTCTCTTGGGAGGTTGTTGATCGTCAGGTATATTGCTCCACAGGAATATGTTACCCCATCAAAGGGTTGAAACCAATCAATGTTGAGAGTGAGCAGCAACGACCTTTCCTTGGCAACAAATTGTAAACCAGCTTCATCTACGAACTCCTTCCACATTCTTCCATCATATACGTCAAACATTGTTCCATCAATCTTTGGTCCACGATTCCACTTGTTAATTTGATTCTCAAATGTAGGGCGCTAGAACATTTTTTTCAAGGCTGTTTTGAGTGAGTTATATACATATGTGCGGTTTGGTCTCATAGTTTTGTTGTTGCTGATTTTGTACAATGCGTTTCCACACTCTCTATTGCTTCCAAGTTTCGTGAAGTCGCATGTACTAGGAGCTCCATTAACATCACTGAAGATACTATGACAATTTCCACATGCTACATATTTTAACACGCCACTTGTTAAGTTGCTGAATCCACTCATTTTCTTCAAGCCAGGAATACTAGTAGGAAGACGAAATTCCTCGCCATAGTGCTCAAGAACGGAATTGATAAAGGTAATCAAAATGGCGCTGCCCTCATCAACAACAAAACAAGATATGAACATGACAATGAACACCGTTATCAGTCGGTGCCATGGATCTTGAGGAAGGTTTGGTAAATTATCTATAAGTTGATTGAGCCGCATGTTAATGTATTCCTTTTAGTAATAACATCATCCTTTTTTTATTTTGCACCTGTTTCTTCATCCTGGTCCTGCTCTTCATCGTCATCACTCTTCTCATAGTCTTCAGAGTCAGAGAAAGCATCAAGATCTTCTTCACCTGTTCCAAAAATAGACTCTTCCACTGAAAGAGGTAAGAAGAACTCTATATTCTCAATTGGTAAAGGTGTACCAGGAGAAGAAATATTGTCTATGGATACACAATTTAAATACAGTTGAATATCCCTTTGGTAAATAAAATAAAATTACACTCAAAACTCTCTTCAGTCTGGTCTATGTCTATAGTATTATTGATAGTGTTTACTTGGCTTGAATATGCTATTTGGTTTGGATTATATATTATTATTATTAAGGTCTATATTTCTGTAGCTTATTTACTATTAATCTGGCTGTTAAACAATTTGTCCTCATCACTTTAGACATGGCGTGCTGCAGTTCTTTTGCTCGTCATTGTGAAGCCAGAATGATTGCGAGAGCATTTTGAGCATCTGCATTGCACTTCATTGGAATTATGAATGGAAGACATTTTTCTTGTTACTTAGTATAGTAAAGAAGGAGTACAAAGTATCTAGTACTAATAATTAAAAAATACTTTTTTACTTGAGAATAATAAATCAAATGATTGAATATCATTCAGCCAATAAAAACATTCAAATCAATCTCTATTGTTAATGCAAGATTTTGCCTGAGTTATAAATATTTTTACTCATGTTATTGATAATTCCAGATAACTATTAAATTATGATTTAAATTGATTTTTGCAGTGTAAAGGTAAAAATGTCAGGGTAAATCGAAATGAGGGGAAATAATCTTTAAAGATAAAAGGGAAAAAGAATTGAGACAATATTCTGGACAAGAAATCCGGAAATTGAGGATAACTTCAGGTCCCGCTGAAGTTCTGACAATGGTAGTGACGGTTAGTTGTGACGTAGCACTCTTTCTTGGTGGGGCCCTTAGTGACGTCACGGGATTTCTGCTAGTTTTGTGGTGCAGCTAGGAAATCAACAACGCCTTTGTCAAATTGACGCGTGTTGAGTTTGGTTGTGTAGCGTAAACTGGTCAAGAAGGTTTACGGACAGTTAAGGGCTAGTTGATTTAACTCGGGACAATCAACGGACAGGAATCGGGATAAGAACGGACAGAAAAACGGACGGCAACGGACAGAAAAACGGACAGAAAAACGGACAGATAATACGGACAACGGACAACGGAACCAACAGTGAGACAGAGATCTTATAACTTTAACGGAAAACAGCCTTGTATTTCACTCAGGACAATACAAGCTCGAATTGGGTTCAAAAGAAAATAATCGGAAAACTGAATGAATTTTATTGATAGAGATATTGCTCTTCTTTTATACAAAACTATTGAATAGCTCTTCTTACTAATTATGTTATTCAAATATCATTCCAACTACAACTAAAGATAAAATAGATTATATGAACAAATCCGGAAAAGTGTCAATGAACAAGAGGTATAAAATATGGGGGGTAAGCTGGAAAGAATTATCGAAGTGTGAACAATGGAATGGGTAAAGGTAAAAATGTCAGGGTAAATCGAAGTAAGGGGAAATAATCTTTAAAGATAAAAAAGGAAAAAGAGTTGAGACAATATTCTGGACAAGGAATCCGGAAATTGGGGATAACTTCAGGTCCCGCTGAAGTTCTGACGATGGTAGTGACGGTTAGTTGTGACGTAGCACTTTTTCTTGGTGGGGCCCTTAGTGACGTCACGGAGTTTCTGCTAGTTTTGTGGTGCAGCTGGCAATTCTACAACACCTGTGTCAAAATATGTGAAGCCCGGCTAGCTCAATCGGTAGAGCGTGAGACTCTTAATCTCAAGGTTGGGGGTTCGACCCCCCCGTTGGGCTTTCGTTTTTGTTATTTATGTGTCGTTCCTGATCTGGGATGGTCTTCCTTTTACTATTGTATCGATTATGCTATCGATAAGCTTTTAATGTGTCAAGTCTCGACTGGGTGTATCTTGCTAATGCTTGACTTAGATAAGTTTTGCAATAGATCACCACCAACTAGGACGTTTAGGATAAATAGGAATATAGAGAATTGAATGCTTTTTATTGTTACAAATCGTTGTAGTATTTATACAGATTTTATGAGTGAAACTATCTAAACTAATTACTCTTTTACTCAAGACACATTGGTTATCTCTTTATGAGAGGTGATGAGAATATGTCTTGGTTTTACAAAAAGGGGAACCAATCGGTATAACATTGAGGACATATGTTAAAAGCATTACCGATTGGGTACCTGATTATCTGGGTTATTATTCGCTATGTCAACTCTGACAAATGTACCGTTAGGAACGGGTAGTTATTTATGTTAGTTGATGATTTGGGGTTGAGAATTCTTATGAATAAATGGTATAGTTGCTACGCAATATTATAATGGAAAGAAGACTGTCCTTTATTGGTTGACTATAGAAATAAATTATAAGGTGGATCAAGTAGTGGTCCGGGCACCAACTTCAACATCCCGTGATTCGCATCACCCCCTTATCACACTATAACAAAGGCAAAAGGTCAATCCCACTGGGGAAACAGGAGTATATGTCAGAGTTGACATAGCAAATAATAACCCAGATAATCAGGTACCCAATCAGTTGTCAAGTCTCGACTGGGTGTATCTTGCTAATGCTTGACTTAGATGAGTTTTGCAATAGATCACCACCAACTAGGACGTTTAGGATAAATAGGAATATAGAGAATTGAATCCTTTTTTATTGATACAAATCGTTGTAGTATTTATACAGATTTTATAAGTGAAACTATCTAAACTAATTACTTTTTACTCAAGACACATTGGTTATCTCTTTATGAGAGGCGATGAGAATATGTCTTGGTTTTACAAAAAGGGGAACCAATCGGTATAACCTTGAAGACATATGTTAAAAGCATTACCGATTGGGTACCTGATTATCTGGGTTATTATTCGCTATGTCAACTCTGACACAGTAATGCTTTTAACATATGTCTTCAAGGTTCACTACGGCGAAAAAAACGGTAGCTAACTACCGTTTTGGTAGCATTACTACCGTTTTTTCCCACCAAAAAAAACAGTAGTAAAGACTCTGTATAAGGCAATTTTGGTAGCTGTTACCATTTTTTTAGTGCGAAAAAAAAGGGTAGTTATGAGGCAGGAATAGGCACAGCTACCGTTTTTTTATCCAACCAAAATCGTTTCTTTATATACTATAGCTTCTCTTTTATATTACTTTATACACTAGCACCCATTCTTTTTTTACTGCCATTTATTTGAAATAATGGTTTATTTTTTATTATAATTTTGATTTATTTCAAATAATATTAAAATATATATAATAATAATATTGAAACATACCAAAAGCAAATACTATTTAATATTATAAAACGTATATGGTACAAACCTTTTACTCAAGCTATACACAATGCCAACAACATGTTGTTATGACTTGGATAGCCTTTGGTCTTCATCAATTGCTATAAAAATATTGTGGTCAGAGAATGAAGTAATCAAATAAACCGAGCCTATTATTTTGGATAGCATACCAGTATATATCGTGCTTGTTAATCGGTGTGCCGAGCATCTTGTTGTGGATCATTTTCATGACTTGGATGGCCTTTGGTCTTCATCAATTGCTATAAAAATATTGTGGTCAGAGAATGAAGTAATCAAATAAACCGAGCCTATTATTTTGGATAGCATACCAGTATTTGTTGTGCTTGTCAATCTGCGTGCCGAGCATCTTGTTGTGGATCACTGTCGTGACTTGGATGGTCTTTGGTCTTCATCAATTGCTATAAGAATATTGTGGTCAGAGAATGAAGCAATCAAATAAACCGAGCATATTGTTTTGGATGGCATACCAGTATATATTGTGCTTGTTAATCGGCGTGCCAAGCATCTCTTGAATTAATGTCACTATATGAAGCGTACAGATGTAAATACTAGATACGGTAGAAGGAGAATAGAGAATGCGCAATATGATTAATTAAAGAGTGTACACATATTATAATATTCTTACCATAAAAAAGATATTGCTGTAAAGTCAACTCATAAGATTTAAAACTTATTCAAATATAATGGTAGTTGGCAGAATAAGTACATCATTAAGAAAACAATATGTATATTCTACAGAGATTCCCAGGTGGGGAGGTGGGGAACGACAAACTTTGGCGTAATATAGCTATAAAAAATTTTCACCTTTTTTTAGTGCGTGAAAAATTATGAGATGAGTGTTTCATTCCTTGATTAAAGATAGCAGAGCTGAAGATGTGGTATACAAGATTCCAATTGGATGTTTATGTCATTGACAACCTTACATAAGGGAGGGTCATTTAGTTTTACTTCAAAGAAGTAGAGCAAAGCAAAGAAAAGAAATATAAACTAACCTCGGCGTAATACAGCTCTATAAAAAAATTTCATTTTTTTTGGTGTTTGAAAACGGGTGAGATGTGTGTTTCATTCCTAGATTAAAAACAACAGAGCTGAAGATGTGGTATACAAAATGCCAATCAGGCATTTATTAAGGTGGCAATCTTACGTGATGGAGAGTTATTTGATTTTATTTCAAAGGAGAGGTCCAAAGCAATGATAAAACAGGTAAAGGAAAAGAGGAAAAGAAAAAGTGCGCTGAAACATATACTAAAAATATGAGAGAACCAATAAGAGCAGCCTAAAGAATATTAAAGCCCTAGTCTGTTTCTCTTTGATGAAGGCTCATTGCTTATTCCTAGTGGTGTAAACCTATATCAAATAGTAGAAATATTATATTAATATTAGATTGAGAATAGATGAGCAACAAAGAAGCTCTAACTTACAGTACATCTGTCATGATTGGTGAATCAGCCTCGTCATCAGTTTGAAACACCTCATCTTCCGAAAGAAAAGAACTGCTTGCTCTTTCCTGCTATAACATAATAAAAATATTATATTAATTATAATGCATGTTCAAATGTTTGCTAATTAATAAACTTGCCTGGCTGTTCTCTGCCATTTTTCTCTTACGAGTCTGGTTTGCACTCTTAAAGGTGTCTCGGAGAAGATTCTTGGCACACCACATTCTTTTGCACTTGTAAATGTGGAGGCCAATTTGTCTTGCCCGTCTTTCGAGTAGCAACATGTAGTATTCCTGCTGGCTCCCAGGAATACTTTTCCATGTCTTGGTAGTTACAGGAAAGTCCTTGTCAATCAGATCGCTTTTGATAGAGCAAGCCAGTGACTTGAGCTGTAGGCGCTTTGTTGTTACCACATATTCTGGCATAGGGAAGAATTGGGGTAAAATTTGTCCTTCTGGGATCTCTTTGCACTGTGCTTCCCAGTCTTGACGATGGAGCATTTGAAGAAGCATGTTGTATCGCTTGGTATCATCCTTCCCTTTGAACTCCCCACTTGTATCGATCAGTCGTTTTCCAAGCAGGTCAGGATATTCAGTCAATTGAGCCCTTTTTACAGACTCGGTTACCCATTCAAGAGCTAGCAAAAAAAGCATATATATATAAATATTAATAAAACGATTGTATATAATTAAGAAATAAATAAATCTTACCACTTTGCTCCACAATACTCTCACTACAGCGGAAGGACCGGTAGCTGTGCCGAAAACGGTAGCATAACTACCGTTTTTTATGATTTTTGAGTACTTTATCTCCGCAGATTGTGGTTGAAAGGTAATGTCATCGATGCCGATTCATAAAAGTCGCATGGAATGTCTTTTCATCAGGCAATGAGGTAGTTGTAGTACCATAGAAAGGGCTCGTAAGTTTTTAGGCAACGTTATTTATTGAAATGAGCATTTTATTTGGTGTTAACGATGTTGCGCATTTTTGAGAAAAATAATTTTTTGCCTGTGTGAACAAAACGGTAGTTATGCTACCGTTTTTTTGAAACAATTTTTTTGTTTTTGACATTATTAGCCATTTTATTTTATTTTATTTGGTATTGATATTTATAAAGAAAGAAAAAAGAAAAAGAAAATTTTTATAAAGTGGCAAGGTTCCCCATGGTCACACGCAGATTGTCATTAAACACGTAATATGGTGCAATGATAAAGAACTGATTACTACTCGGAGGGTACTGGATGAGCCCAACTTGATGCTGAATGTCATCCACATTAACAGCATATTTTGGCTGGGTTGTTTGTCCAGTTGAGCTGTGTGACCGCCGTATTACGATTGGCACAGATGAGTCATGGGCTGCTGTACCATGCTCTTTCATCACTTCAACGAATGCCAGAAAGTGCGGTGTGCCATCAACCTCTTTATGCTCAAAATAAAATTCCACGGTGCCAACAAACCAGCTTTGAATAGTTATATTGCGATGGCTAGATAAAAATATAAAAAATGTGAGTGATCTCTATTTTGTATTTTGACTAATACCAATACTCACTTTCTGTATGGACAGGTGAACATCACATGATGATTGCCACGTCTGGTCTCCTGTTTTATTCTTCGGTACATACATGAAGAATGTACGGTTGAATTTTTCCAAAGACGAGAAGCAACAACAATCGTCGGGTCATCAAGTTCAATACTGTCCATACCACTGTTTCACACATATGACAAGTGTTGAGTTGGTTTTGTGGTGCAACGTTGTCAGATATAAAAATGAATAAGGGTTGCCAACGAGTTCAAAAGGCAAAAATGTATAATAAAAAGGGATAAAGTACTGTGATAACGCTCGGGTCTATCCAACAGTAAGGAAATTGGGGTAGAATGTATACAAAAAGACAAATATAACAAGAGGTATGCTTATAATTATCGCGAAGAGTGATTATAAGTCAGTGACAATGAAATAAATGTGTAAGGATACAAATCAGGGTTTGATCAATAAAAATAAAGGTAGATAGAGATGATGTTTTATTATTGCTTCATATCAAGCCTTTTATACTGAAGAAATCTATACTATCTCATTATAACTTCTTCTAAGTATAATTGATGATATTATACCATGCACAAGGGTACTTCTTGCACATGGGTTTAAAAGAAATCCTGCAAAAGTCGTCATACTTTTACAGGATGTTCGTGGTCTGAACGGAACCAAAACGAGACACACCGTGTCATGGCACCCTCGCTAGTGAAGACCACGGAAGAAAAAGAGAAGTAAGAACTACTGGAATGACACTATCTGGATCGAAGGCGTTCAAGCCAAGAAAGAAATTGAGCTTCACCTCGCTGAATCTCCTTGTCTGGAATTAGGGACTTGTGGTGTCGGAAAGGAACAAGAACATCACCATTGACTGCACCTTTTAGGCGAAGGTAGTTCGGTCCAACAAGGTAATAAGTACCATTCGGATTTACTTTGGTTACAGTCATGGGCCCTAACCAACGATCAGACAACTTAGTGGCAGGAACTTGATCTCGCATCAATACTTGTTCGCCAACATTAAACTTTCTTCTTGTGGAGACTTGTTGATCGTATCTTGCTTTGTCCTTAGCTTTCTTTATGGTGGATCTCTCCTTGGCCTCTTTGTGTATTGTTTCGATCAGATTGTGGAGAACCTTAGCACGATTAGCTAATTCGAGTGGACGGTTTCCCTCGACAAAGTGCGAAGTAGGAGCTGGCCAAGTTGCTGGAGTACGCAGATCATAACCATAAAGAAGCATGCCTGGAGTTTGACCGGTAGTGTCACTACGCATGGTACAGATGGCTAGTAAGGTGGCAGGGATATATTGGTCCCATTTAGATGGATCGTCGGTATCACGAGTGATTTTCGCAAGTGTCTGTACGACAGTTTGATTCAATCATTCACAGAGTCCATTGGTTTGTGGCCTATACGCCGTAGTAGTAAGATGCCGGCAGTTGAGAGAGGTCAAAAACTTGCGAATATAACTAGACTTGAAGTTACTACCACGATCGGTCAGAAGATACATTGGTACACCATATAAGGAAACGACATGGTCAAAGAGAAATTTCGCAGTTGTTTCTTGAGTAATATTTTCAACTGGAGCAGCAATAGGCCAACGAGTAAGATAATCTACTGCTACCAATATATAGCGGAATCCACTAGAGGGAATATCCATTGGTCCCACTGCATCGCATCCAACCATATAAAATGGACGATCAGGTGTTGGAATAGGTCTTGATAGTTCCGTACGGCGGTGAAGATAACGAGCACGTACTTGGCATGTAACACAATTTTGTACTACCCTTCGTACCCATTCAAATAATTTTGGTGAAGTATATTGTTGACGGACTTGAGACCATGTATTCTTGATACCAGCATGTCCTTCTGAATGTACTTGAATAATGATATCTTTGATAATACCCTCATGAAGAAGTTCTTGAAGTCCACCAGTATACGGATTTTTCTTGAATAGTTTTCCATGATGAACCTCAAACTTGGGGGCTTGCCTACGGATTTTCTTGCGTTCAGTTGGACTAATCCGATCAGGAAGGTTTCCATTGTTTTGAATACAGTGTAATATGGACAAATATAAAGGATATTCCATTGCAAAAGTAGACAAGTGATGATAGATATGTTTTCAAAATATAAAATATATTTGTTTCGTTATAAAGATAACAAGAATAATAAAAGGGAAAAGATGGGTGCAATAAAAGGTCTTCCCCAAGACAAGGAAACGGGAAAAAATATGACTTGGGGGTATCTAGGACAAATGTCCTACTCAGAGCTTTCGGGAAGTAGGCGAGAAAGTGCGTCTGCAGGATTTTCTCGACCTGGGTGGTGCTGGATGCACTGCAAAAGAGGGGCTGTTTGTAGTACCAGAAATCCAGCATTATGGTACTGAAAAGGGGTGGGTTTCACCTAGTTTAAATATTTTTTCAACTAGGAGGCATGCTAGCTTCACAGGTACCTCGGTGTCGTGGTTTGCAGTAGTAGAAACATGTAAAAATGTGCCGCAGGTGAGGTCTGTTAGCACTTTCGGTATATAGATCTGATTTGGAACGATGAAAAAAAGTATTTAAAAGAACGGTTCTATTTTGGTCGTCTCAACGTGGTCGTTGAAATGTTCAGATACGTCACATATCTTTATGTTGCGAGTTGTAGAAACTCGATGTATCTACTAGTGGTTACTACCCAAGACCAATCAAATCAAACACTTGAAAGCCTCTTTATTCTTCTTCACCAGTAATATATCACCCATTATTTGATTTCCCGTTTATATTGGATTGGTAATGGTTTACGCTTTTATTTTTATTGGAAAGAATAGAATGTTTCTAGGTTTAGAGTCTATTATTACGCCTATTCCTATGCCTAGCCGTTTCTACCCGGTTGCTTGCTGCTATTTGGATGGAATATTTTTCTACATAAAAAATACCTGCAAAAATATGAATATCCAGCAATTTTTTGGGCTGCAGGAGTGTTCTGTAAAAGATAAAGAAGTGTTAATGATGTGGGGTACAAAGAGAAAATTTTTGTGTGTCAAAAGATACTTATATTGCAAGAGATGGGCAAGAGTGTGCAAAGGGGACTTGAATTTTAAGGCTGGATGGGCTGTGTGGCAGGTTTTACTATAAAAAAGGGAATAAAAATTAATATGGGTGAACAGAGTGATGATATATTTAATTTACATACCAGGAGCCAAATGGGTTATCAAAGTAGGGGGTATGGTGTGTAAAGGAAGCCCAAGTGAGTCTATAAAACACATAATAATAATAATTAATAAATAATCTGAATAATATTTTGGATAAGCAAAAAGAGATTTATAAAGAATATTACCTTTATGATTACAATTGCGAATGATGGAGGAGGCCGATGGCATGAATAGAAAGGGCAGTCTACAATGGAATAGAGTCAGAGAGGGAACAAGTATGATTGAAAGAAAAAATTTTACCTGGTGCCGATGGCATCCCTATATAAGTTGTTTGGCCAATCTAAAAGAGAAAGTGAAAATAATTTTTATCAAGATGATGGTACCAGTGAATGCGGCCAGTGAGTATTTGTCTAGATGGCCATTGTGGAAAGGATGAGTTGCAATGGGAGCGCACATCTATGAAAAAGAGGTTAATTTGTGTGTATAAAGAGGTATAAAAAATGTCTTACCAGAGAAAGGCGCCAATATCAAAAAAGCAAGGAAAAGGAAAAATAAAGGGAACCAAAAAAAGGAGAGAGTCTGAAATTTTTTCACCTTTGAAGCATGCTGCGGAAAGCATGATGGATTGAGCCCAAAAACAATATCAAGGCCGATTTGCATCTCAGTGCTTCAAGACAATAGAGGAACATCTTTATAGTCATTCAAAATGCCTATATATAACGGCCTTTTTGATATTCAACCTCTCTTACCTTTACACACACACACACACACACACACACTTACTCACCCACCCAACAAAACAGTTTTTGTATGTATATTATATTTATTTTTATTTCAATTGAACAAAAACTAATAATTATAATCGAAATATACTTTACCATATTCTAGAAAATGGTTAACCAAAGAAGATCGATTGCTCCTCGTCCCACTCCTGCTCCTGCTCTCACTCCTGCCAACATGGAGCAAATTGTCGAGATGCTCTCTGGAATTCAAGACAACATGACCAGAGTGGAAGATAAGGTCACCAATGTAGAAGGCGAGTTGGTGACCTCCAACACCAAACTGGTAACGATGGATGCCAGACTTGGTGTCATCATTGCTGGAACCCGTGAAGCCATTAAGGCCATTGACAATTTTGGAGAAGAGGTTCCTGCCACTGCCACCAGTGAACCCAGCAATGTTGCGGTTGTGGAGGCCATTGGTTTGGCTGGACCCAGCCATAAAACATCAGTGGAGGTCAATGTAAGCATTATACCTTATACTATATTATCAATTCATTAACTTGTTTACTATATCAGAGAAAGATCCGTGAGTTCTTGTGGGAGCCAAATTTCCATGCAAATACTCCAGCAGAGATCTTGGCCAACACTAACAAGCCCAGGTGGAACACGGATGTTCACTTTAATGTGACTCCAAACAAGGAGTTAGTGAACAGGCTTCTTGTCGTCCTGGAGCGCAAGTTTGCTGGTGATGGGATGAGAACCAAGGATCTTCGTGATAAGCTCCACAAAAACTTCATCAACAGATGCAAACAGGAGAAGATCTCTGCTGCTGCAAAAGAGATCACGAACACACGTTCACGGAGAGCCAGACGTGCTGGTGAAGTAAGTTATCCTTGATATATTAAAAATCTATTCCAAAAAATAATAACAAGGTTATTATTAGAACCACAAGCGCCAAACAAAGGCATACGGCAGCAACATGGTTGCCATCAACCAAGAGATGGGCCGGGATTGTGCCAATGCACTCCCCAAGGAAGCAATGTCCGGAGGAGAATCGGATGACGAAGTCTCCGAAACTGGAAGAAGACGTGTGATTCGGACCGTCCGCCCAAGTTGGAGAAGCGATGAAGTGAGTTGTTGAGCTGATTATAAATAATATTTTGGATGACTTTAGATTACTAATGTGCAATTGATAGTACAACCGATTTATCCAAGTCATTGATAGATTTGTTGGTCTCCAACTTGGAGCAAACTCTCACCAGTTGCTGTCAAGGGTTTATGGCAGAACTGTGGACGTGGCAGTCCCGACCAATTTAAATCCCAGTCTTGCTCAGTGGGCTCTTAGACATGGGCTTTAATAAAATAATTTTTTATCTCTCCATCTATTTTTTTGACACGCGTTACGTTTTGACGACATTTATAAAGGCAATGCTATTTCTGTTTGTTCTTTATAAAAGAGAAAAGATATTTATTTTTTTATTACACGCAAAGTTTCTTTGGCAAAGGAATGACCAGCATCCTCTTTATACCATTTCGGCTTGTGTGTGTGGCAGTCGCAACTTCCAAAAGAAGGCGATGCACTGGCAAGATGCACTCATTGGTAGCAGGAGAAAAACTGGGCAAACAGATGTCAACACCTTCATCTTCGCGTGATCGTTCATAACAGACACCATTCCATCGCACAAAGGCAAAGACATGCTGGCTTTGATAGCCACGACGATTTAAACGGACAGAGGCAGAGAGAGGCGGCGTAAACTGATGAACAAAAATATACTGTATCTGCCCAGTATAGGCGGTCTGGTTCTCACCAGTGCTGCTACCAAACAAAGCTTGTACACGAGATCCACCATTTCCAGAGCTATTGTGTCCACGATAAACTTGGCCAAGGAGATTTATCGATTTCAGCTTCACGATCTGATTGTCAACAAACAACAAAGAAGAAGTGGCATGTTGATAATGCTGGAGGGTGTCAATGTCATACGTATCCACATAGTAAGCCAACAATTGAGGATAGTCAATATCACTCATTTTTGTGGCAGACTTTTGAAGCAGAGGAAACGCAGAGGGGGAAGAGGCTCGTTACCCTTGATTGGGAATTCAGAATTCTCTGAAGCTTCGATGAAATCCAGCAATCTGAACGGGCGTCGTGTTGGTGTTGGTGTGGGTGTGGGTGTGGGGGTAGGGATAGAGGCAGAGGTGGAGGCAGAGAGGAGGTTTGAAAAGAGAGGAGTGAAGATGTCTTGGCTTGGAGATTGTAGAACAGCATTGACATAATCATTCTTGAATACGTCCTGGACAAATTTCCGCATGTAGGTTGCCTCAAACCCATTCTTTCCATTCGTGCTCACGTTCTTTAGCAATCCGTTGTACCTCTCAAACCCAAAGAGCCAATAGCCGTACACCGGTCCAAAATCATTGATGGTCTTATGAAGATGGAGGTGCAGGTGCATGTTGCAGGTGAGAAGACTTGGAGGGTAAAGGCGCTCGCACTCTTGGCAGAATTGCTGAAGGTGGTGATGGGCATTGTCAACATCCTGGAAGGACACAGATGGCTTGACAATCAGGCGGCAGGCATCCACAAAGTTCATCCAACTGTTAAACTTTTGACGCAGGAGAACGGGCTTCAACGCAACAGGCGAATATACCAGCACCTAAGATTTCCACTCGTCTGCTTTCATGAATGGAAATCCCCTGGCAATCTTTGTCTTTAGTGAACTGTAATCACTTGGCAGCTCCATGGTGTCTGCTATCTCCTGCATCACAAGAAGATCGTCATTGGACAAATCACCACCAGAGATCCAGTTTTCAACCATTCTCTTGGCGGTTCCCAGGAAGAGGTTGTGCATGGGGTCCACCACAGTTGCGCGGACAAGATCAAGATACTGGAGGCGGTGAAGCTCTGACCATTGTACACCATTCTCAACTTCAAGTCCATGCCTTTCGGAAATCGTCTGGGCATCTTTCCAAAGTGTTGCATGGTGTCTGTTATCAACTGATGTCCGAAGAGACCATTGTGAATAGTCAAATCCACAGAAATCCACCTGGTTTGACCCCTCCAAACGAGAGAACTGACGATTGCACTTGTAGCATGCATTGGTGCTGTTGTGTGCCGTAAACCCACTCGTCTTCCTTGCAGCTGGGATATCGCACGCCACCATCAACAATGCACCACGGACATTGACACCAGACGGGCACTCAAAGGTTGGGATCCTTATTCCAACAAACAACTGCTCCAGTTCATCGACCAACGGCTTGAGATAACTGTTGATCTCATCTGTCTTTGGCTCCTTGGGTCCAAGCATCAGACCGACGAGAATAGTATTTTCGGCCTTGAACCTTTCCTCCCTAGGCAAATTATTGATTACAAGATAGATGGCACCACAAGAATAGCTGATTCCATCAAAGGGCTGGAACCAGTCAATGTTCAGTGTCAGCATCAAAGAACGTGGATCTGCAACGAACGAAACACCACCCATGTCCTGGAGACCCTTCCACATTGCACCATCGTAGATATCGCACATGGTGTCTACAACTTTTAGCTCCTGGTTCCAGTGACGAATCTTGGTCTCAAAATCCGGGCGGAGGAAAAGGACTCTCAACGCCTGCTTGACGGACTGATAGATGTACGATCTCTTGGCAACCAAAGCACCAGATGACGATTGCTTCATCAATTGACAACCACATACAGATTGGGAACCGAGCTTAGCAGAATCGCACCGAAGTGGAGCAGACCCAGCTTCCTCATACACCGTGTGGCAATCCTGGCACACAACGAATCTCTTTACACCCTTGGTCAAGGCAGTGAAACCCGTCATGCTTTGGAGACCAGAAAGGCTTGAGGGCAATTGGAAGTCCTGTCCTTAAATCGTCAAGAGTTTGTTGATGAACTCAATCAAGACAACAGCACCCTTATCGACCACATAACGGGATGCAAACAGAACAACGAAAATGGCAATTGCTCTGTGCACTGGGTTTTTGGGCATACCAGGAGTAGCAAAAGGGTCTATTATTTAAAAAGGAAAATTATTAACACTCAATTTTTGCTTGCACTGCAAAAACTGTGGGGTAAAACCATGTATATAACCAGAAATAAATAGGGGAAAAGTTTAGGTTTTCAGGGGAGAACAGAATACTACGAGTATGGGAGTAAGCAAGGTTTCTCCTGGGCTCAAAGTCGAATCTCATACAGGTGCAAAGTTGAAAACTTTTGGGAGAGTAGGGTTCGTTAGCTTTTTCTGCATATAGATTTTTGGTGTTTACCAGATTTTTGTGCTTAAAACTATGTTTTTAGTGTAATAGATTATGTGTTTATAAATTGAAAAGACGATTACACACAGCAAATAAAGTTGGGGAGAAGCTGGCTTTCTCCATGGTATCAAGGATATCCTCAAGCAATTAACCAATCATCGAATACTATTACTGTGCAATCAAGCATAGAATGATCCCCCCCATTGTTTTATACCCCGTACTTATTAGGTTTATGGTTTATATTTGTGTTTATTGGAAAGAATAGAATGGTTCTGTACACAAGCTCTAATACTATTACTGTTTATCCTTGCCGCTTCTACCGGCCTACTTGATACTACTTGGATCGGGTGCTTCACTACTGAACAATACCTGAAAATAGGGACCGACGGCGATTTGGGTGGTTGCGGCAGTATTCTAATACAATAAAAGTTATATTAGTGACATATATTCAAGAGTGCGGGTGTTGTTCAAGATGCGAGGTATTTTATACTTACATTGTAAGGGATGGATAAGAACGGACAAAGTGGGGCTGAGTTGTGCGGCATGGCATGGCATCTTGTATGATTAGATTGACTAGAGATGGGGTAAAGTAAATTAGTATGGGTGAATTGGGTAATAGAATAATCGATTTACATACCAGAAACAGAGTTGACAATTAAGTAGAGGGATGTTACGTGATGACCAACAATAGATTCTTATTAAGAGTATAGAACAATATTAGTAAATAGCCAGAATAATATTATGGAAAGAGATAAAGACCAAGAAAAGGCATTACCATTATGATAACCAGTCGTAGATGATGAAGGGGCCAGATGGGGTGGACAGTGATGGCGGCGGTCTATAGTAGAATAAGAAACATTAAAGGAGAAAATAGTTTGACACGAAGAGTTTTTACCAAGCCACCAATGACGATACCATATAATAGACTGTTTGAGTAGAGGAGGTCTATAAGATAAAAAGAGAGAATCAGAATAGTGTTATGGAAAGTATAAAGACTAAGAGACAGCATTACCATTATGATAACAGTTGAGGATGATGGGGAAGCCAGATGGGGTGATTGATGGCGGCGGTCTATAGTAGAATAAGAAACGTTAGAGGATAAAATAGTTTGACACGAAAATATTTTTTACCAAGCCACCAATGACGATACCATATAATAGACCGTTTGAGTAGAGGAGGTCTATAAGATAAAAAGAGAGAATCAGAATAGTGTTATGGAAAGTATAAAGACTAAGAGACAGCATTACCATTATGATAACAGTTGAGGATGATGGGGAAGCCAGATGGGGTGATTGATGGCGGCGGTCTACAGTAGAATAAGAAACGTTAAAGGGGAAAATTATTTGACACGATTTTTTACCATGCCACTGATGACCATACCATATAATAGGCGTGTGAACGAAATATGTCTATAAAATAAAAAGAGAGAATAACAATAATATTATAGAAAAGTATAGACCAAGAAATGGCATTACCATTATGATAACAAGTTGTAGATGATGGAAGAGATGGACAGGGTGTGATGGGGGTGACCCAAGTAGAATAAACAACGTTGGACAAAAAAAGTTTGACACCAAAAGGTTCTTTTTACCATGACACTGATGACGATACCAATATAATAGACTGTGTGAGTGGCGGAAGGCTATAAGATAAAAAGAGAGGATCAGAATAATATTATAAAAAATATAAAGACCAAAAAAGATATTACCATTATGATTACAATCGTACATGAAGGAAGAGGTAGATGGGGTGATTGGTGGTGTGGTCTACAATAAAATAAGCAACGTTAGAATAGAAAATCGTTTGACACAAAAAGATTTTTTTAGCCCAATATTGATGATTGAACCATATAATAAAGCTGTGTGAGTTGAGGAGGTCTATAAAATAAAAAAAAGAGAGTCAGGATAATTTGCGAGATGCTAAAGGCACATTCAACTGACCACAGATTGTTTGGATGAGCAATGCAGGCAGGATGTATTGGAATGAGCGCATGTTTATAAAGAAGCCGCCGATTTTTTAGTGTAAAGAGGTGTAAAAAAGAAAGAAAAAATGGGCCCGGATATAGGAAACAAGGGAAAGGAAAAAAGAGCAAAAAAGAAAAGAATACAAGGATATATAATTTGAAACAGAGACAGAATAGGTGTAATGGATAGAATCTAAAAACAAATGGAGCCATTCATTAGTGTGTACAAGAAGTGTTTGGATCCGCTCATCAAACTCTTTTTTTATAAATACTCTGTATTTTATATTCTCAAAGGCCTGTTCACACACAACACACCCTTCTGCTTCCCAAAACCTTTCAATAAAACAAATATCAATTGTATGTATAAGACATTACATATTTTATATGAGATCCCATGAAATAAAGACAATTAACAATTGAAAATTATTATTTGATATTTTGTAGATTATGGCAAACAGACGTGCAATTGCTCCTCGAACAACCGACGAGTTCAGGGAATTGATGGACAGATTGACCAGTGTGGAGGCTGGTTTGTCCAATGTGACTGGAGAGGTGCGTTCTGTTGGCACCAGGCTAGCCACCATGGACACCAGGCTTGGTGTTATCATCCAAGATGGTGCCAGTACCATTGCCATCTTGGATGGTTTTGGAAATGTCCCTGGGGCAACTTCTTCTGCCCCCGTTGCTGCTGCTTCTGTTGCTGCTGCCCCCATTGTTGCTGCCCTCATTGTTGCTGCTCCCGTTGCTGCTGCTCCTCTCTCCCCCACTGTGGTTGCACTTGCTGCGTTTGAAGCTCCTCAAATGCAGGAAACCAACCGCGCGTATGTGAGTATATACTATTGAAATATATTGCTAGTCTAATACCTTCTAAAAATATATTAGGGCTTCATCAGACGCTACCTGAAGACCCAAAACTTCAGGTCCAACAACCCAGACTTGGTTGAGGCTAACAACCGAAAGCCTAGCTGGAGAACGGACGTGGCCTTTAACGAGAGTCCCAACAAAGAGTTGGTACTCGAGATAATGGCCTATCTCCAGCCAAGGTTTCTCGAGTCTGGGTTGAGGTACCCTGACCTCCGCCGGTGTATATACACCAACTTCAATGGAAGGCGGACTCAGGAGAAGAAGTCTTTTGAGAAGCGAGCAGAAGCGAATGCTCGCTCAAGAAGAAATGGCCGTCAGGCGGACGTGAGTTATTATTTTTATTATGAAAAGGATTCCTATTAACTCAATTGACAATCATATATTTCATCAGCATCTCACTCGCCGCCGGGAGGCATACTCCAATAACAAGGCGGCGATTGACCAAGAAATGGACCGGGACTGCAGCAATCTCATCCAAAAGGCAGCAATGTCTGAGGGTGAGTCTGACGATGAGGGGAGCGATGCTTCGTTCGGGCGTCGCATCCTCACTGCGCGCCCAAGCTGGCGAAGCGACGAGGTAAATAAATTCGCAAAGAATATTGTTTATTATTTTTATAGAATACTAATGAATATTTTAGTTCAATCATTTCCTTGAACTCGTCGATGACTACGTGCTTGCCGGCTTGGGAACAAGACATCGTCAGATGCTTCGTCGAAAGTTTGGCCGCGTCGACGAAGTAGCAGTCCCGGAGGGAATGGTCCCTCCCCCACCTGAATGGGCCGTTAGAAATTAAAAAAATTAAAAAAAAATAAAAAAACCTCATCTTTGCTCCTCTCATGCACTCAATCCTAAAGACTCATTCAAATCCTATACTTGTTTATTTTATTCTGGTATGCAATCTTGTTTAAAAATGAGTAAAGACATATTTTATTAAAACTTAAGCATATATTTTTTTAGGTAAAGGGATAACCAGTATCTTCTTTACATTATTTTGGGTCATATGTTCAGCCAGTGCTACTTCTAACAGAATGCGATGTACAGGCACAATACTGTGGTAGTTGGCTGGAGAAAATTGTGGCCTACAAATGTCAACACTTTCATGTTCTCTTGTACGCTCGGAATCAAAG
Organism: Phycomyces nitens; assembly: GCA_022702545.1. Lineage (NCBI taxonomy): Eukaryota > Fungi > Mucoromycota > Mucoromycetes > Mucorales > Phycomycetaceae > Phycomyces > Phycomyces nitens. The sequence goes on along the minus strand of JAHRBC010000006.1, from coordinate 3,701,923 downwards.
ACAAACCAGCGAACGTACGCGAAAACATGTTGCTTATTGTGATGACGATTTAGTCGGCCATGAGACATAGGGGGCATAGACTGGGAATGGACAAACATATATTGAATCTCGCCTGTGTACGCAGTCGGATTTTCGTCGTCATTTCCAGAGAACAGAGCTTGAACATAAGAACCATGACCGACAGTACCCTTCTTGCCTTTGTATGACTGGCCAAGGAGATCGATAGACGCGATCTTGCATATTTGGTTGTCAACAAAATACGGCGAAGATGAGGCATGTCGGTAATCCACTAAATCTGGCTTTGCATATACGAGCTTATAGTGTTCCAAGAGATAGGGATATTCAAGGTCGTTCATTGATTCATACGGTTTCATAGAGAGTGGCAACGCAGAAGGAGGGAGAGGTTCGTTGCCTTTGATAGAGAGTAGATTCATAGAGGCTTGCATAAATGCTCTCAACCGGAAAGGGCCTTGAGACATGGCATAGGAGGGGGCATAGGAGGAGGCATGGGAGGAGGCATGGGAGGAGGCATGGGATGGGGCATAGGATGGGGCATAGGAGGAGGAGGTAAGCTTGGACATAAAGGGGCGGAAGGGGGTTTGACTGGGACATTGAAGAACAGAAGATACATAATCGCCCTTGTATGCATCATTAATAAAGTTCTTCATGTAGGTGGACTCAAAGCCGTCTCGTCTGTTGGTCTTGATGTTTTTTAACAATCCATTGTATCTCTCAAATGAAAACAGCCAATAACCGTACACTGGTCCAAAATCACGAATAATGGTATGAAGATGAAGGTGTAGGTGCATGTTACAAGTGAGAAGATTCGCAGGATATAGGGACTGACATCTTCGACCGAACGTTTCCAGGAAATCGTGGGCATCGGTTGCCTCAGAAAACGAGATTGCTGGCTTGACCAAAAGGCGGCAGGCATCAACGAAGCTGATCCAGTTGTTGAAGTTGTCAGGAGGGAGCACACCTTTCAACAGGACTGGAGAGTATACGAGGACCCAGGACTTCCACTCGTCTGCTTTCATGTAGGAAAAGCCTTTTCCGATCTTGCCTTTGAGGACAGCATAATCGGCCGGCAGAACCATAGACTCGGCAGTCTTTTGCATGGCAGCAAGATCACGGTCTGTGATCAGGCCATCGTCAATCCACCTCTCGACCATTCGCTTGGCCGTACCCAAGAAGAGATTGTGCATGGGATCAATGATCGTGCAGCGAACAACGTCAAAGTATCCAAGGCGATGCAACTGGGACCATCGAACGCCATTTTCGATTTCCAGCTGATGCCTTTCTGAGGGCGTACTGGCACTCTTCCACACCTCAGCATGCAACCGATTTTCGACACCACTGCGAAGGGACCACTGTGCAGAGTCGAAGCCACGAAAGTCAACGCTGTTTGTTCCGTCCAAACGAGAGAAACCACGACTACACTTGAAGCATGCATGGGTGCTGTTGTGGGAAGTAAACCCACTTGTCTTTCTGGCAGCTGGAATGTCGCACGCCACCATAAACAACGCAGCACGGACGGTAACACCTGATGAACACTCGGCAGTTTGCATCTTCACACCAACGTACAGCTCTTCCAAATCGTCCACCAACGGCTTGAGATAGTGGTTGATCTCGTCAGATTTTGGTTCCTTGGGCCCAGGCATAAGTCCAACAAGAATGATGTTCTCTGCCTTGAATCGCTCAGCCCTAGGAAGATTGTTGACGGCCAAGTAGATCGCACCACAGGAATAGGTCACCCCATCGAACGGCTGGAACCAGTCAACGTTCAATGTCAGCATGAGAGAACGTGGGTCTTGGACAAAAGAAACACCATTCGAGTCCTTGAGCTCCTTCCACATGGCGCCGTCGTACACATCGCACATCGTGTCTTCGACCTTCAGCTCCTTGTTCCAATGGCGGATTCTTGCTTCGAAATCTGGGCGGAGGAAAAACACTCTCAACGCCTGCTTGACAGAATGGTAGTTGTATTGGCGTCTGGCTACCAAAGCACCTGATGATGACACCTTCATCAACTGGGAATCGCAAGAGGAACGTGCTCCTGGCTTCTGGAAATCACACCGAAGGGGAACAGACCCAGCTTCCTCGTACACCTTGTGACAATCCTGGCACACAACAGATTTCCTTATTCCTTGGGACATGGCTGAAAATCCTGTCATGCGCTGCAGACCAAGCAGGCTTGTGGGCAGTTGGAAATCTTGATCATAGATTGTCAAGAGCTTGTTGACAAACTCGATCAAGACAACGGCGCCCTTGTCAACCACATAACGGGATGCAAACAGGACAACAGAAATGGCGATGAACCTGTGCACTGGGTTTTCAGGCATTTGGGGGAGGCAAAAGGATCTATTTTAAAATGGAAAATATTAACACCCAATTTTTTAGGCTTTTTCTCTATTTAACACTGACCTTCACCATCCAACTCCTCAACTTCGATCTCTTCCAAATCGCCCTCGTCGTCATCATCACCACCGTTCATCTCATTCTCATCGGCATCAGCATCAGCATCGGCATCGGCATTAGCCTCATTGTCAGCACCAATTTCGCCATGATCGGCAAAAGGATCGGCTTCCAAAAACGGCGAGTTCTCCTGATCACCAAGTACATCTGAGGACCCGACTTTATGGAACAAGGTAGCCAGATATAGAATATAGTAGTTATTTAGTTTCTGTTGCTATGCCAATAAATAATCCTTACGTTCAAAATCAACATCTATCATATTGCGTTGAGAGGAGATTTCTAGTAAAATATATTATGATACAATTCATAGAGTGTTTACAAAAGTAACTTGCCCCTTTCGCAATTTTCAAGACGCTCTAATCTTGCTCTCTTTGCATGACGTTGAGCAGTCAGTTTCTGGACAAGACTGTAACCATTCTTGCTTGTACTGCATCTAGGGCAAAAGCACTTCTCATTGTAGACATCGGAAGTAGAAGACATGGTATTTGTGTATTGAAGTTTAAACAAAAAGGAAACAAGTGTTACATATGCTTTATTTGCTACGGTTTTATAAGAGTATAAAAATATTATCTCCTGTTCTTTATATCCGAGCCAATTAAATACAATAAAACAATATTTTCAAGGTGATCACAAAAAAAACGTGTTGAGTTGCAAATTTGCTTCAGCTTTCTCCACGTTCTCAGTTAACTGTGCACAGTAGAATAGCCCACCGTTTTCCCAGTGTTGCTTTTGTATTATAGCTATTCAATACTGACCTTCACTATCAAACTCCTCGACCTCAATCTCCTCGACATTGGCTTCATCATCACTGTCATTGTCAGAGTCGTTGGTGATTTCGGCACCATCGCCATTGACCTCATTGTCAAGTTGATCGGCATCAACCATTTGGTCATAATCCCCAAAAGGTAAGCTGGGCTGACTGTCAACTGCCACGGATTCGGATTCAATAATCGGCATTGCTGCAAATATGGGTTAGATTAGTTTATTACTCTGCACTGGTTTTCAAATAAATATATTTTACCCTCAATGTCCAAATCCATCATATCACTTTGTGTGCCTGAGTTCAATTGAAAAATACAAGTTATTATTGCGCAGTAAATGAAAATTAACACTAGTATACATACTGCTCTCAAATTCGCCAGTTTCTTCAGTTCTTGCTCTCTTACTATGGCGTTGGTAAGTGCGCTTGGATACAATAGTGAATCCTTGCTGGTTATTGCTGCATTTGTTGCAGTAACAGGCAGTAGTGTTTTGTGCGGAAATAGAAGACATAGTTTATATTATTTGATTGTGAGATAAAAAAGGAAACAAGTGCTACATATTTTTATTTGCTGTCATTTTATAGACAAGAAAAAGGCTATTGTTCTTTGATCCTTTGCTCGAACCAATAGGATGCATCAAAATTATACTTTTTATTTTTAAAAAAAATAATGTCTGAGATGAAAAAAAGCTCTATGTTTCTAGTACCCATCTGCACCATTTATACTAGGTGAAATCGAGGGGTTTTTCCAGTGATGGTAAAATCATATTCCATCAGAGCGGCAGCCCATCTTGATAACTTCTGGGAAGGCTTAGGGTTCTTCACTATGTAAATCAAGGCGGCATGATCGGTATGGAGGATAAATTTCCGACCAGCTAGATAATGACGGAACCTTGTTACACCCCAGACTAACGCAAGAGCCTCCAAATGCGTTGCAGCATAATTGTGTTCTGAGCCGCGAAGAGCACGAGAACCATAGGCGATTACGGTTTCTTGCGAGAGATCGTCTTCAGGAGCTTGCGACAGTACCGCGCCTAATCCTCTTGTAGACGCATCGGTTGTAAGGATTTGTACCATGTCCTTTGAAGGGAAAGCCAAAACGGGAGGATGAATGAGACATTCTTTCAGGGAGCGGAAAGCTTGGTCTTGTTCTGGTCCCCAATGGAAAGGAGTGTCCTTCTTCAGTAAAATTGTCAAAGGTTGTGCCAAAGCAGCATAATCTGGCACAAAACGGCGGTAATACCTGGCCATCCCTAAGAAGGTTTGAATGTCTGGTACTGAATTGGGACTGGTCATGGACAACACCTTTTCGACATTTCTGTTACATGGAGATAGTCCCTTACTGGATACAACGTGACCAAGATATTCCACTTGCTGACGAGCAAAGAAACATTTCTTTCTCTTCAACCGAAGATTCGCCTTTTTACACGCTTGAAAGACTTGTTCGATGTGGACGGCATGTTCTTGCAAGGTCTTTGAAAATATAATAATGTCATCGATGAAGACATATACAAACTGTCCAATGTATTCTTCCAGGATGATTGACATGGCCCTCTGGAAAGTAGACGGAGCTGACGTAAGACCAAAAGGCATCACAGTGAATTCATAAGTCCCTTGCTTGGTGACAAACCCAGTGCGTTCGATGGACTCCTCAGAAACTGGTACTTGCCAAAATCCACTGGCAGCATCCAAAGTAGAGAAATAAGATGCACCACCAAGAGAATCCAGAAGATCATCGATATATGGCAAAGGGAAAGCATCCTTGATAGTTACTTGATTAAGACGACGATAGTCGACTACTAGTCGAAGAGATCCATCTCGCTTGCGCACAAAAAAGACTGGAGAAGTCCATTGGCCTTTGGACGGACGGACTAAACCCATCTCAAGGAGTTGCTTGACTTCTTGACTAAGTGATTCTTCTTCTTCCCAAGTCAGTCGATACGGACGGGAACGGATTGGTGTCTCACAGGAGACAGGAATGGTGTGCTCCAGAACGGAAATACGACCAAGACCAGCGTTTTCAACAAATGTGTCTTGATGTTTGTCGATTACTTCTGAGATTACAGTTGGCATTTCCTCGAGTTTTTCTTGTTCGTCAGAAATTACTTCTTCTTCATATGTCAGCAGTTCTTCGCCAATAGAAGAATGCGAAGTCTCTTGCTCTTCTGATCTGACGCTAATGGAGTAAACAGCAGCGGCGCTTGGACCTTGGGGAGCTGGCACTCCAGAGTAGCCTTGTAACTCTACATAGCCTAGACCATGCTTCGTAGGAATAATAATGGTAGAATCCTGTAGACGTAATTGGATTCCGTATGCTCTACACCAAGTCATACCCAAGAGACAAAGAGAAGGAGAGGAAGGAGAATCTTCGATGCACATGGCTTCTGGTCTAAGTTTTCCAGCTACACGGATTGGAACTTCAACAGTAATATCGCAAGGTTTTTTGTTGGAGCCTGTGAGGCTAACAATAGGAAGTACATCTCCATTCGGTAACAAACCCAACTTGGAAGCCAAATCCTTGCTGATAACTGAAACACTAGCACCGGAATCAAAAATGGCTTTGATTACTTGGTCGTTTATCATGATGGGAGCCTTAAGAGGTTGGCTAAGCTTAAGATTCTTGAGGTTATATGTATAACTATAGACAGTGTCATCGCTGTCGTAATCAGTATCGGACGAGGAGTCAGAGGAAGAATAACTGGTAGTAGTTATGTCCGAACCATCTACTGAAGCAACAGAGTCCAAACCCCAGTGGTCTGTGTCGACAGATTCGGCTGTTTCTTCAGTTTCCTCATCAGAAAAAGAATTCTCATCATTCTGGACCAAGTGTACTCCAGTGTGTGAATGGATTGTAGACTTTCGGGAATTGAGGTAACGCATACCATCTCGGAAGTCCTTCTTGGCTTGTTTATCCATGGAAAGCCAATCAGCAATCAACAACCCAGAATCTGCTTTCTTTAGCTGTGTCCAAATATCTTTTGGAGAGAGCTTCACTGGCAAACGACGCAACGGTTGTCTTCTCTTCGGTATTTTGGGATCAATTACCATTGGTTCAACAGTAGCGGTACCCTGCTGATGCGCAGTTGCACCTAATGGAAGGGTGTCTACAGGAGTCGAAGCGATTTCATGGTAGTTTGATGGTCCGATCATAGGATCATGGCGAACAGCTTTCTTGCCTTTCTTGTTAACCGGTAAGGACATGTGGCTGACATTAGCGTTCGACCTGGTTCTTTTCTCCACTGAAAAGACTTGACCTTGGACTAGGTTCACTTGAGAAGTAGGGACTTGAGTATCTTGAACGGCAGTATCCCTAACTACTGGCGTTCGTTGGCTTTTCCCGAGTCTTCTACCTTGGGATGAGGACAATCCGGACTCTTGTGTCCAGGCTCCTTACAATTGTAACAAATGATGGGTTTGCGAGGAGGTGCTGGAGTTGATGTTGGACGGAGTCTTGCATCAATAGACGCCAACCGATTACTCATGGTAGTCATGGTAGTATAGAAAGAATCCGGAATGCTAGTTGGCGCAGATGAAGGTGGGGGAGGAGGAGGAACGAAGGGAGGAATAGTATCCATATGAGAGGCATACTTGGTCTCAATGTTCTCCATTGTTTGAGCAAGAGAACAGACTTCATCCCATGTCTTAGGAAGACCTCGTTGTTCGATGAGAAGAGCGATACTCTTCTTGACTGACCGCATGAACGAACGAATCATAGTTTTATTGTCTGAAATGTCAAGGTAAGAAAACAATTCGGATAGACGTAAAATCAGTGCTTCAACTGATTGGTGTTGTCCTTGTCTGATTGACAAGAGTTCTTCCCACCATAACTCCTCAAGATTGCTATTGACAAATTGTTTCTTGAAGGCCACCTCGAACTGATCCCATGTGGTGACTCTGGATTCCTGGAGATTCCACCAACGGGCAGCATTTCCTTCAAAATAAGTGGCGGCGACCAAAAGGATGTCGGAATCGGATATTTCTCCAGCTCGTCGGATACAATCAATATGACGAAGCCACAACAAGGGTTCTTCAGTGGAAGCACCGGAGAAGGTTTTGGGCTTGGCCAAGAGTTTGGAGACTTTGTCGGTAACCATTGGGAAAAGAGCAAGAGTATGCAGGAAGAAGTATAACGAAATATAAGATGGAGGATGCTCAACACTATGCGTTTGTATTGAATTATCCTCGGCACGACCTCCACTGACAAGTGTTGAGTTGGTTTTGTGGTGCAACGTTGTCAGATATAAAAATGAATAAGGGTTGCCAACGAGTTCAGAAGGCAAAAATGTATAATAAAAAGGGATAAAGTACTGTGATAACGCTCGGGTCTATCCAACAGTAAGGAAATTGGGGTAGAATGTATACAAAAAGACAAATATAACAAGAGGTATGCTTATAATTATCGCGAAGAGTGATTATAAGTCAGTGACAATGAAATAAATGTGTAAGGATACAAATCAGGGTTTGATCAATAAAAATAAAGGTAGATAGAGATGATGTTTTATTATTGCTTCATATCAAGCCTTTTATACTGAAGAAATCTATACTATCTCATTATAACTTCTTCTAAGTATAATTGATGATGTTATACCATGCGCAAGGGTACTTCTTGCACATGGGTTTAAAAGAAATCCTGCAAAAGTCGTCATACTTTTACAGGATGTTCGTGGTCTGAACGGAACCAAAACGAGACACACCGTGTCACATAGTACTTTGCCAAAGTATTCTTGACAACAGGGCTGCTGACACCTTCCAAGTCATCATCATTCAAGCTGGCATGTCAGTTGAATGGCTCCCATAGCTGGGCAGCACTTACACCATCTGGAAGATCTAAGAAACTTGCTTCATTATATGTGGACGGCTGACTTGTACTAGGATAATTCTGAGAGCTGTTTGCTGAACTGACAAAGCTATGAACAGCAAAGCGCTCAACAAGCAAACTGGCATTTCTACCGCCCTTCAAGTTTGACGTGATAAGCTTGGAGTATACTCTAATTACTTTTTCCATGGGTAGGTAAGAGATTATTTGACTAATAATAGCAACAGCAGCAAAGACACTTCTTGGTCAATGATGACAAAATCAACGTACCTGTCATCAATGATTGTGGCCAGTGAGGCACGGCTAGGACAATAGCACTCCACATTTACAAGTGCAAAAGAATGTGGTGTGCCAAGAATCTTCTTCAAGACACCTTTAAGAGTGCAAACCAGACTTGTAAGAGAAAAATAGCAGAGAACAGCCAGGCAAGTTTATTAATTAACAAACATTTGAATATACATTATAATTAATACAATATTTTTATTATGTTATAGCAGGAAAGAGCAAGCAGTTCTTTTCTTTCGGAAGATGAGGTATTTCAAACGGATGATGAGGCTGAATCCCCAATCATGACAGATGTACTATAAGTTAGAGCTTTTTTGTTGCTCATCTATTCTCAATTTAATATTAATATAATATTTCTACTGTTTGATATAGGTTTACACCACTAGGAATGAGCAATGAGCCTTCATCTAAGAGAAACAGACTAAGTTTTAATATTCTTTAGGCTGCTCTTATTGGTTCTCTCATATTTTTAGTATATGTTTTAGCGCACTTTTTCTTTTCCTCTTTTCCTTTAGCTGTTTTATCTTTGCTTTGGTCCTCTCCTTTGAAATAAAATCGAATAACTCTCCATCACGTAAGATTGCCACCTTAATAAATGCCCGATTGGCATCTTGTATACCACATCTTCAGCTCTGTTGTTTTTAATCTAGGAATGAAACACACATCTCGCCCTTTTTCAAGCACCAAAAAAAATGAAATTTTTTTATAGCTGTATTACGCCAAGGTTAGTTTATATTTCTTTTCTTTTCTTTGCTCTACTTTTTTGAAGTAAAACTAAATGACCCTCCCTTATGTAAGGTTGTCAATGACATAAACATCCAATTGGAATCTTGTATACCACATCTTCAGCTCTTCTATCTTTAATCAAGGAATGAAACACTCATCTCATAATTTTTCAGACACTAAAAAAAGGTGAAAATTTTTTACAGCTATATTACACTAAAGTTTGTCGTTCCCCACCTCCCCACCTGGGAATCTCTGTAGAATATGCATATTGTTTTCTTAATGATATACTCATTCTGCCAATTACCATTATATTCGAATTAGTTTTAAATCTTATGAGCTGACTTTACAGCAATATATTTTCTATGGTAAGAATATTATAATATGTTTACACTCTTTAATTAATCATATTGCGCATTCTCTATTCTCCTTCTACTGCATCTAGTATTTACATCTGTACGTTTCATATAGTGGCATTAATTCAAGAGATGCTTGGTATACCGATTAACAAGCACAATATATACTGGTATGCTATCCAAAACAATATGCTCGGTTTATTTGATCGCTTCATTCTCTGACCACGATATCTTTATAGCAATTGATGAAGACCAAAGGCCTTCCAAGTCATGACAGTGATTCACAACAAGATGCTCGGCACGCTGATTAACAAGCACAATATATACTGGTATGCTACCCAAAACAATATATTCAGTTTATTTGATTGCTTCATTCTCTGACCACAATATTTTTATAGCAATCAATGAAGACCAAAGGTGCTATCCAAGTCATGACAGTGATCCATAACAAGATGCTTGGCACGCCGATTGACAAGCACAACGTATACTGGTATGCTATCCAAAATAATAAGCTCGGTTTATTTGATTGCTTCATTCTCTGACCACAATATTTTTATAGCAATCGGTGAAGACCAAAGGCCATCCAAGTCATAACAACATGTTGTTGGCATCGTGTATAGATTGAGTAAAAGGTTTGTACCATATACGTTTTATAATATTAAATAGTATTTGCTTTTGGTGTTTCTATATTATTATTATATATATTTTAATATTATTTGAAATAAATCGAAATTATAATAAAAAATAAACCATTATTTCAAATAAATGGCAGTTAAAAAAGAATGGGTGCTAGTATATAAAGTAATATAAAAGAGAGGCTATAGTATATAAAGAAACGATTTTGGTTGGATAAAAAAACGGTAGCTGTGCCTATTCCTGCCTCATAACTACCCTTTTTTTTCGCACTAAAAAAACGGTAACAGCTACCGAAATCGCCTTATACAGAGTCTTTACTACTGTTTTTTTTGGTGGGAAAAAACGGTAGTAATGCTACCAAAATGGTAGTTAGCTACCGTTTTTTCTGCCGTAGTGTCTGTTGCATTGTGTTTAGTTCTTCATCATTGATCATTGGAGCAAATTGTTTGCTAAACTGATCTTGAAGAGTACGCAGCATTTGCTTTATTTCAGCAACATCGTGCTCAACTTTTCTGACCGAGTTGATGAGTGTAGTGTTCATATCAGACATATTTTGACGATGAATTTGTAAGAGGATAATAAATATTGTACCTTATGTCATGCTCGCACATTTATATATCTACTTAAATTTATTATTATTTCGGTGTCTTGGAAAATATGATATAATATTATGACTTACAAGACATGGCTAGGATTACCAAGGCACCTGTCATGACAGTGATAGATTGTCTTATCCAAATTAAGGCTGTCAATAAAAATGACGTTTGTGCCTAATTTAGTAAATGATCAGATTCTAATGACGTTTAAACTTCATATAAGAAATGTCTATGATATCTTACCATTAAAAATCTGGAGTGCCATTGTCCTAGCCGTGCCACACTAGCCACACTCATTGATGACAGGTATGTTGATTTTGTAGTCATTGACCAAGAAATGTCTTTGCTGCTATTTCTATTACTAGTCAAATAATCTCTTACCTAGTATCGTCATTATTAAACAATAATTGTTTTAACCATTGAATGAGAAATATTTTTATTGTAATCGTCATTATTATCATTACCAGGAGAATTGAAAAAAAAACAAGACAACTGTTTAGTGTAAAGTTCTATGAGTATAAAGGTGTTCTTCATACCTGATTATTGGAATCCAATTCTTCTCGTATTTTTATACTTCAAACCATTACCCAACCCACCAATTTACTCTTATTATCAACATGTCTTCTTCCAACTCCACCCAGCAGAGAGACAGATTGCCCACACAAGCATATGTGTGTACTCAGTGTGGTTTTGACGCTGTCAATTACCAGCAACTCCAAAACCACAAGAGGCTCCACAGAAGTATCGTGGTGTCAAATAGTACCGTTCAACACATTTCCGAAGATGTTGAAATGGAAGATGTTGTTGAACATGATATCAACGACATTGAATACATGAGCGATTCAGGTAATAATAAAAATACAATTATGTCCATTGTTAGCCAAGTTTTTACTCAATAATATACATACCTTTTCTATAGACATTATGGAAGCTGATGAAAACCTTTTGTACAAATGTGGCTGTACTTTCGATACCACTGAGGGTAGAGCGCATGTCTACAACAATGGCCAAATTGGGCCAAACACATTTACCAAAGCCGAGCTATTAAGCATCCATCTCTCTCACTTGGTCGTTCAGCATAAGATAACCAGGGCAGCCTACAGAGATATTGTTAGGTTTGCAAACACACTTATTCAGGATCACGATGAGATTATATTGGGTAAATGATATTACTTACTGTTATTTTACTTAACAATCACTGACATGAATTGTATTATTCATTTTCTTTTAGAACCTGGAGCCAAGATTAGACATGGCGATGTTGTTGATGACATGCTCCAGTCAAGGTCTGACATCCGGGGCCATGACTATGATGTGTGCCCAAATGGTTGTAAGCTGTACAACTTGGGCAATGAGCAAGTTGAATGTGCAGCCTGTGGTGAACAACGGTACAAGCTGAATGACAGTATTGTCAAAGTCCCCATTGCAACAATGAAGATCCTCTCCATTGGGGATGTTCTGGCAAAAATGCTTGCCAATTCTGAGACCAGAGAGCTCCTCCACCATAGAGCCAACAGAGAATCACGTGCCGGCGAGATAAGTGATATCTTTGATGGTGAGAACTATCAGCAGCTAATGAGACAAGGCATGTTCTCCAGTCCCGACGACATTGCCTTGGGCCTTTACACCGATGGTTTTGTCAACCAGAAAAAAGGCAAAGCCTCATATACCATCATTCATTTAATCATTTTCAACATCGATCCATCCATAAGGTAATTAATATTTTAAACAAACAAAATACTAATTAAAAGCTTAGATATACCACCCCATACCTCATACAACTCGCCATTTTGCCTGGTCCTAAAAAACCATCCAATTTGGATTCATTTTTAATACCCATCATAAATGAGCTAAAGGACCTCGAAGTTCATGGCCTCATTGTAAAGCACAATGGGGCTGAAATATGCCGATCGAAAGTTCACTTGCTGCTCGCGTCTGGAGACATCCCTGCAGTTGCAGACATGGCCCATCTTGGGTCACATAGCAGTCTGTTTGGTTGCCGTATTTGCGAGACCAAGGGAAAACCAGCAGATAACAGAAGGCATGGAGTATACTTTGACAACAGCTCTGCTCCTCTAAGACCTGTTAAAGATTTTTATACCAGCAACCCTGTAAGTATATGAATATTCAATTAATCATTCTTTTTATACTAAATAATTATTTATAATAGATCAAAAATATATACCAGCCAAGTCTCTTTACCGAGCTTGCAACATTTTCAGGTTCATCATTTTTTGCATTAGATGAACTGCATTTAATTGCAAGAGGAATCGGCAAACACCTCTTTGAACTTATATCTGTCGCTCAATCTAAAGACAAAATTTTTTACTATACCCAAGAAGACAATACCCAGTCAGCAGACAATTACCCTTTTTATATACCCAGATCTGACTTGGAGACCATTGGCAACTGCATTTCCAACTCTAGGCAGTTTATACCCGTTTCATTCCAAGGCAGCTTCGACAATATATTCCAGGAAATCGATGGCACTCGTGCAGTAGATTGGCTCGATTTCCTCCTTTACATTATACCCACAGTTGTCATCCCCTATTTACCAAGCAGGGCTGCAAAAATTGCCATCTTGTCCTTGGTAAAAGGGTGCGCACTTGCATTACAATAGTCCCTCACATATACCCTGATTGACGAAATGGAGAGGTATGTCAAACAAAAGTGAATCATTACTTTTATTTAACATTTATTATTACCTTTTTTTTCAATAGGCATTTCAAAGACTGGCATGCATTCCTATTATACCAAGTTCATCAAAAGACACTATCTCGTAGTGTCTTCCGACCAGTCCAGCATTATCTCATCCATATACCCCATATAATAAGACGCCAGGGCCCTCTAAGAAGTTATTCTACCAGATCGATGGAGAGGATTATTGGCGTCTATTCCAAGCTCATTAGGTCAAAGTCCAAAGGCGGGCGAAATGCCAGCTTACTCGTAGAACGATTTGCGATCCACAGATATATCCATACAGCCATCGATCTTCATAACCATACCAGCATCATTCATCCTCATACCTACAACGAATCAAGTTTCATAAATATACCCAATGATGAAAGTGGTGCTCAGCTATGGGAACCATTTCATCGTAATACCCAGTTGATTGATGATACTATTGAAGACATAAACAGCAACATTGTGAGAAATGCGTTGCTCAGATATTATACCCGAAATACCACCACATATACCACTGAGATCGCTGACTCATCAATTGTTGTTGCTTCCCGCCTTTGGAAAGACTCTACAGTGTACTCTTCATCCATATATCGAAAAATGAAAAACGAGACCAGCCGCGGTAACCATCATATCATGTTTACTTGTACATATAAAAAGTAAGTATTGGTATTAGTCAAAATACAAAGTAAAGATTGCTCACATTCTTAAATCTTCATCTAGTCATTGCAATATACCCATCCAAAGCTGGCTCGTTGGCACTGTAGAGTTTTATTTTCAACATAAAGATACCCATGGCATAACACATTTTTTGGCATTTGTTGATGTCATGAAGGAGCATACCACAGCGGCACATGACTTTTCCATCCCAATTGTGAAGAAGAGATGAACTGATACCCTGAATGGACATATACCCCCACCAACTTTCGCCATCATCAACATAGATGATATCATCCATCAAGTTGGTCTCATTCAATACCCACCAAACAGCAATCAATTTTTTGTGATTGCGCCATATTTTGTTTTTAATACCAACTTACGTATCACCAAGGGTAACCTATCAATCCTATAATCATTCTCTTATTTTGTCACCCAAATATTTAATACCAAATAAAACAAAGTGGCTAATAATGTCAAAAACAAAAAATTGGTTTCAAAAAATAGTAGTTATGTTACCGTTTCATTTACACAGGACAAAAATTATTTTTCTCAAAAATGCGCAACATCTTTAACACCAAATAAAATCCTCATTTCAATAAACAACATTGCCTAAAAACTTACGAGCCCTTTCTATGGTACTACAACTACCTCATTGTCAGATGAAAAGACATTCCATGCAACTTTTATGAATCGGGATCGATGACATTACCTTTCAACCACAATCTGCAGAGATAAAGTGCTCTAATAAATATTAATATCATATAAAATAAAATAAAATGGCTAATAATATCAAAAACAAAAAATTGTTTCAAAAAAATGGTAGTTATGCTACCGTTTTGTTCACACAGGCAAAAAATTATTTTTCTCAAAAATGCGCAACATCTTTAACACCAAATAAAATCCTCATTTCAATAAACAACGTTGTCTAAAAACTTACGAGCCCTTTCTATGGTACTACAACTACCTCATTGCCTGATGAAAAGACATTCCATGCGACTTTTATGATTCGGGATCGATGACATTACCTTTCAACCACAATCTGCGGAGATAAAGTGCTCTAAAATCATAAAAAACGGTAGTTATGCTACCGTTTTCGGCACAGCTACCGGTCTTTCCGCCATAGTGGTTATACCAATTGGTTCCCCTTTTTGTAAAACCAAGACATATTCTCATCGCCTCTCATAAAGAGATAACCAATGTGTCTTGAGTAAAAAGTAATTAGTTTAGATAGTTTCACTTATAAAATCTGTATAAATACTACAACGATTTGTATCAATAAAAGAGGATTCAATTCTCTATATTCCTATTTATCCTAAACGTCCTAGTTGGTGGTGATCTATTGCAAAACTTATCTAAGTCAAGCATTAGCAAGATACACCCAGTCAAGACTTGACATATACGTAAAATCAAAGAGAGGATAAAAGATACCTTTTTATTGTTATGACTTTGGTTATCTTATATAGTTTTCTAACTAATACTGCGCATTATCCGCAGTAGCTATTATATGATATTTTAATAAAAGAAGAGACATTGTACTGCGGTTAATGCTCAGGACGATGTTACTGCGCGTAAAGAAGTACTGCGGTTAATCATCTTCAGATTTTACGGATTCATCAAAATAATGTCTGACAATTATTCGCTATGTCAACTCTTGTCGTGCCTGAATTAATGTCACTACGGCGAGAGGAGTGGGAACAGCTACCGAAACGGTAACATAACTGCTGTTTTTTCTGATTTTAGACTGCTTTTTCTCCGCAGATTGTGGTTGAAAGGTAATGTCATCGATCCCGATTCATAAAAGTCGCATGGAATCTCTTTTCCTCTGGCAATGAGGTAGTTGTAGTACCATAGAAAGGGCTCGTAAAATTTTAGGTAACGTTGTTTATCGAAATGAGCATTTTATTTGGTGTTGAAGATGTTGCGCATTCTTGAGAAAAATAATTTTTGTCCTGTGTGAACGAAACGGTAACATAACTACCGTTTTTTGAAACCGAATTTTTGTTTTTGACATTATTAGCTGCTTTATTTTATTTGGTGTCTGTATAATAATATAAAGAAGTATAGAGAGGGCATTATAAAGAATGAATTATAGAATAGAGAGGCTACTCATGGTGACGCATCAATTATTCTTGAATATGTAGTACAGTGCAATAAAATAGAATTATTTCCGTCTGGTAGGTATTGATTGAGTCGTTGATGTTGGACGTCATCTACATTAACAACTGAAAATGTCGGTTGTAGTATATAGCCCGTTGTACAAAGTACGGGCTGCTACTTTATTTCTGCTATATACAAGTCATCGTTTGCAATGCCGTGCTCCTTCATGAGTTTTTTCTAAAGTAACAAAGTATTGACTAGAGTCTTAATCTCTATACTAAAAGTAGAGATGAACAATACTAATGAGCTGGTTTTCATTAGTTATATTGTGATTACTAGGTAAGCATGTACAAATAGCAAGTGATTCTTACTTTGTGTTTTTACTAATACTATATTTATTTTCTACAAGGACAAGGGGGTGTTGGGTGGTGATTGTTGGTGCTAATCTTGCCGATTGGGTATTTAAATGAAGAATGCAAAGTTGAATCCGTCCAATGATGGACATTAACAATGACAGTGGAAAAATCAACCTCCATAGCATTCAAATCAGTATGTCACAGGTAATAACTAAACAGAACTTCATTTATACTATTCTTATGCCATGTATAACATTAATATTTAAATAGAAAAATTGACTGAAAAGCTTACACAGTTGGTCACCACTTCTCCCATTGAAAATATCCCAAAAACGAGCTTTAGTATATGTATGTGGTTACAAAAGTTTAATATTATGATACATACTCATTGCTATATTGATATAGCCGCGAATTTCAAAGTATCTAATGAGCTTATCCAGTTTACTTATAATTCTCTCTATGAATTGAGTGGAACAGCTTTGTAATGGGCCTCGGCAATTTATTATATGAAAAAAGGTGTGTCAGGTAATTTTGAATAGTTTATAAGAGACCGAGATATAGTCTTGCTATAAACTTGTTGGGAAAGTAAGTTGCGCAGATTCTTAAAGTGTATCTTATGGAAAAGGTAATAATCGATTGTAACAACAATAAAATACTATACTATGATTTAACTTGTGTTTTTATTTTATCTGGCAACGCAAAAGTTATATTAAGATACAAGGGCCATTCCTTTGTTCACAATGTAAAGGATATGGTTATTATCCATGCTTGGCAAGTATCGGACAGCAAGCTATTTTATTAATATTTTTACCAAAAACCTTTGCAGTCAAATGAAGATTGATCAACCCAAAGGGACATTCAAAAGTCAATAGTTTGTTAAAGTGTTTGGTTTGTATATATTTTTCATTTATTATAAATGGATATTTGGTATAAAAAGGGATCTATTGGACAAATACCTTGATTAGCTTGGTAAGTTAGCAATTGATACAGGTGGTGGTCTCAAAGAAAAGAGTAAACTTCATTTACATAATATGCTTTATCATTAAGATCAAAAAATACGGCACAAGAGAACCCTAGAGAATAATCTTTGTTTTTGTTAATATTTTTCTCAAACCATCCTTTGACTATGAATCGCGGCATCAACTAAAAGCATGGTCTTATATTATCAAACACTATTTAATTGACGAGAACACTATCCTATGGCCATAAAATAATATAATGGTCTATCTCAGAATCAATATAAATATTATAGAATGCTGTGCACCAAAAGACTTGGAAAAGGCTTTACAATCAATAACCAAGCTCATAAATAAATAATAGAGAATAATAAAGTAAGTTGACTCTTTAATATATGTTTTGAATACACATTATAGTTAATACAATATTATTTATCACAATATAGCAGCAAAGTGCAAGTCGTTCTTTTCTTTTTTGAAGATGAGATGTTGCAACTTGGTGATGGCGTCGAATTAGCAATCATGACAGATGTGCAATGGGTGATTGCTTTGTTGATCATCTATTGCTAATCTAATGCCAATATAATATTTCTACTCTTTAATATAGCTCTATACCGCCAAAAACGAGTATTGTGTAAGTGCTAAGCAATAAAACAAGGGTTTAAGATTGTTCTTTTAGGCAACTCTTATTGGCCCCCACTACAAAATTCTAAGGGTATTATGTAGATAAAACTTATAAAATAAGCTACTTAATTGTGTAGTTTTACTATGCTTTTGGTAATATATAATCGTGATCCGTAGTAGACTAAAAAGATATGGGGGTGAACTGAATCAGCCTACCTACTGGTGTACAAGAATCCATTGTAGAATATTTAAATGTCCTCAAACAGTGCAAAACTTAAATATACATTGTAGCCACAATATATTCCTAGTTGCTCTACCCTTTTTTGCATTGTATTTTACGATACACAGACAGTTTGTGTCAGGGGAGATTGACCACTTACAAACAACCAGTTTTATCTTTCATTATATTTTATAGTGGGCTTTATAGTATATTTTAACAGTCCATCAAGGATGATTGTAGACTATTGCAAGGTAATTGTAGTTATTCTATGCAAACAAGCCTCTCTGGTTTGTTGTTTTTTTGGAGCAATAGATTCTGAAAATTTTTATTTTTTGTTTTATTTGATAAAAAATACATTTGCGCTATATATTCTAGTCTCTAGATTATTTCTTTGGTATATCTATTCTACCAATCAATATTTCTTGGTCGGCACCATCAACTGGTTCTTAATAGAGCCAGGATACTTACCTAGCTGAGAGAAAGCCAATACTGTCTAAAAGTAAAAGAGAAGATTGTTAGTAAATTATTTTTATATAAATCATTCATTCTTATACTTACATTTTTAATATAATAAACAAAACATTTGATAGACTCTCTGTAATATACTAACAAATGATTATTGTCTAATAGATATATATTAATATTTGTAGATAAACAATATGTAATACTAAAATATTAGTTTACTTACAAGATATAGCCATTGGAATGGCCAGATAATTTCAATCGGGAATCCATATAAGAGCATAGCAAGATGTCTGTGATAGATGTTATTAAAGAGGACATATTTATAATATAAAAGGTTTATCAGAATATTATATTGAGATAGATAGAAAAATAGAATTTGCGGCTATATATAAAAGAGTGATTTAGTTAATAAAAAATAGCTTTAGCATAATATGATCTTACCTTTGGATATACAGCCAAGTGCAATAGAGAGCCCCATAATATATTTATAAGCAGTTACCTATGAATAATAAAATATATTGAGTAAAAAATATATTCACAAGAGAAAGAAAAGAATTAATTACCAGAGTATTTTGTGGTAATATTTAGGCACAAAAGAATATAAAAAATAAAAAGGAAAAACAAATACTTTGTATTAAAAGGCTGTTTGACCCTGATAAAATGCGGGCAATAAAAATGATAATCCAAAAGAATATGCCTGCCGTCATTTTCATATCTTTGTAATTTATAGTTTATTAGGTTGAAAAAGATGTCTTGATATAGAACAAGAGTGTACACAATGCTGTTAAATAATAATAAAACTATAAGACAATTTATTATCTTCAGTCAACTTATTTACTTGCAAGCATACTGGTCATATTTCTCTTTCTTCTTATGAGAATAAACATGATAATAATTGATTTGTTTATTATTTCTACTCCAATTAATTTAATGATATAGTTACAAGAAGTAGAAATAAATCACAAGCAAATATGACATCTAAAAGGCTCTACTTTATTATTCTATCCAATAGAACATATTGAATAATATAATCGCCGTCAAAAATAAAAAAGGTTATTATGTTTAATGTTGTGGGTAGAAATAAACTTGGAAAGATACGAAAGAATTCGTGAGAACTTGTGTAGGGTGTTTATTCCTAAGAAAAAAGGTTATGTTTCTACACAGAACTAACTACTGATATTTATATGTTTTCTGATTTATAATTCAGTATATGCTTTGGTAATATTTATCACGATGAGTCATCTTCCAGGAGTATTGTCTTTCTGGAAAGATCCAGAGAGACCTATTGATATGATACTTCTCCAGTCAGATCAGCCAGAGAGCTTTGGTAAAGAAGAGCATTTATGCTATTGGTAATATTTTAATATTCCGACCCAGATACTTGGGTAATGTTTTTAGAATTATTAATTCATTGTAGTTGTAGTCTCTCAATCAAGTATTCATATAATCAACGAAATATGTAGATGGAATATGATGATGCCATTAGATAAATATGTGTATATCTGTATATCCCATATTATGGTGATAACAATAATAATAATAAATAATAATCAATTATGTGTATGATGATCTGTGTATTGGATAATCTCATAAAGCCAGATCCGTTTGACTGGAATAGCTGAGGATATTATTTTATCCTTCAGTCTTACTCTCAGATTCAGCAGTGATTAATACTCATTTACAACATTTAACTTCAGTCTACTAATGGTAAGATAATATAGTAGTTTGCTATGAATGAAACCACTCAATTTTTGTAGTGCCCGTTGCATTTTTAGCATATGCTTAGTGTGCTTTCTTTTTTCTTTTTCTTTTTGCTTCTCTTGTCTTGTCTTTGCAATGACTCTTTGAATTAAAACCAAATGAGCCTCCTTCATGTAAGATCGGCACGGTTATAAACACCTGATTGACATCCCGATTGAACCATCTTTAGCTCGATTACCTTTGATTTAGGAATGAAATGCAGCTCGCTCTTTTTTCCCCCAGAAACAAAAGAGCGAAAACTTTTTACGGCTATATTACAATACGGTTTGTCCTTTTTACACTTGGCAATCTCTGTAAGATATACACTTTTCTTTTCTAATGAGCTGATTACTCTGTTTGCTACAATGAGATTCGAATCAGTTTTGAATCATATGATTTGAATATGCCAAAGTTGATTTTCTATGGTAAGACGATTGTCTAATAATTATATTATTCTTCAACTAATTTTTCAGTACATATTCTATTGACCTCCTATTACATATAGTGTTTATTTCTGGAGATCCCTTTCAGTATAATCATTCAAAACAAGAGGCATGGTATAGTAATTGACAAGCATAATATATACTTGTAAGCAATACAAAATAATGTACTAGGTTTATATGATCGCTTCTTTTTCTAACCACAATGAATTTTTAGCAATTGATGAATGCTAAGGATCATCTAATGTATATCAACGTAGTATTATTATGCGTGTATAGCTTATAACAAAGGTTTGTACTATATATGTTTTATAATATTAAATAGCATTAGTTTTAAGTATTTTTCTATAATAATTGTGCGCAAAATACGGTATGAATTAAATCAAGACATTCTATAATAAAGAATAAACCATTCTTTCAAAAGAATGGTCGTAAAAGAATAGCAGAACCCATTATCAAATAGAGTACTATAAAAGAGAGGTTATAGTGTATAACGGAAGCATTTTTGGTTGGATAAAAAAACGGTAGTTATGTTACCAAAACGGTAGTTATCTGCCGTTTTTTTATTAGCAAAAAACGGTAGCTACTACCAAACTCGCCTTACACAGGGTCATATCTACCGTTTTGCCCCACCAAACAAACGGTAGCAATGTTACCAAAACGGTAGTTATGTGACCAAAACGGTAGATAACTGCCGATTTCTTAGCCGTAGTGTGTCAGCCAATTAGGATGACAATTACACAGAGTTCTCTTTTGAGAACAATAACCGAATTGATTCCCTTTTGCTCTCTGAAGACCTAGAAGACATTAGTTATAACAAAAGTAGATTAGAAACCAAAACAGACATTTATGATGGCTGAGTGGGTTTAGAAAAGATATAAAAGAGGACAATATTTCATTGAATAAAAAGTATCTATCTTCTATCCTCTTTTTACTCTTTTATCCTCGTTTACAATTCCCAGTGGGTTTGACCAATATTGGCTGTGTTGTCAGAGTTGACATCGGTGACCGAAATCGGCTCTTAATAGGTAACCAGTAATGGTTGACCTTGTTGGGTAAACACTCAGACCTTGCCGATTGGTCTTCTTGCATATGTTTTGGAAAATGTCTCAAATGTCTCAAATGTCTTAGATTGCGAATATCTTGTCAGTATATCCTACTGGACAATCATCATCTAAGACATATTAACGTAGCTATACATTTAGCCTTAAATCCAATTATATTTTGTATAAATAGTAAAAGGATTTGTATCAATAAAAAGCATCTATCTATTACCTAAAAACTATTCTTTGAACTTGACGATCCCCAGTGGTATTGATTCTGCGACTTAGTTACAAGTGCCAGAAAAGAAATACCAGATCGATACCTGACAGTGTTATAGCATTGGAAGAACAACCCAGATCCAAAACGACACTCTTGTCGGACATTATTTTGATGAATCTGTAAAATCTGAAGATGATTAACCGCAGTACTTCTTTACGTGCAGTAACATCGTCCTGAGCATTAACTGCAGTACAATGTCTCTTCTTTTATTAAAATATCATATAATAGCTACTGCGGATAATGCGCAGTATTAGTTAGAAAACTATATAAGATAACCAAAGTCATAACAATAAAAAGGTATCTTTTATCCTCTCTTTGATTTTACGTATACTCCTGTTTCCCCAGTGGGATTGACCTTTTGGCTTTGTTATAGTAAAAGGAAGACCATCCCAGATCAGGAACGACAAAAATAATGTCTGACACTGGTACAAAAAACAATTGCCATGACCTGGAATCGAACCAGGGTCAGCGCGGCCACAACGCGACGTACTGCCACTATACTATCATGGCGATATGTGTTTGACACGGGTGTTGTAGGATTTCCAGCTTCGGCCACTTCTCACCCATCCACGTGACTTTCCAAGGCCTTCTCTGCCAAAAAAGAGTGACGTAGCCTTCTGATCAACTAGCAACGTCACCTTTTCCCAATCGCAAGTCACTTTGTTTCTCTCATATTCCTCTCTCTTCCGCACTCCTTTGATTTTCCTTATTTGTCACCCTCGCTCTCATTTTAAACCCCTCATCATCATTTCCTTATTTGTCATTTGTACCCACCTTTTTGTCATCATCTCACCTTTCCCTTCCCCATATCCATGTCTGTGCGCATCAACCACCATCTTCCTTTATCTACATCTCAAGTCATTTTCCCGCACATCGGCATTTCTTTTATTTCATTGTCCTTCATCGCATTTACCATTTTACACTACATTTCATACTTATTGCACCTTCATATCATTATCTTGTCTTATCGTTCATACTTCCTCCCAACACATCGTTATTATCTCATCTATTTTTCGCACGCTCATTTTCATTTACAAAAATTAATCTAGAAATTCATCATTAAGTAATATTTTACAAATCTATATAAGAGATCAAAATCTTCATCAAATAAACATCATCAGTTACCTCTCTCTTAATTTCCGTCCCTGAACTAGTGAATTGTCTTGTATAGAAATTCCTAGCCATACTTGTGCCAAGATTGATTTTTTCTTTTCATCCATTTCCCTTTTCCGTCAAATTTGTATCCCTCTCGTACTTTGCTGTCAACTTGTCTAATTGTCCTGAGTGAAATTATCAAGTTCCCTTCCTCTATTTTATCTCTTCCTTTTTGTACCGTTTGCTGTCAAGAATATATTCAACTGTCCCGAGCAAAGTTCTATATTTCTTTCCATATCTTACCTTTCTCTTCTCTTGTCCGTTTCTTGCTGTCTAACTTCGGTTTCTACCCCGTTGTTATCTTTATTTATTGCACCATCGTTATTGTCAACGAGTGGTATTTAATTTTCTATATTTTTCTGACTCGTTTTCACTCACAACAAACTCAACACGCGTCATGTTGACACGTGTGTTGTGGGCAGGTTCGGTTTCAACCATGAAGCCGGACCAAGGGCCCGGACATAGACGTAGGAGGGGTCGGTGGCCGGACAAGTCTGAGTAAGAAGTCCGAGCCGAGTGAGTTGGGCGGGTTTCCGGTGAGGTGACGTTGGCTGGGCGATCCCCGAGTTTCTATATTTTTCTTTCTTCCCAGTCTTTTCCCGTTTTTATTTTATCACATTTATTTATTTCCTTTTTTATATTATTTCCTTTCCTATTTCTTTTGTGAATCCTTGACACCTTCTTGCAGGATTGCACCATTTTACACCTCTTTAAACAATTGTCTTTGTACAATGTACTTCTTCCATTTTTACCTTTATTATTTTTACAATATTTTTATACTATACTTTATCACACTTGTCTAGAATTACATCATTTTATTCACTTATTTCTTTATTCTTTGTTTTACCTTGACTGCGATGGCACAATTCCATCCATTTATTTTATTATTTTCAGTTATTCTTTTTCGATTCTGAATGTCTATAAAAGACATTCAGTTTTCAATCAATAAAACATATCTTTCGTGGGGTTTAATACCGGTTCTATTTTATTTTATTTGTACTTTTCGATCTCTGAAGAGCAGTGATATTTTGCCCGGTTACATTTTGGGAATATACTGTTGAGTTTCGTTAGTCATTTTCTTTATCTTTATTATCGTTTTATTATTTGCCGTCGTTCGTCACTATGCACAACCGTATACACACATCACGCGTCAGTGTTGTGACACTTTGCATTGTGGTTTTGTAGGCTTTTTGCACTTGCCCGGACCGAACCCCTTCCCGGCCCATGATGTGTACCGGACTCGAGGTCTTTCTGGCAGGAATGTATTTGTAACACCAACGGCAGCCCAACGATTGCGATGATTTCACTCCTTTTCCTTTTTCTCCTGTTTTCTTGTCCAACCCATTTTTGTTAAAGAGGATATTAACTTAGTCAAATTTCTCAAGTACTATTTTCTTCGACTAAAAATTAGTCAATTATTTTATTACATTTTCCCGTTGCTCTATTCTTAACACTTTTAGTAAAGAATACCAATTTAGTTTAGAAACCCTTTTTACATTATTTCATTTTTCTCTTTAGTTTTATTTGAAGGTTGTCCTTTACCAAGATTGTTAAAGACACTTCTCATTTTTCTTTTAACCAAGTATTTTACGATAGTCACTGATGTCTCCTAGCCCATTTTCTTATAACAATTTACATCATCCAAGTAGAATTGTTCAATATTGTTTATCCACAAAGTAGTATAAATACTCTTTTGAATTCTTTCAATAAACAGGGATTATCATCTGTCTTATATTCTGACTACAAGTTTTCAAGGCACGCGGTTGCTATTTCTCTTGTCGATTTTCCGTTTTTTATCCTTTCGTTTTAACCAAGTCCCCACCACTACGGCAGAAAAAACGGTAGCTAACTACCATTTTGGTAGCATTACTACTGTTTTTTCCCACCAAAAAAAACGGTAGTAAAGACTCTGTATAAGGCGATTTTGGTAGCTGTTACCGTTTTTTTAGTGCGAAAAAAAAGGGTAGTTATGAGGCAGGAATAGGCACAGCTACACACCCAGGGAGTTTCGTTTCCTTTTATAGTAAAAATTCCTCTCCCAGCCAATTAGATAACTCAAAATGGTGGAAATTCAATTTTTTTATTAAAAATCTGCGTTTCAAACACCAGAATTGATTGAAGCCACGACAGGATTTTTTTTCATCTAATAAAATAGCATCGGAACTTCGGTTGCAAAAATGAGTCACCAAAAAGGCAAAATGGAATTTATTTTATTTTTATAAGTTGTTTTTGTGTGACAATGCCCACCAGAAGGTGCCAAACTTGCTGGTGTTGATTAAATTAAAGTGATCAGATCTTCTTGAAATGTCAAGCATTTCTATGAACTGACATTCTGTTTCTCTAATAATTGATTTTGTCTGCAGCAGTTTTTCGGCATACAGATTTCCACCGCGATCTTTTCTGCAAGTGTGATAGACACTAAGGCTTGCATCTTCATCACTGGATGGGCAAAATCTGGTGACTTGGCCTTGATCACACCAAAGAGCATATTCAATGATGGTGTAAACACCATTTGTACTGTCAAACTTGGCAACCTCTCCAATAAGCAGGTTGTTGCTGCTGTTTTTAAAGATGCCAGTGGATCCAACCTTCATCGTTTTCTCATTGTCATCATTGTCAGCAAAGTCTCTTATTGTTGAGCCAAAGGAAGCAGAACTTCCAAGAACTTTGTGAGAAGCTTTGACAGGATTGACAATGTCCGCCACCGACCAAGAACCACCACTCAGGATATGATAAGCCACCATTCTTTTTGCAAAAGCAACAGCAACATCTTTAGAAGGATTATGTCTATTTGTCCGGAAAAGACACTCTCTGATAAACTTATTGAATTGCTCACCCTTTTCTGTTTCGTAGAAAATTGGGGAGCCAAAATGATAAATGTCATCAACAAGATGATGCATAATATGCATTTTGCTGGAATTATAGATGCTGTGACCTGATCTTGTTGGACGTTTCTGTTTGATGAAGGCATTGTGATATAACACGGAAAGACAAAGATCATTGTATGTCAATGCAATTTGTCTCAGGTACAGATTTGAGTTGGACTTGATTCTACTGACATAGGAAAGCAAAGCCAACTTGCCCAGGTTTTCAAAACATGCTTTTATCAGCATGATTCCTTCGTCAGGTCTAATCTCTCCAGAGTCAATCAATTGATTCAACAAAATTGGAATTTGCTGGATAAGAATTTTGTAGTCTCTGCCCAAGAAAGAACTGTGTAAGCGAAGAGAGGAATGAAGTCTTCTTGAGAAACCATTTGAAATATATCCATGGAGTCTTGATTCGAGGATACTTTTCTTGGCAGGTTTCAAATGATCTCCAAGCAGACATTTCACTAAAGCTTTGCCTACACCAAGCATGATTGTATGAAGAAGCTCAATGGGGCAGTCCTTCATTGTATCAAAAGACTTTAGCTTCAGCAAAGCTTGGCCGCCAACAAGTTTATACCCTGCCTCAGCATCGACCAACAACGTCTTATCTCCACTGGAAGCCACATACTGAGCATGCATTTGAGCAACGACATCTTCAGATCTTGGAGCACAATGATAGTCGCTACCATCTACTGTTCCCGGTGTCTTCAGCTCCCAAACACACTTGCGACAAGGCATCTTCGATATCGCACCGCGACTTGAGGCAATTTCCGAGTGGCAAGCATTATCAGCAGTGATAAACTGTAGTGGAGCAACAACGACGACACTCTCACCACTAGGCAAAAACATTTCGACTCCTTTTTCCAACAAAACAAGATCATCGACAATTGCAGGGAGCATCTGCATTGCGAACAGCAAATGATCGGTACATATGAATGCAGTGTTTTGGAGGGCATGCCTTTTGGAAAGAGGTAAGGCAGCAGGAACCATGATCCAACTATCAAACTTGTTGTGCTTTTTGGTTCGGTTTCCACTCATATCATCAGTAAAGAAATTCAAAGGAATTACTTTCACGGGCATGAATTTATGAGTGGGAGACAGAGAAGGACGTTTGAGTGGGTTTGGCATGGTGATTTTACTCATAATGGTAGTAGATATGGCATGAAGATTAGGATTACCAAGAACATTACTTTCAAAGTTCAAGGACAATGTTTCAGGACAATTGCAAACAATGCTTGAAATTTTCCCAGTTTCGACAGAAGTTTTCTCAGGCATATTGTGGAGGTAGAGCGTATTATTGACAGTGACAACTTGATAACCCTCAGCCATAATGGTTGAATGATTCAGTGTATAGAATCTGTCCACAATCATTTGCATTTGACCAGCCTCGACAAGATCACCGACCCAGATATCTTTCACCATACTATTCATCTGAATAGACACCATTGGATGCTGAAACAAGCTTTCAGTTTTCCATTTCTGCGACTGGTAGCTATCCACAAGCTCACCTTCAGTATGATCAGGAAGTTTTGACAGATGATCAGTGACTGAAGGGTTCGCAACCAACAACTTCAGCACCTCGGAAGGAGAATTCATATGGAAAGTCAAGGTTTGTTCAACTTCTTGACCATTGACAGTTTTTTGAACCTTAACCTTGTGCTCTGTCTGTTTTAGCAAGGGAATCTGGTTCTTCGTTCTTCTCTTATCATCAAAGTTGAATATAGAATCAGCTGCAGGTACTTTTGCTTCAGGATAATCAACCTTGGCTTTCATAACATCATTGAGAAGCTTTATGATGTCTTTCATCAAACTTTGCGAGATGTCTCCTCCAGATCGATAGTAGAATTGATACACTAATTGGTGTATCTTGTCTCTGAAAGGAAAAAACTCTCCATTGGCAACAATTGGTGTTTGATCCTCAATCTTGTCGGCTACTGCTTCAGGTTCATTACCAACATATTCCGTGAATGTAACGTTTTCATCCAAAAGTTCGTCTTCATCCTCTTCCTCATCCACAGAATTGCGATATCTGGCCTCGTCGTTTTCATGGAACACCATGTCACTGAGATTGACAGGAACAGGGTCAACTGAGGCAGAGGAGGAGATATCTACCAATGGTTGTTCATTATTGAAAAAGTTGTTGTTTGGTGTCATGAGTGTTCTGAACTTCAGGGTGGAGGACTGGCCGGTCTCTGTAGATCTATGGGTTGTTTTCTTATGACGTCCAAGATCACTTGGGTATCGGAAGTGCTTGCCACAATTGTTCAATTCACAAACGTGCTTTTTAGCAACGTTTTCGGTCTGGTTAAATTGGCTGTTCATTGTTCAGGGAAGTAAATAAGGTACAAAACTGATTTGTCTTTGGACGATTTGTCAATTTAATTTATACCATAAATTTGAACCGCAGCAATCTTTCTAGCAGGTTCTTTATTTATTTATTTTTTATTTATTTTTTTATTTCTTTTCTTTTCTTTCTGCTTCTTCAACATTTTTTATGGTAAGTGATTTTTGTTTGACCCCTACTTTGTAACAAATTATATATAACAAAGCTTCTTTTTCTGTCTCTATTGAATAGACTACTCGAGCCTGCTTTATGTTGCTGTAAGATATTCAAGTCTGCACTGTGTTCAACTAAAAACTAAATGAATGTCTTCTTTTATAATAGGCATTTCGTTTACAGTTTGAGATAGCAGTAGCTCATTCAATATACAAGGCCCATCTATTGCTCATCCTCTTTGTTTAAGGTGTGTATAAGACTCTTATATATCTAGCAACAAATATAATGACACGTTTTTAAAGAGTTGATGTGTAAAATATTATAAGATATAAAATTAAACACTTTATTCCCTATGTATTCTTGTTGATTATTAACTTTCATACTTCTTTTGTTAGATAAAATCAACTGTGAACAATATGTATGGTAAGGTAGCGTGTACATTATCATCTATCTATTCGAGTTTTGTTTGCTAATTATCATTAGTTAGGTTTGTATATACTATCTTGTCCAGACATTCTATCAAATAATGGATACCGCTCTCCTGCCTTTTGGGTCAGACTTATTTGATTCTGCACTCATTCATATCATCTTGAAAGAGCATCAAGCAACTGACAAGGTAGGAATGCTCTCATTGCATCATTTTATGAAAGAAACCCCTGGCCCAAAGCTATCACTGGAAAAATGGGCTGGATTACTAGTGCACCAAGAATACTTTAAGGTGTAGGAAATATAGGCCTTTTTTTCAACTCAGAAGATTTTTTTTATTCAAATAAAAAAAGACTTTTTAACAGATCCTATTGGTTTGGGCAAACAAGTAAAATACAATAGTTTTTTTTGTCTATAAATTGACAGCAAATAAAACATATGAAGCACTTGTTTCCTTTTTTATCTTACAATCGAATCACACAAAATATGTCTTCTGCTTCCCAAAACAACACTGCCTGTTACTGTAACAAATGCAATGGTAACCAAGAAGGGTTCTCTATGGTATCCAGACGCAATTATCAGCATCATGCCAAAAGAGCAAGAATTGAAGAGGCTGGACGAACTGAGAGCAGTATGTATTAATTTTATATTTACTGCGCAATAATAACCATTATTCTTTAATTGAACCTCAGGCACACAAAGTGTCATTATGGATGTTGATGTTGAGGGTAAAAAATATTTATTTGAAAACCAGTTTAAGGGCAATAAACTAATCTATTCCATATTTGTAGCAATCCCGATGTTTGAATCTGAATCCATGGAAACAATGGGCGGTCAGGCCAACCTACCTTTTTTGGATTCCGTCCCAATGTCTGACGATGATTTGGTTGACAATGAGGTCAATGGCGATGACACCGAGATTGTCAATGACAGCAACAATGGCGACAATGTGGAGAGTGATGTCGAGGAGATTGATGTTGAGGAGTTCAACGGCAAAGGTCAGTATTGAATAACTATCATAAATAAGCATGCCAAAATTGAGTGTTAATAATTTTCCTTTTTTAAAACAGAACCCTTTGGTGCTCCTGGTATGCCCGAAAATCCAGTGCACAGGGCCATTGCCATTTTCGTTGTTCTTTTTGCATCCTGTTATGCAGTCAACAAGGGCGCCGTTGTATTGATCCAGTTTGTCAATGAGCTCTTGACAGTCTACGGACAAGACTTTCAGCTCCCAACAAGTCTTGCTGGTCTTCAGAAGATGACAGGTTTTAGTGATATCACCAAAGATATCAAACGATTCGTGTCATGTCCAGATTGTCATCAAATATATGAAGAATCTATTTCTGTTCCCCCTCTCTGCAGCTCTGTGAAAATAGGCACAAATATAACTTGTAACTGTGAGCTGACAAAGAAGTCGACGTCTGGTGCCATGGTGCCAAAGAAAATCTTTGTGTATCAGTCCATCAAAGATGCACTCAAGGTTCTCTTTCTTCGTCCTGGTTTCGAGCAGAAGATCGGCCTCTGGAACGACGAGCTGAAGGTGACAGACACCATGTGTGACATTTACGATGGCAAGATGTGGAAGGAGTTGAAAGACAGTGATGGTCTTTCATTTGTTGCCCGCCCTCGTTCTCTTCTGTTGACTCTAAACATCGACTGGTTTCAGCCGTTCGATGGTGTAACCCACTCCTCTGGTGCTACATATTTGGCAATCAACAACTTGCCCAGAGATGAAAGATTCAAACCAGAGAACGTCGTCTTGGTTGGGTTAATGCCTGGACCAAAGGAACCCAAATCTTATGAGATCAACAACTATCTCAAGCCATTGGTGGATGACCTTGAGCAGTTGTACGTTGGAATGACGATTCCAACCTTTGAATGTGGATCTGGAACAACTGTCCATGCTGCGCTCCTTATGGTGGCATGTGATATTCCAGCAGCCAGAAAAACAAGCGGATTTACGTCCCACAATAGCACTAATGCCTGCTACAAATGCAGCCGTCAATTCAGTCGTCTTGCTGGGACAAGCAGTGTGGATTTCCGTGGTTTCAACTATTTGCAGTGGTCTATTCGTAATGGTGTGGAAAACAGGGTGCATGCTGAGGTGTGGAAGAGTGCTAGTACGCCCTCAGAAAGGCATCAGCTGGAGATCAAAAATGGTGTTCGATGGTCGCAGCTGCATCGCCTTGGATACTTTGATCTAGTACGTGGAACGATCATTGATCCCATGCACAACTTATTCTTGGGTACGGCGAAGAGGATGGTAGACAAGTGGATTGCTGGTGGCGATATTAATAATGGACAACTTAATGACATGGAGCAAATCGCCAAGACAATGATCCTGCCAGCTTCATACACTTCATTAACAGCGAAAATTGGAAAGGGATTTTCATTTATGAAAGCTGACGAATGGAAGTCCTGGGTGCTAGCGTACTCTCCTGTCTTGCTGAAAGATGTTCTCAATGATGACAAGTTCAGAAACTGGATGGACTTTGTCGATGCCTGCCGTCTCCTTGTAAAGCCATCCCTATCATTTGAAGAACTTGACGATGCCCATGACTACCTTGAAAAATTCTGTCAAAAGTGCGAGCGTCTTTACCCTCCTAGTGTCCTCACCTGCAATATGCATCTGCACCTCCATCTTCGCGAGACCATTTGTGATTTTGGACCAGTGTATGGCTATTGGCTCTTTGGGTTCGAGCGATACAATGGTTTGCTAAAGAACGTGAGCACAAACAGAAAGGATAGTTTTGAGGCAACATATATGAGGAATTTTGTTGAAGAAGCATACAAGGCCGATTATGTGCAAGCAGTCCTTGGATACTCCAGTAAGATCCCATTCTCTTCTGTCTTTGCCAAGCTCGTATCTACACCCACACTTCCAGCCACAACTTCGCCAATCAATCATCCTCAGTTCAACTTGCAAGATTTTGTAAATGCTTCTCTGACCACAATGGATTCTGCAAAGGGTAACGAGCCTCTTCCTCCTTCGGCTTTTCCTCTGCAAGTTGGAATGAAAACATTAATTGGTGATATCAATTATCCACATTTGCTGGATTATTATAAGCATGCTTATGACCTTCCCAGTCTTACCAGCTATCAGCACGCCTTCTCCCCATTTTCCTTTGTTGATAACGAGATCACAAAGTTGAAGTCCATCAACTTACTTGGCCAAGTATATCGCGGTTCAAACAGACAAGGAAATGGAGGGTCGTTTATACAAACACTGTTTGTTGGCAGCAATGAGAACGTTGTAAATGCATATACAGGCCAGATTCAGTATCTCTTTACACACAATTTTGTGCCACCACCAGTTGATGATCTCCACCCGACTCGCATGGTTCATGACAATCAACATGTTTTTGCATTTGTTAAATGGTTTGTCACAACCTGTGATAGAACGCGAGAGAATGAAGGTGTTGAGGTGTATCTCCCAAGGCATTCTCCAGATGACTTGAACAGTATTCTTCCAGTGCATAGGATTTTGTTAGAAGTTGCCATTGGAGAGCAAATCACTCGAACTAATAGGAAAACAATGCTTGTCATCCCTCTTCCCAAAAAAATCTGCGCCTAATATAAAATAAAAAATATCTTCTTCTTTTAAAGATAACCAAAATTAAGGCACCAAAAAATATACTTTACATATATTGACGGTATTACGTTCTTGGGGAAGTGGGTGAGAAAATATAAACAACAACTTTATTTATACATTGTGTCTAAAAGCCCACTGTGGGAGGCGGGAAACCACATCATTTGGGGCCGCTGAGTTTGACACACTCTTAAAAACCCGAGGCAAGAATTGATGGGAATGCAAACCCATTCCTTCAAGGACATGAGAGTCAACAATAGTGATGAGTCTATTAAACTGAAATACAAGTATTAATATTTTATATAACAATTCAGACACGTAACCCAGTTATTGCCTTATTATTATTTACCTCATCACTTCTCCATCCTGGGCGAACAGTGCAGATGACACGTCTGGTGCCACTTTCAGACGTCTCTACGTCAGATTCACCCTCGGACATTGCCTCCTTTATTATCATGTTGGCACAATCTTTGCCCATCATCTCATTGATTGTGTTCTCATTGTCAAGGTAAGCATTCAAGCGCCGAGAAAGGCTCTAAAATTCTCAGTTAATACTGCTTCTTTGATATTAAATATTTATTAGTTATTTAAAGTATATCTTACCTCGCCTGCATGGTTTGCCCTTCTTGAACGAGTGTTCACGGCAGCTTTCTCTGAAGAAGACTTCTTGTCTTTGGAACTTTGGCTCCTGAAGTTGGTATGAAGGTTCTTGTGCAAGTCACTTCTCCTCATTCCCTTGCTCTCAAACTTGGGCTCCAAGTAGTTGAGGATCCTAACAACTAACTCCTTGTTTGGACTTTGGTTGAAAGGAACGTTTGTATTCCACTTTGGCTTGTTGTTGTTTGCCAAGATCTCTGCAGTTATTCTCGACAAAAACTTTGGCTTCCACATATATTTGCGAATCGCCGTCTGACACAGTATATGAGATAATGAATTGATAACATACTATATAATTTGCTACTTACATAGACATCGTTGTTTGTCTGCTTGGTTGGCACAACTGGTAGAAGAGCAACAGGTGCGACAGGAACGGTGGGAGAGTTGACAAGAGCAGTGTTATGGGCACTACCCAATGCACCAATTGCTCTAATAGCTGAAGCATTACCAGCCACAACAACGTTGAGTTGAGCTCTTACAGACCCCACTTGCACTTCGACGTTTGTCATTTTGCCTTCCATCTCGGAAAGCTTTGACATTATCTGTTCCATATCAGGAGCAGGAGCAGGAGTGGGACCAGCAGGAGTAGGACGAGGAGCAATTGATCTTCTTTGGTTAACCATTTTCTAGAATATGGTAAAGTATATTTCGATTATAATTATTAGTTTTTGTTCAATTGAAATAAAAATAAATATAATATACATACAAAAACTGTTTGGGTGAGTGAGTAAGTAAGTGTGTGTGTGTGTGGGTTGGTGTAAAGGTAAGAGAGGTTGAATACTATCAAAAAGGCCGTTATATATAGGCATTTTGAATGACTATAAAGATGTTCCTCTATTGTCTTGAAGCACTGAGATGCAAATCGGCCTTGATATTGTTTTTGGGCTCAATCCATCATGCTTTCTGCAGCATGCTTCAAAGGTGAAAAATTTTTCAGACACTCTCTTTTTTTTTGATTCCCTTTATTTTTCCTTTTCCTAGCCTTTTTGATATTGGCGCCTTTCTCTGGTAAGACATTTTTTATACCTCTTTATACACACAAATTAACCTCTTTTTCATAGATGTGCGCTCCCATTGCAACTCATCCTTTCCACAATGGCCATCCAGACAAATACTCACTGGCCGCATTCACTGGTACCATCATCTTGATAAAAATTATTTTCACTTTCTCTCTTAGATTGGCCAAACAAATTATATAAGGATGCCATCGGCACCAGGTAAAAATTTTTCTTTCAATCATATGTATTCCCTCTCTGACTCTATTCCATTGTAGACTGCCCTTTCTATTCACACCATCGGCCTCCTCCATCATTCGCGATTGTAATCATAAAGGTAATATTCTTTATAAATCTCTTTTTGCTTATCCAAAATATTATTCAGACTATTTATTAATAATTATTATTATGTGTTTTGTAGGCTCCTTTGGTCTTTCTTTGCACACCATGCCCCCTACTTTGATAACCCATTTGGCTCCTGGTATGTAAATTAAATATATCATTACTCTGTTCACCCATATTAATTTTTATTCCCTTTTTTATAGTAAAACCTGCCACACAGCCCATCCAGCCTTAAAATTCAAGTCCCCTTTGCGCACTCTTGCCCATCTCTTGCAATGTAAGTATCTTTTGACACACAAAAATTTTCTCTTTGTACTCCATATCATTAACACTTCTTTTATCTTTTACAGAACACTCCCGCAGCCCAAAAAATCACTGGATATTCATATTTTTGCAGGTATTTTTTATGTAGAAAAATATTCCATCCAAATAGCAGCAGGCAACCGGGTAGAAACGGCTAGGCCATAGGAATAGGCGTAATAGTAGACCCTAAACCTAGAAACATTCTATTCTTTCTAATAAAAATAAAAACGTAAAACATTACCAATTAATTATAAACGGGAAATCAAATAATGGGTGATATATTATTGGTCAAGAAGAATAAAGAAGATTAAATACTACACTATGAGGATGAAAAAAGTGTAGTAAAGATGTAAAATACTACAGTGTTATTCTCTCAAAATAGATTCTTTCAAAACGGAACCGCACATTTAAATGCTTAATCCCCCCATAACCTAATTAGATATACCCACCAAAAGTGCTACTGGACCTCAGCTGCAGCACCTCTTTCAATAATTATGCTAGCAATTATCACAACATACTGCTATCAGCTAAGACCAGGTTGTTCTCAAGCGGAATTATATGTAGAGTCTATCATAATTCAGGTAATTACACTATTGTTTACTTATCTTTCCACACTAGTAATCAAGCCCGTTTTTCCAGTGGCTGGCCCCAGAGTCAAAGATGGCTGGCAAGACTTGGTCATTGATGGTAATTGGCGCGCACAACAGTTGGCTTGAGGCGAAGTCTTGATAGTTATACTTGTAGCTGTATACCGTATCATCGCTGTCGTACCCATCCAGCTCACTGTCAGAACCGAAGTTCACCTCATCAGACACCACACTCTGTGACTCCCAGTTGTCTGAGTAAAACGAGACAGATTCCTCCAACGAATCTTCTTGATGGTGAACCATGTTGACACCTAGCGCGGGCACCTTCTTCTTCCTACTAGTTAGGAAGCACAGACCATCCTTGACATCCTTGGACGCAGTCCTGTCCAAAAGTAACCAATCAGCCACCGAGAGCCTAGCATCTACGTTCTTCAGCTTCTCCCATACATCCTTATGATGCAATTTGACCAGGAGATGTCTTGGCGGCTGACGAGGACGGCGCGGTTGGGCAGGGTGAGTGTTGAACTGCCCCTGGTGGTGTGATTGCTGTTAAAGCATGGATAGCGGTTGAGTGATTGGGGGAACGAAGGAAATGGGAACCATGGTCTCCGGTGCCTTTCCTTTTCTCCTGGTGTAGGGCTTCCTGGGAGTTGAAGGTTCTCCGACCTTTGCATGCTCTGCCGCATACACTGGCATGCTCTCTACCATGTTCACCTTGGCACCGTCTTGTGGGGGTGGGGGGTAAGTTTGATTGCGGGCATCAGCAAAACTTACTGATGCCCTTTGCCTTTTCCCGACTTGGCTTCCTTATTGGCTCTCTTGGGACAATCTGGCTTGATGTGTCTCTCTTCGTTACACCAGAAGCATGTAACAGCTTGAGGACCAGAAGGAGCAGAACCAGAAGCACCACCACCAACACCAGACTGTCCAGACGGACCAGGACCACCATAACCGGACGGACCAGTACCAGAACCACGAGAACCACCAAAACCAGACGAACCAGAAGGACCAGAGCCACCAAAACCGGACAGACCAGAAGGACCAGCGCCACCATACACTGCAAAAACGGTGTTACTTTACATATGTACAGTATGTTGAAGTTCTGTGTCCCAGAAAAGATAAAATTGTAATTCAGATATTTTTTTATAAAATCCATTTCAATAATGGTTTGGCCATCACCATTGGCTAAAAACCGTTGTGTACCTTTAGATGTCAAAGTCAAACTCAATTAAAGTGTAATAAACTATTCTTTGAACTCCTTTTCTTTACTGCTAAACATAATTATAAACATTTTATTTAACAATGGCTCCCACACGCAACTCAAGAACTAAAAAGGAGTGCAGATGCTCCATGTGCAAAAATAAAGAAGGTGGATATAATATGTTGTCTCTCCAAACTTTCAACCGTCATTTGAAAAAAGATAATGAAAACAAATTGGTTGCCCAAAGATGTAAGATAAAAAATTTAATTTCTAATATTCAGCAAAATAATGTTTATATTTTATTATCTTGTAATAAAGCAACTGAGACAACCAGTTATATACTTGATTCCATTGCAATTGATAATGCAGAGCTTTCTCAGAGTGAACAATATGAAGCCGAAGTTGATTATGAGTGCAATGGTAAGAATAATTTATTTTTCATTGGCTGTTTAGGGCTAATATTTTGATTTTATAGGCCCGATCTCTTTTGAAGAAACTAGAGCTGAGATGACAAGAAGCCTACCTTTTTCCGAGGCAGATTCTGTCTTTGGGTTTGAAGAACAAGATCCTGGTAATGATAGCTCTGAGGAAGAAGATGAAGATGATGAAAACAGTGACTGTGAGATACTTGAAGATGAAGGTTTGTATAATAATAATCAATATCAGACCCTTAAACAAACTCTCATAAATTAATACTCCTTGTAATAGATTATTCTTCAGAATCCATCTTGAAATTAAATTTCATTCACCGTTTCATTGTGATCAACATTGCACTCTTTGTATCCTTGTATATTGTTGATGAAGGTGCAGTCGTCTTGATTACCATTGTGAACAAGATCCTTGCATTGTTTTTTGATCCATTCCGCCTTCCTGTCAGTGTTCCTGGACTCAAAAAGCTGGCTGGTATGGACACTTTGACAAATGGTATCACAAAGTATATTTCTTGCTCTGAGTGCCATAAAGTATATGAGAACGATTTGGCCACTCCATCTCATTGTATCTTTGACAAGTTTGGGAAAAACTCTGTGTGTGGCAACCCACTTTTTGTGTCTGGTTCTGTATCAAGAATCCCAAAAAAGACATATGTTTACCATTCCCTCAAAAATTCTCTCCAGAAGTTCTTCCACCGCCCTGGATTTGAAGATTTGATCAACTCATGGAATCGTGGCCCAAAGGCAGAGGGCATGATGTTTGACGTGTATGATGGGAAAATGTGGAACAAATTGGCTGATGTAAATGGAACCCCTTTGTTGACAGTGAGCGATCTCTCATGTTGACATTGAACATTGACTGGTTTCAACCGTTTGATGGTGTAACATATTCTTGTGGCGCCATCTACCTTGCAATCAACAATCTTCCACGGGATATCAGATTCAAGAAAGAGAATGTGATCCTTGTTGGATTAATGCCTGGACCCAGAGAAGCGAAAACCTCAGAGATAAATCACTATCTCAAACCACTGGTCAATGAGTTGGAGGATCTCTACAAAGGAATTCGAATGAAAACTTACCAATGCCCATCTGGTGCAACTGTCCGTGCCGCTCTCTTTCTGGTTGCATGTGACATTCCCGCCGCAAGGAAAGTATGTGGGTTCACCTCCCATACGAGTACAAACGCTTGTCATAAGTGTAATCGTCGGTTCACTCGGTTAGCTGGCACAAGCTCCATTGATTATTCTGGATTTGATTCCTCAAAGTGGCTCCTTTGCACTAGAGATGATAATCATAAGGATGCTGAGGTCTGGAGAAATGCAGCCACTCAAGCTGAGAGGCAGCGCCTTGAAGTTGCCAGTGGTGTTCGCTGGTCCGAACTGCATTGTCTCCAGTACTTTGACGTTGTCCGCTGCACAATCATTAATCCAATGCACAATCTCTTCTTAGGCACTGCCAAGAGGATGATGGAGAGATGGGTTGCAGATGGTCTAGTCAATGATAAGAGTCTTGTTGCCATGCAGAAGATGGTGGAAAAGATGGTATGGCCGCCAGACTACACGACATTAAAGACAAAGATTGGGAAGGGGTTCCCCTTCATGAAGGCAGACGAGTGGAAGTCGTGGTGCCTGGCATACTCACCCGTGGCATTGAAGGGTGTCCTTCCAGAAAGGAATTTCAGGAACTGGATCCTTTTTGTTGATGCATGCCGACTCCTGGTAAAGCCTAGTATCACACAAGAAGAAATTGGCATGGCACACCAAT
This sequence comes from Phycomyces nitens, assembly GCA_022702545.1. Taxonomy (NCBI): domain Eukaryota; kingdom Fungi; phylum Mucoromycota; class Mucoromycetes; order Mucorales; family Phycomycetaceae; genus Phycomyces; species Phycomyces nitens. The sequence continues at coordinate 3,662,896 of JAHRBC010000006.1, read as the reverse complement.
ATCTCCAGGATTTTTGCCAAGGGTGTGAGTCTATCTACAATGCTGATTTGTTGTCACCTAACATGCATCTGCATCTCCATCTATCAAAAACGATCAAGGATTTTGGGCCCGTCTATGGATACTGGCTTTTCAGTTTTGAGCGGTATAATGGCATCCTCAAAAACTTCCACACCAACAAGAAAAATGGATTTGAGTTGACGTATATGAAGAAGTTTGTGGAAGAATCGCATAAGGATGACTTTGCACAGCATATTCTTCAATCTGTTGATTCACATACCTTTCTTGATATATTCAGAAAATCATTAGAGCCTAATAGCAAACAAGGAAACCATGCAAGCCAACACCATTTGTTTTCTCTTCCTGAGTTCTTGAATGCCGCACAAGACCTATCAATGGCAATCAAAGGGAATGAGCCACTGCCACCATCTGTATTTCCGTTTGCAACAAAACCTTTGTCACCAATGTCAAAGTCAGAGTATGATTGTCTTGTGGAATACTATCAAGTCGCGTACAATGACAAGAACATTTCGAGTTGCAAAGAGAGCATGGCAAGCTCTGCATTTGTAAATGACTGGATCATGATGCTAAAGTCAATCAACATTCTTGGGCAGGTGTTCAAAGGTTCCAATGGCAACAAACGGGGCTCATATATTCAGGCATTGTTTGTGGAGAACAGGACAAATGCAGTATATGCATACGTTGGAGAAATCCAATATATTTTTATACATGCTTTTAGTCCAATATCAACAACATCTCCCATGTGCCACAACAGCCAACATACCTTTGCTTTTGTCAAATGATACAAAACCACCTCTGACATCAGTAGAGAGTTTGAAGGTACTGAAATTCACCAGGACACTTTTTCACCATTGGATTTTCAGAGCATGTTGCCCATCCATCGTATTCTCATGCCTGTGGCCATACTTGACTATAAAACCAAGAAAATTGTAATTCCTTTGCCCAAAAAAATCTATTTTTAATTTTTAAATATATCTACCTTTATCTTCATATTAATTAAGTCTTCAACAGTTGTTATTAAGCATAGAGATATAGTGAAAAATTATTTATTCACTGTTAATGGCCCAGGGTGGCAATGACAATGCAAGGTTACTGGGAACAGGAGTAACCTTGACCGTTCTTTGGTATCGGGGCATTCTTGGCTTTGACTTCATTTTGGATTTACCCAAGTCACGTTCTTTTGTCATATGGTCAATGACTGCCAAGAGTTTGTTGAACTACGTTTATTTTATTAGTTTTGTTTTTTCCTCTTATACTAAATTATATTGTCTTTTATAAAAGATATTTACCTCCTCACTTTGCCAGCTGGGACGAGCAACTTTCAAAACACGTACTGTATAGCCAACAGCAATCTCCTCATCCCCAGATTCACCATCTGACATTGCTTCCTTCTGAAGAAGATTGCTGTAGGCCATTTCTCCAAAATTGTCTGCAGCACAACCCATCTCCTCATCAACAAGTCTCCAGTTACTTTCATAAAAATCTTTATGACGAGAGCAGATCTAGTTTTTTTTAAATAAGCATAAAAGACAAATAAAATATTTAATTATTATAAACCTGCTATTACAAACCTCTGAAATACGGCTGCTCGATCGTCCTTTACGCTTCTTGACTTCTGCCTGCTCAATTGTCATATTGGCATACCAATGGTAGGTCTTGTAGTTATTTTTTATTTTGGCAACTACCATACCAGGCCAAAAACCAGCAGCACGGGGCTGGGAAAGAATATACTCTTTCAAGTAGTTGATGACAGCAACATTGTCCAGGTGGTTGATCTGCTCATCCTTATTCCACCTCTTTTTGCTTTCATTTTCAGCAATCAGAGATAGATCATTGGATGGGAAGTCTTTCTTCCACATCTTGTCACTGATCAATTCCTAAATATAATTTATTTAATAGTGTCATATTATATTATATAACAAGTGGCTCTTACCAGGATAATATCACCCATTCCAGTAATACCTAGCATGTTTGGAGGGGCTGAGGAAGGAGCAATTGCAATTGGAACAGCCAATTGTTGTTGAACCACATTGTTTGCATGGGCATCGGCCAATGCACCTACAGCCTGGTGAGTCTTGCCCTGACTGTCAATAAGCATGCCAAGCTTATTGTTGACAGCTACCATGTTGCTATTGACACCATTCAGCATGCCAATTATTGCCTCGTACCGCTGGTCTTCATTGGCAACAGGTGGGACTCTTTGAGCAATCTGACGATTGTCAATTCTACCAGCCTGAACCTGGTGAGAGGCTGTAGCCTCTGCATTCATTCGGGTTCGGCATCCTGGAGTTCTGGGAGTGTTGGATGGCATTTTCTTTATAGAAATATTAATTTTTTTTATTAATTTATATTGATTTTTTGGATAGTTTATATACATGATAAGATATAAGAGATAGTAATATTCTTGGTAACTTGAGAGCAGAGAAAGAAGACTTATTTAATAAAAACTTTTTTATATACAAAGAATATCTTGGAAGTTTAATATCATAATAAATATTGTAATCCAGTTTGGCCGCATTATTTTAATTGCCTCGATTATAAGGTGAAAATAATTTTTATTTAAACATTTTTGTTTTCATTTTTTTTATTTTTTCTCTTTTTCTCTGTTTATTACTTGCACTTGTAGTATGTCATGGTGTGTGATTTTAAATTATATTTTACATTACTCTAATACAATTATAATATTGTAGATGCTTATTTAATAATGAAAGATACACATACTAGTTCTCTTTTCATTATAAAAAGGTAAATCAATTGATAAAGATTTTATTTACTTGCTAACTACCCTATTACAGATTTTACTATTTGTTTACAATAACGGGATTTTTAAATAATAAGCATATGGTATGTCTACTTAAAGAAATATATCTTTATTTTCTTACTCACATTTTATTTTTAGTATCTATGTAAGGTCATCTAAGTATTGCAATATAGTCATCAAATACTGAAATCCCATAGATTATAATTTGCTTGGCAAGTAGCATTTCTATACAAATTTATTTTTTATTAACATTTAATATCAAGATCATACTATATAGTATCTTTATATAATTCCCCCCTGATATTTTTATAATAATGGTAAGTGGATAAATATTCAAATATATTTATACAATGATATCAAATTATTAATCATATTTTTTATTATATAATTTTATTTTAATAGATATCAAAATGTGCGATTGGTTTATATGTCATGATTGTAAAGTATCTATCTATATTATTCTATTATCTAATGAAAAGGTATGTTGTAATATTAATTGTATAGTAATCCATATTATAGACAGAGATATATTGCAATAGATATTATAGTATTTACAAAATATTTTTATGAAATAAATTTTTTGGTAAACCATTTGCCACAACATATTTAAAAGAAGTATTCTTCTATTTTGTTCTATCAAATAAAAATTTTATCATTTATCCAGAATATTATGTCCAATAAAACGATTTTAAAATGGATTCAAGTATACTTGGAAACCAAATAATTGATTGTAATGTCCAATAATGTTCTTTTAAAACGTATTCAAGTATACTTCCATCCCAAAATCTAATTTTAGTCCATTGTATTTTGGCTTTTAAAACAATAGATAAATGTAACGTAGTGCAAAAACACGAAGTTTGGTTGTTGTTAAAGTATTCAGCTGTGTTAAGAAACTATATGTCCGTCTATAGAGAATTATGGGTTCAGAATCCTGCACTCATTCCATATGAGACATATTATATAGCTAACAAAATCAAGTTATATTGGATTCCGGAATTCGATTTAAATCTTACTCAGAATTAAACATCCTTGAACATATGTACAGTAACATATTTTTTGCAGTGTTCTTGACAGTTTCCACCTTCGTCGCCATGTTCACCAGATCATTCCACAAACGAGGCACACTCATCTTCTCCACCTCGTACGCCACCTCTTCTCTCAGCGCCTTCAACAAAATTCTGACCTTTTGCAACTCATTGGAGAGCGCAACCAGGCCAAACAACTCCTGCAATCTCAGAGTGACGTCGCCAACACTCTGTCCTTGACCCTGGCAGATCTGCTCAATCTCGTTCCACCAGATGTCCTCCATATGCCTTGCGGCAAACTGTTTCTTAAACTCCTCAATGAACTTCTCCCACGTAACCATCTCCTCCTCGTGGATCGCCTACCACTTCGCAGCTGTTCCCCGGAAATGCGTCGTGGCCACCAGGATCGCCTCCTCATTGCTCATTCCAACACCTCGCTTGAGCCGCTCCATGTGTTGTAACCAAGAAAGGGCCTCAGCATTGGGTCCTCTCACGAAAATCTTAGAAGCTGAGAGGTACTTCAAGATGTTGGACTTACGCTCAGGCGTAGGAGTTGTTGTCTGACTAGGGGGCATCTTGCACAGCATGGTTTAGAGTTGAATATTTTAAATAAAAGATATAGTATCCTCGGCACGACCTCCAATTTGATGTGTGATGTGTGTATACGGTTGTGTATAGTGACAAACAACGGCAAATAATAAAACGATAATAAAGATAAAGAAAATGACTAACGGAACTCAACAGTATATTCCCAAAATGTAACCGGGCAAAATATCACTGCTCTTCAGAGATCGAAAAGTATAAATAAAATAAAATAGAACCGGTATTAAACCCAACAAAAGATATCTTTTATTGATTGAAAACTGAATGTCTTTTATAGACATTCAGAATCAAAAAAGAATAACCAAAAATAATAAAATAACTGGATGAAATTGTGCCATCGCAGTCAATGTAAAACAAAGAATAAAGAAATAAGTGAATAAAATGATGCAATTCTAGACAAGTGTGATAAAGTATAGTATAAAAATATTGTAAAAATAATAAAAGTAAAAATGGAAGAAGTACATTGTACAAAGACAATTGTTTAAAGAGGTGTTAAATGGTGCAATCCTACAAGAAGGTGTCAAGGATTCACAAAAGAAATAGAAAAGGAAATAAATAAATGTGATAAAATAAAAATGGGAAAAGACTGGGAAGAAAGAAAAATATAGAAACTCGGGGATTGCCCTGCCAACGTCACCTCACTGGAAACCCGCCCAACTCACTCGGCTCGGACTTCTTACTCGGGCTAGCCTGGCCTACAACACCTCCTACGTCTATGTCCGGGCCCTTGGTCCGGCTTCATGGTCGAAACCGAACCTGTCCACAACACACGTGTCAAAACAAAAGTATAGCTGAATAGCGCAGAGGAAGCGCGTTGGGCCCATAACCCAAAGGTCGGAGGATCGAAACCTCCTTCAGCTACTACCATGATATGGGTTTTCAAGTCTTTAATAAAGACAATTTTAAATTTGTTGTTCCTGATCTGGGATGGTCTTCCTTTTACTATAACAAAGCCAAAAGGTCAATCTGTCGGACATTATTTTGTCAAGTCTCGACTGGGTGTATCTTGCTAATGCTTGACTTAGATAAGTTTTGCAATAGATCACCACCAACTAGGACGTTTAGGATAAATAGGAATATAGAGAATTGAATCCTTTTTATTGTTACAAATCGTTGTAGTATTTATACAGATTTTATGAGTGAAACTATCTAAACTAATTACTCTTTACTCAAGACACATTGGTTATCTCTTTATGAGAGGCGATGAGAATATGTCTTGGTTTTACAAAAAGGGGAACCAATCGGTATAACATTGAGGACATATGTTAAAAGCATTACCGATTGGGTACCTGATTATCTGGGTTATTATTCGCTATGTCAACTCTGACATTACCCCCCTCCTGGCTTTGTGATCGTCCTCGAGCACTATCATCGGAAGATGGGGATACAGGATCGACAGCATCGTTGGGGACATCAGAATTGGTGAGGCGCATAGCAGCACGCCAAGCGGCACGAGAAGCAGTGGGGTCATACCAGGGTGTGTCAGAGACATCACCGCGAACGGGATAGAGGCGGTCAACATGAACCCAGGACGCGAGAGGCTCACCACTAAGAGTTTCCAACTTGTAGGTACCATACTCCGTGTTCTTGTTGACTATGATGAATGGACCCTTGAACTTGGGTTCCAAACCAAAACGACCTTCGTGAGTGAGCTTAACATGGTCACCTAGCTCAAAAGAAATGGCTTTCATGGCTGCGTCCCATCGCACCTTGTCCTTGTCACTGGCGAGAGACAACCGGAGTTCTGCAGCAAGGCGAGCATCATCAAGTTTTTCCAGTTCTTGAGCTCGAGCCTCGGCAAAATCACGCGGGTCTTCGGAAACGGCTTTGTCAATATAAGGTTCCATGGTGTCACCAGGCAGGACAGGATTACGGCCATAAGTCAGGAAAAAGGGGCTAAACCCAGTGGTGGCATGAGTGCGGATGCGGCAGGCCCAAATAGCAGCGGGTATGAACATGTCCCAGCGATGGATGGCACCATTAGTGTACTTGCGGATCATTTGCTTAATGGTACCATTTAGACGCTCGCATTTTCCATTGGTTCTTGGATGAAAAGCAGAGGTCAGGCGGTGGGTCACTTTTAGGCGGGCGAGGTAAGAGGCAACAAGCTTACTGGTGAAATTTGCACCACGGTCGGTCAAAATTTCGGCAGGACAACCAAAACGCATCACAATCTCTTCATGGATGAAGTCGGCCACAGCTTCAGCGGATGCCACCGGTACAGCGCGTGCAATTGGCCAATTCGTTGTGTAGTCTACTGCGACTAGCAACCAACGATTGCCTTTTTGCGTGGTGGGGAGTCGGCCAACAAAATCGAGGTGCCAACGCTGGAATGCACCAGGGACCTTCAGGGGATGCATCTCATCATGGTGATTACCATCTTTTCTTGCGTTCAGCTGGCATTCTGGACAAGTGCTCAGCCATTCCTTGATATCTGTACGCATGGTTGGCCACCAGTGACGGGACTTGAAGAGATCGACCATTGTTGTGAATCCTGAGTGGCCAAATCCATTGTGGTAATTCTGGATTGTATCGGCTCGGCGGGCAAAAGGGAGGAAAGGCACATCTTTCGACTCCGTCTCATTGATCTTCACCTTACGGAACACCTTGCCACTGCGGACAACAAATTGGGCGCGGTTCTTCTCAACGATACCACGAGCTTCTTGAGGGACTAGCTCGGGTCTAAAGGCATAAAATGACGGCCAATCTGAGGCATGGGTAAGCGGCGTGGCGTATAAGTACTCGGGTTCCAGGGACTCAGGATCACAGTTACTTTCTGGACCACCACAGCGGGACAAAGCATCGGGCACGTCGTTTTCTTTACCGGGCTTGTATTGTATATCTGGGGCGTACAGCTCAAGCTCGGCAATCCAACGAACGAGGCGTGGTGTCGGTGTGATCTGTGCACGGAAATACTTCAATGGCAAGTGATCCGAGAATACAGTATACGGGCGGCCATCAATCAGACATCTCCAGGTCCGAAGTGCATGTATAATGCCAAGAAGTTCGCGCTCCTGAGCCGGATAGGATCGCTCTGCTCTGGAGAACTTCTTGGATTCGAATGCCAATGGGTGCCATGAACCATCATCACCTTCTTGCAGTAAAACGGCGCCTACACCAAAGTCGGATGCATCTGTTTCGATCTTGTACGGCCTGTGCACGTCGGGCGCCTGCAGGACTGGTGGGGAAATCAGCTTCTCCTTAATCAGCTCAAAGCTGTCCTGGCATTCTTTCGTCCAGACAATTGATCTTCGCTTGGCGCCAGTGCCCTTGGTAAGGTCGGTCAGCGGTGACGCCATGCTCGCATAACCTGGGATGAATCGGCGGTAGTGTTGGGCCAAACCACAGAACTGGCGGACTTCTTGCACATTGGTGGGCACAGGCCAGTCTTTCACTGCTTTGACCTTGTGGGGGCAGGAAGGATTCCCTGGGCGGAGATCTGGAAACCCACAAAGATCAATTCCTTCTTATTGAACTCGCATTTCTTGAGGTTGGCGACTAGTTTCGCTTCTTGGAGTAGCTTCAGGACATGGCGGACGTGTTGCTTGTGATCAGACTCTGTCTTACTGAAGATGAGGATGTCATCCAAGTAGACCAAAGCAAAGTCATCCAGGCAATCACCGAGTACTCGGTTCATCAGACTTTGGAACGTGGGCGGTGCATTGGTCAAGCCAAAAGGGAGAACCAGAAACTCGTACTGACCATAACGGGTATTGAATGCCGTTTCGGAACATCAGATGGTTGGATGCGCACTTGGTGGTACCCGCTCTTGAGGTCAAGACTTGTGAAGTGGGCGGAACCACGTAGGCGCTCCAGGCATTCGTCGATTCGGGGAAGAGGGTGGTTGTTGCGGACTGTCAACTTGTTGAGCGCGCGGTAGTCGATGCACATGCGCATTGCACCGTCCTTCTTCTTTACAAACAGTACTGGGGCACCCCAGGGAGAAGCACTTGGTCGGATCAACTTCAGGTCGAGTAACTCTTTCAGCTGACGCTTCAGCTCGTCCAGCTCCAGAGGACTCATCTTAAATGGCGGCCTGTTGATTGGTCTGGCGCCTTCCGTGTCAATGACATGTCTTACGTTACGATCGGGAGGCAGGCCAGGCAACTCGTCTTTAAACACATCGGGGAACTCTTGCACCAGGTTTTCCCAACCAGCTTCGGCAAACACCTTCTCCACGTCTTCTTTCATGTATAGCAAGAAGCTATCAGTACCATCTTTTCCTGTCAACTTGCTTGCTTGCTTGTGCGATATCAGATAATTCAAGCACGAGGGAGTGGTCTGTGTGGTGTGCGGCATCAAGGAAAAAGTCTTATCCGCTTGTCTCAGTGTCCAACTGTCGGTGTTCCAATCTGGAACAGGCTTAGCTTGCTGTAACCAAGTACGGCCAAGGATCATGTCAAACTTCATGGGAAAAACAAAGGCCTCTACGGTATCTTGATAACCGTTAAGGGAGATTGACATGATGACCTTACGGCTAATGCGGGTGCGATGTCCATTGGCGGTTTCTACTTCACGGCCTTGGACTGGGATTACCGTTTCGGCCAGTTCAGCTGTCTCTGGTGTCACATAATTGGCGCTTGCGCCACTGTCAATCAGGACTTGTAGGGTTCTTTCATGGCTAACGGCTTTGTACAGGGGGAGGTCTGTGCTAATTGAAGCATTTAACTGGTCTAGGTGTACCAAGTCTTGGCTATCAATTTCACTATTCTCAACATTGCTCTTGGTTACCACCTCGGGGACAATAGTATACTGGGAAGGAAGATCTTTATTAACATGTTCTTTATAGTTTACATCTACTTTGTTATTAATTACATCCCTAGATTCTTGATGTTCGTCATGGTATTGCAACTGCTCGGGACTGTTGCGGTTCATGCTACGCATGCGGTCCTCGTCTAGACGGCGGAAGGCAGATATGCGCTCTCGGCAGTTACGGCGGATATGGCCTGACTTGCCACACCAAAAACACTTGCGGTCTCCTTGGCTGGAACCCTGTGAGGAGCTTTGACCATTGCGTTGCGACGAGCGGGGTTGGTAGTTTGATCTACCAAACCCCCTCCCTCCATAGCATCGAGGTCCATTGGTGTGGGACCATCGTTGCGCGAGTAGTCGGGAACGACCATGCGAGGAGCAGATTGGGCGGGGCGGCGGGCACTGTCAAAGGCTAAGGCAGCACGGACAGCATCTTCAAGGTCAAAAGGGTCCTTGGTGACCACGTGGGAACGAACATCATTGCGAAGACCGTTGGTAAAACGGTCGACAGCTTCATCATCAGTCATTCCGGGGATCTCCAACTTGATGTCATAGAAGGCATCGACAAAAACCTCCACAGACGAGGTCTGGCGCAGGGCGGCCATACGGGCACGGGCTTGGCGTGCAGACTGGACAGGGCGGAATTCACGGTTGAGACGTTCTTTAAACGTGGCCCAAGACTCGGTGGTGTAGTCAGAGTCTTCGATGCGACGCCACCAAGTGTCAGCACGACCACGAAGCAAGGTAACAGCATATGTGGTCCATTGGGCATCGGGGAGAGACGTAATGGCAGCATAGCGTTCAATGGAACGAAGCCAGCCATCGATGGCGGTGGCAGAACGCTCACCGGTGTAAACCTCAGGCTCCTTGGCACGGCGGACAGGGGCCTTGGTGGTCATGGCTTTTTGGAAAGCCAGAGTCATGGCTTCGATCATAGCAGCCATATCAGTGGAACCGATGGGGTTCTCGGGTGTACCAGGGGGAAGCATGGGAGTGGGTGCGTGTTGCGGGGATGTTTCAAGGGAAATCAAATTGGGATCGGCGCGCCTAATCCAACGAGTAGCAGTAGCGCGGGCGTGTATATCAAAGGCTGATTCTTGGGACGGGGTCAATTCCAGGCGTTGTTCGGCAGGGACAACAGGAACACAGCGGGAGGCAGAAAAACCTTCTTTCAGATGGGCAGGGAGAAGTGCAAGGACTTTCTCTTCGATTTCGAATTTCTTGAGTAAATCAAACGGGATAACAGTATGGTCGGAGGAATTGTTCATTCAGCTACCAATTGTCAAGTCTCGACTGGGTGTATCTTGCTAATGCTTGACTTAGATAAGTTTTGCAATAGATCACCACCAACTAGGACGTTTAGGATAAATAGGAATATAGAGAATTGAATCCTTTTTATTGTTACAAATCGTTGTAGTATTTATACAGATTTTATGAGTGAAACTATCTAAACTAATTACTCTTTACTCAAGACACATTGGTTATCTCTTTATGAGAGGCGATGAGAATATGTCTTGGTTTTACAAAAAGGGGAACCAATCGGTATAACATTGAGGACATATGTTAAAAGCATTACCGATTGGGTACCTGATTATCTGGGTTATTATTCGCTATGTCAACTCTGACAATTTTGATGAATCTGTAAAATCTGAAGATGATTAACCGCAGTACTTCTTTATGCGCAGTAACATCTTCCTGAGCATTAACTGCAGTACAATGTCTCTTCTTTTATGAAAATATCATATAATAACTACTGCGGATAATGTGCAGTATTAGTTAGAGAACTATATAAGATAACCAAAGTCATAATAATAAAAAGCATCTTTTATCCTCTCTTTGATTTTACATATACTCCTGTTTCCCCAGTGGGATTGATCTTTTGGCTTTGTTATAGTAAAAGGAAGACCATCCCAGATCAGGAACAACAAATCTGTTGTGCCTGAATTAATGTCAGCCAATCAGGATGACAATTACACAGAGTTATCTTTTGAGAATGACAACCGAATTGATTCCCTTTTGCTCTCTGAAGACCTAGAAGACATTAGTGATAACAAAAGTAGATTAGAAACCAAAACAGACATTTATGATAGCTGAGTAGGTTTAGAAAAGATATAAAAGAGGACAATATTTCATTGAATAAAAAGTATCTATCTTCCTATCCTCTTTTTATTCTTTTATCCTCGTTTACAATTCCCAGTGGGTTTGACCAATATTGGCTGTGTTATAGCATTGGAAGAACAACCCAGATCCAAAACGACAATTGGTAGCTGAAGCAAGATCCTTCCCCTGAATTAATGAGCACTGCTGCTGAACAACAAGAGTTCACTGAGAAAGACCTAAGAAACTTTGAAGTTGAAGAGCACGTACAAGCAAGATTACCCGCAGAACATATCAAGACATACCAAGCAATCCGTACAGTAAAGAGTATTCCCCAGGAATTCAGACTCAAGACAACTCCCAAGAGAGAAGAATTCAGGTCCAAGCAAGCAGAAGAAATCGCAAGTAACCTATTAAAAAGAATGTCCACTTCCGACGGAAACAGCGAAATGGTGAAGATGATGGCCGAAGCATTTAAGCAAGCAATGCAGACGCAGAAGGCAACGCCCAAGCCAACGTTGAAGCAACCCGATTGCTATTTTGGTGAATGCTCGGCCTCCATCCTAGATGGCTGGTTGTACTCCATGGAACGCTATGCTTCCTATTATGGGATGTCTTCCGAAGACAAGTGCAGCTACACTGTAAACCTCCTGAGGAGACAAGCCAGCACATGGTGGCAACGTCTCGAGATGCAAGACTAGTGCCCAAAGGAATGGGAGGCATTCAAATCACGCATATCCGCCCAGTTCCGTCCGTCCCACACCCAACTGTCTGCAAGAGACCGACTTGCAAGCCTGTTGCAAACCACCTCGGTAGAGACCTATGTGAACCTGTTCCAGGATATTCAGTTGGAGGTTGAATGAAGGTTGCCGGGGTTTTCGGACCCAGCTTTAAGTACCGATTTGTTAGTTATATCAATGAATATTCAAATTCAAGATAAAGTTTTTAATGCAAATGTGACTAGTTTTTAATTTTATATCTAATAATATAATTTATTTTTATTTTGATATTCTCTCTATGAATATTACTCCTATTTTGATAAAAATTATATCATTCGTTCTGAAAGTTTTTTGTGATCAATATCAATATATAACAAGCATATAATACTTTGTCAGAAAAACTATCTATAGATTATAATAAAAAGTTAAATTAACAAACCATGTTTTGTGCTGGTTATATATGTAAAAAAATAAAAATTATTAAAGTATAACTATAGTCCAGTTATAATTTTTTTACTTATCAAACAAATGGCCCATGTTCAATTTGTCAAGTATCGATCTGGTATTTCTTTTCTGGCACTTGTAACTAAGTCGCAGAATCAATACCACTGGGGATCGTCAAGTTTAGAGAATAGTTTTTAGATAGAATATAGATACTTTTTATTGAGACAAATCCTTTTACTATTTATACAAAATATAATCAGATTTAAGGCTAAATGTATAGCTACGTTAATATGTCTTAGATGATGATTGTCCAGTAGGATATACTGACAAGATATTCGCAATCTAAGACATTTGGGACATTTGAGACATTTTCCAAAACATATGCAAGAAGACCAATCGGCAAGGTCTGAGTGTTTACCCAACAAGGTCAACCATTACTGGTTACCTATTAAGAGCCGATTTCGGTCACCGATGTCAACTCTGACAAATTCATGGTAAAGTCTTTTTTAATAATTTATATATAATTTTTTATATTTTAAAAAATATTTTATTTTAATCTTCAGCATATTCTTCATTATTATCATAAACAAATTCAAAATCTGTAAATATGGCAGCTGAATTTATATTTCCAAAAGAAACTTCTCTTAAGGTTTTAAGTAAACCTTCCCAAAGTTTACTCTCATATTTTCTTCTCCAAATGAATTCCATGAGTAACCAAGGCATCATCTTCTTTGTTCTCAATCTGGGAGAACAGTTCATTTTTATCCCATTCCAGAGACCTATAAAATAATTATTAAATATATATTAATATTATATCATGATAGTTTATCTTCAATTGTGTTGGTGTGTACACCATCACTTGTCACATACTCAACACTGTGATTAACAGTTTTATGAGTATAATTACTGTTAATCACTGATTCCAGTCTTCCATATGCAGCCCAGCAATCAGTATAAATAATACTTTCTGGTCTGACATACTTCTTTATGATTTGAAGGAGAGTTTCAGCATCTCTCTGGGGGACTGTCACCAAAAATGTCTTTCTGTCTGCTGTTCTCTCAATCCCTCTAAGAACCCACACTGCAAAAACAGTGTTAAATCAATGATTAATTGTGGGGTGTTATTATCAATAACAGTATATGAAAAATTGCAACTCAGGGAAAATCCTTTGGTTAGTATCATTGACAGATATAAGCATGTCTTATTGGTTAGATAGATTACGGAGTACCTGAAAGTAATAATAAAACTATAAAGGAACTGACAATAAACTACTGCTATTATATATTCTCTTTTGATATAAACCCAAAAAAATGTTTGCCATTCCAAATGCTAATGAAGTTGAATGCCGATGCTCGAAATGCATTTGCAATCCTGCTGGCTACATGATCACTGCCAAAAGAACTGCCAAGCGTCATGCTCAGAGTGACAAAGACAGAGAATTGGATAGAAATATCAATCGTAAATAAAATGGTAATTATATAGTGTGGGCTATAATATTAATAATATTTTAAATAGTCTTGCCTGTCCAACAAAGCAGTGTTGATGTGGACATGGAAGCAATTCAATTTGAAGAGGACATTGAATGTACATAGTATTTTATTTTTTATACTCAATTTACACTTTACTTATGCTCGGTTTTAATAGATGACAGTTACTCTAATGATGTACCATCATCCATGGAATATCCCGATGGGTTCTTACCTCTTTTGGCCGAAGATTTTCTTTTTGGAACAGATGAGCTCATTGAAGAATATTCATCTGAGCATGAATCGTCTGATGAAGATGCTGAGGAAGAAGAGGCCGAGCAGAGTGAAGGTCAGCAATAAACAAAAATGTTGATAGTACTTTTGAATAAAGAAAGATATTAATATTTAATTATCATTAATACTCACAGAGAGTTCAGCCAATCTTCCTGAAGATCCATGGCATAGATTGATAGCCATCTTCCTTGTCATGTTCATTTCTTCCTTTGTTGTTGATGAGGGTGCCGTGATATTGATCTCTTTCATTAATGCAATCCTTGAGCACTATGGGGAAAGCTTCAGACTCCCAACGAGTATTCCCGGTTTAAAGAAGATGACTGGATACAGTGCTATGACAAGTGGTGTGTCAACATTTGTTGCATGCAGTGATTGTCACACTCTGTATAAAAGCAATAGTGAAGTACCTACTTGTTGTACTGGAAAGAAACTTGGCCGCCAGAACGAATGTGGAAACAGTCTGTTTAAGTCTGGAATTAGTAATGGATTGACTGCAAAGCGCACTTTTGTCTACAACTCGTTGAAAACAGCCTTGGCAAAGCTTTTCAAGCGACCCAATTTCGAAACTGCCATCAACATGTGGAATCGTGGTCCAAAGGTTCCTGGCACCATGTTTGATGTTTACGATGGAAAGATGTGGAAGGAGTTTGTGGATGAGGATGGCATGCAGTTTGTTGCCAGAGAGAGATCGTTGTTGTTGACTCTTAACATCGATTGGTTCCAGCCTTTCGATGGGGTAACTTATTCTTGCGGTGCGATATATCTTACCATCAACAATTTGCCAAGAGACGAGCGCAATAAGATGGAAAACGTGATTCTCATTGGGCTCATGCCAGGTCCCAAAGAAGCAAGCACAGCCGAAATCAACAACTACCTGCGCCCCCTTGTTAATGAGCTCGAGGAGCTGTACACTGGTATCAGTATTGATACATACAGTCGTTCTGGTGCTTTGGTTCGTGCTGCTCTCCTGATGGTTGCATGCGACATACCTGCTGCAAGAAAGACCTGTGGCTTCACTTCCCACAACAGCAGAAATGCATGTCATAAGTGCAATCGTCACTTTTTCCGTTTTGAAGGGACTTCGATCGTTGACTATTCTGGGTTCAACTCTTCAGAGTGGGTTGGCCGTACAAAAGAGGAGAACCGCCGGCATGCCACCATGTGGAAAAATGCAAGAACTTTGGTGGAGAGAAAGCAGCTGGAAGTTGAGAATGGAGTGCGGTGGTCCGAGCTTCACAGACTTGCCTATTTTGAACCAGTCAGGGCAACAATTGTGGACCCAATGCACAATCTTTTCCTTGGAACGGCCAAGCGCATGATGGAAAAGTGGATCCTGTGTGGTCATCTCGATGACAATGATCTTTGTGAGATGCAGGTTGAGGCGAACACTATTACATTGCCTTCAGAATACGCCAGCCTCACCACCAAAATTGCAAAGGGATTTCCATTCATGAAGGCAGATGAATGGAAATCATGGTGCTTAATTTACTCGCCTGTTGTATTGAAGGGACGGCTAGAAGATGATCTGTTCACCAACTGGATCGAGTTTGTTGATGCCTGCCGGTTATTGACAAAACCAACAATAACTGAAGAAGAGATTGAGCTTGCTCATGGTAGTCTGGAGAGATTCTGCGGTGGTTGTGAAGAATTGTACGAGCATGACGTCCTGTCTCCAAACATGCACCTTCACCTCCATTTAAAAGAGACAATTAACGATTTCGGGCCCATTTATGGATATTGGCTGTTCAGCTTTGAACGATACAATGGACTTGTCAAAGGCTTCAACACCAATCGTAAAGCTGGTTTTGAAAAGACATACATGAATAAGTTCGTTCAAAGTGGTTCCAAAGGCGACTTTTACCAAGCTCATCTTGCCACCATCACCAGCCCAAGTCATCTTGATCTGTTTAACAGACTGTCTCCCGCCACTGTGTTTGTGCCTCAGCAAAATAGGCTGTCAATCTTCTCTCTCCCTGCCTTTTTGGAATCAGCAATGAATCCAACAAAGCAAACGTTTGGCAATGAGCCCCTTCCGCCATCTGCCTTGCCATTGGTCCTGAAAACACCAACAACAATGAGGAAAATTGAGTATGACTGCCTGCTGAAGTACTACAAGATGGAGTATGCCGATGACGATCTTTGCAGTGCAAAAAACATGATTAGAAATGCACACTTTGTCAATGACAGGATCCAGAAGTTTACCTCGATAAATCTTCTTGGACAAGTCTATAAAGGCAGTGAGGGGGCAAACGCAAGAGGTTCATATATCCAGGCAATGTATATTGAGAAAAATGGTGATTCTGGGGAGATATACGCTGGTCGTATTAAATATCTTTTCGTCCACAATTTTTCGCCAACCCCTACTCCTGCCAACTTTCTTGCACGCCTTAATCCCCAGCATGTTTTTGCTTTTGTTGAGTGGTATGAAATCCCTTACCATCAACCAAGAATCAACCAGGGTATTGAGCTGTATAAGCCGACTTTCCAAAAGTATAACTACGATAACATTTTGCCTGTTCATCGTATCCTTTCACCAATTGCAATCGGCAATCAAGCTTCTGGTCGTGGCGCAGCCAAAGTTCTTGTCATTCCCTTGCCTAGAAAGCTTTATGCTTAGACTTCTTTTTCTTTTTTCTATTATTATTATTATCTTTCACTATCTTATATAAAACATACAATACTTGTGTATTCAAAACAATATTAATGAAAGTATAGGAATGAGAGATGCAAGTAATTATTTATTCACGTTTTGTCCACGCGGGCATTTTGGCTACTAAGCCACGAGGAATTGCTTTTGATACAACTACGTGATGGCGAGCCTTCAGCTGGCCTGCTCTCTTTCCCAAATCACTTATTGCAAGAGTATCGAGAAAGTCAAAGAACTCATTCAACTATCCAAATATTTTCTTTGTTAAACATATAATAAAAGTGGAAATATATGTTATAGCTACCTCATCACTTCGCCAGCTTGGGCGAAGCACTGTTACAGTTGTGTCTGTATCACTTTCGTCATCAGACATGACATCTCTATAAAAGACGCCACTGTAGTCTCTCCCAAACTTTTCGATTGAGGCGGCCTTGTGTTTGGCAAATGTTCTCTTCCGTCTCTTGAAGAGCTAAAAAATATAATGATAAATATATTTATGTTTCTCTTATTTTTTATAGAGCCACCTACGTCTGTCTTGCGATTGCCTCTTCTGTTTGCCTCTTTTTTGGCTAGTTTGCCTTCCAACGAGAGCTTGCTGTTGGCCATGCAGTTGTAATAGTTGTTAACTATCATACCACATAGTTCTTTTGTTGGAACAAAGGCAGACTCACTCTGGCCACGCAGATACACCAACAAGTCATCTGCCACATTCTTGTTGACTTCATCAGACAACCCAACACTGACATCCCAAGTCATCTTTGCGTCATTCTCACTTATTTTTTGGGGATCATCAGTGTTGAGATTCATGTTTCTGAGGCGATCACGAATGAGTTTCTAGTTTATATTGATTAATAATGATTCAAGCAGTGTTTACTTTTAATATTTACCGAGATCTTTGGGTTTCTGCTGTTGCCAACAACATCTCGCAGTTGGATCTCAAAATTATCACTCTGGATAGCCTGTGGACCGGCCAACTGAGGAGATTCTTGTCTCTTCATTGCATCGAAGACAAGACCATCCACGGAAGTCATCATCTTGCTTCCACTATCCTTGAGTGTGCCGACATCATTGCACATGGTTGTCATTTTTTTGTCCAAGGTGGACAAGAGGTTGACAATGTTATCAAATTCCTCTCTGGAAACTCCAACAATATCTTGTCTAGGAGCAAGAGAAGGACGAACAGGTCCTACACGGCCATTGGTGACAGTATTGATCAATGGTCTGGACATTGATCCATTTGCAGATGCATTTCTGGCGGTATTGATTCTTGGTGCCATTTTCTTAATTATTCAATAAATAAATTAGTATATATAATGTATTTTGATAGCCCATTATGAACTTACATGATAAAGAAGATGATGGTTAGCTTTATTGAAAGAGTAAAGAAGTATATATAGATATTAATAAGAATATAAAAGACTCTATTATACTTTGTCTATAAACCATGACGGAGTCAAATTCCTATTAATATATAGACCAAAACCTTTTTCTTGGGCACTTTCAATGTATAATTAACATGACTCTCCGATTTCAAAGCAAGAGAGAATGACCATGCGTATTTCAGGGGGCATAGATATTTTAATAATTATTTTTATTTTCTATTCTTTTATTCCTTTTCTGCTCTTTAACACTATGTAAGTATATCACCTAAAATTCTCACATCTTACATTATATACACATAGGGTACCAAACATCAGATTTCTTTTATACAAAAGGTAATTACTATCAATCATATTCTTTACACGGTCATGTCTCTTATCATAATATTTTCAAATAGCTGCGACTTGCCATGATATCATTTTATAATCCATGTTTATCAAAAAAGCTATTATTGCACCCATGTATGTATTTCTTCCTTTCTTTACTTTCTCATTTATAAAAAATACATTGCTCTAACATAATTACAGTTTACATTGTATACTCTTAGTAAACCCAATATCCATTTATTCAACTGCCAAAGGTATGTATTTTGAGTTATTTCTCTTGTTAAAAATATTTTTCTAATATTAATTATAGTATATCCATGCCCAAATGTATCCGTTATTATAAGCATATGAATATATACTGGCTTGTTTATATCAGTATACTCTTGTTTCTTTCATTTAATGAAATACCCGATTGCCAAGTAAGTACCTTGCCTTTCAATTCTATCAAATGCTATAACAAAAATTCTAAAATGCGCTCTTTTATTCAATTGCTAGACTATAAAACTTGGTCAGGTAAATATAATCAGAATCCATGTTTTTCAGGTAGGAAATAAAATATGGTCTGCAAGAACCATTATACGTATTATTAGATTAAGACCATGTAGTCCAGAGCAAGAGATTATATTATTACTAGTGCTTTTACAAATAAAAATATTATAATAAAATATACTAAATTATTATATCCTACCAAAACAAAATCAATATCAAATGTGTTTTTTTAAAAATCCGATCAATACCAGGTGTTGTTGAAGCAATTGATCCAATAGAATGAATCAATAGGCAGCCAAAACCACCTAGAATTGAGAAAATAACAGCCCTCTTGAATCCAGGTGGTTTATAAATGGGGTTTTTAGTAGTCTATATTTGTAATTTTACAGATACTTGGCTTTCAATTAAGGTTCGCACACAGATAATGTACCTAAGCTCCCTTTCATAATGACAAAGTAATCAATACCATTTGGGCAAAAATCCAATATTATGTCAGCTAGGCATTCTATAATATTATGCTGTCAAGCATTATTATGTTACATAATATCCCAATAACCAACACCTGTTATTTCCATGATTTGCATATATTTTTCCAGTGCCAAACACCTTCAACACGGTGGCCTCTGTAGTATTTTCTCTTGCCAAACTTGCTTTCATCAATTTCAACAATGATAAGATTACCATTGCTGTCTAATCCACCTATTTTTTATATTAGTATATAGATCATATATAAATAAATAATTATATTACTTACCAATTTGAATGTCTTCATTCATTAGATCCATTTGAATCAGCTGATGGATCCCAGAAATCAGATTTCTGGTACTTTCTGGAGAACACCTAAGCATGCTACTGATTGTCATTCTTGGGATATTGTTTAACCAGTAAAACATGCCTTCTAGGACCAGATTTACAGGAAGATGTCTCTTGGCAAAGAAAGAATCTATTCTTTCTGTTTTTCTCTCTCTTCTGCAGCACTGTTGTCCTTGGATGTTTGTACCACTGCATTTGTAGCTGAATCCCCTATCTCTTTCAAAGATATATCCCATGGGGCTTCCACCAGAACAAGTAAAAATTGGGTGGTTTCTTGGATAATACACCCCCATAGCAATTAAATATCCACTACGGCTAAGAAATCGGCAGTTATCTACCGTTTTGGTCACATAACTACCGTTTTTTTGGTGGGGCAAAACGGTGGATATGACTCTGTGTAAGGCGAATTTGGTAGTAGCTGCCGTTTTTATAGTGGCGAAAATCGGCAGATAACTACCATTTTGGTCACATAACTACCATTTTTCTTCACTAAAAAAACGGTAGTTATCTGCCGTTTTGGTAACATTGCTACCGTTTGTTTGGTGGGGCAAAACGGTGGATATGACCCTGTGTAAGGCGAGTTTGGTAGTAGCTACCGTTTTTTGCTAATAAAAAAATGGCAGATAACTACTGTTTTGGTAACATAACTACCGTTTTTTTTATCCAACCAAAAATGCTTCCGTTATACACTATAGCTTCTCTTTTATAGTACTCTATTTGATAATGGGTTCTGCTATTCTTTTACAACCATTCTTTTGAAAGAATGGTTTATTCTTTATTATAGCATGTCTCGATTTAATTCATACTGTATTATGCGCACAATTACTATAGAAAAAATACTAAAAACTAATGCTATTTAATATTACAAAGCATATATATAGTACAAACCTTTGTTATAAGTTATACACGCATGATAATACTACGTTGATATACATTAGATGATCCTTAGCATTTATGAATTGCTAAAAATTCATTGTGGTTAGAAAAAGAAGCGATCATATAAACCTAGTACATTATTTTGTACTGCATACAAGTATATATTATGCTTGTCAATTACTATACCATGCCTTTTGTTTTGAATGATTATACTGAAAGGGATCTCCAGAAATAAACACTATATGTAATAGGAGGTCAATAGAATATGTGTGGTAAAATTAGTTGAAGAATAATATAATTATTAGACAATCGTCTTACCATAGAAAATCAACTTTGGCATATTCAAATCATGAGATTCAAAACTGATTCGAATCTCATTGTAGCAAACAGAGTAATCAGCTCATTAGAAAAGAAAAGTGTATATCTTACAGAGATTGCCAAGTGTAAAAAGGACAAACCGTATTGTAATATAGCCGTAAAAAGTTTTCGCTCTTTTGTTTCTGGGGAAAAAGAGCGAGCTGCATTTCATTCCTAAATCAAAGGTAATCGAGCTAAAGATGGTTCAATCGGGATGTCAATCAGGTGTTTATAACCGTGCCGATCTTACATGAAGGAGGCTCATTTGGTTTTAATTCAAAGAGTCATTGCAAAGACAAGACAAGAGAAGCAAAAAGAAAAAGAAAAAGAAAGCACACTAAGCATATGCTAAAAATGCAACGGGGCCAATAAGAGTTGCCTAAAAGAACAATCTTAAACCCTTGTTTTATTGCTTAGCACTTACACAATACTCGTTTTTGGCGGTATAGAGCTATATTAAAGAGTAGAAATATTATATTGGCATTAGATTAGCAATAGATGATCAACAAAGCAATCACCCGTTGCACATCTGTCATGATTGCTAATTCGACGCCATCACCAAGTTGCAACATCTCATCTTCAAAAAAGAAAAGAACGACTTGCACTTTGCTGCTATATTGTGATAAATAATATTGTATTAACTATAATGTGTATTCAAAACATATATTAAAGAGTCAACTTACTTTATTATTCTCTATTATTTATTTATGAGCTTGGTTATTGATTGTAAAGCCTTTTCCAAGTCTTTTGGTGCACAGCATTCTATAATATTTATATTGATTCTGAGATAGACCATTATATTATTTTATGGCCATAGGATAGTGTTCTCGTCAATTAAATAGTGTTTGATAATATAAGACCATGCTTTTAGTTGATGCCGCGATTCATAGTCAAAGGATGGTTTGAGAAAAATATTAACAAAAACAAAGGTTATTCTCTAGGGTTCTCTTGTGCCGTATTTTTTGATCTTAATGATAAAGCATATTATGTAAATGAAGTTTACTCTTTTCTTTGAGACCACCACCTGTATCAATTGCTAACTTACCAAGCTAATCAAGGTATTTGTCCAATAGATCCCTTTTTATACCAAATATCCATTTATAATAAATGAAAAATATATACAAACCAAACACTTTAACAAACTATTGACTTTTGAATATCCCTTTGGGTTGATCAATCTTCATTTGACTGCAAAGGTTTTTGGTAAAAATATTAATAAAATAGCTTGCTGTCCGATACTTGCCAAGCATGGATAATAACCATATCCTTTACATTGTGAACAAAGGAATGGCCCTTGTATCTTAATATAACTTTTGCGTTGCCAGATAAAATAAAAACACAAGTTAAATCATAGTATAGTATTTTATTGTTGTTACAATCGATTATTACCTTTTCCATAAGATACACTTTAAGAATCTGCGCAACTTACTTTCCCAACAAGTTTATAGCAAGACTATATCTCGGTCTCTTATAAACTATTCAAAATTACCTGACACACCTTTTTTCATATAATAAATCGCCGAGGCCCATTACAAAGCTGTTCCACTCAATTCATAGAGAGAATTATAAGTAAACTGGATAAGCTCATTAGATACTTTGAAATTCGCGGCTATATCAATATAGCAATGAGTATGTATCATAATATTAAACTTTTGTAACCACATACATATACTAAAGCTCGTTTTTGGGATATTTTCAATGGGAGAAGTGGTGACCAACTGTGTAAGCTTTTCAGTCAATTTTTCTATTTAAATATTAATGTTATACATGGCATAAGAATAGTATAAATGAAGTTCTGTTTAGTTATTACCTGTGACATACTGATTTGAATGCTATGGAGGTTGATTTTTCCACTGTCATTGTTAATGTCCATCATTGGACGGATTCAACTTTGCATTCTTCATTTAAATACCCAATCGGCAAGATTAGCACCAACAATCACCACCCAACACCCCCTTGTCCTTGTAGAAAATAAATATAGTATTAGTAAAAACACAAAGTAAGAATCACTTGCTATTTGTACATGCTTACCTAGTAATCACAATATAACTAATGAAAACCAGCTCATTAGTATTGTTCATCTCTACTTTTAGTATAGAGATTAAGACTCTAGTCAATACTTTGTTACTTTAGAAAAAACTCATGAAGGAGCACGGCATTGCAAACGATGACTTGTATGTAGCAGAAATAAAGTAGCAGCCCGTACTTTGTACAACGGGCTATATACTACAACCGACATTTGCAGTTGTTAATGTAGATGACGTCCAACATCAACGACTCAATCAATACCTACCAGACGGAAATAATTCTATTTTATTGCACTGTACTACATATTCAAGAATAATTGACGCGTCACCATGAGTAGCCTCTCTATTCTATAATTCATTCTTTATAATGCCCTCTCTATACTTCTTTATATTATTATACGGACACCAAATAAAATAAAGCAGCTAATAATGTCAAAAACAAAAATTCGGTTTCAAAAACGGTAGTTATGTTACCGTTTCGTTCACACAGGACAAAAATTATTTTTCTCAAGAATGCGCAACATCTTCAACACCAAATAAAATGCTCATTTCGATAAACAACGTTACCTAAAATTTTACGAGCCCTTTCTATGGTACTACAACTACCTCATTGCCAGAGGAAAAGAGATTCCATGCGACTTTTATGAATCGGGATCGATGACATTACCTTTCAACCACAATCTGCGGAGAAAAAGCAGTCTAAAATCAGAAAAAACGGCAGTTATGTTACCGTTTCGGTAGCTGTTCCCACTCCTCTCGCCGTGTAATGAATCAGAAACAGTAAATCCAAATTAGGATAGTGATTATAAAAGCCACATAAATAGTCAGAACAATTGAAAAAATAAAACAGGGTTCTTTTTCCACTCTGAACTACTGTTCGCTACCATTAAACCCCGATCCCTAAGAAATATTACATTGGTGGAGAAGCATGGCTTCAACTGACTCGTCTGACACTGCCCGTCAACCAAAGGAGGTGGACGTGGGCCCCCGACCCTCTTCACCTAAACGACAGGAGGAGAAAGGAAAGACACCTGAGCGTAGCCGCGACAGTACCCGTTCGGAAACCTTTAAACGCATTGCAGCTCCTCCGGAACGACCTGGCTCCTTTGGCGAGACCAACAAGTCCCGATTTGCGGGATGGAGACCTGAGCCGTTGGACGACTCTGTCAAGCTGTCGAACACAGCTCAGATGGTGTTGGATGCTGGCTTGTCGTTTGCCGAACCCGAGGACTTCATGGTTCTCAAGTGGAAGTTTGAACTCCTGAAGAAACAGTATGAGGATATCCAGTTCTACATTCGCGAAGGTCGATCAATCAGACAAGCAGAAATCGCCAGATTGTTAGAACAGGTTACTACCATACAGAGCACTCTCCCCATGATTCCCCAGGCACTTCGTGGGCCTATGAATTCAATACTTCAAGAGCACATAAAGAACGGGAGAGCTGTTGAAGAGAACATGCAGCTCTTAGACGCCCAACTGGATGAGGAACGACAGGATGTCGCACGCCAACTGACTTGGCTTGCAGAGAAAGACCCCTCATTTCTACACATGATGATTGTTGACTACGAATGGCCAACCCTAGACACATGCTACGACCTACAACTACCAAAGAAGGTCATCCAGAGCATTCTAGGCACGGAAAAGGATACACCAGAGGGCGCATCAGACAACATTTTGGAACAACAGGCCAAATGTATAAAGGATCTAGAGGAGCTTCTGGCAAAAACCACCAGAAGCCAGGCCATACAGGCCACGCAAACTATTCCACCTGCTCCCCACGACTACAATAAGTTTCAGGACCGTCGACGTCGTACCCGTATCTTGTCATTTCGCAACGGCAATGCTGCAGAAGCGCAGCAATGGGTGGAGCACTACGAACGCGTATGCAACTACCTTGGGTTTACCGAAGAGGAACGTCTAGACGAGCTTGACGCCAGACTTGAAGGGCCGGCCATCAACTGGCTAGCTGGCCTCACAGACGAGGTTCGCCACAACTGGTCTTCACTGAAAACCAATTTCCTCTACCACTTTGGGGGAGGAACTTACCCTTCACGGTCTGCATTGGCAGAACTAAAGTCGCTCCACCAAGGACGCATGCCAATGCGTGAATTCGGACCAAAGATCGCAGAATTACTCCACCGTGCTGAGATCTTTACCGACCCTCTGCAACTCGATTTCTTCATGGACAAGATCTCTCCTAGCCTCCAGCACGCCTTGTGCATTCGTGCGCCCCAATCCATCCAACAGGCTATTGAGATTGCCACAGAAATAGAGTATACAATGCACCGAATGCCACGCTCTAACAGTTACACTGCAGTTCCCACTGGAAAAAGTATACGATTTTATGGTGGAGAAATATCTGTAGTATTAAAGTACCATCATCGATTTATTGTTATTTCAATCTATATTTCTCCACCATACAAATATGAATGATACTATAGGGAATGACGCCTGGTCTATCAGAGAAATAGGTCTTTAGTTCCGCTTGAAAAACCTTTGATACCCCCCAACTTTTCTGTTATTAAAGAGGTCTAGTTTATTTTATATTTCGTGTCGAGTAAGCCTATTATTTATTGTATTTTGTGCCATATAAAGCTAATCGCAATATCGCGATTTACAATCTATTCATATCCTTTACTTTTAACCTCAGTAACTCATCTCTTTAGGCTGAAAAGCAAAGGGAAATAGTGTCTTTAGACTGAAAATCAAAGGGAAATAATGTCTTTAGACTGAAAAGCAAAGGGAAATAATGTCTTTTAGACTGAAAAGCAAAGGGAAATAATGTCTTTTAGACTGAAAAGCACCATATCATACGTTTACATACAAGCCTCATTTGTTGATTTTTAAAAAATAAATTGTTTTTTATTTATTTTTTATTTATTTAATATATATATTTCTAGATGAATGCTCTAATCATATAATAATAATATATATGCTATTTCTAGAGTATTGTTTGATATTTTGCATCTAGCAAGACCAACAAGTTCCTACCTGATAGATATTGGGTACTGTCTTGGAGAAGAATGGTGCTATTTAATAGTAATAGGAGCAAAGATTAATTAAATAATCGTAGTGGATCAAATTATTTGCTGTTGTACTTACAATGTTGATATCGTGAGTAGATGGACTACTTGATAGATTCATGAGAATATCTCAGCATATTAGCTGTCAGTTGAGATTGTCTAAGAATTGTAAAGTTATTAGTATTCTAGATATTCATATATACTATATTATCAGCGGTTTTCTTACCTGTGTGATTGTTTGTTCAGGCATGCGGATGAGATTCTTAATATATCTAATAGAGAATAGAACATAGTTATATATGTATAAGTAAAGAGATATATATAATTTGTAATAATATAATAGCTTACCATGATGTTTGATTACAAGATTGAGTGACATGCAAAGCCGTGATGACTGGAGGCATCAAGTCATTAGTAAAGAGAAGCTTTGAGCAAATATTATTTTATGTTATTAAACCATGTAAAATGACCAAAGAGAAGAAGCTTGTTGATGATCTGTAAAGATAATGGTAAAATTATTAAGTAATTACATAAAATAATAAGAATAAAATAATTACCAGTATGTGTATAAGAGCAAGAGGCAAAAGAGAAAGAACAAAAAATAATTTGAGTTCCAAGGTGGTTTACCCCTAAAAAAAGTGCGGTCTCTAAAATCAATAATCCCAAAAACATAATATAATCATCATTTTCATTTTACAGTTAGACGCTTTATTTAATCAATAAAAGACACTAATTAGTTTTAAGCAAGTCATTGTAAAATATGATTATATATTGTAGAATAAACATCAGTAACAGTTCATTATACTTCTTTACTTGTAAGAAACATTATAATATCATAAAGATAAAATATTAATAATTGTCATTTAAACATTTATTCATATAGAAAATGAACAACTTTGACATCTCCAAAATCTCTACCAGTAGTCCTATCTATGCATCTATTATGCGTAGTGCTATGGCTAATGTCCAGAACAGTGAACTTACCACTGCATCTACTTCGGCCACTGTAACAGCAGAAGAGACATCCAATTACCAGGATGATAATGAAATCCGTAGCTTGCTAAACTCGGCAAATATCAAGATGGATTCTCTTGAAAATCAAAACAAGACAATTGCAAGTGAAGTGGGTGATTGCAAGACGTCAATTTCGCAGCTTGAGAAGGTCATTGATAGACTTGTCACTGGCCAAATCAGCATCAAGGATATTTTGTCTGGTGGAAATACTCCTGCAAGAACAATTGCAGTGGCCAGTTTGGTACCTCGGGGTGAGGAACCCTATGTTGTTGGAAAGAGATATCCAAAGATCTCAGTAAGTCTTGACTAGACATAAAATCAATAAGAAGAGTATCTAAAACCAATTTATAGAAATTAATCAATGGCTATATCAAGCACCCAAACTTCACCAGTGACAACCCTGTCAAGATAATGGAGAATGATGCCAAGCAAGGGTGGTCCTTGACTAGCTACTACAACAGTAGCTATAACAATGCACTGGCCATAAGGCTGATCACCTACTTGGGAAGACAAGAGGCAGGAAAGGCGATCCCTTTGAATGATCTTGCCAAAATGGTAAAAAACCATTTTGTCAACCAGGTGCGCCAGCGCCAGCGAACCCCAGAGGCTGCAGACAGAAAAAGACTTGCATGCAGAAGACGACAGCGAACTGTTACGGTAAGTTTATATTTTAATCAATATAAAACTGTTATTTTCTTACACACTTAATATACAGATTCTTCGTCGCCGAATCAAGGCATACAACAAGTACAGAGACCAGATTGACAGAGAGATGGGCAGAAAAATTGCGACCATGCCCTCCAAAAGGAAACCATGTCTGAAGATGAGACTGATGGAGAAGATAAGGTAAAGGCCTTTCGCCCTAGCTGGAGAAGTGACGAGGTAATTATTTTAGCATAGTTTTTCATATTAAAATTCTATATCTTTTATTAATACACCTTATTATATTCAATAGCTCCAGACTTTTATAGATCTTGTTGATGATTTTGCTTCCCAGTCACTAAAGAAAAAGGGAAGCTCCATTTTGAAACGCGTCCGAGTAGTTCGTCAAAAGGATGTACCAAAGGATTTAGCAGTCCCATTGGCCGCGTGGACAATAAATAATGAATAAACTATCTATTTTATGTTTTATATTTTTTGGCTATCTTTTGCTGCAGATACTTTTGTGAGATAAGGATAGGTAAAGATATTTATTTTTAAGCATATATTTTTCTAAGAACAGGAGCAACAATCATCTTAACATTTCCTGTCTCAGTTGTATGCTCACCAATGGCAACCGACAGCAAGATTCGGTGCACTGGCAAGATATTTTGATAATCCCCTCGGGCAAAGGCAAACTCATTCAACTCTATCCCTTCATCACTTCTTGTGTTCAGACCAGATGACCTATACCATTTGACATAAGCAAAGGTATGATTGTCAGGTTGAAGAGTCTGGGGATTCACAAGCGAGTTGACAAACAAATACTGAATCTGACCAGTAAAGGCACTTATACCACGTGTTAAATCAGAGGAAAACAAAGCACGGACAAGAGTACGGTGAGACTTTGTTTATTAAGAGAGAAAGAATTTGTGAATAAGATGAAGACTATTGCTATTCGTATTGTGCGTTTATATAGACATTGAGATGAGTGCTAGTGATGATATGATGATATCATGTAATGTCTGTTCTCTCTACCAACTATTAGATATGACTTGTTATTTTACTTAGTACTATTAACCAGTGTGTTAGTACTAGTTGTTAGTGTGTCTTTACATATGAATAATGTATTTGGAAAGGTACACTCTTTAGTGCCCTTCCAGTAGGTCGGTTATTCAATATGTTTCAATATTGGTAATTTGTGTTAATGTTTCAATCTATGATTATGTTGGATACAACACCACGGTCATTGTTCTCTTGGAAGATTGCCTGTATATATGACCCGCGGCGAACTGCACCATTGCTCCCTTTGTATATCTGGCCAAGCAAGTTGATCGATGGGAACTTCTGGATCATATTGTTGACAAAGACATTGCCGAACGAAGCTTGCTGGTAACTGCGAAGAGAATCATCGTCATAGGAGTCTCTGTAGAACTCAAGAAGATGCTCATACTCTTCTTCTACCATTCGTTCATATTGCCCTAGGGAAAGTGGGAAGGCCGACGAAGGAAGAGGTTCATTGCCTTTGATGTTGACAGTACTGAACTGCGCGGAATCAAGAAAGACTTTTAGGTCAAACCTAGGAGAAGCAACTTGGAAATATGGGGCGGTGGTGACAGTGGTGGTTGCAGTGGACGCATGGACAATTGGAGCAGGAGGAGGAGTAAACTCGACGAGTTCAGAAAGCAATGCAATATATGATGCATTTCCAATTACGGCCATCATTCTACAAGCAATATCAACCTTGCAAGAGTCCTCAAGATATTTTCGCATGAACGTGGCCTCAAAGCCGTCTCTCTTGTTCGTCGTGTAGTTCTTCAGTACACCATTGTACCTCTCGAAGCTGAAAAGCCAATAGCCGTATACTGGCCCAAAGTTGACGATCGTCTCATGAAGATGCAGATGTAGATGCATGTTAGGTGAGATAAAATCTGCACCATACAAGTTCTGACATCCTTGTCCAAACAACTCCAAACAGAAATGGGCTTCGGCTAACTCGTCTTCTGATATGCTGGGCTTGGACAAGTATCGGCAGGCGTTGACGAAGCACATCCAATTGTCAAGATTGTCCCTTGGCAACCGGTCTTTCAAGAGGACAGGCGAGTATACCAGGCACCAGGACTTCCATTCGTCGGCCTTCATGAACGGGAAGTCCTTGCCAATCTTCTTCTTGAGGGTGCTCATATCTGGGGGAAGGACCATATTGTCAGCCTCTTGTTGCATATCGGCCAAGTCTCTGTTGGTGATCAGACCAGCTGATCTCCACTTCTCCATCACTCGCTTCGAGGTTCCCAAGAAGAGGTTATGCATCGGGTCAATGATGGTGCACTCGACTACATTAAAGTACTCAAGATTGTGGAGTTCCGACCAGCGGACTCCATTCTCCTTTTCCATCCTCTTTTGGTCTGCCTCACTCGATGCACGCTTCCAGGCCAGGGCATCACGACGATTATCTGCTTCGGTTCGAGGCACCCACTCGGAAAAGACAAAACCAGAATAATCAACACCGCCATTCCCTGGGAGATGGGAGAACTGGCGATTGCACTTGTGGCAGGCATTGGTGCTCATGTGGGACGTGAATCCGCATGTCTTGCGAGCAGCAGGAATGTCGCAGGCAACAAGGAAAAGAGCAGCACGGACAAGAGCACCAGAAGGACAGCGCACAGTAGGGATCACCACACCCACATACAAGGATTGGAGCTCGGCAACAAGAGGACGGAGGTAGTGATTGATCTCACTGGTCTTGGCTTCTTTTGGGCCAGGCATGAGGCCAACAAGAATGGTGTTCTCCTTCTTGTATCGTTCGTCTCGTGGCAAGTTGTTTATGGACATGTAGATTGCCCCACAAGAGTAAGTAACCCCATCAAAAGGTTGAAACCAATCGATGTTTAGAGTCAACATGATTGATTGTTCATGAGCCACGAATTGCTGACCATTGCTGTCTTCCAGATTGCTCCACTTGGCACCATCATAGACATCAAACATCATGCCTGCAACTTGCTGTCTATGTCTCCAGTGATTGATACTGCTTTCGAATCCAGGGCGACAGAAGAGAACGGACAAGGCAGAAATCAAGGAGTTGTACATATACACCTTCTTTGGCAGTGCTACGTTTCTCGAAGGCTTGAAGAGATCGGCGCCACATATACCGCCAGAAAGTCTTCTGAAGTTGCAGCACTGGGGAACACCGTCAAACTCCATGTATGTCTTGTGGCACTCGCCACACACCACGTAGCGCTGGACACCTTTGCAGACTTGGTTGAATCCTGTCATGGAGGAAAGACCACTCAAACTCAATGGCAGACGGAATGGTTCGCCAAAGTGCGCCAAAACCTCATTGAGGAACTTGATCAAAATTGCTCCTCCAGAGTTTACAACATATTTTGATATGAAAAAGGTGGCAAAGGCAGCAATGAAAGCATGGGTGTTATCCGCTGGCATGTTGGAGGATGAGAATTGTTCTATTTGGGTTTTGTATATTAATATATGATATCTATGTTTTTCTTGTACTTTTACTAACCTTCAAATTCTTCAGCTTCATATTCAGAGCCTTCCATTGTATCAAGCTCAATGATATCCTCATCTTCATTTTCAGCTATAAACAAAAATTGGTAACAGACACAGGTAAGTTTTCCATTTTTTTTTTTGGAGCAAAAAAGTAAATATTCAAGTGGCTGCAATTTATTATGCAATTTGAATAAAATTTTATACTTACATTCAACATGAGCATCAACATCATGGACCTCGGCATCAATCTCCATGTTATTGTCATTCTCCATCTGAATTGCTTCAGCTGACAATGCTATATTTTTTAAAATGTTTAATTACACTTTGAAATGCGAACAAATTATATATATATTACTTACAAGAAGCTGTCTGCATAAAATGTCTGACAAGATCGTTATCAGCATGTCTTCGTGCTGTTTGGGCAGATACTGCTACAAATCCTTGGACATCGAGAGAGCAGACTGAGCACTGGCATTGAACTTCGTTATTGAAAGTGTTGTACATATTGTTTAAAGAGGTTATAGGATTGATATAAAGAAAAGTGGTTCAGGAACATAGTTTATTTTGCTTGTTTTATAGTTCAGGAACCATTTACATTACGTACATGCCGTTATTATAAATATTAACAAATTCACTTAATGATTGTATTTGGAAATTGACATTATTTCATTTTAAATATATGACTATATACCAAGTAGTTGTTTTGTATATACATCTTTTAATAATATGATATCATGTCTATTTCTCCAACTCTTCATTAACCAAAGTACATCGTCATTAAAATATACTTTAACTAAATATATATTTCAAGTAGTCTCAGCTGCGCACTCTTGCCCATATTTGATAATTTATTTTCAACATCCCCAAGAATATTAATTTCGCGACCTTCAAAAGACAGAGAAAATATCGTAGTTGAATAATCAACAAAAATAAAGACATATTCTAATGTCCATCCAATAGAACTACCAAATATTCTTAACGCCGTCTAAAGTGAGCAATCAAGAAAAGGGCTAATCCAAGACCTATACTCCCCTCGTTTCAATTGATGTATTCAGAGTTGAAATCGGGTATTTTTTGCAGTGTCCCACACCCTTGCCACTAGGTCAGCCCACCCCAACGAATCCTGAAACCACAGGAAACCCCCAACAAAGTGAACAAGGTACCCAGAACTCGCAACAGTCCAAGCCCAAACAGAACCGATCAAAGAAGCGCGAAACAAGAACCTGCTATAACTGCAACAAAAAAGGACATCTAGCCGCCAAGTGTAGGGCACCCAAGACACAACAGAACGCAGCCACCACTAGCCCAGAAGACACACCAGCCCAAGAGAGCATCGACATCTTTGAATACTTACAGAAGTATTGCCAGAACTCACAAGACAAAGAACCGGTTGCTGCAAACAAGTTGCGCTTCCATGTCACCATCAACCACAACAGTAACACAAACCAAACGTGTCTTATAGACACTGGTTCCACCCTTAGTTCTATCACCACGGCCACAGCTAATAAACTTTGTCTTCAGACTTTTAGCTGCAAGCCAACCATCATACACTATGGCAACACCTCCACACAGCTTACAACCACAAAGGCCCATATCACCTTTGCACTGGATGGTGTCTCAAGTCAAGCTTTTCTGTATGTGGTACCTAGGCAGAATGAAGAACTAATACTGGGTATGGACTGGATGATCGACGAAGACATCACCCTTCATCCCAAGACCAAGGCGGTGTCAAAGGCAACAAAGATGGTACAGATGAATCAAGAAGACAGCACTCAGAATACACTTATTGCACAAACCCTAGCCAAGTTTCCAAATCTCACAGCACAGTCCACCGAACAGACAATCACCAAGGCCCCTTTCCAACATCGGATTAACACAGGAGATACCACTCCAATAGTGACCCGTGATTACAGAAGAGCTCCAATAGAAACCGCTGCAATCGAGCAAGAGGTCCAACAGATGCTGAAGAAGAAAGTGATCCAACCCAGCCAGAGCCCTTGGTGCTCACCAGTGGTGCTAATCAAGAAACCAGACAACACTTTCCGTTTCTGCGTGGACTACCGTGCTCTAAACCAGGTAACTGTAAAGGACAAGTTTCCTATCCCTCGTATCGACGAGCTTTTGGATAAGCTTCATGGCAGCAAGTATTTCACCACTATCGACTTAAAATCAGGATACTGGCAGATCCCCATGGATCCCCAAGACAGATGTAAAACTGCTTTTATCGCCGAAGGCGCCTTGTATGAATTCATGGTCATGCCATTTGGAGTCACCAACGGGCCTGCTACTTTCCAACGCTTCATGAAAGGTGTTCTACAAGATCTGCCACGCGTGATGGTCTACTTGGACGATTTAATCGTATTCAGTTCCAATAACAAGCAACACCAAGCTGACCTGGAGTCCGTCCTGCAGCGACTGGACGATTACAACCTGAAAATCTCGGCTCACAAGTGTCACTTCTTTCAACGAGAGGTCAAGTTTCTTGGTTTCCTTGTCAGCCAGAATGGTATCCGAGCAGATCCAGCCAAAGTTGCCGCTATCAAAGATTGGCCAACTCCTAGAAAGGTCGAAGATGTGCAACGCTTCCTAGGCTTTTGCGCTTTCTACCACCGCTTTGTCAAGTGTCTCTCCCAGATCGCTACGCCACTTTATGGGCTACTCAGGAAAGATACGCCATTTGTCTGGGACAATGAGAAAGACGCGGCCTTTAAGACTCTGAAAGCAACTTTGATGACACTGCCAACCCTGGCCTACCCTGATCCTAGCCAAAGCTATGATGTACATACGGATGCTAGTACCACTGGACTTGGTGCCGTCTTGGTCCAGAAAGGCCGCCCTATTGCATTCACAAGCAGAACGCTGTTACCGGCTGAAAAGAACTACAGCACGACCGAGCAAGAATGTCTTGCTATTGTGTGGGCACTTCGTTACTTCTACCCATACCTATATGGTGCCACCTTCACAATATATACCGACCATGCTGCTTTGAAAAGTATTCTCTCGACCAAGATGCCTAGAGGCCGGATTGCCAGATGGATCCTTGATATACAATCATTCACGTTCACCGTGATACACCGCAGAGGATCCGCCAACAAGGATGCAGATGCCCTTAGCCGACTCTCCCAAAACCAGCAAGACTACACTGAAATGACTATTGAGACTTTCCGTAATCTGCAGAAGACCGACCAATATATCAAGACTCTCCTACAGGACCGCGTACAGTCACCCTTTGTCTGGCGACAACAAGTTCTATACTATGAGGAGGATGGACGAACAGCGGTCCCCCTTTTACCTCGAGTCATGATCCCACAGGTTTTGACAGCCGCGCATGATGGCACTACAGGAGGACACTTTGGCATTGAGAAGACTATGGATAAGGCCAGAGGAATGGCGTGGTGGCCTTCAATGAAAGAAGATGTAGTCGAATGGGTTAGCTGCTGTAACCCCTGCCAAAGATTCAAGGTTGGAAACCACAAGACCACCGCGCCAATGCAGCCAATTCTCCCAACCACTGCCGGCGAGATATGGGCTGCCGATATTGCTATACTTCCAGAAAGCAAACAAGGGAACAGGTACCTCCTAGTGATAATGGAGTACCTGACCAAATGGGCCGTTACAGCTGCACTCCCAAGCTTTGACAGTAACCATGTCGCACAAATCCTTCTCTACAACGTTGTGCTAACCTATGGCATACCTCGACGGCTTATCACTGACAACGGAACCAACTTCGTCTCGGAAGCATTGACCATGGTTTGCAAGCGGTTAGGTATCTCGCGATCCCTCACCTCGGTCGAACACCCGCAAACAGATGGCTTGGTCGAACGGTTCAACCGCACAATCAAAACTGCACTAGCCGCCTATGTCGTAGATGACCCTACAAGCTGGGACGATTACCTACCATTCGTTACTTTTGCCTACAACACGGCTCAACAGAGCTCAACCCGTTTCTCTCCCTTTGAAGCCATGTTTGGAAGAAGACCAGACCTCCCCCTCGCCAAGGATTTAGAGGTCGCAACCAAGACCTATGAAGCAGAAATCTGGGTCGACTACCTTAATACTCATATCCCTATCCTACACAAGCAAGCACTGGAAAATATCAAGAAGGCTCAGGCCAGACAGAAACACTTTTATGACAAAGGCAAGGCCATCGAGAAGAAGTACCAGCCTGGAGATCTTGTTGCCCGCAGAAATCTAGAAAAACTCCACTTCCCCAAAGAACGTTGGTCAGGACCCTGGACTATCATCAAGGCTAACAACAAGAATGAAAATTCCTATGTCATCCAAAGACGAGTGAACAACCACGACTCGACAACCACTGCCAATATCAGACACCTCCGCCCCTGGCATGTCAAGCCAAACCTTCCCGTAAGAAAGGGGACGATGTAATGAATCAGAAACAGTAAATCCAAATTAGGATAGTGATTATAAAAGCCACATAAATAGTCAGAACAATTGAAAAAATAAAACAGGGTTCTTTTTCCACTCTGAACTACTGTTCGCTACCATTTTTTTTTTTTTGTAGGTGGAGGCGGGCTCACATTTTTATTGCTTACTCGTCACGTTGAGTGGTGTACACAATTTTGAAATAATATAAATAAAATAAACTAAAGTCTTAAGAGGCATCTTGAGGAAACAAGAGCAGAGACAGAAACAGAGAGTAAATAGAATAGAGCAAAATGTTAGAAAAAGGGATCCACGGTCAATTTGTCTTTTCAGAAACAAACACCAGGATCAGCTTAATCGCTTCAGAGATTGTGGACATGGCCGAAAATGGGACTTCATCGAAAATCAGTTGCCAATGACTTCTCCAGATGGCAAGCAAGATGCCAGACATCACCTGTTCGGGACGAAGAGAGGAAGGGGAGACAATGCGGGGGAATGAGAAAGTGTGGAGGGCACGTTCCACGTCAGCAGGTTGAGGTTCATTTCCAAAAAATCTCTGCCAGACCACTAACCAAACAAACCACTTTTGTGGACAGAGGTAAAGGAAGTGCACAGTGGTGTCAATTGAGAGTTGGCATACACGGCATAGTGGAGAAGGAAAAACGACTGGGAGGATCTGATTTAGGCGTTGGCTAGATGAGAGCTTATCATACAGAAAACGAAACCAGATATTCCGGGTGGAATGATGGATGTTCATGCGCCAGAAGAACTTCCATTTGGCCGGAGAGAGAGAAGGACTGAAGAGTGGGGGATTAGGGACTGAGGTGGCAATTGCTCGAAAAAGTTTTGGCGTAATGCTGTCAACTGAACAATGTGGTGCCGCCACTCCATCTAGAATTGGGGAGAGATCGAATACACCCAGTCCTGTTGTCGAAAGAGAGGAGGTGGAAGGAAGGCAGTTGAGAACTAGTGACCCAGTCAAGAGAAGTAGGCCTTGGCGGTGTGATTTCCGAAAGCGAGAAACATGGTTCCGGAAACGCACAACTTCTGAAGGAAGACGATGACGGAGGCAGCCAATGCCATCATCATAGATGAATGCATCTGAGATCAAGACATGTCGATGTCCTTTAGATGGATGAAATCCTTGACTGGTGGGTTCCCAGGCAGAGGAGAGAGGAAGTCTCAGGCATGTGGCTGCAGAGAGTGGACGAGTTGGAGGAGTACGTGGAAGGATATCAAACGCTTTCATGAGCAGGCCAAGTGGATGTAGACCTGTATTGAAAGATTGGTGTCGGAGAGAAGGGTAAAGTAGAGGTAACAGCGGATCTATAGTATTGCTAAGGTTACAGATAACGTAACTAATGTACGGCGAGACAAAGGAAGGAGGGTCACCACCTACGAGTAGACGAATCCATCGTAGTTGCAGAGCAAGTTGATGTCGTTGAGGGTCCAATATTCCAAGACCCCCAGCTGCTTTGGGAGCTACCAGATAGTCATACTTGATTGGGGGAAACATGCGGTGCATGAGAAACTGGTATCCACAAGAACGTACTTGTCGGAGGAAATCCAAGGGAAGAGGAGTGATTCGTAGAACGTGCCAAAGGGTAGACAGAATCAACGTGTTAAGCACGGTGGCTCGACCGAGAACCGAGAGTGACCGCTGAGAGTGGATATGACAAGCAGCTTTAATCTTGGCCAACAAGTTGGCTTGAAAGAGGCGGCGTTGGTTCAAGGATAGGGCCAAAGGGAAGCCAAGGTAGGTAACTGGAACGCTGGAGGAACGATCTCGCCAATCTACGATTTGGTGGTGTGCTAGAGGATCGGACCAGTCAGGCAGTGGTGCACCTGATAGCGAGAAGGCTGTGGTCTTTGAGAAGTTAATCTTGGCATTGGACGCTTTGCTATACGTATTAAGCCAGTGGTAGAGACGGTCAAGATCATTTGCATTATCAACAAATACTAAAGCATCATCTGCATATGCTAGAAGCTTGACGGAAGGGGGGACAAGTTGCAAAGAAGAGGAAGGGGAGCCGCCAAAAGAGTACCCTTGAAATGAAGTATCCTGCAACAAAGATCGAAGAAGAGGCTCGAATGCTAGATTGAAAAGTACTGGTGATAGAGGGTCACCTTGGCGTAAGCCCCGGTGCTGCGGAACAGGGTCTGACAGGAACCCATTGATATTCACATTAATGGCAGTGCCAAAGAAGAGGCCCAAAAGTGAAGTAACAAGAGTGTCCGGAAAGCCAAAATGACGGAGAACAGACCCTAGGTATGCGGAGTGTACCCGGTCGTAGGCTTTTTCCTGGTCAAGTAGTAGCCCAATGGCTTGAGAGTTGGTGCGAGAGGCGTCATCCATGATCAACCTTGTCAGTAAGCCATTGTCAGCAATGAATCGGTCATGGAGGAAACCTGTTTGGAAGGTGTTGATGAGAGGCTGAGAGGCGTAAACCATCCGCGTATTGATTAAGCGAGTGAACACTTTAGCATCCGTATTAATCAATGAAATGGGTCGCCAGTTGGCAAGCGAAGACAGGTCACCCTTCTTTGGAAGGAGTGTCATACAAGTAGTCTTCCAACTAGGAGGAAAAACCACACACGAGAGAGCATCGTTGTATACCTGTACAACTGTATTTGCCATGTCTGGGTGGGCAAGCACCAGCCGAAGGATCTCGTATGGGAGGCCATCCAAACCAGGGCTACTCTTGTGAGGAGAGCGGGAGACACCATCCAAAATTTCATCCAATGTGATGTCAGAAACTAGGGACGTAGCTGTGTCGCTGTCAAGGTGACAGTCCTCTGGAATCGAGGCAAGGAGAGTTTCTGTAGCTTGGGCATCAACAGGATCAGCACTATAGAGGTGACTATAGAAAGTCGAGGCCGCCGATGTCATCGTTGAGGAAGTCCGGCATAGTTCACCAGAATCGGGATGCTGAAGAGCAGGCATTGACCGTTTGGCTTGCCGTGCTTTGATGGTTCGCTTAAGGTATCCTGCTGAACGCTCGCCTTGTTCTCGCCATATTCGCCCTGCACGCAGGGCTGCAACCTGTGCAACTTCTTCTTGGAGTTTGGCGATCTGAGCCTCGACCTCCGGGAGAAGGGAAGAAAGGATTGTTGTCAAGCGGAATTCACGAAGTAGCTTATTGCGTTGACTTTGGAGTCTGCGAAGTTGTCGATCACGCTGGGCAGCAACCTTCTTGCCAAATTTTCGAGCTACATTCTGGACTTCTAGTTTAGCTCGTTCCCAGCGTTCTTGAGGAGAGGACATGGTGGCTAGGGTGTGGCCCAAGGCAGTCAATGACTCGTTCAACAGCTCGCAAAAGGCAGGATTGCATGCTAGGAAAGGGTTAGCTCGCCAGATACCACGGCCTTTGGGAGGTGAGGAAAGAGAGATATGAGTTGAAAGCAATGCATGGTCAGTCCATTCGCCGTTGATAAAATCTACTTGGGCAGAATGTGTCGAGCGAGCAATGTCATTGGAGGCAAAAATATAGTCTATGGTGGAAGTTGTAGTTCCCCTACGGAAAGTTGGGCACGAACGCGCGTTGGGAGAAGCATGGCAATCTGTAAAGTTTGTAGACAGTAGAGAGAGCCAGGAGGTAGGGACTCGTGGTTGTGGTCCATTGGGGTTAGTCGAGTAGTTGTAGTCCCCAGCTATCACAAGTCGAGGTGAAGAATCAAGATTCTGGAAGGAGGGCAGTGATGTAAGTCTGTTGAAAAAAGTAAATCGAGGGGAAGGTTGAGCAGGAGCATAGAGGACCAAGACTTCAAAGGGTTCAAACTTGTTGTCAGCGTGAGTGACAAAAGCCGAAAGAACTCGTCGGTCGAGGGAGGAGTAGTGAGGAGAGAGGATAATATCGGGAGAGAGAGAAACCAATCCACAGTGGGCAGACCAAAGGCTATGAGACGCTTGGAATTCCATGTGGAGGGTGTCTTGTAAGTTGGGAGAGGCGTGCGTTTCTTGAAGAGCAAGTAGTTGAAGGGATTGCATCCTTAGAAATCTAATAAAAAGTCGTCGTTTGTTCATGTCATTTACTTTGGCTAGACCCCTACAATTGAGGGATCCAAATTGAATATCGTAGTGGTGTACTCTATTCATAAGTATCTATTAGGGGTTTTGACCACGCGACCAGACTTGGTGGTGTAGGTCGACTTGAAGGAGGCATCAGTGGGGTTCATGTGGTTTTTGGTTCGTGTGGTGGACGTAGGTTTAGACATAGTTTGTTTTGGGATTAAAATCTCCGGAGTGTCTCCGTGAGACTGTATCTCATCAGGTACAATTGTCTGGTCAATATCGGCATCATAAGCATTGCTGTGGGAAGGCATGTGGCTATCAAAGTTGTTGTCAGGCTCTCCCTCCTCTTCAGAGGAAGATAATCCCATTTCTGTATCATCCGCCTGTTCGTCGGCACATTCTTGTTCTTGTGTTACAATTTCATTTTCTGACAGGATATCCTGGCGGCGTGGTTCTTCAGAGTCTTTGGCACCAGCCTCACTTAGAGGCCCAATTAGCTCCGATGTAGCCCTTTTATTGGCTTTGTCAATCAGTTTGCCAACTTGATTGGCAAGAAAGGGAGTCGGTGGTGAGGAGGGAGGAAAAATCGTCCAATCGAATCTTTCGTTTGGTTACAAGGGTTCCGGAGTTCAGGGTTGTTGAGGACTTCCCCTTTACTGGGGTGCCTCTTGGCTTCTTGTGGGTCAAGTCAGTGTTGTTGCGTGGGCAGTCTTTAGCCACATGTCCCCGTTCATGGCAAGAGAAACATTCTGTCTTGAGGCGATCTGGACAGGCATGGATGAGATGATCATCAGCATGACAGTATCGGCAAAACTCAGGCATTTTTGCCCATGTCACCAAAAACTGGTGTTGGTCATCCCACAACAGCTTGTGGGTGAGACCGATTGGATCCGTGCTACCTTTAGGAAGCTCTAGCATTGCATGCCCTTCATGCGATCTCCATCCACACTGAAGCTTAATACCAAACTCTACTATAGTTCCAAAAGGCTCGAAAGCTTTTCGTACGCCTTGTTCAACAAGAGCTGCTGAAACAACTGGAAGACGTGATAGCTGCATCTTTATGATGGTAGCATCAGGGGTCAAACCAGCAGATGGGTAATGAGAAACAGCTCTGATTTTCAGACCTGTGTCTAACAGACGCTGACATGCTTCGGCTGAAGTCAGCATAAACTCTACCAAGGTATTTTGCCCATCTTTGTGGGTGAGCATACCCTCCCCATCTTCTTCAGGGATCTGGCCTTTTGCCAGTTGGAGGAAAGGAACAAGAGGCATCTTCACCTCAGAAAGATCAAAGAAAACTGAGTGTTTATGGGACCCACGTCGCCATACACGGCGTTGGGTCAAAGTAGGAGGAGAATTCTTGGGAGCAACGATTTGGATACCCTTTCTAGCAGTATCTCGGTAGCTAGGGCGGATAGTGGGAGTGGGAGTGGTCGAAGAATTGGTAACAAGATCATCTTGTTTTGCGTGCTGTGGAGGGATTATTGGATTTTTTGCCGTTCCTGGCGGTTCCAGGGTTTTAGCGGAGAAAGCCATGTCGCTACCATTAAACCCCGATCCCTAAGAAATATTACACGCCATAGTGGCTATATTTGACTTGCTTTTTTCTTGACTTTTTTAAAAATCTGACAATAGCCCTTCCATCTGCCTCTACTTCATGACAATTATGATCTCTGCTATACAATTGTCTCTTACTAGCAAATCTTTAAAACATTAAGACTTTTTGTTAAAGCTTTTTAATTAAAAACAAAACCGCAGGATACATTAAACATTACTATTGCTATCAAACGCGCAGCTCAGATTTTTTATAACTTCATTTTTGCAAAAGTCTTAGGCTTTTGAAAAAGTACGTAAAAAATTTGATATCTAAGTCCGAATGCACCATACAAGAAGTAGAAATAAATCACAAACAAATATCACATCTAAAAAGCTCTACTTTATTAGTCTATCTAATAGAACATATTGAATAATATAATTGTCATCAAAAATAAAAAAGTTTATTATGTTTAACTTCAGTCTACTAATGGTAAGATAATATAGTAGTTTGCTATGAATGAAACCACTCAATTTCTGTAGTGTTGAGAGGATCAGCATTGATTCAGTTCGGTTTGACAGAGAAAAAGAGTTTAGATTCAAACATCTTGCTTTTAAAGTGGTCAGATTTGCAATGGACAAGATCAGGACAAACACAATCACTAGCCTGCAATCTGATTTTGTTTCAAAAGGTGTCAATTGCAAGTGCTGGGATCACATCAGATACAAGTTGCCATGCCCTTGCATCATTGCTGCTAGTCCTGAGGTTTTACCTCTTGACATTGTTGATATGTACTGGCGGTTTGAACATGACCAAAGTTTATATCTTGAAAGCAACTATGTTAAACATACCCTTTATATATTCAGACTGATATTTCTTTACATAGACTTTGAAGAGAAAAAAGAGAATGTCCCTCTCAGCTGTGTTGTTGAGTCTTATCCAGATAACAAAGAAAACTTAGGTAAGTGCTAAGAATCTATGGAGGCTTCTAGAGGTGCATTTATACAGGTAAGTATACTATCACAGTACCATTAAAAGAAAGTAAAACTCCAATTTATGATAAAGAAAGACCTTGTTTTTTCTTGGAAATAAAACCCAAATAAATCTGACTACCACAACTTTTATAAAACTTGGCTATTATATATGCTTTATGAAAGGCTTAATTTTAATGACCCATAAATCATATTACATCCTTTTATTTGCGCTTCTATGAATGCCTCCCAAATGCCCATAAAGAACTCTTTAAATTAATTGCTTCATGTGTTTATTTTATTTTTACATAAATAATAGAATCTGCAAAGAACTCTACTGACAATTCTGTTTTGGTTTCTGAGCCAACTTCCTCTGTTCAGAACCACGATAATGACTATTCTTGTAGTAAGAAAAGATTTTTTTTTAATTAGATAAATGCTAAACACATTATGATTATCTGTTTATGTTTATTAGGTGAATATTTCGAGGTGGCTGAAGACACTGAAGATTGTGACAATGATGAGAGTGATCCCACGAGTGCTTTGTTGAAAAACGAAAAAGATCATGATCAATTTGATGAAAGTAAGTGTACAAAATTATATTAGTCATCTCTTGAAACTCTTATCCTTGGTCTAATGACTCGTGTTTTTTATATAAAATCTAGATCCAAGAAAAGTCTGCCCATCCAACAAAGAGGTCTTATTAGCACGTGTAGAGCAAAGCCTTAATGGGATATACAACACTGTCGCTTTATACAGTACCCAGCAAGAGATTTCCGATGCAATCAAAGTTTTGGAGAAAACAGAGGCCATGATCCTTAAGCCAGCTATCAACATGGATCTCTTGATGCCTCCTTCGACCAACACCAATCGTAAAGGCAGAAAGTCAAAGAGAGATGTCAAGAGTGGAACAGGACGGTTGAGAATCCTCCAAGAGCTATTTGATGAAAGCCAAAAAAAAAAGTTAAAAAAGAAGAAGAGGAATTTGACAAGAAGAAAAGAGAGTTAGAGATTGAAGAGAGACATGTCAGCATCGAACAGAAAAAAAGAAAGTTGACATTGCTTGTACGTGCCGTTGATGGTAGCTTTTCTTATCCAGATAAAAGCGCCATTAAAGCCAAAGAGGATACAACAAGTGCCGCAGGAGATTTATTTCATCACTCCTCTGCATATGATAGGTATGTAAAAACTAAAAACAATGCTTATAAACAACGAAATATTGGGCCTATTTTCACTTAGTTCACAAACATATCGCAATGCAAAGAAAGATGCTCCGTTCCAATGGATACATAAGCAGTCAACTAGAAATGCAATTGCTGTCATTCATAGTGTTGGTGCTGATGGTAACTGTGGCTTTCGAGCTGTTAGTTTTGGTGTACACAAGGACCAATGCAAATGGATGGATGTAAAAAGTGATATGCTCAAGATGTATATGAGATACAAAGACACTCTATACAAAGCAATTGGCACAGATGCTGTAGTCCAGTATGAAGAGGAGAGAATGATCAACAGACTTCAGTCAACCAAATCGCCTTGTTTGGGGCAAACAGACCTATCCTTGTGGTTCA
This sequence comes from Phycomyces nitens, assembly GCA_022702545.1. Classification (NCBI taxonomy): domain Eukaryota; kingdom Fungi; phylum Mucoromycota; class Mucoromycetes; order Mucorales; family Phycomycetaceae; genus Phycomyces; species Phycomyces nitens. The sequence goes on along the minus strand of JAHRBC010000006.1, from coordinate 3,619,149 downwards.
GCACCTTTATCTGCCTTCAAATTGTTGCTGACACATACCAAAGACCAGTCATAATCTACACATACTCTGAACATTCTGTCAGAACCACAGGCAAACTGAATGCATACCATGAATCTCAAGTTTATTGGCCACTCATTCGCATGGAATTAACATCTGCAGACAATCCGATCACCCTTCTTCTTTCCTTTTCACACTTTTACTACGTTGAATTTCAGCGTACTCCTACAGGCCGAATGAAGAAATTCGATAAGCCAACTCTCAACTTTGACCATATTCGGATTAGAGAGGCATTCCCTCAGACATGCAACAGTGTCGACTACTCGGTCCTTTTTAAGAGTTAAAAAAATATATTATATCAATTACAGTACTAAAATTCACTTTTACAAAGAAAAAGTCTACATTAGTCTTTTTTGATATCCTTGTGGTGGGAGTGTATTGAGGGAGTGTATGAAAAAGACATTCACTTTATAAGAAAGTTTACGTCACACTTTTTCCATTTTCTTTTGGTGGGAGTGTATGAAGAACTAATTACAATCCTCACAAAAAGCCTACGTCAGACTTTTTTGGTTTTTTGACGGGCGGAGTGTAATAAGGGAGTGTATCAAGAATCTTCCTAATTATATTGTGATTGCTAGGTAAGTATGTACAAATAGCAAGTGATTCCTACTTTGTGTTTTTACTAATACTATATTTATTTTCTACAAGGACAAGGGGGCGTTGGGTGGTGATTGTCTGTGCTAATCTTGCCGATTGGGTATATAAATGAAGAATGCAAAGTTGAATCTGTCCAATGATGAACATTAACAATGACAGTGGAAGCATCAACCTCCATAGCCTTCAAATCAGTATGCCACAGGTAATAACTAAACAGAACTTCATTTATACTATTATTATGCCGTTTATAATATTATTATTTAAATAGACAAATTGACTGAAAAGCTTACACAGTTGGTCACCACTTCTCCCATTGAAAATATCGCCAAAACGAGCTTTAGTATATTTAAAAGAGAAAGAGCAAAAAGTAATTTGCATACCAAGGTGGTTTACCCCCAAAAAAGTAGTCAGTAAAATCAATAATCTCAAAAAATAATGTAATCGTCATTTTCATTTTACAGTTAGATGCTTTATTTAATGAAAACTCTAATCAGTTTTAAGTCTAGGCCTTAAAAAATTATCAATATTTGATAATTCATTTTAATCACCCCCAAGAATATTAACTTTGCAACCCCCAAAAGGTAGAGAAAATATTGTAGTAAAATGTTTGCGTCCATTTTTGCTTCCACTATTTAAATCCGAATGTAACAACCCAAGTGCAATAAGCCCATTCTAGGGTCTTGTCATTTTCTCTTTCTCTTCCAACTTTCTAAACTTTTATCTTATCATTATCTAAACCAACGATCATACTTTTGGTATGTTTTCTATCTATTTTTCTTATAACCTATATCTAACATCTTCTATAGTTAGTTTTTATTTTTACAATAAAGTTTACAACCTCTACCAGTAGTTCAATAATCATAGAAAATAAAGACATATTCTAATGCTCATCCAATAGAGCTACCTAATATTCTTAATGCCATCTAAAGTGAGCAATTAAGAAAAGAGCTAATCCAAGTCTTATACTCTCCTCAGTTCAACTGATATATTCAGATTTGAAATCGCATACTTTTTGCAGTGATCATAATATAAATAGGTTTATTTTCTTTAAATACAGTCTTATAGATATATATTTAATTAGACTTTGTCGCTTTGATAATTGAGTCAGAAACATAAAGAGCAATAGCTTCTGTTGTGACCATAGGATTGACACCACTTGCTGATGGGAAAAGTGATGCATCGCAGACATACAAATTCTTGATTTCCCATGTCTCACCAGTTGGTTGGGTAGCAGAGGTCTCGGAAGAAACACCCATTCGACTAAACAAATGGTTTGTTAGACTTTTTACAAACTAATCTCATAAATCAGCTCAATTTATTCTTACCAAGATCCGAGTTGGTGAGCCGAGAAATAGTTCATTCCATTTTCAGGCATTCCGTATTTCTCTAGATCGTCAAGCCATTTGACAAATCGTGGATTGTTGACCTCGATAGTCTCATCCTGAGAAAATACAAATGGCTTCATGCCAAAGGAACCTGAATGTATCTCTCGGGCACCTGCAGCGCACAAAAGCATAGCTGACCGGACATTTCCCTTTACAATTGATAATCTACCAAGATCAGAGATTTCATAGGAAATTTCAATCTTGTTGTCTTTAGAATATCCAACACTTCCTTTGGAGTCTTTATCACGAACAAGGACTGCGATTGATGAAGCTTGTCTGAATCTAAGCATAGCCTTCTTGTGTTCCTTTCCTCCTTGCCATGGGATACCAAAAAGAAACATGTCCGTGGTGTGGTGAGGAGCCAAGAGTTTCGCTCCATAGTGCTCACCATCCAAATTTTCAAGACTGTTGCTTATCTATTGAATATTTATCAGGGTTAATGATATGCTATGCATTGTATATCATTATCAATCATTGATTTTTATAGCTTACAGCTGTCATTATCGATCCTTCAAATGGGTTGGTCTGACGATCGTCGAAAAATCCGTATACAATCGTAACTGGATGAAGCCAAAGGTTCTGTCCAATGTTTTTGTTCACAAGTCCACTTTTGAAGAGAATTCCTGGAGTACTCAATGACCCGGCAGAAACAACCACGCGAGAAGAGTTGAGAATAAAGGTCTCATCTGAATCACCAATCTGGAATTCGACTCCTGTGGCCTTTCCATCGACAGTGATAACCCGATTGACTTTGGCTTGGTCAACAAAACGAGCGCCATGTTTAGCAGCAATACGGAGCCATGAATTTGATGTGCCGTTCTTGATACCGTCCTTGCATCCAGTCAGACACCAGCCGCATTCGTGTGATCTGCCGCCTGTATTCTGGGGAATATTGTCAATGTGACAGCCTAGTTTTCTGTGACAGATGTTAATATTAATACTTGACTCGTATGAGTATAATACTTGCTTGCATCCGTCAACCAGAATTTGGTTTGGGTTATTATGCTTGATTCCATCTGTGGTAGCGCCTATACGCTCATATACTTTGTCCAGGTCATCAGAAAACTATTTAATTTCAACATGAGCATAGTCATTTGAATCCAACTTTTCAATTATATAGAAAAAAATCTTACCTTGGACGAAGTAAAGTGGGTTAAACCCATCTTGGCCCACTCTTCTCGTACGAAATGCTGAGGCTATAAACATATAAAGGCATTAATACTTGAATACATATTCAAAATATCTGGGATACATTACTTTTAAGCTGGCCAAGAAATTTATAGTTGTTGCTCCACCAAAAGTACTTCCTGCCAATACACTGATCTCTCCTTTATGAGAAGCAAACGATCCGCCTTGAAGGTACATTGTCTTGTATGCAGCTGGTACATCTGATACAAGCTCGGTCTCGTGATAGTACTTTCCTTTTTCAAGCACGAGTACAGATAACCCAGCTTGCGAGAGCTCGGCAGCACATACACCTAATTTAAATGATATTTACAGGTAAGATTCTCATATTCATTGGCATGATTATATTTAATAGATATCTACAGCTCTAATATTACCTCCTCCAGCACCGCTTCCAATAATAATAGCATCGAATTTGAGGCTAGGGTCAAGCAGCTCCTTTGCTGTCATCATTTCGTGCCTTTCTCGAACAATACATGGGACATAACCAGGGTCACTTCTGACAGGATCCTTTCCAGGATAACCAGTCGCGGCTTGATGAGGGCTATCAGACATGTTGTACGCAGCACTAAGAATGGCTATGGCAAATGTTTTGTAAATGGCAACAAGTTGAGGGTCCTTTGAGAATTTCCACGAAAGAAAAGTATCGGTTTGCTCTTCTTTGGTAAGCCTTTCAAACGGCGTAGAGTTTCCAGTTATTTGTTCCATTCCGGCAGGAGTTGATAAAGCATCAAGAAGGCCAAGGATCCCATCAAGATCTTTAGGCAGAATTTTTTCCGACATGAATTCAAGGAAAGCATCATATACTCCAGGTGTGTACACATTGAGATCTGAAATGATATCAATATCCTTCTGGGTGCAGGTCAGGTTAGGGATCTTTGTAAAGTCTTTTTCCAAAGAATCTTTCTCTTCTGGAGTAAGGGGAGCCAGGATTGTAGAGAGAATTGCCAAGAGGGTCCCTTCACGAGTGGGATTCAGCCTGGATCCAAAGTAGCAGGTCTTTTTTTGGGATTTAACGGGAGCCTTGGTCATGATAATATGAAAGATAGACAAGATAGGTAGAGAACAAATGATTAGAGTTGGTTTGATTTATAGTTTTCAAGAGTAGTATTGTATGGCAAGACGAGACTTTTGTGACTTTTGTATACTATACTAAACATCTAAATAAAGACTATTTATAAAGATAATCCATCCTGATTAAGTCCAAGACATACTGGATTTTCGGACAAATGAAGAAATTAAGAAGATTATAAGACACAGAAAATGAAGAGCAGCCTGGCCTTAAAAATGCTGGAATCTGTTGAACAGGTTTAACCATGATATGACATCGATTATCCCAAGACGACAATAGAAATATCAGGGTATTGTTTTAAAAAACCTAATGGCACTCGGTACAGCATTTACAAGAATACTTGCAACAGACTCTATACCCTTAAAAATAAAGCAGATCTTGCCATGTGTTCAAGAATCGTCATATTTAATTATTTTTTTTAAAGTTGAATCTTATATTGAATGTGCCGCAATAAATAGTTAGGCTTGCAATCTATTAGAATTCTTATTAAAATCTAATATTTCTTGTAAACATGAATATTCTTATATAATCAGATGGCCTTATTTTGTATACCAATGTCTTTCGTTTGCTGCTAGGTCTCATTAGACTCCTTTTCAATGGCCGTATCTCTCTTCGCTGCCAAAGATAACATTTACGGGTATATCCTAAATAAGAATCCTTGAGATTATTATACATATATAGTATAAAGTACAACTTTTCAGCGCATAAAATATACTTGAATTGTTGACAAGACTTTCTAGCCTTCAACTCTAAAATCATCTCATACTAATTGAACGATACGATGAGCATGTGTGATACAACTAATGCTTAAATCTTACCCATGTCCGTAAATGAAGAAATCAAAGAAGAAGAATATAAATACACATGTATAAAAAAATCGGCTATTACATGGACATCATCTTTAAACTCCTTTTGCCTCAAGTATAGGGTTATAGTAAAAACTAAAGAGACACATCGTATTGATATTTATCTAGAATATACACAAGATTCACTAGAGAAACTCTTTGGGTGTATTGATTAAAGGCTAATTCAAGTTTGAGGGGAAAATTATAAAGTATAAATGACAGAAAAAAAAACGTTACAATACGGTGATTAAAGGGAAAATTTGCATATTTGTAAAGGCCACAAAAACCTAATAGTCGTAGATTGTCGGGTAGAAATGAGCGCCCATATACTCGGAATGCACTCTTTCCAGCAATTAAAATTCGCTCTTGTCGGAAAGCACATGTCCCTAGTGGCGACAACCAAATTCATGTTGTACGAAAAGTAAATTCGTCCTCGCCGATAAATCGGAATATCCTGTTGCCAAGCATATTTTGTGGTACAATTCTTGGTACCTATGAATATACAACGCTATATCAATGATCGTCTTGGTTGTCTGTTCTTTCTTTTTTCAGACAACACAAGATTATATTCACTATAATAAAATATTCGGATTGGTCCCTAACAGTCTCTGCGCCACACTCCCAAGATGAAAACCAGCGAAAAAACCCAACACAGCCTAACTATATTTAGGCCTTCCTTTCTTGTACACTCACCCGCCACAATCACAAATCATTATTCACTCACCAAAAAATTTACATATTATTATTATTTTTACTTGTATCCTCCAAGGGGACCAAGTGCATTGGATCTTTGATTGCATAGTTGGACTGATATATATATTGTAGTGAAATAATAAAATACACATATTAATATATGATGGGACAACTGCGAGCTTTTATAACAGCTTTAACTTTGTCAAGCCTACTTGCAACAAGAGAATATAGTCCTTTAGGGTCTAGTTGCTCCTACTCCCAAAGGACACATAACTTGAGATCATTAAAATTGTTAATAGACTCATTTTGCCCTTAAATTTTGGCTTTTAAAGGATTCCAAACTTGTCAATCGGGTTGCAAATGAGACTTTGGGATGGCCAGTAGTCAAAGCACTAAATTTCCCACAGATTTATCCACAATGTTGTATACGAGCCATTATGGTAGCTAGTACAGTCTTATTAAAATATGAACACGGTAACATACTTTTCGTTTAATTTTTGATACCAGGAATTAAAGTCCTTTGACAAACAATTGACAAAGGTGTCTTGGTCAACAGACCCTTCAAGAAAAGACAAAGGGCCAAAACCACCAGTCCAGAATCAACCATATACCATCCCAGAGCCTTTTTTTTATAGCAAGAATGTGTCTCTCTTGGCGTCTCTCACCAGGCTTATATAACATAGATATGTTAGAATCATTGCCCTTTTCCATGAGTCTGAACTCATCTGACCAAACCACCCTACTCCAATTCTCAATGCTAAAGTTGGGTATGTATGGCTTTTCTACAGGCTTCTAAGATCTGAGGCCCTTTCTCAAATATCTGATAAATGTTTCTCTACAGATAATGGCACCTACAGCCGCCAAATTTGCCTGACAAGTAAAGATTTTGAAAATGTTCCGTCTCATACTCAAGCAAAGACTCGCAATATCTGCAATACCAGGTTTATTTGGTCTCCCAAGTCTAGGTTTTGTATTCAATATACCAATTTATTTCCAGCGTTCTATGGTGTTGTTAATTGCCAATCGAGGGATGTTCATGTATGGAATATCAGTTGGTATAGTTGACATTAGAGAGTCAAACAATAACCCTACACTAAAGCTCATATAACTCGCATTTATAATATGGGCTTCTTGTTCTTTTAACTTTTGATGAGTGGTCAAATTAAAGCACTCTGGGAAGAAGAATAAAAAAGGTTTATTTTTAAAGTAGTGGTGCTTTCTTTGGCCCGAGTGTATTTACTCGTTATTCCTATCAAAATATTTTTCTTTCTTTTTTATCAAAGATATTTTTTTCATCTATATATTCACATACCAGACATTCAAAAACATTGTAAATCCATATAATTGTAGTATAACTTTCAATATTTTTATATGTTATCATTTTTACTTGGTATTCTATTTAAAGGGTTTTGACCTTTATATCGAAACATTCAGCATTCCCAAGTGCAATGTAGAATCATTTGTCAATATAGATATATAATAAGAATTATTGAAATAATATCTAACTCTAAATCTGTATTAATCACACAAGGGAATCAATGTATCTTATATATCGATTGACAGTAAAGAGTATGCAAATGATCGAGTTTCATTGTCCAAATTCAGTCAAGGGCATGTTTTAGACAGTCACAAGTACACTCATCAAGACAAAAAAAAAGTGGTTCAAACCTCTTTATAATTTGGTATACAGAACATCTTACATTCAATCTAATTACTATGCCTACTGTATTCACTCTCTTTGGCATGAATGTTGTGCATGATGGTGCCAACATTGCACAACCTTCTGACCATCCTAATACCTTTAACGACTATGTCAAATTCCTCAAAAACCAAGTACATTCTCCGAGTGCAATTACACCAACACTGCCCTCGACACAAGCAAAGGTCCGGATTCAGTGCCAAGTTCGAGCCAGAATCCCAACCAATGAAGGTGGAGAAATGTTCTTGTACCTTTACAAAAATAACCTCGACACAAAGGAACATTTGGCTATTGTGTATGGTGATGACATGCGCTCGAAATCTCTAGACCAAACCTGGGAGAACGAAACAATTATGAACCGAATTGTTCGCGGTGCATTTTATGGACGTCTTGAGGAAGTTGTTACAGATGAATGCCGTAACATAAACCTGACCGAACAACAGATTACTTACCTGGAGAAACAACAAGAAGAGGCCAAAAAAGCTTGGTCACAGTCTTCAGAACCTCCCTTGGTTCGAATTCATTCAGAGTGTTTTACAGGCGAGACTGTCCATTCTGCAAGATGCGATTGTGGAGAACAGCTGGATGAGGCTATGCGTCTGATGCAAGTTGCAGGACGTGGTGTAATTGTGTACTTGCGTCAAGAAGGTCGTGGTATTGGCTTATTAGAGAAGTTAAAGTGAGTATTTAAATGTGGAACAGAGATGGTTTGAGTAGAGAAACTCATAGTATTTGCTTTTATTCTTAAACTCATAGGGCATATAATCTTCAAGATCTTGGGCATGATACTGTAGCTGCAAATGTACTTTTGAATCACCCTGCAGATGGCCGTACATATGGTATTGCCAATGCAATCCTAGAAGATCTCCAGCTCAACCAAGTACGACTTTTGACAAACAATCCAGACAAGATCCAACAACTTGAATCGTTTGGATCCATAAAGGTTGTAGAGCGCCGGGGTATGGTACCTCAGTCCTGGTCTTCTACACCTGGGCAGAATGCACCGCTTAATGCCGATATGCCAGACCATCCACGTCTCCTTGCAGCTCTCAACCAGCTGCAGCGTACACCCTCTTCTTCGCCGGCCATTCCAGGTTCTCCCAAGAAAGAATTAGATAGATATTTGGCAGTAAAGGTCAAGAAGATGGGGCATATCCTCGATCTTCCTGATCGCCTCTAGAGATTATATTTAACACTAGAAGAAGAAGAAGAAGAAAGTACAGCCGTCCCTTCACATATACGCACACATTCTATTCTTGATAACTACCCCCCCTAAACAGATACTACATAAGACATGCTTCTGTTTCTATCCACCACTGACAGGCGGTATAATAGCAATCTCATCATTGGCCTTGAGGCTTGTTGTGGATACATCTGAACTGCTAATATACTCCATATTCACTGCATACATTGATGTCCCGAGAATTCTCTCCAGGGGACTTCCATATACATCTATCAGCTTTCTTGTCAACCTGGCCAGTGTCCAGTCCGAATCAACCGTGAATGTTTCGGACGATCGCTGTGTGATGTCGCGTGCAGCTGCAAAATACAGTACGGTGATCTATTTGTGCAGGATAAGTCTGTAGACTGACTAGACAACAATCAACACCTACTTGGTACACCATTGTGTAAAAGACTAAACAACATAATCAAGGGAAACTGAATGACATATACAAAATGGAGAGTGTACAGAGCCAGATGACGTAGCCCTTCACGTTAATATTGGGGTACCTTACGGATACCGTTAAATTGACACATGGAGAAGCAAGTCACGGACTATACATGATTTGCAGACCAAAATGAACTTTTTTTTTTAATTGCAAACTTTCGCCTTTTGGTGCAAATCAAATGAGCAAAGTTCAAGTATTGAAATGGTGATATTTTTCTTAAAAACAATCGAATATTTATTTCAATGTCTAAACACTTTTGATGAAATGAGATTGAATGTCTAATCCAACATTCACAATCCTGCTTAGTTATTTCAAAACTACTAGATTTCATCCTCTCGCACAGGGTTTCTTTGCTATCCAAAGGATGCTTCTGGACAAAGTGACAAAGGCTGGTGAGCCAGCTTTTGATTGAGCACGGCATTTAATCATGCTGATGTTGAAGCCTGCCACGTCGATAAAAATATAATTCTGATTGTACAGAATTCCTTTAGGTTAAAGGCTTAATTTGGATTATTTTCTTCTGCGACGAGTCTCTTTATCATTTCTCTTCTTTTCCATTGGTGTTGACCTCTTTAGTGTAATCCTTTCAACATTGTCCAAGAAATTGCTCAGAGGGGATATACTAATGCTACGAATGTCACCAAACTCTTCCAGAAGTGTGGCTTTTAACACCTCTAGAGCGATGGTATTGTCTTCATCGACAGCATTGATGATAAATTGACAGTGATGGTCCTGGATAATACTTTTAAAATCACCACCAAAAGACTGGTTTTCGATAGTTCCCGTCTTTTTGAATCTCTTGATGATTCCACAGACTGTCTGTCTAGGAATTCCAAGCTCTTGAGAGTATTGGATACTTGGGTTGTACTTGCGTGAAATAGAAACTAATAAGTTGTGAGCCAACTTTGTGAATTGATGTAATTTTGTATGCAGCCTTTGATCACCATTTTGATACCTCAACTGCGCCCATTTAATTTGCACCAAAAGGCGAAAGTTTGCAATTAAAAAAAAAGTCTATTTAGGTCCGCAAATTCTGTACAGTAATGCCAGTCACAGTAGATCCACATAATGGGGTTCTTATCTTCAAAACATCAAACCAATTGAATAACATTTTGTTCTCTTGATCTACAGTGAGTCCGGTTCTTTTAGAGATCAAACTACTAAGCACCTGCTTGTAAACAATTTAATATAGTCATGGTGAACATTGGTATTATAGGTGTTGGCCTGGTAGGCACAGAGCTGGTCCGTCAATTGCAGGATGCCAATAACCCATACCTGACAGTGGTTGGGATAGCCAGCTCAAGGCACATGTTGCTAGCAAAGAGTGTGCCGAGGGAATGGAAGGCAATCTTAAAAGAGAGTTTGCCTCTGGACCTGAGCGCATTTGTAGAGCACCTTGTACGACTTCCTGGTCATTCAGTGGTCGTGGACTGCACGGCATCCTTTGAAATTGCAAGTCTTTACGCTACCTGGCTCAGACTGGGATTGAGTGTATCGACTCCAAACAAAAAGGCATTTGCTGGTCCTGTAGACAGCTACCATGAAATGTGCAGTTTGGCAGTGAACAAGAACCCCAGTCTGGGTGGGAGCGTACCTCTCTTATTTCACGAGTCAACTGTGGGGGCTGGAATGCCAGTACTCTCGACCCTGGAAAGTCTTGTGAAGACCGGGGACACGATCCTGTCGATCGAGGGAACCTTTTCGGGCACTTTGAGTTACTTGTTCAACCATTATTCTTCATCCGACCAGCGATTCTCGGATATATTGGTCAAGGCTCGGTATTTAGGCTACACAGAACCAGATCCACGCGAGGATTTGAGTGGAATTGATGTTGCTCGAAAGGTAACATGAAGAGATAACAGAAAGTTCCTTTCCCATCCTGATTTGGGTCGAATGCTTTCAGGTAATTATCTGTGGTCGAATGGCGGGAGTGGAGGTGGCTGATCAGCTGGTGGTGGAGAATATTGTTCCTGAGCCGTTTGGGTCGGCAGAGAGTGTCGAGGGATTCATGAATGGACTGGGCGAGTTGGACGACCACTTTGACAGGATCAGACAAGAGGCCAGAAAGTCAAACAAGGTGCTGCGATATGTTGGACGAATTGACTTTGAGCACAAAAGGAGTAGTGTGCGTCTTGAACAGTAAGGATATTAATTTATTTAATATAATTTTTTTTTTACTAAAAAATAATAATGTATGGGTTGATAAACTAGATACCCTAGAAGTCATCCTCTTGGAGCCCTACAAGGAGGAGACAATCTCATTCAATTTACCACGCGAAATTATCCAAAGGGTCTGATAATTCAGGGGACGGGTGCTGGTGATGCTGTAACTGCGTTTGGGGTATTCTCTGACTTGTTAAGGATTCAGGAACGTGTAGATGGGAGAAAATGATATTAACTATTGGTGGAATATAGACTATTGAAACAAGTGATGAATATAAGAGAAATATAAGAGAAATATAAGAGTTATAGAAGATGATTATAAAGATGCCAAGGCTAGAGAATGATACATGGCTTTGTTTCCGAGTCCTTTTGATGATGTTTCTTGACTAATAAATTAATAAATAAATGATATTAATTGAGCTATTATATTTCATATTAACCAATAAACAAATGTGTGTGTGTGTGTGTACCTGAGATAGCCACCCGGGCTGCTTGCTCAAAACATTCTCGAACCCCCCTATTATGCTTTGCCGAGCATTCGAGGTATCGTACTGCATTAATGCTTCGTGCAACCTCTAAACCCTTTACTCCCCAACATTTATTAGTCTACAGAAAGAAAGATGTCACTAGGAGCTTACTTCATCATAAAGAATTGGACTTTCTTGACTTGGGTTGGCCTTTTCGTCCCGCAAATCACATTTTAGTGCTACCAGGACGATCTTTGAATGAGGACAGTGCTCCGTAACTTCCTCTAGCCAGCGGGTGTGAATATTTTCGAGCGAGTCCCTGTTGTCGACCGAAAAACAGAGCATCAATACATGGGTGTCGACATAGGATAATGATCGCAGTCTGTCGAATTCCTCTTGGCCTAAATATCCTCGATATGTCAGTCTACACCAGTAACAATGGATTGTTGGTATTAAAACTTGCCTGCTGTATCCCACAGAGACAGTTCTACTTCCTGGCCATCGACTACAACGTCCTGGACGTAGTTTTCAAACACCGTCGGCTCATAAACCTATTGAAATAAATAAGCAACAGTCCAAAGGTAATCGGAGGCTTGCCTGTGGAAAGAAGCCTCGGGTGAATACGTTGAGTAATGATGTCTTTCCGCATGCACCATCACCACAGACAACTAACTTGCGGCTGATAGGCTTGCCATTCTTGCCACAGATAATCATTGGATTGATGAACAATTCAAATGATGGTAGCAAGGAAGAATGAGTAAGGAAGAAAAAAGAATAAATTATTATTATTATTATTATTTTGGGATTTTAGGTAATGCAGTACATATTTTTTTAAGAGGTAATGATGACGGCAGCGTCTATTTCCTTCTGTATGTGCATGTATATATATATATATATATATATAAATTTTATTGGGATTTTTGGCTGGTAAGCAATTGCTTGTCATATAAGCTTTTTTGTGGGTCTACAAGGAGCAGTAATAGATGGATCTGATTGTATTTCCTCGTTATTTCTTATACTTGAATCAAATTAAATATCAATATACAAGAATAATAATAAGCAGAAATTTAAAAAGGGCAAGTATTAAAAAAGAAAGGGGCAACTTGTAGATTGCATTCAGCCGTTCATTTACCTAAGAGAGGTATTCGTATCCATCATCCTCGGTACGTACAAGGAATTCCCTATATCAGCATGTCAGTCTCTGGGCAAAATTCAAGCTGTAAATCATACTTTTCCATCAAGAGCTCCACTCGCTTCTTCACGTCGGTTGCCTAAACATGGCTTATTACCAATGTATTTTTTTTCATTGATTTCTTACCGTCACCATGAACCTCACATGTCGAGGCACCTCGCTCATCAGTTCACTGTGGCGTAGTGTATGCTTGGCCTTCATGATACGCACAATAGCCGCATCAATCTAGAAAGTGGATTTTAAAAGAAGAGTGTTTGTGCATTTTCGAATCATTGGATCTCATCATGTCGGCCAACTCTACCTGCATTTCTCGGTTGAATACTGTCTGCTGCAGTGAAGTGTCCTTTTCAATTACTTCATTGAGAGTATCCGTGTTCATCTGGAATTTAGTCTGCTCAGCTTCAAAGCAGGTGTTGAAAGTAAACTCATCAGTTGGTTCCACATCTGGACCTTTGGGTGTCTTGACCAGCAGTTTGTGTGGCCCACACGCCAAGGATTTCAGGGTACGCCGCAGTTCAAGCTCATCTGGTCAAACATCCATTACTAAAACCATCTCTGGCAACCACCACCACCAGACATACCGAGCTTGGTTTCCACAAGGATATCCGAGAACGAAACACTTTTATTGACATTGTTGAACAGCAGCAATACTACAGTCTGAAGCAAGGTCAGAGTGATCTCCTTGGCTCCCTGCAAGACAAATTATCATAATTATTTGAAAATGGTTAGCTCATGTACAATCCACAAGATTTATAGTACCAATGGATAGTTTGCCCAGACTTCGCAGACACTTAGCGAATTCTGCCAGGTCAATCGTCGTCGGTCATCTTTGGTGCAATAAAAGTCTTGGTAGAGTTTCTGGATGTGTGTAAACTGGCAAGGATCATATATATATATATTTAAAAAAGTAACAATAACAACATTGTAAATTCTTGGCATTGAATTTACCTGGGAGGGTAGGTTGATTTCTACCGGTGTATAAGACGGCCAGAAACCGCTAGTCAATATATTTGCCCTGAATTCCAATTCCTGGGACTCATCATAGCCAGTCTTGGTCTGTTTTGTTTCAAAATCCATCAGGGCAATCCAAATAAACCACTGACATACTTACCCTAAACTCATTCATCAATTCATTCGAAGTCTTTATGTCCTGGAGCATTCCCTCCATTTTACTAGTGTAGGCATTTCCATACTCTAGATACCGATCAGAGATGGTGCCACAATGCTACATTACCCAGTTACCTTTTTTCATCTTTGCCAGCATCAACTTCTCTGCGTTCCTGTTCATGACATCAAGTAGCAATCGTTTTGCCAAATCTCGCTTGTAGAGCACCTCAAAAATGTCTTTGCCTATACCAGCCAATCGTCAGCGACACACCACTAGCCAGCCTCGAGACTTACTCTGCAATACCCTATCAAACACATCTCAGTCTACACATCTTTCCACATTTTGTCTCGCAACTTACCTAAAGAACACAATGGTCTGATCCAGAGCCTTTTCATCTACCTAGACAGACCTTTAAGGATCAAAACAGATCTGGCATTAGTTGTGGCCTACACAAACCTTGCTATTCCGCAACGCATAATCAGTATGTCTGGCCAAAAGTTCAGTCGCATTGTTTTGTCGAAGGTTGACAAAGTAGTCCACTCCGTCCTTCATTCCATTCACAAACAACGTGTCTTCTTCAAAACTGTGTTCTACAACCGTGTCTGTCTTGCGCTTAAAGTTTGCCAAGGCAGGAATCGGATCCTTTCCACCCGCATGGTCTCTCAGTATAGAAGATCCCTTGCGCTATTTGGAAAGATTAGCTTTTGTTTTCAATGTATTCAATGTTACCTTTATATAATTGATAAAGTATTTTACACAAACATCGAGCTTATTGACCTTTGCAAACAGACGATAGACCATTGAGAGGTCATCGACCTTGTATGCGCCCATAAAGTGATTGAAGCCTAATATACTAGGGTTAGTCTGGATTGCGTGTGGATAAGCTTATTACTTGCTTTTGTCAAGTATCGTATTCACCCGACTGGACAGCAGCTCCTCTTCTACAATCTTTGTGAGAGCAGACTTTGATGACTTGTCAAAGTATTTCTTGAGACGAATGGCAGACTCTTGGTGAGCGCGTGTGGATACGTGTATAAGATAGTCTGACATGGACATGGACTCCATCAGTCGATCACCCTCTGCCTTGTAATAGCTTCTTGTTTCTTCCAGCAGGCGTCCTTCGAATTCAGAGTGATACAACGAGAGATCAATAAGCATTCGAAGGTTAGATTGCAAAAGAGTGGTATTGATCGGATGTTGGTCACTAAGCATTCAAACAGACTGATGAATCAAAAACCACACTTGGACCAATGTGTCCTAACCGTTCTTCTTGGATTTGTGACAGCAGGTTATGGATCAACTTTTCACGGATATTTGGGTGCTTGAGGTAGCAGGCAGAAAACAACTCAATTCCCATATTCCTACACCAAGATGGTTCAATTGTCGCACATTGTGATTCTGTTCTCTTTTGGTGTCTTTACCATATCGATTCTGATTTTGTCATTGAATTTAGGTATATACGATCCATATTGAGAAAGATACATCTCAACTGAGGCTAATGATGACAAGAAAATTGTTTTTTTATTAATATATATATATATATAAAGACTCTAGAATCACTTACAATCTGATCACAGTGATTCTTCCAGAGCTTATTGACTATTTCTAGAAATTCCACGCCTTGACTCTCATTTCTGATGCCAAATGTATGAATATAAAGAAAAGAAATACTTTTATTACTTTCATTCCGTACTCTTCAATATCTTTAAAATACATGCATCTCTACATCTTGGTCTCCAATTCATAAACGCACGCATTCAGCACGACTAGTAAACAGTGTACTTGCCTTGAGATGGATTCGAATTCTGTCTCCAGGTATACTTTACATTCATGTCGCAAACGCCCATACAGAGATTCTGCCAGATCATATTGGCAAAGGTTCTCTGCCAGCTGTCGTGCGTATTCAATATCACTACACATACTTGTTCCAAACGTACCTGATAAAGTACCTCAAGACTCTCTTCAAGACCAACATTCTGTTGAATCGCATGAATGGCCTTTTTTAGTCTTTTCCAGGCATTTTCTTCGTACCCAACTGGCAATACAGGCCTCTCGACTGCGCGTATAACATTTTATCCAATAAATTAAACCTATTATTACTTCTTTTTTTTTTGCACAACCATCAGAGAATGTCACCTTTGAGGTCATATACAATCAGTTTCTCGTCAGATAGAATAGGAAGTCTTTGGGTGCGATGCAGCGAGTTTGACAAGAATGTGCTAAAGGGCAGACTTGGAGTCTGTGGTTCACTCATGACCTCATCACAAAGCTCATTATTAATTGTCAATGGATTATCGAGACGAGGTCTCTTCATGGGTTGTTGGGGCCAATCCATTTCTATTAGCACAATAGTGTAGAGCTATGCTTGGTAAAACAGTAAACAACAACAACAATAATAATAAAAATGAGAAAGAGCGCAAGATTAATCCACAGAGGCGTTTGGTCTCTAATGTAATAGAAAAAAAGGGTACATCGTGACTGCTGTTTTTCCATAATAAAAAAAATCGGGATGGAAACCCAATGCTTCACACTCCCTCTATTGCCATGTCCCAAGATAACGTTCTCTTCCAAGACTTGTTTGACATCAAGGATATCAATCTCAATGGCAAGCGCTTTGACAGAGGTAAAATAATGATGAAAAATAGCAATGGATTGCCATGATTAGACCCAAACAAAAACAGTTTCGAGGTTTTGATCAATCGAATCATTGATGATTTTGATAGTGTCTCGCCTGATTGCTCGTTCCGAGAACTATGAGATGGATTTGACATTGGATTACAATTCTGAGATCTACCCTCTCGAAATCACCGACAAGGTGTCTTTGGTCTTGGCCTCTTCTCTGTCTCTCGAGGCTGTAACTGAGTCTGCTGTGACAAGTGCCGGTGCTGGCGCTGGTACAGCACCCGAGAAGCGCGAGAGCTGGCGCGAACGTGCACCCGGAGAGCGTGATTTGAGCGATGAGTACGAGTACGTGATGTTTGGCAAGGTCTACCGTTACGATGACGCTGCCAGTGGAAACGGTGCAACTGCCTTGTCAGTTGGCCAGAGAGTGTAAGTGTTGGGATCCTCTGCCAATGTCTTATTCTGACTCTGCATTGGATATACAGATCTGTATATGCTTCATTTGGTGGACTGTTGATGTGCTTGGAGGGTGATTATAGACATTTGCAGAATATCACTGTAGGAGAGAACATTTATCTCTTGCTGAGAAAGTAGTGCCATCTGTCAGAGTGCTAACACGCCAAATAACTCATCTTGCTATCATTTTTATATTTTTCTCTCTTTGCCTTTTTGTTCTTGGTACTTAAAGATGCTTGTACACTGTACACATGTATAAAAAATAATCAACCAAAAAAATCGTATTCATATAATTTCTGTTCGGCCACGTGATCAAGTAATATCCGTAATGCTTCCCAGTTTGGCCCAAGCTTTTCCTCCTCCTCCTCCTCCTCCCCCTTTTTTTTCTTTTATTTTATATCCCTTGTTTCTATCTCGACACCAACTTTATCATTATGGTAATCGCAAGGGATAACAGAAAATATTGTTAGTCTGACTAGAGATTCACTGAATTTCTGCCCTAAACAGGACTTTTTGTTTGGTCGCAAAAAGACCCCAGCCGAGATGCTTCGCCAGCATCAACGGTCAATTACAAAGGCTCAACGAGAACTTGATCGTGAACGCACCAAACTTGAGCGCCAAGAAAAAACCTTGATTGCAGACATTAAGAAATCTGCAAAGGCAAACCAAATGGTACGAGATTGACCAGAATTGCACTTGGAGGACATGCACTTGGCTGTCAAGTTAGTAATGTAGCTGTAGGGTGCTTGCAAAGTCATGGCCAAGGACCTTGTTCGCACGCGTCGCAATGTTCAAAAATTCTATCAAATGAAGACTCAACTTCAAGCAGTTGGTCTTCGTATCCAGGTAAAATGAATAAATAAATAAAAGAATAACTATTGCTATTGTATTGTGTGTACTTGGATTCCTAAAAACATATATATATAAATGTAGACATTGCGATCGAATCAGCAGATGGCAGAGGCTATGCGCGGAGCAACAAAGGCAATGTCTTCAATGAACCGTCAAATGAATCTTCCAAAGATTCAGCATATTATGATGGAGTTTGAGAGAGAAAGTGAACTGATGGATATGAAGGATGAAATGATGGGAGATGCTATTGACGATGTTGTGGATGAGGAAGAAGATGAGGCAGAGAGTGATGAGATTGTGAATCGAGTGTTGGATGAGATTGGAATCAGTATGAACCAAGAAGTAAGTTGAAACTGGAGTGTGTGTGTGTGTTTTTTTTTAAAAAAAAAACAAGAGGCTAATGTAATATGTGTGTAAAGTTGGCCGAGACACCCACTGGAATTCATATGGCCTCTTCCCCTGCCATGGCGCATGAACGTGTGGCCCAAGCAGAGGGCGGTGATTTGTCGGCGGATGATGCTGCCCTTCAAGCGAGACTGAACAATTTGAGAAGAGAGTGATGGCCTATTTGACCTCTCTTTCTATTAATCTATACATCTTTACCCCCTTTTTTTTGGTTGTTGTTTTATTACTGGTATTAAACAGACGCGCAGTTCTACATTTATGTGGAAAAAAGAGTAAGCTAAAAAGAACATTCTTTATTAGAGTTGGGTGTGTACAGAGCTTATATTTATTTTTGTATTTCCTATAAATAATATGGAAATTATCACACTTTTTGTCAAAAGTGCAAAGGTCTTGTAGATGTGCAATTTGTACTGGCTGTCATTTTATTGATGATATTTCGGTATGGACTCTTGACATTGGGTAAAGGTCATTGTACATCTACAGTCATTTCAAAAAAAGAAAAAAAAAGAAGTTGGTTCTATCCTAGTCTCCAGTGTGATACATGCTTTCTGAGCCACGCTTTATTTACATATAAACTTTAGAATATACACCACTTTATATATTTCCAAGCAAATCTATTTCAACTTTTCCAACAATAAGAATATGAAGAGTTACATTTGGATATTACAAGAGTTTTGAAAGAACTATTGCCCTCGCAGCCCAAAGATATTTCATAAAGTATAATAGGCTCTATAAATGCAATCTTCCAGTCTAGACTTGGGAAGAGACATAAATTTACACACATCCAAGTACAAAACAATAGCAAGGGACACACACTAAAGGTTCTCGATACAGTCTACCAGGTTGACATGAGAATGATGGCAAAGACAGCTACAGCTCTATATAAACTGAATCTCTTGCCAACAAAACAAAAAAGAATAAAGTCATTGAAAAAGGCAATGCATGCAAAATAGACTCCAATGATGCCTATGTGATCCCCATACATTCAAACATCAAGGCACAGTTTACATGTCCAAATCACTGTTATTTGGCATCAGTATTGGACCTCGAGTACTTTATCATGCGACATTTCATCAAGATAGGGCACAAGGTTCGTCTACTATCTAGCTGACATTTGCCTCCTCGCCAAGACACCCCCAAAGAAGATGATACAAATAGAGTGACTACACATGTGCAGAACCTCGGATCCATCATAAACAGAACAAAATTGGTTATTGACTCAAAGACGAGGCTTTTTTGGGCTTTAACTTTTTATAAACACAATAGATATACTCTTCAACAACAAGTCGATGAAGGGGGATGTGCTTGAACATACCTTAGATATTTATACCTTAGATATTACAGACATCAAAAGAAACAAAAGATGCAACAAGTAGTTCTAATCACAATATAGTGGCAGAGTCAATATTGGTTCTCTATAGTACTGCAGCAATAATTGATTTAAACTACTATCTGTAGATTATCATCCGAGGCACAAGAACCATGTCTGATCCATAACCAGTTATTATATAACTACCATTAGTAGACTGAAATTAAATATGTCCAACTTTTATTTTTATTTTTGATAGTGATTATCATAATATTTAATATGTTTTATAGTATTCTTGTAACCAAGTTAAATAATCAACTGGAACAGATATTCTAAACAGATCAATTATCGTGTTGTTTGTTCTGACGGGAAGGATAGATACAATTATTCATAGCCTATCAACAAAGAAATATTAATATATTTCAACAATTAAAATATGGCCAGTATACTTGTAAGTTGACTGACAATAATTTATTGTCTTTTCTTCTTCTTCTTCTTCTTTTTATTGCTGTTCAATATTCAGGCATCTTCTTTTCCAACTCAATAAATCACGGGAATATTCTTTTGGATTATTATTTTTACTACCCGTATTTTTATCAGGGTCAAACTTCAATTTTAATTCTAGACAGCACTGTTCTTCCCTCTGTCAAGAGAAAGATTGATATTGCTCTAAATAACAACATACCAAAGAGGCTTGTTTGCATGGAGTAACTGTAGGCAAGATGATCATAATTATAATCATAATCATAATCATCCTTATATCATTCTATTCAACTATAGATTACTATAAAATGTTACCAAAAGTATGGTAAGATTGAATATTTCTCTAACTCTTTATAGTGCCATGAGTAACAGATCAATGTCAACCCACAGCACACCTGTCATAATTACTAATTCAATATCACCAATTTTCAACAGCCCATCTTTCAAATATAAAACCCTTTTTTAATGAACAGAAAATAGATACAGGTCAAGCAGTTTTAACAGACTGTTACCTTTATATACATATGGGTTGGTCAAAATTTGTTTAATTGGAAGGAGCCTGGACAAATATCGATAAAGTAATACTTGCTGTCCTGTATTTACCAAGCATGGATGCTAAACATATTACTTTGTGATCAAAGGCAATGCTCTTGTGTTCCAATATAACTTTTTGCATTGCCAGATAAGCTGAGAAACACAAAAAAGTATGGTGTACTATTCTATTGTTGTTACAATTGATAACCATCTTCTTTTTTCCACAGAGACTTTAACAATCAGCACAAACCTTCTTTCTCAACAACTTTATAACCAGGCTGTTCATGGTGTTTTCTTGAGCTATTCAACATTACCACGATACATCTTTTATACAATAAATTGCCGAGGCCCATTGAAAATCTGCCCCTCCATCTAATTCACAGAGATAATTATTAGTAAAGGGGATATTCTAGTTTGCTTATTATACCCTTTGCAATCTATAGCTACATAATAACAATCAGTATACATCATAAATGTTCATCCTTTTCAACTGCTATATACACCAGAACAAGTCTCCTTGGTATTCTGGACAGCAGACGTGATGACCAGCCATACAAACTTTTTAATAGATCAGTCAATTCAAACAATGCTTTTATAAAGACATGAAAAGTATACATGAAGTTTTGTCTAGTTATTCCCTATATACTGCTGGTTTGAATGCTATAAAAGTTGGTAATTCCACTGTTATTGTTGATATCCATCTTTGGACCAATTAAACTCTGCATTCTTCATTTATGTACAATAAAGGGATCAGCCGTGGCTAATCACCACCACACAATCCTCCGTTTTGGAAAGAAAGAAAGAAAAAAGATACAAAAAGGTTGCTTGCACTTTTCATATTATTCTAGCAATCAAAATAAAACTATTCAGTGCTTGCTGACTAATGCTGCTTGACTCTACTTTCAATATGGATTCAAATACCTGTCTATACATTAAAAAAAAAAGAAGTCATAATGACATTGCAAAGGAAGACTATTTACACCAAGACATATCACTACACCCAATATTTGCAGTTGGCAATGTAAATGACGTTTGGCAAAAGTTGTAGCGTATTATGTCTTTAATGGCAATCTATGCGTCACAAAGGAATATCACCCTATTTTTATAACTTGCTTGTAATGTTCTCTCGATACTTCTTTATACCATTTATCAAAGTCGGAAAAGAAACTCCAAGAAGAAGCGGCATGTGCTAATTTCGTTTACAAATGTCAAGGATTATTATATACTTGGCATTAAAAAAAAAGAGTACAATGGAAACTCGCAGGAAATTTCCAAAGAAGAGGGATTGATTGGATTTATGATGATGAATGAAGATAAGATGGCCAAAATAAAATAAAACAGAACACTGAATGTGACGGTTGGCTTCATACCCTGCGTTCCTCTCGCCATAATTACACAGTTTAATTTATGGCAAATCGAGCTATTGGGCCAACAGCAATTAAACATCAATCTTTTTTTATTTATTTATTTTTATTTTATTTTTGTTGGCAGGGAGGAAAATGGCGGCCCGTTTTCTAGCCGGTCCAGCTCCTTTGTACATCTACTTACTCGGGAGGCCTTGTCCGAACGTACACTTGAAGGGTTATGATCAACCGGAAATACTCCTTGAATATGTATATATGTGTGTATATATATATGTATATATATACATATACATATATATATATAATTCTTCAAGTCTTGGCAGCCATAAAAAGCAAAATGACATATGATTACATGAAACCATAATAGAAATCATATAAAGGTACTCGGAAGGCCGGGCAGATATACAAGGCCTTTGAGACAAAGGTGCTCACATAAGCAATCCTGATACTCATTCTACAAACCATATTTTATATTTAGCATTTTCTTTTCAAGGTTACTCAAAGGGATTCCAAGTTCCGTTTGGCCCTGGTACTTTGGCAAGCTTCTTTAGACTGCCAGACTACAATACGTTGAATAGAGGTATTTTGGCATTCTTGGTCTACAGTATCCTGATCTGGTAGATCTACAACTCAATTTCAATGGCATGTGTGTCCACAAAGTACAAAATAACCATAATTAAAATGGACAACAGACTGGATAACATGTGGTGAATATAATTACTTATTTGCAGAAAATACTATGGCCAAAACAAGCATTTCTTGCCACCAATTGCCCTCAATTGCCCTCAAATCCCTCATGATTGATGTATAATGATCAAGCAGTGCTTTTAGGACAATGTGGCTGAAAGACGTGTATTTATCTATAAATATATGTATATATATATATAAAAGTATGTGGTGTGCTCTTTGGGATCCTTGTTTTCTGCATTTGATCAGACCACCTTTCCCTGTCATTTAAAGTTTTTCTTTTATTTTTCTTTTTGAAGCGGAAAATAACTGTATAAATATTATATACTTTTTTGCAGTTTGTTTAATTCACATCTTTCTTTCAATCACAAATAATAGATTCGCTCCTTACATGTCAATCTGGCCTTCTTCGTATGGCCCACCCAACATGACCGTGGTTCTTGCCAGTCCCACAACCCCTCCAGCAGACTCTATCGTGTCCAGGCATCTCTCCCTGTCTCTCTTTCAGATACCAGCCTTCCAACCTCACAGACGGCATATGAGTATCGAGCCAAATTCAAGAAGCGGAGTACAAAAGAATAGCTCTGTGTGGCCATGCCATCGTTCAGTACTCGTAAGCCATTCAACCTATTTTGCTGCCCTGTTGGAAGGAGACTTTCAAGAGAGCCAAACGTCGACCGCATTCCTTCCTCAGGAACTATCCGACCCTTCTGCCATCAAATGTGCACTTGAATTCATGTATACCCACAAAATACGGCTCTCATGCTCTCCCAAGAAGCATCTCCAATTACTCCAGAATACCTATCTTGTAGCAGACTATCTCGATATTCCTCTTCTCAGAAACGCCCTTTTGGAAGAATGGGAACTCAAATTACACAGCTGGACGTGTAACTGTTCAAGTTGCTCATCAGCTGCTCCTCTTGTACTCCAATTTGCACGCGAATATCCTCATGATGAAGCCCTCGAAAGGATACACCAGAAAATCCGCGTTTTACTCACTCATGACCCTGATAAAGCTCTTTGTGCCTTTTGGACAGAGAAATCATTGGCCAGCCTACTTGAATCAGATAACCAACTCGCTCAATCACTGCACAGGGCCGTCATTGATAGGATCAGTCAGCATAATGCCATTGAATCTCTCTATGCGTGTTTTGTGGCTCAAAAACAGCTGGCAAAAACCGACCCGCCTTTTAGCTGGAGCGAACCTCTTCAGATCACCCTGGCCGCGGCAGAGGCACGAGCAACACAAATAATTGCCAGTCATTTTGATTTTTACTGCTCTAGCTATCCTGCCTTATTGTCCTGCATTGACGGTGTCACCTATTCATTTGACTTTCTTGAATACCTCTTGACCCAGATAATTGAAGACGAGATGGACTGTACAAACGCCGGCGTATTGTACCAAGGCATCGTCCGCGATCTCATGGGAAGACAGGAAGTCGAGAGCCATGAACAAGTCAATTTTATTCTCCAGAGTGCAAAATATCGAATTCTCTGCTTTGTTGCCAGCCAGTTCTCGCAAGTCAAGCAGGCCAATCATCTCTGTAATCTCGATTCTGATATCCTCCAGCAACTAGCCAAAGGTATGTACTCAATACTCTAGTTACATTGAATAACAACTCTCTCTATAGATCTCACGGTCCCACCACGGTCCATTGTGCCCACCTGGCATGCTTCTAACCATTCCAAACAATCCTTTTTTTCCTTTTTGTCTGCCTCTGGTCTTCGTTTCGCACTTCTTCCCCGTCGTTCCTTCCGACCCTCTCCCCCATCGCTTTCTTCTCACCCAAAAACATTTTCGTCCCGTCTGGCTGACTGTTTCAGAAGGCTATGGACAAAGGAGGTCCCAAGACACCGGGCTCCTTACTCTAGATCAACATCGACCTTTTCGGGCCAGAGTCGATCGACATTTAGCTCTCGGTACCAAGAGAAGCTGCGAAAACGTTCCTTTGAGGTCCAACACATATCTGAATTGCCCAGTTGATGATCAATGATCTTCTTTATATCCATTTAACAAGTATATATAGGCCTATACATATAAATTTTTGCTTTCAATCATCTACAAATATATACATATATTCATATCTGCATTCAATTTTCATTTTTCATTTTCCAATTTCCAATTTCTAGACCAACCAACTTGTGTGACAAAGTCCATTGACCTTGTAATCTATTTTCAAGAATAACTAAAAAAAATAAAAAAATAAAAATGTAAAGTGGGCAAGCCCTGCTTCTTGGAATAACCTAGTCTTGTCCTCTCAACAATCGATTGCAACTAGACAAAACATCCTCAAGATCCCTAAATCCAATTCGACTTCTTTAACAATTCTGGTGGAGCCATGGGTTTCCCTAAATAGAAGACGATGAAAAAAAAAGGGCGGGACCAAACCATCGTATCACGCTTCCACTCTCTTTCTCTTTTCTTTCTCTTGCTCGCTCTGCCCAGGACAAGCCTTGATCATCTTCCGTTCCTTTCATCTGTGGTAATCCCACATTCACCCCAATCCCATTCCTTATGAAATTCTCTACTCTCTCACTTGTCGCTCTCGCTCTTCTGGCACCATTGGCTATGGCTGATGCGGATTCAAGTAAAGATCGCCTCGAGTAGATGAGCGTTGCTGATTCTGCTTATAGATTCTACTAGTTGCACTCCGTCTGGATGTGTGGCCAGCTGTGTAGGCTGCACCTCTGACCAAGTGTGCGTCCTTAGCACAATGCCTGCATGCGGTATCTGTCCTGCTTCCAAATGTATGGCCCGTGATTTCCTTGGTGCTTCCTCCTCTGGCTCTGGCAACAGTAACACACCATTGATCGGTGGCTTGGTGGGAGGTTTGCTAGGGGCTGCACTGGTGGTTGCGCTGGGGACCTACGTTGGTCTCCGGTTCAGGAAGACTGGCACGCTCCAACTTCCCCTGTTTGGGAACAAGAAGGACAATGACAAAAAATCGAGTCGACAAGCCATGTCGGGCGTTATTCCTGTGACATATATCCCTCCCTCTTATCATTCTAGTCTGCCACCCGTGCCAGTCCAAGAACCACCCCAGGAGCAGCTCCAGCATCTTCATGACCAACTACGCTCCTCTGTCTACTCCTCCACTGCCGAATACGCACCTGCCAAGCATGAATCCTGGCGCCTCAGTAACCCATTTGCAGACGATCTTGATATCGAACGCTCCAATCGTGATTCCAGTCGACTGTCTCACTTTCTCAGTATCCAGCACTCTGACTTTGGCGATAATGACAGCAATCGTGGGTCGGTAGCCTCGAGTGTTCAGAATCACCAAACGGCTACTGCAGTCCAGGCCATTCAGGTCGTAAGAGCCAAACCTCAAATATTGCGAGTCAACACTGTCCGTGTCAATGATGGTCTTAGTCGCGATGGATCTGTGCGTACGGTGATGACTCGAGAAGACGACAACTTTCTCGGGACTCGTGTCAAGCGATCCAACACACCCATCTACCAAGCTCAAATGAACCCTCCCTCTCCCAAGAACCAAGATCCCTTTACAGACCCTCCCAACCGTCCTCATCCACACACAGACAGCTTGATGTCTGCTCCAGGTGATGGTGAAATTACAATCTTTTGGAGTGGACACACTTGATACAATACAATTGTATTCCTTATCATATATTATTATTATTCCTCAACTTTGCCACTCTTTTTTTTTAATTTTAATTTTATCAAAAAAGTGATTCATCATGGTCATCTTTCATCATTCTATATATTTTATTTATTCCTTGACTTCCTTGCCAGTCTTTTTGATGGCTGCAAGAACCTCCTCACGGGTCAGAGACTCGCTTTCAACAATGACCTGTTGCGTATCGAGATCAATATCAATATTGTCAACACCTATTCATTAAAAAAAAACATTATAAAAAAATAAAAAGGCCAACTTGTAAGCTTTTGGTTTATAAACTTTCTGTGGAAACTTGCCTTGGAGTCTTGAGAGTGCACGGTTGACGGCATTCGAGCAACCAGAGCAGGTCATTACAACGGTGAATGTGTACTTCTGATGATCGAATGGAAGATTAAGCATGGCCAAGCAAGTTCTGAGTATACAGAGGCAGAAAACTTACCATGATTATGATGTGCTGATTAGTCAGGCTGGTATTTCTAAAGAGAGTTGCGAGTGTACAAATGGCCAGCAATTTTATTTGATCCCTTTATGTGTCTAGTCCAGAATCGCGTCTTTTTTGCTGCTGTACGAGTGACCAATCAATTAATAAGCATCCAAATACAGAAGGTGATTATATTGTATGTGCTACATTCTTGTGACACTTATAGAATCATCATATATAGAATAAAAGCAAAACACTTTGGAAGTAATAGAAAGTGCTGGTGTCCAACTGTGGCTATCTACATGGCACATTTGACTCATCGCTTGAGATGCAGCAAAAGTCTGGTTGCTTAGTAACCATTCTAGACTTTTATTTTCTTAAGTCGTGATCCATGATTATATCAAGGTTACAAAGCTTGGCAGATTTAAAAGGCATGAATTAAGCCTTTAAATATTACCCTGAAAAAAAAACATTTAATTATAATGAGAAGAGGTTGAGATTCGTAGGGGGTTTATTATTACCTGTATATTCATATAGTAATATTGACTGTGGGCATAATACAAGACTTTACTAGGACATATTTTCAACCAATTTATTGAAAGCAGAAAATATAAAGGTTTTTAGAATAGAAAAGTCGAATAGAGCCTAATTATTTATGTTGCAAGGGATACAATCTTTAGCCAATTCTGCTTTGGTATTTAATCAAGCCATGATGGTGCTTACTAATACTGATGTACTTGTTGGATTGATTATCCAAGTTGTTCGTTTGCACAGAAAAGCAAAATTGTCTTTATAAAAGTGCTGGATAGCATATTCAATAGGATACATGTTAAAGGGATTGACATGAACCAAGATATTTCTCTTAAACGCCTCTCATGTTGCTGCCAAGGACGATTCAAAAACCTCGGCCATTAAAAATATATATTTTTTACAATTTACTTGAATTATTGGCACAAGAGTCGTCTTAATATTTTGTTCGTTTGCCTTGGTCCAATATTCCATCGTACCAGTTTTGAACAAATATATTGATGATGATGATTATATTCATCCAACATGTGCTTGGTATCCTCTCTATTCTTTGGTATAATAAAAATGCTTTAAAGATGTGTGTTTTTGTTTGGAAAGAGACTCTAGCGATGAACAATATCATGCATTCAAGACCACTATCTTGAATTAGTGTCTATGAGCTAGGATTTCTATAGGTATTTTGTGTGTATGTTGAAGGCCTTTTATTGTTGCTTGGCATAAATTCTCAAGGCTTTTTTATTATTTGGAAAACGTGCAAGTCTTCCATGTTTTGGCTGATCTACAATAGAACCAGTAATTTGGTATCTGTTGATAATATATGTTTCTAGTAACTTCCAACACATGCTCTTGTCAGGATATCTGGTATCAAGCTTATTCCGTTTCTTTTGAACATCGGTAGGTCTTTAATATATTCTGTGTCCCGTACTTCCATCAGGATAAAACATTTCAACTCGAATACTTGTTCAAAATGGTACAAAAATAATCCATAAAATACAACAAATTAAACTGCTTATCATCCGTAAGCGTTTAAACGGTCAATTATTGGAAACCCCCAGACATGTTGCCTCCAAAAACTAATATTAACGTATATACTTTTCCACCAAAAAAAAAAAGAGCACCAGTTTTTTTAGGTATTATCAAAGTTTTTACAAAAGAAGGCTGATATTCTATAATTGCATGGCTTATATTGCCATCAAGTCTTATTATCATTACGGTTCGGATCTAATTGAAATCCCCATGTAAATTACCTTTTCTGGTATCTATTCTGGTAAGCAATACTAGATATTCTCAAAGAAGCGTGCTGTAAATTTATATCTACATTTGAGAAACATCGCCCGATTTCACAGTTGGGTATCCAGTGTATACCTGCTGATTAGACAAAATACGTCTATAATAACCATCGTTCCACAGTGAAAGTGTTGAGCTGTATCATGCTGTTTGTCCTTTTTGTTTTTTTGTCTAATTTGATATTTACCATCAATTGACATATATATATAAAGGTCATGTTGCTGTAACGCTTGCATTACTATTATGGCTAAATAACCCAAACAAACACAGAATGCGCCACCCTGCTTTCACAAAGGGATACTCAAAGGACGCCATAAAGACATTACACGACTTTTCTTTTAATAGTTCATGCAATGCACGACAAAAAAAAGAAAGCTTTTGCAATGAAAATTCTGTGATTTCAAGAGAATTTTAGGATAGTTTGGAAATATATGTATAAAAAGGGCCACTCTTAAAGCACATGGCGTGTAATTTCGTTTGATTTTAAATATAAAGAGAAATGCGTAAAGAACGTATCTAAAGTATTAATCGACCAATGAGCTGTTTATTTAATTTTTTTTTCAAGTAGAATCAAGATACACAATTTGCCACTGCTAGCAACAGAGGTTGGGTATTTGGGTTGATAATTGAGACCTCTCATGGATATTGAACCCGTCAATTGCAATACGATATCCTCCCCTCCCCTAAATAACAATTTACCAATAACCCAGTCATTTAAGCCCATTGTACTCGTTCTTCTTTGGATACAATGCTTTCTAAAGAATATAGTATAGAGAGCTAGTATATACAGAGTCTCAAATACAAATACGAAACGTTAATCTTAGGGGACACCTTAAAAGTACACAATGTTACATAGCCTATTTTCACTGTTCCGGAAAAAAGCTGGAGTGTGACTACTTGGCAGTTGTCCGGCCCACAACCCCTTGTCCCCTTGCCGAACTGGATTCATGTCCCCCAAGATTGCTGGTAGAAAATATAACAAGGCAAAGCAAAAAACATAAAGATGTTGGAAAGGCTGATAAGAGCAAGCAAATGATACAAGAAAGTACAAAGTAGGTTCATAAATTACTTGGATTATAAGCATTGTATATAGTATTCACGTTTTGTTTTATTAGAATAGCAAACAGATACTGGGAACCAGAGAAGATTGACCAGACTAAAAACAAACTACCAATCATCTCATTTGGTTAAAATAAAGGGTCTTGGCTCAAGCGTCATTGATGTTCTTTGGCGATAGCTCAAGTGCAGACAGAGATCTGGCGACCTCTTGCTCGTTTATGTGGATGAATTTCGAACCTCAAAGGTACGAAATGTCGAATCAATTTTGCTTTGTAACCAAAGGTTTTTGTACTGAAATGTCCCTCACAGAAGCCTACGCCGGGTTGAATAGAGTTCTTGCTTGCCAATGTTTTGAAAAACATTTACAAGATTTCAAACAGCATAATCAGCGGCCACAGTCGCCCTCGAGCATTCTGCAGAAGCAATTGATGCTTTTATTTTCACTACATTGCCGTAACGAACACGGTTTCCCTTTTTTTTGGGATTTAGATTTTTACATCTAAAGTCTGTACAAACATCTCCTTTGGTCTCAAAACTATCTTTTTTTTTTGCTTGTACAAAAAAAAAATACTAACCAACTAACATCGTCTCAATTTCAAGTAGAAACACTGTAGGCTTTTGCAATCTGAACACTTTATTTTAGCAAAAAGGAAAAATATTCGATAGACCTTGAAAAGTGCAATTTATATATTTAAAATATATATATATAGTTCTTATTGACTTAGGCGACCAAGATCTTTGCCATCTCTTATGAGTCTGATGCTCTTGAATGTATTGCCATTTTCATCAAGAATCTTGGTTTCTAATGCAGTAGGCGTTTCAAAATCTTTGAATCGTCGACCATCCAGTTCAATAGAGATACCCAATTTTCCTGTTGCGTCTACAACCTATAATGTACAGCTTGGTATTAGAGGGTCTATGTGTGAGGTGAGGTGGTGACTAGGATGATTACCTTTATCGATTTTGAAACAACCACCTTACAAGCACTAAAGTTTCGCTTGTAGATAAACGTATTGTTTTTGCGAATCAGACCCTTGCGACACATATCTTTGAGGGTGATTGCCTTTGACTCGCTATAAAACCTATTGATTAGACAGCGATCTTAGGGGACACGAATCGAGTTGGTAAGGAGCTTATTTTTCTGCTTTCCGGCTTGTACATCTTTGAGGCGATATTTCTCATTTTTCAAATTCTCTCGCCAATATACCTCTCCTCCATAGGAAGTAAGACATGCAGCGATCTTACGGGCACGACGTTTCGGCTCTACCGGACTCTTCGAAAGCGACTTGCCAACCAACCGCAATACGGGCTCGGCGCAAGAATATGGAAACAAGAGCCGTCATCCTCAAGGCTCTCCACACTCTCCACAAAGGTAAGGAGTCAACTCAATATCCGCCAAATCAAAAAAAAAATAACTTCTTTAACTCTCTCATTGTGTTATATCCACTTTTGCTTAACAAGTTGCGTCCGACAATAAAAAATAAAAGTGTCTATTAAAAAATATGTTTAGTACTCTGTAGAAGCATCACCTGCCTCCTTCACTTTGGCTATACAATTTGACATTGACATGCAATGTCTATTGCATACTTTGATAGATACATTTGGGGATTCAGTATTTTTAATACTCTATTTTAGGAATATAAATTTTCCAAAATATTGGGCTTTGATATGTCTTTTTAACTTTACTATGTAGCCAATAATATATTAGCATTAAATAAATAGTATATGCGGTCCTATAAATATACAGATAAAGTACAGTTGATTGGTTATTTTAACAGCAAGTTGGTAAAATGATCTTGGCTATTAGTAAAAAAAATAATCTCCAAATGTCTCTAAAGCATAGGTTTCTTTTATAGGTATATTTGCACAGACCAATTAGTTGCTTTTTCAGTGGATTATTGATAATTCATGTGTCGAAATAAATTTCTAACAGGAAAGTTAACAGTAATTTTGACGCATAAAGTGTAAAGAAGTATTAACAGCCAAAATGTATCACAATCGAGTGAATAATCTTGTGACTCTCTTTACATTGTGTCTTATGGTGGAGAGCACCTTGAACTACTCTATGAAAAAGGATATTGATTTTTTTTTGTCCAATTGGCAAGGAAAGTACCGTACACCTTTTGCACATATCGATTGAATATATTTTTCTATATTTTCATATCGTATGTCTTTTTTTTTGTTGTTCTTTTTTAAGGTTATTGTTACCATTACAAAGTCAGATGGTAGATTTCATCTATGGATCTAGCCGGTGGAATATAGACTTTGTTTCTTCTTGTGCGCCAATGTACCTGTGCTTTTGACGATCCCAAATGGTTAATTGAATACTTGATTATGTCTTCAAGTCAGCTTTCCATATGACCAACTATGGCGAGCATTGTACCAGTCTCTCATCTTTTGTGTAACAACGTTCGTTGTGCAATTATGCAGTGCTAGTGAAAAAGTATCTTTTAAAAATAATAATAATAATAATAAGATGCCAATGAGGGTATATGATATCAATAATTGATAAAGATCTATGGATAGCGTACCCAATTTACTCTCGCCTCAAAGCTCCTCCTAATCCTAGTCCTGTACGCACAAGCACTGTCTAGGGGGAAAAAAGGCGCGCCATATTATGTGATTTACGTTAATCAGATCAAATGTCAAGGTTTTCGACTAGTTACGGGATACAATATAGATGAATCATTAGTTTTTATTATTATTGTTATTATTATTACACTTGTATAATAAGGATTAAATATTCTAGATCAAGTTTGACATTGTACAAACAATTTGTGCTAAACTGTACATTGTTTTAGGCAATAGGCATGTGGTTTGCTCCAATGGCTTACAAGTGTCCAGGAAATGTGTGTATCTATAATAGCGATTATTCATACAAATCAGTTGATAAATCGAATATTTCATAACGCTGGGGTTAAAGAGCCATGGTCTAAAGGGCGAAAAAGAAAGATGAATACAAAGACAAACAATAACATAATTTAGCATACGATATTTTATTAATCCTAAAATTATTCCCCAAAGCACAAAATGACCGATGCCCGTAAATGGAATAATATGCACCCAAAGGAATAATTGTGCGTGTTCAACAAGCAGCTTGTTATCAGTGGTGCTAGTTGGATCATTTAGATTCAAAAGATAGATAGAAAAATAAGAGACTAGGATTACAATTGTCTTTGGTGTCAAGTAGTGTCTAGCACCGACTTTACTCTTTTGTAAATGTAAAACAACGCTGGTGCCCCTTGTCTCTCATTATAATTTCATTACAGCGTTTTAATTCATTTGGGTTTTGGATAATGGCTCTTGGTTTTCTCATCTTGGTCTTGATAATCCACAAGTGTCCTTGTGCACTATTTTGTATAGGTGCCAATAGCAATTTACACTACCTTGTAGCAAAGACTCTGATTGACAGTTTCAGCCAGAAACAAAAATTCCAAGCGAAACTATGGTCATAATCGTCTTGTTTTACGTGTCTTTAAGATATATCAATGGCCCAAAGGTACCCCAGAACGAACTCCAGATCATACTAGTCTTGGGCTGCTTTGCTTCAGGCCCAATGTCCTTTTTTTTCTTTTTACATCTTTTTACCACTTGGACACCATCATTACTAGACTCATTAGACCAATTAACATCTTATTGATCATTTGTCCAATTGACATTTCTTGGCTCATTACATCTGTTTTGGTTCTCTCTCTTTGTCTCTCTGTCTATCTGTCAAGGATGGCTTATGAATTGAAATATAAGAACCAAGGCCAAAGTTCTTTGAGGCAACTGATTACTGTTGCTTTACCGAAAAGGATCATCACATTCAATGCCAATACCACCTAAATGCAATCGGCAAATGAATTCTTTTGTTTTGAATTCACAGAGTGTCTCTCGGACATAATGTCAATCCATTGGCCATAGATACTCTTACTTTAATTCCACAACAGTAGCCAACAAAGATCGGCTGGTGCAAATACACACACACATGTATATATATATATATATAAATGATTCTAGGCCTGCACCAGACTCAACATATCCTTTTGATAAAGACGACATGGCTTTGTCTGATTAATTAATCGAGCATTACCTCAAAAGTACTTGTGAATACACTGTTATTTTTACAGAATCAGATAAAGATGTCTCGAAATTGATTATAAATGAAACTTTTGCTGCTTCATGTTTTAATCCCCAACAGAAGAAAACAGACCAGTTATCTGATTTTTGGCTGTTTGTCTTGATGGTAAAGCATCTTTGAATTCTTATTATTGATCAACTGAGGAACTATGGTTACCCATTAAAACCGGGCTTTCTTTGTAATCTCCTTGGGTTTATTGTCCTTTTTGCTGTTTCCAAGCCTACCGAATGATCAATGGCTCTAGCAAGTTTTCCGAGGATTAGAATCAGATTAATCTTTTTCCGAGCGTTATCGGACATGTGCTGTTTGAGATGCATTTCCTCTGAAACTGACTCGAAGGTTAAAGCTGTTCTATAATTGGTAGATATCACATTTTTCTTTTGTGCTCCTAGGAACCAAAAAAAATTATGGTTTCTATAGCAACGGACAAAGAGATGCCTGTACGATAGAATACAAATTGGGTTTATATATATATATGTATGTATGTATATAATCTAGTTTAAATGGCTCTAGTGTCTATTATGGAGGACAGACCCAAACGATGTGGACTGGCTGGTTTACAAACCCTTGACAAAATACATTGGCTATCAATTGGGCAATTGAGTTTTACACGTGCCCAAGGTTGTTTAAATAAGTGGGCGGATATTTTCAACACTCCCTATGAAGCACAGGATTCATATATAATCTTTTATTGTTCTGCATCATTCGATATTATTCATTTTGAATTCACACAAGAAACTCTTTATTTCCAGAATCAAGAATTTAATATTAATCTGATTATCCACCATTGCTATTCTAATGCCAAGAAATTCTTTTTGTCATTTTTCTTTTTAGCCGAGCTGAGTATTCAGAAACTGACAGGAACACAGTTTGTATCGGGCTCCTAATGGCTGAGTATTCAATCGAATAAAAGGGTAAAATCTGATAACAACAAACAAATGAAAGAATTTTTTTTGAAACCTTAGATGATCATGGAGAACTTTTTTGATCGAAATCTATAATGATACTAAATAGGACATTGTGCCATTGGAATAATTCTCTTTTTGTATAATAATAAGAAAATCACAAATACAGGTAAAAACCGCCCTTGTACAGGAAACCTTGATCTGAACATTGTCTTACATGGCACAAAGGCCAGGGTGTTTCGGTAAATCTGGGTCTCATTGAGCCATTTGGTCAAGCCATGTCAAAATAAATGAGATGTTGCCATGGATACTCTGATAATCCGCAGCCAGGATCTGATAACATTGTACTCTTTTAGATAATCAACAGAGGACCCCACAAGCCAATGATTATTTTTAGGACGCCAAAATATATCATCCTTTAAGAACAATTCATTTTTAGCTATTCGGATTAAGTATTTTATACAATAGTAATAATATCAGAAATAGCACTCCGGGGTTCAAACCCCTTTTTTTATGATTCTTGTAAATAATAGAACACTGGGAAGCCAGCAGTTGTACTATCCAGCCAGGCCATATAGGTTTAATTTGTCTTTAGATGGAGTAGTAGTGGAACCCCAAAAGTGCCTTGTGTGTAAAAAGGTTAATTTCAAAACATTTAATCGTATGCTCTCATGCGATTATAGTCAGTGATCTCAATCTAGAGTAACCATCAAACGGAGCAAGAGGTATATTAATATATAATATATCTTGCAATCAGTGGACTATGAAATATTCATATATCTGATCAAGATATTATAAAGTAACAATCGGCTCCAAAACGACTGGCTCGCAAAAACAGAGGGCGGGTTTAATAGTGAAAATAAGAATATGTTTATTTATTTTATATATTATATTATGTAAATGATAGAAAAGAGTAAATGGTACAAGTAAAAGTATAGCTGCTAGAGATCAGACCTTGTTTTGGCTCTGGGGAATCTTTTCTACAATAACACCATTCTCGCTATTGGTTTCACTAGATTCCTGGAGGACAATCTCTCCGTCTTTGTTCAAGAGCTTCTTGACTCCCTCGAGAGCATCGTCGCCGTTACGCCATTCGCCGCTCAAGGCTCTTCTGATGGCTGCACGTCTGTCCTTGTAGTAAGAGTGGACCAAGAGACCAGCAACAAGAACCCAGTAGAGACAGTAGCTGATAATAGTACCCAGGGTAGCAACGTTGTTCCATCCGAGAATGGCATTGAAAATCTGCCTGTAAAGATATGACTGTCAGTCAATATGACGAGACATTAATTGAGCATTTTTTGGACTTACCATCCACCATTTGAATCAGTCAGGATCTCAGGGTTTCCCCAAGACACATGCCATACAGAGGTAGACACTCTGTAGCCGATTACCGAGCCACTCTCTTCGGCTACTT
The DNA here is from genome assembly GCA_022702545.1 of Phycomyces nitens. Classification (NCBI taxonomy): domain Eukaryota; kingdom Fungi; phylum Mucoromycota; class Mucoromycetes; order Mucorales; family Phycomycetaceae; genus Phycomyces; species Phycomyces nitens. Next base: position 3,582,929 of record JAHRBC010000006.1, on the reverse strand, counting down.
CTCCGCCAATGATACCGTTCCATGCATTCTGTTCAAAGAAACCAATTGACTTGGCCATCAGACCAGCGGCCACAAGGTACAAAATTACGGTCGAGATGATAAAGAACCAACGGAGCTTAAGGAGAGAACCACCACGATAGATAATCAGACCAACGAGACAGCCACAGAGGAAGCCCATGATGGCAGCAATTGGGATCGACTTTCCTGGGATGCTCAAGGAGACCTAGGATGATATACAGATATGTATCATTTAGAAGAAGAAAATAAAATTAAATAAATAAAATAGCTGTACTTACACCACCAATGAACACAATTGCTTCGAGACCTTCTCTGAGAACAGTGATAAATGGCAAGATAAAGAATGAATAGCGCTGCATCTTTTCCTTGAATGTCGTCTTTTCAATCTTGTTGTTTTCCATGGCAAGTGCAAGCTTAACCTTCCATTTCTCTTGCATACGCTCGGTCTTTAGCATGGCCAGACCCATGGCAGTAATGAGGATTGTAGCAACAAGAGAAAACACGCCTTCCCAGATATATTCAGAATTTCCCCACAGATTGTTCAGGACAGTGTACCAGACAGCAATGAATGCAGCACCAATGCAAAGACAAATGAAAAGACCAGAGGCGGCGCCAATCCAAACGTGTTTTCTCAGACGTTTGAAGATAGGCGTGTCCTTTTCAAACATCTTTTGCAAGAAGGAGAGCAGGACGGAGACAATGATGGAAGCCTCCGTAGTCTCTCTAAAGATGATAAAGAAGATTGGAACACTAAAGAGATCTTGCGACATGGTGCCGAGGATCAAGTAAGAGAAAGAGAAAGAGAAGATTTGATGATTCAAAAAACAAAAAAAAACAAAGACAAATTTTGAACAGGTATTTTTAAATATGGTATGAAAATGTGGTTTAGATCCACGAAAGCGACTTGCTCCGGGGAGCCAGTCGGTTTGTGCTCACAAACTGTGTGAATAGTTGTGTTACTTGTACAAGACATGCAAAAGAAAAAACAAAAAACAAATTGTGTTCATCGTGATTCCGAGCCAATAACTCGTAAGAGAAGCTTTATCAGATTTATTTGGGGATGAATATGCCTCAGAATGGTAAATCTGACAAAGAGATCCGACCTCTCTATAGACGGCGACTGATGATGGGAAAACGGCGTCGTATGATTTGGACCAACGAGGACTAGGGCGTTACTTCTGCCATTCAATAAATATAAATATAATAATAAAATATATATATCTTCTTTATCGTGTCTGGACCAATTCATGGGTATCCCTGTAAAACCTAGCATAGGTTACTCAACCTGATTATCATTCCCGGGTCTATTAAGATCTGATAATTCCCGCTCACAAGTCCTTCCATTCATCGACCACACTCCTCTTCTTGCGCGCAACCTAAAATATTAAATATTATTATTATTTTTAAAAAAAACTTTTTTTTTTGATAAATCATACAAACACTACAAAAATATATATAGCCAAATCAACCTCTTTTCTTTCTCTTCTTTATCAATTTTCTCAAAACCTCTTTATTTACTCACAGACACACATTAATCTCCATGCGTTTCCTGGAGACTTGTTTGGCTACAATTGCTGCAGCAAGCCTAGTCAGTGCTGCTCGCGTCGAACTAGACTGGGTTGTTGGATATACAACTGCAAACCCTGATGGTCTTTTTGAGCGCCGAGTAATCGGTATCAATGGTGAATGGCCGTAAGTTGAATCAAGTCTGTTGGCCAAAACCCAAATCCAACACTTACACTTACACTTACACTTACCACTTACACTTATACAACCTCTAGACCAAAGCAAGTCGATGCTACCCTTGGTGATGTGTTGGTTATCAATGTCCACAATGAATTGGATGAGCCTACTGCTCTCCATTCCCACGGAATGTTCCAAAACAATACCAATTACATGGATGGGCCATCAATGGTTACTCAATGGTAAATAATACGCTTCAACATGTCCTGGCCCATCTAACCTGCTATTTCATACTTAGCCCTATTCCTGCTGGCATGAACTTTACCTATGAATTCCCAATTGCCCAGACTGGTACCTTTTGGATGCACAGTCATTTTATGGTAAGTAATAAAAGATGACATGATGGGATTACTCATGGGTTTTCTTAGGGTCAATATGCCGATGGATTTAGAATGCCATTGATCCTCCACAACCCCAAAGAGGCCTATGCCTATGATGAAGACATTACTCTTCCAATGGCAGGTAAATTTTTGCCACCAAGCTCTTCAAGAGCCAATAGCTGACGAGGGATTATTCTATATAGATTGGTATCATGATCAAAGTGCCAACAACCTAAAGACCTTTATGAGTGAAAACAACCCAACTGGTGCAGAACCTGTGCCTGGTAAGTCTTTATAGCCCCATTTTTCTTTTTCTGTTTTTAAAAAGAAGAAGAAGAAGTAATAGTAGTAGTCTAATGTTTGCAATTCTTTTAGAATCTGGTCTGATTATGGACAATGTCAACTCGAGTCTCACATTTGTGCCCGGAAAGACCTATCGTCTTCGTTTGATCAACATGTCTGCCTTTTCAATGTTCTACTTTAGTATTGATGGCCATGACCTGGATATTATTGAAACCGATGGTGTAAGTTTGCCTTGGTCTCTACCTGGACCCAAAATGCTGATCAACTGCTCTACAGATCGATACCCAGCGCACTACTGTCAAGAGTGTGTACCTGACTGCTGCCCAGCGTATCTCTGTCCTAGTCACAGCAAAGAACTCGACCAATCTAAACTACTACATGCACGCTGATATGAATACAGACATGTTTGATACCATTCCAGAAAACCTACAGTCCAGTAAGTCATCAATTATCCCAAGGCTTCTTATTTACTCTATACTCTAGATCTGACTGCACCAATCTACTATGACCGGTCTATCACTGAATTTGCTCCTAGTGAGGATGTTGGCATGGGAAGTGAATTTGATGACATTGTCATTCCTTCGCTTGAAGTCATGACTGCCGTCTCTCCCGACCAGCAGCTGAACTTGACCTTTGACTTCCAGGTCTATACTGATGGAATCAACCGTGGTGCATTCAACAATGTCCCCTACATCTCTCCCAAGGTCCCTGTCCTCAACACTCTCTTGACCATGGGTAACCTTTCGCATGAACCCGAGGTCTATGGCCGCCACTCTGTACCTTTTGTCCTTGACCATCTGAACATGATTGAAGTTGTTCTTAACAATGCCGATGCTGGTGCCCATCCTTGTAAGTAATGTTAATCGTTTTTTTTACATGTCTCTAATCACCAGAATCCCCCTTGGCTTGTAGTCCATTTGCACGGCCATGTGTTTCAGATCGTCGCCCGTGGCCCTGGTATTTATGATGGCACCAACAAGGACATCAAATGGTACCTTGACAATCCCAACCGAAGAGACACTGTGCTGGTTCCTGCCGAGAGTTTCACCATCATTCGCTTCAGAGCCGACAACCCTGGTATCTGGATCTTCCATTGTCACATTGAATGGCATCTGGAGACTGGCCTGGCTGCCATCTTTGTTGAAGCCCCAGACATCGCTCAACAGCGCATGACACTTCCTCAATCATTCAACGATCTGTGTGCTGCTGGCAATATTCCCTACTCTGGAAACGCTGCCGGTAAGCAGGGACTTGATCTCAAGGGTGCCCCAAGTGGGGTCGATATAATCTTTGATGGTTTCACTGCTTCTGGCAAGGGTGCCATGGCTGGCTGTATTCTTTCTGCGATCTTGGGTATTGCTTCCATTGTCTGGTTTGCCCACAGTGATCCCGAGGCAAGGGGACGCGAGATCATTGCTGCCAAGATGAGAGAAGAACAGCAGGATTAAAATAACAGCATTAATAACAATAATAATACCTTTCTATTACCCATAATATATTTTGTACGTTCACTTTTTTTCATTTTATTTTATTTTTACCTTGAAATATACATATAAACTCTTTTTTTCTTTAAAAAACAAACAATGATATATACAAGATTGCAACTGTAGACATTTAACCGTGAGCAACACGAGAGTCTAGATGGTGTGTGTGTGTGTATGTGTTTTAAAAATGATACAATCTTTTTGCGGTTGTTGTGAATGGGAAATTTGCCCAAATAGAGGTTTTAAAGCTAGTCTTTAAACTTTAAAGCCGGGTAAAAATATAGACATCGTTACCCATACACAAGAGTCAATGATATAGTTTGCATGGTACTCCCAAATAACAGCCCTGGACAATTTCGTCATATCAATTGTTTATAGATGGCAAAAAGATGAGATATGAATTGTGCAAATATATATATATAAATAAATATATAATCTTGATTATTTTAAGTGTATAAGAATGCTAGAGATAATAATATGTCATCCAAGAAAGTGGCTCCTACATATCTTTCTTCACATCACCAACTTTGCGAATCAAAGACCGTCTTGCACGCTTGGGGGAAGGAGCAATGTCAGTCTGGGCAAGATTGGATTTCCTTACTGCCCTTGGTTTCTCCTTTACGTCTACTTTCTTTACTCTGGGACTTGACTTTTCAGACGGAAGAGGCATGTTGGTGTCCACGCCATATGCCCAATTAAATGCTTTCAGAACATCCTCAAGTTCTTTGTTAACAGAATAGCCGTTTCTCTTAAACTCTGATAAATCACTTCGACAGGAAAAGCAACTGACAAAATCTTTTTGTTCAAGACACTTTAAGCAGCAAATATGTCCACAGGGTGTAGTGACAGGGTCCTAGTGCGCATTCAGATCATAATTATTTTTCATCTAGTTGAACCCCAAACACACAACCTCTTGTACTTTACCTTGATGGGGAAAGCGCAAGCACCGCTGGAACATACAATACTGCTTGAGAAGAGATTGTGAAGGAACTCATATTCTGACCAGAACTCCATCTTTCTTAAATCATCCCATACTCTCTTATCAGCCTTGTCTTTGGCTATAAGTGCTTCAATATGTTCTGGGATTTTATAGAGTACCAACTTTTCTATTTTGTCAGTATCCTGGGCAATCAGACGAACACCGTGCTGATCAACGATACGTTTACCAGCCTCTGTCCATGGTGCTGGTTCAGTGTCATCTCTACGGAACAGATATCTCCACACACGATGTCCACTCTTTCCTAAACACCAAAACAACCAGCAATCAGCAATCAGCAAGATAAAGTCTCGCTGGCATCTCAGTCATTAACCTGTATCTGGCCAGTATTTAACAATCTTGTATAATCCATCATAACGCACGCCTGACTCTGGAGCATACTCTGGATTGTGTTTGGCAAGGTTGGAGGTACGGCAGACTCTTATGGGCCGGCTCTTGGTCCAGTCTTCTGCTTCAGCACCAACCGTACTGTCAATCTTGGCAGCACAAGTCTTTGCCAATGCAAGATTGAATCTGGTCAACTCCTGGTCTCCACAATGATCTCCCAGACGCTTGTTTCCCTCCAAATCACGGCCACCACTTCCAGTATAAAAGAACTCTTCACCATTATCCTTGTCGTCCTCATAACCTCCAGAGAGCACAACAGAAACAGCACCTGACTTTGTGGCCCCAGAGATGCCCCCAACTGGAGATCTATATCAGCAGTTTGGATGATACATATTTTGCTGGATAATTGATTATTATTGGTTTACCTATGGATTCCCCATTCGCTGCACTTCATACGGTATGTCCATGATTGTCCGCATCGAATGCCAGGTATATGGCCAACATGGGTCTTTGGCACTAAAAAAGACCATAAAATGATTAATTTGGATCCAGGATTGAAAGGTAGAACATACCCACTATGCATTCAGAGTCTCTTCCAGAACATGAAACACCACCACCCCACTTCTTCGTTTGTTTTGCGGCATTAGACTTTGCGGCCTTTGTGTTGCGGATATCAACACTTTTTCCTGCTCCTACAACAGCATCAACATCTGTATTGATACACTCAGGGCAGTACCTATATAATGATCTTAGTAACTATAATAAGTCCAAGGAGCTTTACTCACCAGTCGTCTTCTTTGGGTTCCTCGGTCAAACCAGCACACTCGATATGCCAGTATTCCTCGCACTGATCGCAAATCTAAGGTACATACATTTCAGCATGATAAAAATTAAAACATTAAAAAAAAATCACAAGTGGCGCTAATCAATCATTGTACTTGCCAGTGGATTGCCAGATTTCAATAGACACTTTTTGCAGCCACACTCGTTACACTCTAGTTTGGTGTCGTCGTTGCAACATGTCTTGCACGCATAGGGCTCGATTTCTTTATTTGCAGTATCAGACGGACCTGAATCCTCAGGTTGGTCTTGTGGATTTTCTTGTGGGATGGCCTGTGGAGTTGTCTGTGGGCTAACAGAGGTCTCTCTGGATACCGGTTCGGGTATCTCGGTCTGATCAGCACTCTTGTCTTTCAAATGAAGAATCACTTGGGAATTGTTCCTGATTTTGTAGGTTACAAAGAGAGTAGCCGGAGATCCATCTGCGCAATTGTCCTCGAGCTAATCGAAATGAAAAAAAGAAAGATTGTCATTAGAGCAGTGATCTTTGGATCTAATGTGTCTATACATGCCACTTTTCCCAATGCAATAAGACGGAATGAATGAAGGTCCAATGCAAACTTTTTGGCAATAAGCTTGCGAACTGCAGACACCTTTTCATTCACGGTTACATCCAAAATGTTCTTTTTTGGATTATGAAATGGTACAAAGAGAGTGATTGCCATTGTATAAAGAGCAAGAAGTTTTTTTTTCCTTCTTTTCTCCTTTTTTACTACATTTCTTATACTTGCAATGGTTTATATTTACTGGAGTTTTAATTACCAAAATAAATTTACAATAGAAAAAAAAAGCAAGTCGTATTGCCAGCTTTTTTTAAAAATTAATAATAATAATAAAAATAAAGAATTATGTACCTTGGAAAACGTCAAGGTCAAAAACGACAATATAATTTGGTTGTACCTCTTGGCTCATAAAATACAGTGTGTGGTCTAGAAGCATCAAGGCCATGTTCAGTAATTTATAAAGGGTGGAAATTAAAGAGTGCTTTGTACAATACCCCTGAATAATAATCATTAATAATAATAATCATTAATAATAATAATAATATATATATATATAAAGGCAATTCTCGAAGCATCTTTATTCACACTCTAAATTGCTCTTTACGCTTTTGGCTATAAACAGTTTATTTAGAAAATACTGGCGAGTTATCAACATGGCCAATAAATATGATAATATTGTTCGTGGCTGATTTATTTAAATATGAATATCAAGATATATGCTATGGAATTATGTTTGTTTTTCTTTCAATAATAAAAGGTTAATTAGGAGATAATTGCTGTCTGTTTGGCTAAAATGCATTTACTGGTCATGTCATCATGGACTGGTGTTCCATGTTATTACTGTAGCCATTCATGGACGGTTCATTGATAGAGTCATTACATAGCACTTGTGACTTCTTGTGAAAGAGTGTCTTGAGCATCTTCTTCATGGCCGGCTTTGATTCTCCCAAAAAAGAAGTCTGGGACCGGCCCGAATTGTTTGTGTTTGTTGACATTGAAGACATAAACGACGTCTTGGACGTCATGCGTACATTTGGAGGTCTCTCTAGACCAAACTTGCCTCCAAGACTATTGACTTTTTTCTCTACAATCATGCTTGTCCGTGTGTCTTCATAGCACTCGGCACACAGCAGATCATTTGTACGCACCTTATCAGGCATGGGCCATTCCAGTTTAAGGACATTGCAACGGGCACACACAAATTCGGCCTTGAGACCAGTTCCCCATCGTTCTTCGCCCTGGCGCTCACATTCGCCATAGTTTAGGCAGGCCAGCCGAAACACCCTGATCCATTCGTCTCTCTCCTGCTGGAGTTTGGGTGATTTGGATTTCTTTTCTGATTGGCCAAACAGAGCCGTCATTTGTTTGGTGCATTCAATCAAGATATGCGCTTGGCAGGTATCAAATTCTGCCCAGAACTGGCGTCCCTTTGTTAGATGGCCTAGCATGTCTTCAGACTCTCGAATGTCTTGTTCGATAATATCGCGTTTTCTCGTGTCTTGTTCAAACTCAGACTGGCGCAACTTTTGTTCCTTGGCCGTGTCGCGGATTGTTGCCTGACACTCCTCGATAGCACTCCTGATTTTGCATACTTGGTCTTCAGCAAACGCATTCTTGTCACTTGCTCGTTTGTACTTGTTCTCAAACTGTCTAGAGACCAGAGGTACAAAGTAAAAGTGGTTGTATTGCTGTTCTCGTTTTGACTTTTTGTTCTGACGTTGTTGGGCATAATTCCTGGCCTGGTCCAGCACCTGCTCATGCTCAGCCATCTCCCGTTCGGATACTCGGCGAGTCTGCTGCAGAATGGCTAGGGCGTGGGTCAGGCCAGCCAGACTGACCTCTAGGCCTGTCAGGTCCTGTCTGGCGGCATAAATCTTGGCTTTATAATGACGGTCAAGGCAGTCGGCAGTGATATCGTAGGCGAGCATCTTTTTTTGGCGAGCCTTGACGGTGTGCTGGATGTCCTGGAGGGCTTGGAGGGCAATCTTGCGTGCGTCAGAGGGACTGTGGCTTTTGGCCTCGCCGACTATTCTGCCAGTCGACACAAGGCCAATGATTGCGTCTGCTTTTTCAGAATCAATCGTGTGGGGGTTCATGGTGGATATGGAAGAAGAAGAGAAAGAAAGGGAAATTGCAAGATTAAATATAGACGGGCTGGTTGCCAAGACAGAAAACAATGCCTTTTTCTGGACATCGGAATCTAAAACACTCGACGTTCAAGTTTGGCTTTACAAATAATAATCATAATAATCATAATCATAATAGTAATATATGGATCGACACGATCAAACAAGTAGTGGGTGGAGCATCGGAGAATATCTCTAGAGAGCTTGCCAGCATATTGGAAACCCAAGCAGATCTTGATGCTTATAGCCATGAAAAATGCCAATATTTTATGTCGATTGATTGTTTAAAGCTCTCTTTTTTTTCATTATCATTATCATTATTGATATTAATATTACTGTTATTACTATTATTACAATTACTATTATTCTCTAGTAAACCACACCTAATTCCTAGATCAATTACGTCCACCAATGGCCTGTCTTTACAGCTGCCCTTATCAATTGGATTGCTTGATTCTCAAACCAACCAAGCTCAACTAATATCCATCTATCCATCTTTCCATCCCACATCACTCATGGCAGCAAATGACGCTGTTTGGCCTGGCTGATAATGCTATCCACAATCTGTTTCACAGAAAAACCAATATCAGCCACAATCACACGCTCCTTCGTTGAGTCTGGTTCTTCCAATGTCTGGAGCTGGGACTGCAGCATGCCTGGCTTCATAAAGTGGTTCTGGCGGCTGGCGATTCGAGTGGCCAGCAGTTCTGGGCTGCCTTTGAGATAGCAAAAGGTGACTGTAGCCAGAGAACTAGGTATGTCGGACAAAATGTCTCGATAGACCTTTCGAAGTGAAGAGCAAGTCACAATGGTTCCATTCTGGCTGGCATCTGTGCTGTGCTGTGCCTGTCGTTCCTGGGCCTGTAGGAGTAGTTTATCACGAATGGAACGCAGCCATGGGAAGCGATCTTCATCAGTCAGGGGGTAGCCTATCGAGACAGTCAGCAAGGCCAACAAATCAGCCATATTTACCTTGAGCCATCTTTTGTACGTTGGAGGCAGGGTGAAGTTCATCGCCTTCTATGAACCTGAACCCAAGACGAGACTGGAGTTCTTGGGCTACACTCGACTTTCCACAGCCAGCTGTGCCCATTACAATGAATATCTGCATAGGATCCATATGGTTTGTGAATATATATTTTTAAGAAAATAAAGCAGTAGAAAGAGCAGGGCAAAACTCTAGTTGAAAAATAAAATAAATGATATTCTGGAATATTAAAATTGACAAACCGCCACGGGGGAAAAGTTTTATTCTTGTTTATATTATTCTGGCCATTTCTTATTGCAACCATGGTGATTAACTCTATCTTTTATATATGTATATACCATTTAATGATGTACATAAATTGGTCCAAGGCATCTCTGGCTACCTATTCTCATGTTTTCATGTCTTCATGTTTTCATTTGTAAAAATAATAGTAGAAAATACCAAATGTTTGCTATATAAACTTCCGCTTTTCCCGTATCTCCCGCTTTTCATTTTTGGGAAATTCCATGGGGTTATCCTTATCCAATGCTTGAAGAAGGGCCATAATAATCCAGCAAAGAGCGCCCTGTGTCTTCCAGCCGTCTCTTTGATACTCCATTGGCCTTGGACCCATGTCTATAGAAAGAGTCTTGAATACCAGATATCTAGGCATCATGGCTTACTTTTTGGTTATTCTTGCCGGTTGCTCTCTTTTATAATGTCTGAGGATCTCCCCCACTTTAATTTTACTCAGGCATTCATCGACATGGTTATTGAACTCTAGATTGTCCAAGTTTAAGCTACGGCTACATACAGGACATACAGGCCAGGGTTCCTCTTCCATTTGCACTTGCACTTGTTCCATGTCTTCTAATGGGTTCACTTTTATTGTGCTATCATTTGGATTATCTGCAATCATGTCCCTGATCTGGTCGGGTTGACCTTTTGCCAAGAAATACTACGAGGCATTTAGAAAAAAATAGTTTTTTTTTAAAAAATATCAGAGTGTACCTTTTTTACTCCATTTTCATTCACCAAGGGCTGTAGAGCAGACATCCGAATTCCCATCAATCGAAGACTCACTGGCAATTCTTTGAAGAGTAACTAATTGGACCAATATACTTGAATACGTTTTTTTTTTACATATATATATGCTATGCACCACCATACCTCTGTTGCTATACGTGCAATATCCTCCGCACTTGAAATACAAAAGGGTATCGTTTTGGACCTTACACGTAGCTCAAATGAGGCCAGCTTGAGTTTGATGCCAATAGTCTTGCCCTAGACTCAACCCATTAGATAATTGGATTGCACAAGACTAGAGGTACCTTTATGCCAGCGTCAGCAAGGTCTTTGGCCAGTAGCTGGGATAGCTCCTCGACTTTGCAAATAAGATCTCCAGGTGCTGATAATGTATCAAACGTTCTATGCAACATTATAAATTAAGCATACTTGTCGTAAAGGCTCCCAGTTTTGTTCTTCACCTCTCTACACTGATACTCTTTCGAGTAGTGCTAGACTTTACGACGGTTGATCCAAGGCCAAGATATGCCTGAAGCATAAATTTTAAACTTATTGGACTCAACAGCTTGTACAAAAGCGCCCGTTTGTCGTAAATATCAGCACACATCTTGACTCCCAAGGAGTCCAAGACACGCTCGGTTACTCTTCCAACACCAAAAATCTAATTGGATCGTTTGAAATCTCGACTATAAAAACCCAAAAGTCTGGCTTCTTTATCTACCTTTCGAATTGGCAAAGTGGCCATAAAATCCATCACGGCCTTTCGCTCGTTGGACAGCAGGAATTGTCCGTTTGGTTTCTGGAAATCACTGCAAATCTTTGCAAGTAGCTTGTTGGGTGCAATACCAGCACTTGCTGTCAATTGAGTCGTCTCAAATATCTCGGCCCGGATCTGCTGGACTAGTTCTGATGCGGTCATTGGGCTTGTTTCCAAGTACTATAATCAAACAAAGGATCAAGATTTGGATCTTGATATCCTAATCTTCTTTTTTGGTTTGTTATATAAACTTGCCTTTGTAAGGTTAAGATAGGCCTAATTATCCGTGTATGATTAATAAATGTCTACCAGCAAATCTCCTAGACTTGCCTCGTCTAAACTCATGGGACAAAAGTCGGGATCATATCTAGCAAACACGGCTCGGACCTTGTCAGAAGCAGCCTGATATTTTGGAAACTTATGTGGCAGAATGCATAGATCAGGACAAAGCTTGAGAGCAATGAATCCGGGCATTGCACTACGCACACCAAATGTCCTGGCTACATAGTTGCTTGTAGACAGCATGTCATTAGATCCAACTGCCATTGGTTTGTCTTTCCACTCTGGGGCCTCGAGTTCTTCCACTGAGGCGTAAAAGGCATCCATATCCACATGGCAGATAGTTTGGGAGAGATCTCTACTTTCTTCAAACTCTCTCATCTAAATGCATTTGAGAGTTGAGATGTTTGATTTATCAAAGCAAATATTTATTCTTTTCTTTGGTTTTGTTGATCTAATAATACTAGTCAATGTCTTTATTACCATTCCATCAACTATGCGAGTTTCCAACGAGAGATCCATATCTCGTATCTTGGCTGCTTCTATTAGCATGGCCTCGATACGTTTTGTAACTGCCTGGTCTTTTCGACGTTCGTTTTCAAAATATGCAGATCCCTTTTACAGCATGTTTGTATGAAGCCCAAGCTCTCTTTTTTATACAATTCAGAATCTTACTTTGGATGCCTCGTAAATTATAGCATTCACTTTTTCCTTGTCGACATTGGAAAGGCCAGCCTAAATTAATTGACATTAGCTTTTTAATGACTAGACATCCAAAAAAAAAGAAGAAGAAGCAATGCGCAGTTACACCTTTCCAGAAGAAGGGCCTGCAAGCTGTGTCCGCAGCGTATCAACCGCATGATCAACTGGCTTTTCTTCGGCCTCAACTGGCCACCAGAATGAAGCTTGATCAGACGACATGTCATCTAGAAAAAGATCTTGTTCTTCGATTACTTGGGATGACATTTTTATTGTTTTGCTCTTGTTCCAACAAGATCAATATATATATATATATATATATATATAATTTTATAAATTATATATTTTATAGAGAGGACAAGGAAAAAAAAAGAGAGAACGCAAGGAAGCAGTCTCATCGTGACTCTAGGACAATGGGTCGATTCTTCATGTTCACTCTTTGTTTTTCTACTAAATGCTTCAGCGTGCTACAAAGACTCTTTCCAGCAGTTTCTTGAAGACCAGGAATCCAGTAGCTCATCCTGGACTACCAATTGCCCGTTCGATCCATTCATCCTCTTGTCGTCACGCGTCAGAAGAAAATCTGCAGCTGAATGACAAGAGTGGCCTTTATGACATTGTGATTGTGGGAGGAGGTGTTGCTGGTACTGCTCTGGCCTGCGCACTCGGTAAGAATGTCAAGAGAGTCGCGGCTGAATACTGAAATATCCTTGTTATTGTTTGTGTCTTGGAAAGCTTCAAACCCAGTATTGAGAAACAACCGGGTGGCTCTGGTTGAGGCCATGGACTTGGCTGGTACAATTGAATGGAGCCCGGTCAAGGAAAGTTATTCTAATCGTGTCGTTTCTCTCACACCTGGCTCAATGAGTTTTTTTGAGAGTGAGTTGGATAATTGATTAGCGTACCTGGATTAATATACATATACATATGTATATATATGTGTATATATATATTATATATCTAAATTGGGTTTGGGATATAGAAATGGGTGTTGTGGAGCACATGGACCTCTCTCGGGTACATGGCTATGGCGACATGGAAGTCTGGGATGGAGTTACGGACGCAAGGATCAAATTTGATACTCGTCTGCTGGGACCAGGCAGACAGAATGAAAAGGAGTCCATTGCGTACATGGTAGAGAATATTCATCTCCAGAATGCCATGTTGAAGCGTATCCAAGAATGCAAGGCCCAGGGTGCCCAAATAGACATCCTTCAAAAGGCGCGTGTGGCGTCTATTGGCACTGAACAGACCTCGACTGATTTCGATGTGTCTGATTGGCCGTCAGTAAAGCTAGAGAGTGGAGATGTTCTCCAGACACGTCTATTGGTATTGTTGTTTTTTTTTTTTGGGAGAGACTTGATTGCTGCTAACAATTAAGCATAGATTGGTGCCGATGGTGTCAATAGTCCAGTGCGCAATTATGCCAATATTGAGTCGCTTGGCTGGGACTATGATACCCACGGTGTGGTTGCAACCCTGAAACTCGATACCTCTCGCACCAACAACACTGCTTGGCAAAGATTCTTGCCCACAGGTCCAATTGCAATGTTGCCCGTATGTTTGATGACAATATACAATCTGGTGAGCTGATTTTGCATGTATAGTTGAGTAATGGATATGCTTCATTGGTCTGGTCGACCAAACCAGAGATTGCAAAGTTGCTCAAGGGAGTATCATCGGATGATTTCTGCAGACTCGTAAATTCTGCCTTTCGAATGTCAACCACGGATCTCAACTATCTTTATGGTGCAATTGACAAGAACACCTTTGTTCCCGAGTGTGATATTGGCCTAGAGTACTCTTGGCGTGAGGATGTGGCTACCAAATCAAAGACCACAATTGAACAGATTGAGCGTGAAGAGAGTCTTCCACCCACCGTGGTCAGCATTCAGGACAAGAGCCGAGCCAGTTTTCCTCTTCGTATGCGCAATTCTGAAAGATATGTAGCCGATCGCATTGCTCTTGTGGGGTGAGTTTTAATTGGTATCTAAAAATCGTTCGATATCCAACATTTTTCTTTTATGGGTAAAATATTAGAGACGCAGCCCATGCAATTCATCCCTTGGCTGGACAGGGACTTAATCAGGGCATGCTGGACGTCGCCTGTCTTTCCAGGGTGCTTGAAAAGGGCACACTAGAGGGTCAAGACATTGGAAAGCTCAATCTGTTGAGAGACTATGCCGCAGAGCGCTATGGACGCAACATTGTTATGCTAAGTGCATGCGATAAGATGCACAGACTGTTTGGCACGGATCTTGGGCCTGTGACATGGGTTCGGTCTCTTGGATTAACGGCTGTCAATAGCAGTAACAGCCTCAAGGTAAATCTAGAGTATAAATCTAGAGTATAAATCTAGACTGTAAATCATTGCTGTTACTAAGCAAGTGTTAATGGTAGGCTGAGATCATGAAATATGCCATGGGAGTAGAGAGTAGCAAATAGCACATATATAATCATAGATAATCACTAAACATATTTACCACTCTTGAAATATCATCATTATTAATAATTGTGACAATCACACGAGTTTCGAGGCCTTTGGGGATTCCTTATACACTGAATCCTCGGAGTCCCAACTGTTTCTTTCACATGCATTTAGGCTCTTGCCTGGGGAGCCATACAACATCTCTTTCCAGTTGACCATGAGTAATTCATCAGATAATGCCACCGTAAGACACAACCAGGATTCATAATTATTGAGAATATAAAGCCAATGTGTTTAGAATGACACTTTCCATGTCGTACCCTCTCACACCCAAGACTTTGGTGGACCAAGCGACCTTCAAGACGAAGGAACGTCGATTCTCCAGGACAGTGACCAAGAGATTGACAATGACCACATATCCGAGACTAGTCATGTAGAAGACGAGGAGCCTCAGCCACCACAGCTGAATCCCACCGTACTAATGATCATCAACCTCATCAAGAGCACTCTCCGACCCTTTTTCCGTATCATTTTTGCACCCAGCGCACAACGCACGGTGGTCAAGACAACGATTCTAAGCGTCAGTATTATTTGGATTCTGATGACTAGTATCACAGCCTACACCCTATTCTACCGTCGACATGTCCCTCAAATCATCCACACAGAGCCAATTTGGTTTCAGTATGGCTCAAATGGGCTATCGTCTAATCCTGTGGCTGCAATTGATCTTTCGCGTGGAGTAAATTATCCGGTAAGAATGACCTTTATTGTAAGATATCTGGTAGCTGATTTGTATGAATAGATTTTACGATATGATCAAGGGTACGATGTATCCGTACGCTTACATGTACCTACCTCTGACATCAACTTTAACCTTGGTAAAGTCTCAAGTGGCTTGATTTTTTTTATATACTGACACAACAGACAGGAAACTTTATGGTCTCTGTTGACCTTGAGACAACCAACCAAAGTGCTGTAGTTTCTTCTAGTCGACCTGTAAGTGTTTCTACTAGATTATCTAGGCTAACCCAGACTCTAGGCAATCCTTCGGTACCAGTCAAATACCCAGCGGATCCTCCGTGTGTTTGCAAAGGCAATCCCTCTCTTGGTTGGACTGACAGAAGAAAGCCAGGTCATCTATGTGCCAATGATTGAGGGTTATGTTGAGAAAAAGGTAAAGATGATGACTGGCGTTGGAAGGTCTATGGATGGATATTGGGTATAACGCATGTTTAAATAGAATGCTCCTGTCGTACATGCCACCGTATCTCTTTCGAGCCATCTTGTCCAGGTATACGATGCCGAACTAAGGATCATTGCTGATTTCCGTGGATTGAGGTAATCAAAAACACTTAATATGTTGGTACTAATCTAATGGTCTACATAATAGATATTACATGTATCATCATCGTGTGGCTACCGCAATCATATTTGCATTCATGTTTGCCAGCATAGAATTTATCTGTGCCATTATCGCCTGGAGGGTGTTTGGACAGGGCCTTTGGAACAAGATCAATAATGCGTTTGAGCAGAATGGATCCGAGATTGAGGACACAAAGACAATAGACGATGAGCACACCAGTAGAGACGCCGAGTTTGTTGACCATTCAGACACGGATACCCAAAAATAATAATAATAATAATAACTGTATTGTATTGGCTTTATGCGAGCAAGCAAGCATTATTATTGATATGAAATAAAGCCAAGGTTTCAATCCCGGGTTATTTTAGAGATATCATTATTGGGCGTATATTTTAGCTGGCATTCAAAATATAGAGGTCCCTTGTTTGCACACAGATATAGTACGCAGAGGCTGTATCTCTCTTTTTGGATATTTATAGACCCTACTCTTCATCATAGAATCTCACTTGATCATGCCTGAAGCCAAGATCTCCCCCTCAATGCTCTCTTGCGACTTTGCCAATCTCGGTGTAGAAGCAAAGCGAATGACAAAGAATGGCGCGGATTGGCTGCATCTCGGTAAGGAATCACAAACTAAAAGATACGCGTAAGACTAACTATTGGAACATAGATGTTATGGACGGGTAAATGGATAGATATCGTTGTAAATGGTTTATTGACCATAATTCTAGACACTTTGTACCCAATATTACCTTTGGTGCACCTATCATTGCTGCCCTTCGCCCTCACACCGAAGCCTACTTTGGTAAGATTGCCAAGACGTGTAGAGTGGGCTACTAAATATAAAAGATTGCCATATGATGGTCTCTGACCCTCTCAAGTGGATCGATGATATTGCAAAGGCTGGTGGACAAATGTACACCTTTCATTTTGAAGCTACGGATGAGCCCCTTGAGGTGATCCGTGCTATACATGCAGCAGGTATGAAGGCCGGTGTTGCCGTCAAGCCAAAGACTCCTGTTGAGGATGTTCTGGGCAAGGTTGCCGAAGAAGCTGACATGATCCTGATCATGACTGTTGAGCCTGGATTTGGTGGACAGCGTTTTATGGCGGAGTGCATGCCAAAGGTAACGAGTACAAATATAAACATGGTATGGTATATTTATCGCTGTTATATAGGTCGAGCTCCTGCGCCGTCTCTATCCTGGTCTGGATATTGAGGTTGACGGTGGTTTGTCTATGGAGACAATTGATGCCTCTGCTGATGCTGGTGCCAATGTCATTGTGGCTGGCACAGGTATCTTCAAGGCCGAGAAGCCCTCGGAAGTCATTAGCGCCTTTAGAGAAAAGGTCAATACTGCCCAGGCTAGAATTGCTGCCGAGGCCAGACTTGCTGACCAAAACTAAGTCTTTTTTATTATTATTATTTTTATTTTTATTTTTTTTAAAATAAAATAAATAAATAAATTATTATTATTATTAATATTAATAATAAAAGAAATTTAATAGCAAAATAGAATGCATAGAATCTTACATACGAATGGCGATCCTATTTGTCATTCGATACACACGTATTGTGTACACTAATTGGAATATCAGCATGGTTTTGACTTGAGCCACACCCAAAATTGGATCGTACAACAAAAAACAGCAAATGGAAATCAATACTGGTCCAGTAGAATGACACTAATTACTTTATGCAATAAAGGAAGAGGGTTGGTTTGGTTTGGGTTTGGGTTCGGTTGGCAGGATCTAATGGTTGATTATTATGTTGCAAATATATATACGGCTATTAGGCTTGGATTGTATATAAAATGTAACTGATATCTCAATATTACACCAATGGTTATTAGAGTAGCACTGCCCTCACACGTTATTACTAGGTATTTTGAGAATCTTGAGGTGGATACAGGATATATAAATAAAGACTCTCTACAGCCACTTTAGATACTCCTACACCTGCTGTACGTCTTGGGCTCTTGTTGAAACCCATTCTTAATTCGAGTTTGCTACAGGAATTCTTAATTATCAATATCCTTGTCTAGTGTAACATATACCGCTGACAGGCCAATGTATTAAATATACATCATATTCTAGTTCTTTTTATGTGTAATTGATTGACTTTTTGGAGATTAAAATATTTATGGTATGGTCTTGTTGTCTTGGCAATAAATTACCCTCCCCCTCACTCTCCTTAATCCTTAATCCGTAATCCTTAATATCTGTACATGACAATAAGTGAACCCCTTTTTGATTCCTGATTTGTATTACTAAATAAATAGAAAGATAAAGGCAAGCCATGTACTTGTTTATTATTTCCATCTAGAGTATAATTTCTCGAGGAAGGCATGTCTGTGTCACAATGGATCTTGACCAATCATATCAATCAAAAACCCAGTAATGAGATAATAAAAGTGTATTTTATCAAGGGGGTTTGGGATTACTTTTTGGAGACTGACATATCTGAGAATCAATTGAGCTTGCATTTCCCTGCTCTGCGTTTAAACTCTAGACACTCTGAGTATTAATATGATGTTTAAATCTAACTAACAGCCTTTCCTTTACCCTCTTATCATGATTTATTTTTGAATGTCTTTATAGATCCGTGAATAGATACAAAAGGGCCGGCATCAAGCCGTGCAATGGTCATGGTAGTTTCACAGACTAGTGTTGGTCTTGCTGGCAGAATATATATATATATATATATATTAACTACCATTTAAGTCTCAGACTTGTTTATCAGAAAATGTTGGCAAAAACACAAGCAATTACAACATACTCTCCTTTTATGTTTGAGTAATGTGAGATGAATCAAAAGGTCTACAAGGGTTACGATTGGTCTGGAATGTTTGTGCATCCTTTCAACGGTAAGGTCAAGTTTCATGTTGCCATGACTACTCTTTTACGCAATACGCTTGGTATTAAAAGGATAGTTTAGGATTACTGCAAATAGCTGCAAAAATGATGATTGTGATTTTTAGACTATATTTATAAAAGAGATGGTCAAGATATTGCATAGTGGCAAAAACAAAAGGCCAAAATACTAGCCAAGACATTGCAAATGTCGCAGAGGGACTTTATCCTCTTGTCATATTGTAGAGTATGGTTTGATATTAATTAAGCTCTTTATTTTCCTAATAACAATATATAAATCTTGTTTCTGGAAATGGATAAAAAAAGAAAAAAGAAAAGAAAAGATATACACAATAATGGCCTTTCAGTGTAATGATGACTAGAATCCTTCCAGAATATATATCCAAAGTCGGATATATAATTAATGCAATATCAAACAATCGCCGATTAAACCACATATGAAACCAGCCAGTTTTGGTCTATATGATCGGCGCCTACAACATATATATATATATCTTTATAGTGTTATTGAGTAATATAGCCTTTAGGATTTTAGGTTAGATAGACATCTATTCACAAAGTTTGGAATAAATTAATAATATTCCTTCAGATATTATTGTAATACGCTAAAATATACATTTTCATTCCATTTTTGGGCAATATATAATAAAGAGACCAATCTCAAAAATCGTTTTTTATTTATCATTTATCATTTATCATCATTACAAGTTATTGATTTCACTGCACTTTGGAGTGTCTCTTTATATAGACCCAATATGTGTCTGCCTGGAATTTCCTACAAGGGTCACACGTGCTAGTATATACGCTGTAAAGAGGATTTATAGCACCAGAATTCAAAACCGTCTTAAAACGACCTTGAATGTTCCACACCTTTTTATTCAACTATTAAAAGGATCGTTTCAAAATAACCTTGGGAGCTTAATTGGATTATATCTTTAGCATTTATTTTAATTTGCCGTTCTGCCATGGCTTTATAAAGAAAATAAATATCAACTTGTATTTGATGAATATCAATGAGTTTGGCCTAGATTTATTTATTTATTTATTGCTGATATTGCACAGTGTATATGTGTGTGTGTGTATGGTATTGATCTTGTACAAATGTCAAGCAAAGAATCAGACGATGAAAACCAATGCCCCAGTCCAATACAAACTCACGCATCCTCAATACGCTCGCTTCAAATTGGTTTGGAAAGATCAGTACAAATTACTGAACCTGTAAATTTAACCATATTTTGTGCCACTTGGCCGTTTGAGCCGAAACATTTGGCCTATTTAGACCCAGTAGAAGAAGAGCAAGATAGGCAAAAAAAGAATTAAACGGACTCTTAAACAAAAGTAAGCATTTATAATGTTAGTGCAGCTATTATGTCACGATAATGTAGTACAATGATCCACAAGATGGGAAATATGCCCTTAAAGTTAATTCGAAATACATGCAAGAACCGTTCTGGAAGTCTTGTAAGAACACGTTTTTACAGGACATTTTACATTTATCGAGCGTATCCATCAGCAACTTCATCAGCATCAGCAACAGCAACAACAACAAGAAGGCCAAGACGAACAAGAAGGAGGACAAAATAAAGAGGTCTAGTCTTGATCTTGATCATATCATTCATCATCTTAGCTCTCTCTTGGCCTTTTTTTATATATATCGCCTTACTATCACTAGTTAGTCCTCTGGCGTTGATTGGATAATAAATGATCGTTTGATGAACCGTAAAGTGACGATCATTTGGGTATAAATACCTTCCAGGCACTACATTAAGACCTCTTTTTTATCCAGAACCCTTTTCCACTCATTTTAAAAAATATATAAAATATAAAATAAAATAATCATGTCTCCATTACGACGCACACAGACATGGGTTGCCATGATATTCTTTGTATGCATGCTCGTAACAAGCCTCTGGTGGCAACCGTCCATAGCCCCTCCCGTCACATTTGTCGTAAACACCATGAACCACCACATCAGACACCAAGTCGACCAAGTAGATATGAAATACTGCGGCGGCCCATGTAGATTTATCCTGCCTCTCAAAATCATGGAACAAGGTAAGCACATACATCTTTGTGTTTGTGTCTATTATTGTTTACTGACATTTCTGCAGAATCAAAGGCACAGATTCACCTTCAACAGATTGCCTTTATGGGTGGTCTTGTCAACCGAACAATCGTCTTGCCCAATGTAAAAAACTCTCGTCTTGGTGCCTGTCTTCGCCACCCCTTTGATTTCTACTACTCAAACAGCTGGGGAAAGCAGAACAAAGACCATTTCAATACCATTACAATGGCCGATTTTACTGCCTGGCTCACTGAGCGTAAAGCCCTTGGCCATGCCGGCATCAACAGAAACATCCACATTCGCGTAGACCCAACCACTGGAAACCCTTACATGTCACCACAAAACTGTCTCGACCCCCTCCTTGCCCCTCGAGACCTTCCCGACAGACTCTTGCTGATGAAAGAGCACAGACAGCCCGAATTGCGTCTTGATATCGAACGACAAGTGTTTGAATTCCTCACTGAAGACCAAGACATTGAGGTGCTCGGTCTATTCTATGACCGTCGGTAAGTCCTTTGTTTACCAATCCTTTTCCTTTTGATAATAAATATCAACTAAATTTATCTCGATTGTCTCTTATTTTTTAGCTACCCATTTGTACACCACCCACTCTCCAACCTTCCTATTCCGTACAATGAGCGTGTAACTGGTTTTGCAGACCAGATTGCCTCAAGTCTCGGTCCATATCGGGCAGTTCATTGGCGCACAGAAACCCTCGAGCCCGCCGAGAATTTGGTCGAGTGTGCCCAAACTCTGGTCGACAAGCTGACAAGCGAGATTGGAGAAGATGGAATGCCTCACAAGCTATTCCTCTTGACCGACTATCCCCACACATTCAGTGAGCAGGCCATTTACTCTGCAATCAGCAAGAACATCACAGACCCTACTCAGATGCGATCTGCCTCGGCTACTTTTACCCTCAAGATGCTTACTACCCATCATCACAAAGCCATGGCCTATCTCTACAGCCATGTTCCTGTCAGAGTCACTAGTCTAGAGGAGACCAGGAATTCACACATGGGGCCTCCTCCTGCCAATTGGACGTCCATTAGCGTACCCAATGAAGTAGGCAAGCAAGACAGTGGGCTTTTGGGCATCGTTGACAAGTTGCTGGCAATGAGAGCCGATTCGTTCCTTGCAGGTGTTCCTCATGTCTGTGGTCGCTCAAGTAGCTTCACTACCCAGATTGTGGAAGCCAGAAAGGAAGCCATGCTCGAAGGTGCCATACTCTCAAACTCTGTTGAATATTTCGGTCTTCCATCCACTGTTTAAACTGTCGTCAATCAATCCCAAAACTAATCATAATAAGCATCTTACATATTTTACATATACACACCCACACACCCACACTCTTTGCATATCCTCAAAATACACATGTACCAAATAAATAAATAAATAAAAAATAAATAGAAATATATACATGTATATATGTGTATATATATATAAAAATACATGATTGTAAGCAAGTTTATGATTGATTCCAACCTCAAAGGTATCTAGACCAAGGAAGTGGAAAAAAAAGGGCTATTGTTTTTTGTTTTTTGTTTTTTACATTGAAATATATAGCATGTTCATATCTACATGTTAAAAAGTCTGTCTTACAGGCAAATTGAGGGGGGTAAATTCCTTTTTACGACTCTAATATTTTCATTCTTGGAATCTTAATTCTTTGGAAATACTGGTCGATAATACATGGTTGTCACATACTAGGCAAGCGCAACATAAACAGAGATATCTTTATAAACATACACTTTTGTCTTGCTTCTTACCTTTTTACGATACCGTGTCGTAGTAGACAGGGCCATGACCTGATCTTTGATGGAGCAGGCGTACAGGTGGTTAAGGGTCACATGATTTGGCTCCATCAGAACCGAGTTGTCTTCTTCACTCACAGCCTGCGAATTCAACAGGACTTTTTCAAGGTGAGGAGGCAGGTTTGGAGGCTGAGGTTGCTTCCGTTCCCATTCCAGGGCTGCCGATCGGTTATTATTATCGTCTTCTGCTGAAGCCATGGCTGTAGCAAGTGCCAGGAGGTCAGAGGGAACCTTGGAAGTGTATTCCTCTTCAGGCGTTGAAGCACCCGACCGATCCAGGCGCTGGCTGGGAGTGTTGAATTCATCCGCAGAATCATCGTCCTCATCAATCACCTGAATGTAATTGACCAGATTGCCATCTGGATCAGTTGCTGTTTCCAAGTCATTTGAACATTTCCATTCGTCATCTACTATAAACTTTAATCGATGTGTTCCTGGTGGTAATTCCAGGACAGTGTTAAAGTCATGAGTACTAATTCAATAATAAAGCACACTTAGTATTCCTGCCCCACTCTTCAATTGTCATTGTTTTGCCCTTATCCGTCCTACCTCTTCACCAATTTTATCTTGTGTTTCCACCCATTGAATGTGCCTGTCACATATACATTGTTTCCTCCCTGTGTCCAAGTGAGAAGGGTAGTTACGCCTGGAATCAATCAGACGACACATTTGAGTCTAGGCTTAGTCATCTAGTCTAGTCTAGTCTAGTCTAATCTGTCTAGATTACCTTGGTTATCAGGCTCGCTGGCTCTGTGCTGTCCGATCATCTTTGGCAGTATCGGTTGTGGTGGAGCAGGAGAGTCTTCGTCTGCTTCAGAATCACGGTTAATGCTCATACCACGTGCACGGTAGTATGGTCCATGAATAGAGTCACGACGATTGGAAGATGCAGACGAAGAAAGCGACCCAACCCAGGGACTTGTGCTGCCAGTGCTAGACACCCAGCCTGATTTACCAGTGGCAACAGGCACGGCTTTTGGCATTTGGGGTTGGTGGCGAGTATGGGGTGGCGAAGAAGGAAGGGAGGGACTCTGGCTATCAGAAATGATGGGCTTTGGAGAGGATGGCCGATTGTCAAACGAATCATCATCAAGAGGTTCGGTAATCGACATTTGAAACGGCAGGGACTCGGCTGATTTATGCGAGTCGACAGTTGTGGCAGGGAAGGAATCTTCACTGTAAGGCTCTTTGGATGGGTTGTCTATAGGATTGTTCATACTGTCTCTCTTGAAGCCGTGTGTGGCCGTCTGCGTTTGCTCGGTAGATGCCGAGTTTCCCATTCTTCAAACCAGAAAAAAGCCAAGATAGCTGTGGAATAGGAAAATAAAAATAAAAGAATGGTTTCCGGGGCAGACAGAATTTCTACTCAATCTGGAAGGTGACACGCTTTGGTGACGCATGCAACAGAAAAGCACTTGGCTCATAAAATAAAATAAAAGAAGAGTAATTGATATAAAGTGCTAGAGTGGGTCAATTGGTAGCTGAAAAGGCAATTGTGTCTAGTTGAAAGCCATGTTGTTAAAAAGATCACTACAGTCCCATAGGATTGGGTTAATGGCATAAATTTGACTCCCGCCAAATAAAAATAAAATAAAATAAAATATACTTCTCTATGCTCATCATCCACGTTTTTTTGCTTTTTACTATAAAAACATCAGCGATCTTTGGGGACAAGGATCCAGCTGGTAGGGAAGACCAGCGGATTGTAGGCCGGACAAAGCCAAGTAGTCATACTCTAGCATTTTCTTTTGGCCAGAACAGTGAGAATGATTTGTGTAACATCGATGTGATTGTCAGTAATCCAGTTTTAGAAATATCTCATAATATCACCATCTCCTGTAAGTACTCTCTTCTCCCAGTTACACATAATCTACCTTGTCAATATCCCAAATGCCATTCTAATAAAGACAGAGGTTATTTTCCTTGAAGTAAACTATCACAATCATGTACTTTATATGTATACCTTCAGATTAATGATGAGAGGTCGATGGAGTCTGTATTTCACTCAACTGTGGTGTGTATTCCACATTCTTTAATAAAGAGATCTCTCTGTAACTCTCTGTCTATTGTCCTGTTATATTCCTTGTGTAGATTGGTACCTGACACTCAAAGCAGATATGACACTTTCAATAATAATAATAATGGCATAATAGAGGGTGATTTAGGTTTGCTGCGTTATTTTTATTAGCCAGTAAAATTGAAAAAAAGTTCTAATTTTAGAAGGTCTTTTTTTTTGGAAACTGTGATGAGGGCGTCGTCCCGATCACCTGATTTGGAGAGGACGACGTGGCTCATAAGTAATTAGCTCTTCAAATACTACCACCAAACTCATCAATAAAAGTCAGTCTTCTTTCCACTCAAATATTGTTTATCAATAATACAGTGTACACCACAGAATTCTCAACCATACCATACATCATTAACTACCCGTTAACAGCGGTTTCAAAGCTTATCGAGAGCTAATCGATACAAAACCAATGCAAAACCAGGGCAATTTTTTAATAATCTTAGAGTGATTTATGTTTGCTTTATAATACATTACCAAAAAAGGACTTTTTCTGTTACAAGGACCATCTTAAATTGGGATTCCGACACATCACTATACAAACGGAAATATGACAAATGGCGAGTTGTTTGTGTATAGAATATTGTCAAATATATGTAAAAAGAGTTTCCGAAAGAAAAAAAAATGCAGATAACTACAATAAATGGAGCATTTTGGTTCAAGACACTTGTATTCTTAGTTATATGTAATTTAGAATGATAAAAATAAAAAGGTATAAAGTAAATATACCTTTAATATTATAGACAGTTTTCTCTACTTTAGATTAGTTTTTGTTTGATCCAGAGAGAGAGATTTAACTATTGAGTCCAAGGAGTTCTTACTGTGGCTCTTTATTTTGCGCAAAGTATCAAAAGTGGATCATCTGGAATCAGCTCATTACTGATGATATGTGCTTATGCTTCTTTGTACTGGTCTCTTTTGCAGACAGATGAATAAAACTATTGGATATTCTTTAAAGATTGTCAACTGGTGTTATCAGTTCCAAAGGACTGGATTCCTTGAAACGCATCATCTTAAGGCTGTTTCCAGTACTAGTGCTTGTTATTTTCTTTTATAGACAGTGGTAGAAAGTATGCACCAAGTGAAGATGAGAGCAAGACACGCTAATCTTGCAGAACTTTTATTTTACAACCTATTAACAATACCATATGAATGAGACTTTAGTAGTTTAGCAAATTTTGCATTTTATTGTCAAGATGAGTACCCAAAAAAAGAGGCGGTTTTGCATTAGTTTCAAAAAACAAAAAACCTTTTAAAATTAGATTTTTTTTCAATTTTGCTGCGTAGTAATAATAACACAACAAACATAAATCACTCTCTTTTGTATAACATTTGGCAAAAATGCGTTATTATTATTATTATTATTAAAAAAGCTCAAGGGATTTCTAATGAGAGAGTTAAAGAAGTTATTTTTTTTTGATCTGGTGGATATTGAGTTGACTCCTTACCGATGGGACGGGTTTCGATAGCCTTGAGGATGGCTTTTATGGTCTCGAGAATTTTGCGCCGAGCCCGTATTGCGGCTGGTTGGCAAGTCGCTTTCGAAGAGTTTGGTAGAGCATAAACGTCGTGCCCGTAAGATCGCTGCATGTCTTACTTCCTATGGAGGAGAGGTATATTGGCGAGAGAATTTGAAAAATGAGAAATATCGCCTCAAAGATGTACAAGCCGGAAAGCAGAAAAATAAGCACAACAAATCGTCCAGCCTGCAGTTCCCCCGGCTCCTTACCAAATGGATTCGTGTCCCCCAAGATCGCTGATTGGGTTTGTTGTTATAAAAAGGTCATCTAATCATCTCCAATTCAACCCCATGTAGGATTCAACTGGAAAAGACGACTTGTAAACAGGACACATTAAAAGGTAATTTTGGATATTTGTTATAGCTTTTGTTTATAGGGCAAGACCTTTTAATTATTTATTACATGCCATGCTAGATATTGGTTAAAATGCTTCTAAAAACCATTTGAAACTATTTTTCATTAATCATGACTAATAATCCAAGTGGGCTACTGCGTGTTGCAATTCATTTTGGGATATGTGTCCATAACATTTATTCACCAGGAATTGTCATTTCGCTTTCAATAATGGTGATCAAAGACTGGATAATGCAACATTAGATAGAAAAACCAAAAACATCTTTATTATTGGTTGGTGCCAATCTTGTAGTTAAGCAAGTAGATCCATAGCATCAATAAATATTGTCTATATTCCACCAAAAAAAACCTTTTAAGATATGAGATGTGACATATACACCTATACCTCTACTTTTGATATACGTTGCTCATTGTGAATTGCAATATCCAGCTCCAAAACCTATTTTTATTTGGAGCTGGTATTCTCGCCCTTGCAATGCAACCAAGATATAATCTAATGCTTTTGATGTGGCCAAGACTTGGGCTGTCTGACGGGCCACACCATTATTAACCCGAGTCTTTTTTTCTATTTTACTAGTTGGCAGTCTATTATCTTGAGAAATAAATTATCCATTGTTTTCTTTACCATATAACATATGGGTAAATGTGCTGATTGTCTTTAAAGGGCCTGTACTTCTTGCTTATACACATCCCCAGATCATGATGGCTCCAAGTATGCCAATTGAATGGTCTATAATACTACTCATAGTCCTGGGTTTCAGACTCTAAATATACTAACTTGTTTCGTCAGATGCATGCTTAGGAGCTCATGATTCATCCATGAAGTTGTCGTGGTGCAGCTGTGTCAAAAAATACAACCTAGAACCTTACATACGATCGATGTAAATCTCTCTATTTCTCTAGATCCGCGTTTCAAACAATATTTATATTGACAATTCCGTGACTTTGCATAAGGTTATTATTATTATTACTAAGTAGCAGGTCAATTAATTATATGTTCTGGTCGCCTATAAGAGATCAATCTTGTAAAGGATTATTTATTTATTTATAAGACAATATATCGTCAGATTTGTAGTAAACACTAGATGCATGTCAATAATTATCAAAAGGCTAAAGATGTTGTAATAAACTTAAATATTTGTTTTCATCAATCAACCAGTTATGTTATGCGGTTACTTTTATTAGCCTTTAGAAAACTATTTATTCCCACAAGATTATTGGGACCCAGAATATTAAAGATATTGTAGGATATGTTGTTGAGTAAAGTCTTTGGGATCAGACTCAAGCTCAAATCGGAGACTATATATGGCCTTTGAGCCGTTCCAAGGACAAGTATCGGCTGAAAAAGAGGGCCGTAATCAAAGTTTTTCTTCTTCTTGTATTGTTTATTAGAGCATTTTGGAAATAATCCAAAGAAAAACAATCAATCAATCTTTACGGTTAGGCAGTCTGTCTTAATCAGATGATAGTCGGAAAAGGTTTTTATTAAATTGTGATCTCCTTTTTTGCCGACTGATAGAGATGTGGCGGAGAGCGCTTACAATGCGTTCTAGTCCACCGGACTACACATTGTCCCAAGAATGTAATTTGGTAACAATTGATCAATGCGTATGTGTCCCACTTTCTGATGTATCTATTATACGCCAAACGCCAAGCTGTGATGTATTCAAGCGTTTCTACATTATTTAAGCCTTTTTCAAAAAAAAAAAAAACATCCATTTGTTGACATTTCTCAAATCAAGCTTTTATAAAATGTCAAAACCCAAGAATCAGAGGCAGAAGCAGAAGCAAAAGTCCAAACCCCCAGTCAAGCCAGGCGCCGCCCTAGCCCACTGCATACCAGCCGCAATACGGGCTCGGCGCAAAAATCTCGAGACCAGAAAGGCCATCCTCAAGGCTATCGAAGCTCGCCCCATCGATAAAGAGTCAACTCAATATCCCCCAGATCAAAAAATAAAATAACTTCTTTGACTCTCTCATTAAAAATCCCTTGAGCTTTTTTAATAATAATAATACATTTTTGCCAAATGTTATATGAGAGAGTGATTTATGTTTGTTGTGTTATTATTACTACGCAGCAAAATTGAAAAAAAATCTAATTTTAAAAGGTTTTTTGTTTTTTGAAACTAATGCAAAACCGCCTCTTTTTTTGGGTACTCATCTTGACAATAAAATGCAAAATTTGCTAAACTACTAAAGTCTCATTCATATGGTATTGTTAATAGGTTGTAAAATAAAAGTTCTGCAAGATTAGCGTGTCTTGCTCTCATCTTCACTTGGTGCATACTTTCTACCAATGTCTATAAAAGAAAATAACAAGCACTAGTACTGGAAACAGCCTTAAGATGATGCGTTTCAAGGAATCCAGTCCTTTAGAACTGATAACACCAGTTGACAATCTTTAAAGAATATTCAATACTCTTTTTCATCTGTCTGCAAAAGAGACCAGTACAAAGAAGCATAAGCACATATCATCAGTAATGAGCTGATTCCAGATGATCCACTTTTGATACTTTGCGCAAAATAAAGAGCCACAGTAAGAACTCCTTGGACTCAATAGTTAAATCTCTCTCTCTGGATCAAACAAAAACTAATCTAAAGTAGAGAAAACTGTCTATAATATTAAAGGTATATTTACTTTATACCTTTTTATTTTTATCATTCTAAATTACATATAACTAAGAATACAAGTGTCTTGAACCAAAATGCTCCATTTATTGTAGTTATCTGCATTTTTTTTTCTTTCGGAAACTCTTTTTACATATATTTGACAATATTCTATACACAAACAACTCGCCATTTGTCATATTTCCGTTTGTATAGTGATGTTGTTACGGGAACAGATAACTTTATTAAACTTGAAATAAAAACCACCTAAATCATAATTAGGATAAGTGTAAAAGGTGATGGAATACATACCAAAATACAGATTGGTGGTTAAGTTAAAAGAATATGGGAATTGTTCTGGGATGGGGAAAAGGGAGGGAAAATAAGATATACGAGAATTAAGAATATAGGTAATTTGATAGAAACTAAACAAGGTACTTCATGTAACAACGTACAGAGTCTTTATAATGTGAATATTTGGTGAAATTGGAACAATGTGTCGGAATCCCAATTTAAGATGGTCCTTGTAACAGAAAAAGTCCTTTTTTGGTAATGTATTATAAAGCAAACATAAATTACCTGTTTCAATTCCATAAAAAGATACACATTATTGAGACGGTGTGCACGGTGGTTGATGGCCGCCGCCTTGATAAAGAATGGCCAGACGAAGTAGAGAGGAAGTTTTGTGAAGATGAATAAAGAATCTCTTTTTACCTCGTTAGAAACACTTTATATATTTTAACAACTGATTCTCATCCGCATACGCCTTGTTCATCAATATTACTTGACGCATTCCAAAACCTTACCGAGTACAACTCTATTGTCTAACACATACTAACAGTAGTTTATTGTCCCTCGTTACCACGCCTCCAAGTGGAACAACGTTTATTGCTAGCTAGTAACCCGGCTATAAACACTAGATAACTCGAGCGTATTTTTTCATAGTTTGTTTTCTACGATAGCTCGGAAGTTTCAAGATATGACAGGTGGATTGCAGGTTCAGAAAATGACAATTGACTCTTTCAACAGTTTTGTGGGCACTGCATTAAGAATAACAGAAAATAAATGGACATGAGCCGGTTTTTCAAGCATTTTCTGTTAGAACAAAACAAACGAAAAAAAAAAAACTAGAAAAATTGTGTACCTTGATTCATTTTATAAAGTTCGATCTCATGGATTCTTGTAGTCCAAACACAGAATGGATACCAAACCGTACCAGCCTCATATTTTTGTCATTGCTTTTAAAGAATTTGTACAATGAGCTTATTCAGCGACTCAATTTTAAAAAAGAAGACTGGATCGAAAGGGTTATTGGTAGCCTTTTGACCCCTCGATTGCTCAAGCAGAAAAGACACAGTCAATCCCAAAGACCAAGTCGGCAAATAGAATGAGGAACCCCTTTGTTCGTTCCAGGCTTCCTTTGGTAAATAGCCATACTCCACCAGATCAACAAATTGTCTTTGGCTCACCTCTCGCATATATAGATAGTTTTTAGTCATCAGGATTTACCGTTAGATGTCCTGATTTTTGGAAACACTCTAGCCATCCCCTGTTGAAATAAATTCGAGCGAGCCAATAAAGATCAATAGTTTACATGGGATTTAACATCCGACAAACTGGAAAATATAAATTGTAAATTACATTCCCTTTAGAATTACGACATTTGTAATTCAAACATGTAATTACTAATTGCTTTATTCATAGATTTGACAAGCACACACACACACCCACACACCCATAAATAAATAGTGTCTTTTTCTTCTTCTTTTCTTCCCTTTTCTTTCTTGTATCTGTGAATATATATGTCTGTTTTTTTTATAATAAAAAAAAAGCAACTTTGAGGACTAGGGAGGGGGGAGTTGTGGGTGAGTATGTGATTTACTTTGAGATACGGATTAGGATCTCTATTCTTTGTTGCCTCCTTCTAATGTTGGTTTGGAGAACACGCCAGCTCCCAAAGCACGGGCTTCTCTTTGTTGTTTTCCTTCTTCTCGTTGCTTCTCTTCAAAACGAAGACGGGCCTGGTCTTGCCATCTGTGCTGCTCTGCAATTTCATGGACCTTGAAGCCAAAAATACGGGGAATATAACGTTCATGGCTCTTGGCAGGCAGATATGTAGGATGGACTTGGAAGAGCATGTGTGGCATGCTGGTTCCAAAGTAAGCTCCATCAATCGAAGCATGGCGAGATGACTTTGGGTTGTAAATGTCTTCACAGCGAGGGCAGTAGAGCTTGACGGTCTTGGTCATTGGCACATCAGACATACCGACTGGTAATAGGGATTGGAGGTTGCAGAGGACGCGAGGGCATCGACCGAATTCAGCCTTCTTGTATTTATCCAACTAAGCATAGTGTTATTATCAAGCCAACAAGTGTCAATCCCCAATCATACCATCTTGGCAAGGCCTCGGGTGGTAATGACAAAGCGTGCATGGATGAGACCATACAGATGACGGGCAGCCTTTTCAATCTGCTCCCGAACCTTTTCATCCAGACTATCTTCGTCTATATATTATTTTCATTAAATTACTATAAATTTTTGATTGAAAGTCTATGCTTACCAAGATTGTCGGTGATCATGTCAAGTGCTTCAAGGTAGTAATGCTGTACTTCGACGTTGAGGCCGGTCAAATTGAACCGGTCAAGAATGTACTCTTCATCCACCTCGCAAAAGTATTCATTACCCTTTGTCCCCAAGAACCAGTCTATCCAGTACTTTGCATAGTCACTATCAGATCCACTGCTCATGTCATCCACTGTCAATCCAAAAGTATCAGTAAGCGGGATAATCGAAATCTCCAAGGCTCTATGGGTATCAGTAACATACTTTCTACTTTCTGGGTCGATTGTCTTGATTAAAACTAAAATAAATAATAATAATAATAATAATCAAGGTGTTTATGATTAGGAAAATAAACACAGGCGGATGAGGAATTGACTTGGAATCAAACACCACATATTTGTTCTCGGAAATGATCAGCAATTCAAGTTTGACGGACAAGACAGTGTCATTAAGAGATTATTTTTGAGGTCCATCTGCACAGTTCCATCTACAGATAATTCACTTTGAAAAGTAGATGTGCTCACCTTTTCTCTACCTCTTAATTATCTTTCTGGACAGAATTCACTGTACAGAGAAAGGGTGAATGGTTGAATATATATATATATATATTAATATATATTTCTATATATATTAATATTCAGGTGTATATATATATATGTATATGTATATATATATTGTATATATATATATATTTAAAAAATAAAAAGGTAAGAGAAGAAAGAGAAGTTTTTCCTAGAGTAGCCCAGCCGAGAACCAAAGGGGTTATTTTTGCGCAACATAGTCAAAAGCCACGCTGTCACGTGATCTATATTATGCACACACTATAAAACGTATATATATACATGTATATGTATTATGAGCATACAAATACTCTAAAATAAACAACCTCTCCAAATACTTGAAGCCTTTATCCAAGACATACATAAACTACATATTAAACTAATTGTAACCCTGTGTTTTTATAGCAGAATGTGAAAAAAAGAATGTATTTATTTAATAAATCTTTTTGGTGAATTACATGATATATTTCCTGCTGGTAAATATTGCACCACAAAGACAGGTTGTAAAAAAAGAGAGAGAGAGATCGGAAATGGTCTCATATTTACATGAGAATTTCGCTATGGAAAGAAGACTTGAGTTCCTTGTGAGGAAGAACGATGCAGTTGCGGATAATCGTCTCATCCATGACAGACACTTCTTTGCCTATACAAACAGTCAGTTATTGCATTCAATACGCATCAAACTTACCAAGAATGGTGATGCTCTGGCTCTTTACACCGTTGGACATCATGGAAGTGTTGTGGTCACTGATGGGTGTACCCTCGACGCGTGCCCAGGCTCCAATCTTACTATTCCACCCGATAACGGAGTGCAAGACACAGCCCGCATTCTACAGACAAACCATAAGCCAAGAGCCCTCAATACATCTCAGCTTCACTTACTCCAATCTGAACATTGTCCAAAATAATAGAGTCCTTGATACGAACACCCTTTCCGATATTAACACGAGAACCAATCGAGACATTGGGACCAATCTTTGCAGTAGGGTCAACATGGGCAGAGGGATGAATATAGACAGCTCCAATGATCTCGGGGCCATCAGGCTTATTGTGGGCCAGGCGAGAGGGGTTCTCGTGTGCACATTGTTCAAGGTAAGCCGCATTAGCAGGAATTGCAGAGCTGGCTGTCTTTATCTGGCGCCAAAAGTTCTCGGTTACATAGACATACAGCTTTCTGCTCTCTGACAAGGGTCTCAAAAGATCTTGCTCAAGACGCAGTCTGTCGTCAGAGGATGTCCAGAGATAATCGCTCTCTTCGTGGTGAACATCCTTCTTTCTCTCAATTGCCTTTCTCATCTCACCAAACACAGCCGTATCAAACAAGTATACACCACAAGAAATGAGGTCTGAGATAAAGGTCTCTGGCTTCTCAACATAATGAAGAACCTCGTTGGTGTCAGGCTTGGCAACAAGACAGCCATACTTTGTGGCCTGATCACGGGGCACCTTTATACAATACACATATTTGATGAGGAAGCTCTGTTATTGATCCCCATCCCATCTCACACCTAGCCTTACCTTTGTGCTCAGCATTGTGCACAAGCCACGATGCTTCATGTGAGCAGCCATCATTTCGTTCAAGGGGAATGAGCAAGCAATATCGACGTGCATCACAAAGAACTGCTGAGGATTTCCGCGCAAGATCTCATCGCGGAAATGGAACAGACCACCAGCAGTTCCAAGAGATTGATATTCACGGAGATAGCTGATTGAGAGTTGTGTTCAGTCCTGAAAATGTCAGATGGGCTGAGACCAGAGTATCTTACCGAATGTTTATATGGGGATACTCATTGGCAGCATCTTCCAAAAAACGCGTAAAGACACTGTCCTCAAAGAAACCGATAATTAAAACCTCTTGAAGCCCCTCGACCTTTGACAGAGCAGCCAGATGATGAGAGATGATTGGTGCACCTGCAACAGGAAACAAAGGCTTGGGCACATCCAAAGACAAGGGACGGAAGCGGGTTGCTCGAGAAGGTCCTCCAACGAGAATAATGGCTTTGTACTGAGACATTGGGTTAGAAGAAATTGGCAAACGTAAAGACCTAAAGACACAGCCTTCAAAAAGAGTAGACCTACTAGTTCTTATTTTGGGAACGTGTCGATCTAGATATTTAAAGACCGCTCAAATGAAAATTAAAATCAAGGGTTGCTGTTGCCAGAAAAAGAAATAGTGAAAATGGCCATTTTGAGTGGATAATCCTTTTTCTTTTTTCTTTTTTCTCTTTATTTGATAATTGGCAATTTTGGTAAGCTTCTATTCTCGGTCATTCAAAAGAAAAGGTCTTAAAAGGCAAATCATAGTTTGATTTCTGTTACTCATGAAATGCGCTCGATTTCTCAAATGAAAACTATGCCAAAGCCTCGGTGGAACCCTTTCATCTCTTTTCTTCAATCCTAATGAGCAAAGTTGCGCCTAATGAGCGCATGTCCCAAATCTTGCCCACAGTCAAATGTTCAGACTGTGGACGGGATGTTCACATTCGTCGTCTGGGAGATCATCTTTGTTCAAGTGCACCCCCACTCCCAACCCTGCCCATGATCCCCATCTTCCGCAACGGTACCCAACGATTTAGACTCTTTATACAGGCAGACCCTCTAAACTCTTTATGATATAGACCAAAAACTGGGGCCCATCAAAAGCCCCGCAAAGAGCCCTCCTCCCGCATCTCCTTTGAACAGTCCAAACAACTTCAAATACGACAATAGCTATAAGAACAATTACAGTAGTGAATTAGTCGGATCTGTCACTCCACCTTACTATCCTGGAATGGCTCGAGACCTTCGAAGACCATCAGCCTATGAAGAAACCCACCAGCGCACCCAGCCGCCTCTCAGGGCAAGGTCGCCATTGGATAATCACCGGGAAGATGGATCTGGGAACTACCGGCCAAATAATGCCAGCAGCACGAGCATCAATAGTCTCCGTGCCGGGCACCCTCCTCAGAACCCAGGCAACCTATCATCCCACTATAATAATAATAGTAGCAGCAATAATTCGCTTGGCTATGACCAACGGAATAATAACCAATATCCAGCTCGGACTGAGGATAATTCGCCCAAAAGTCCGCTGTTTAGGTAGGGTTTGAAACTGATTAATAGGCTGGCTAATGAAAATTGTTGTTATGTTTAGATCAGAGCAGTCTTGGAGCAACAATGGATCCCGAGACGACGTTGGTGGTCACCATGCCGACGATCGGTACAGACGTAAGTAACCAACAATTTGCACACACACACACGCGCGCAATAGAGAGAGACAAAGAGAGAGAGAACATTGGAGGATACTTCCAAATCTAGACTCTTCCGGCTCAACCCTCTTGTAATTTGTAGCAGGTGAGCCTTTGTCACCTCGAACACGCAAGGAATCTTTGGCGAATGTTCTGGCTGGAAACAAGAACAAATCTGGAAGCGTAAAGGCAGGAGGTGGTGCGTTGGATTCTCTCATGGCAGATCTTATGAACAGTATGCAAGACATCAATGGCGATGAGGGCGTAGGTGCCACCGGGGCCGACAATAGCTGCGAAGCATGCCATGAGGAGTTTGATTACCGAGACGACGTGACTACTGTGGGTAACAAGGCAAGTGCGAATTACCTCGTGGGTCATTTTAAAGGCAATATACAAGTTGCACACCCAGCATATAAAAGACAAGCCTAATTTCTTAATGGCTTTAATTGGTTCATTAGTATTATCACAGACCATGCTTCCAGTGTCGCCTTTGTCGTGCTCCTCTTGATCCCCACCAAAAGAACTTTGAGCATGAGGGCAATCTTTATTGCGAGAGAGATTACAATGTAGTCAAGCACCGGGTTGCCTGTGCAGCATGGTAATCACAATAGAAGCGATAATTAAACAAAGATCCGTGTAACACTACACCAGCTAACTAGATTCCAAAATTTTTAGTGATCGCCCTATCCAACCTGGCACAAAATCCATTAAAGCACTTGGAAAGTACTACCATCCCGGACATCTCAAATGTTATCATTGCTACGAGCCGGTCGACGAGAGAACAGGGTGCAAAGAGCACCAGGGCCGCGTCTATTGTCGCGCAGACTTCAAGACCTTGTTTTTACCAAAGTGCAGAGGCTGCAATAAGCCAGTCGAGAAAGAAGCGGTCTCGGCCATGGACGGCAAACTTCAGGGAAAATGGCATCTCGACTGCTTTGGGTGTCATGTAAGTTTCTTGGGTCTCGTCCAATATATACTAACTCCCCCCTTAGACCTGCCACAGACCCTTTCCAGACAATACATTCTACGTGTTTGAAAACGCGCCTTACTGCAAAAGACACTATCATCAATTGAACAACTCTCTCTGCAGAACATGCGATGAGCCAATTGAAGGTCCATGTGCACAGACAATTGAAAACTGGAGATTCCATCCGCCCTGTTTCCGATGTCATGTAAGAATCAATTTTGGCTTAAAGGTCTGCTCTGACCACCATTCACTTTTAGGTGTGTCGATGTCCCATTACAGATGTGTACTATATGCTAGAGAGGCACATATACTGTGAAGAGCATATTCAACAGTTACAAAGGCAGCGTAATATCCGTGCTGAAAAACGACGAACCCAGTTTGGTCAAGTCTAATAGCATTGACAGCAATATCAACATTAACATCATCACCCCTCCACAACAACAACTACCACCACTATCAGCAGCAATAATAATAATAACAACAACAACAATAACAAAATGTGGCTTCCTTGGTCTATACCTGTTTCTTTCCACTTCTTTTATGTATTTATATATATAATTATATATATATAGGTATTCATTTTAATGTATTTTCTTCTTCTTCATAACGATTTAAATATATCCAAAAAGGACTATACAATCTATATATAACCAGTGCTCATCAAGAGTTGGTTGGCTTGTTTTTTGGCCTCAATCTCGATGTTTTGTACACTAGACTTTACAGAAAGAACCACAAAAAGAATGTCAAGTCTATTTATAAACCGCAAGATGAACTCATGGGGCTCTAAATATTGTCCATGAAGCCTAAAACAGCCTTTGCAATAAGCCAAAGATGGGACCAGACCCAAGCGTCTTTCATTTTACTTGATAAATGTGATTAATAGATTTGGCCAAAATGGTATAAATACTCAATTGACCGTAGTACATAATCAATTTATTCATCAACCAGCCTTTGGCTACCAAGGCTTACTCATCAGGATGCCCGAGAATGTTTTCCACTCTCGAACAATCATGGACTAATTTTGCCGCTTTTCTACTTTTTGCCCTTGCCATGTTGGAGAGACAGAATAGATCTTGTTTTTTTCCTATTTAAAGTATAGATATATAAATGTAATCCATATACCGTTTTTTCCATATATATATATATATTCTGTTTAAAAAATATTGCGGTTTGACCTACTTTTAAATATCGCAAATACCAAGCCATTGGAGCCTGCGCTTTTATATATGTATATTTTTAATTACATTGGACTAGTCGGCCAAACCCCATTCTTTGTGTGTGTAGATAATGTACAAAGTACAAATTAATTTTAGTATTAGAACAAGTAGAACTGTCGTATGTACAATAGTTTATTAGATATAGTTGCCCACAAGGCTACCATCAAATCGTTTGATAGTATGGCGTAAATGTCCCTTTAAAAGATGGCTGGGCAAAATATCGGTTGCTAACCTATGCAATTATCTGCAAAATTGATTTCCAAAGTATAAACTCTCTTTGCATTATGCTCTACAGGTCTACATTTTCTATTGTGGCAACAAGTAAATGAATTTATGTCGTGCTGCTTTTAAAGCATACGAAATAACTTTTAGTGTATGATCCAAATGTCCTTTGTTTGATAGGTTTACTACTTTTATTAAAGAAAGAAGTGGAGTGGGCTTTCTCGAGCTGGTCTTAATAAAGTCCTTATTTTCTTTCAGAGATAATAACTTTGGAAACTGAATTGGCTTTGGCCGCTCAAATTTCAGTGCTCAGCATCGAGTCCTCTGGTTTTTATTAAATTCTGCCAGATAAGCAATATATGGCTGTGTACTTGGGCAGTGTGTAAACTCTTGCCTTTTCTTATTCATCTCTTGGTTGTATTATCTCCAAAATACTTCTTTTTATTGGCTCCAATTGGACTTGCAAAAAAAAACACTCTTGGGATAGCAAACAACTAAAATAATCTATTATTTGAATCCAAAGGCATCTTTTTTGCTGCTAAAAATTTCAGCACTACTTTGTTTGCTATATATTATTATTAATAATCATAATATTATTATTTTTTTAAAAAAAAAGTGTATTTATAGTATATGTACCTAAATTTCAATGTTAAACTGTATGCAAAATAATAATAATAATAATAATATAAAATATTCTCAAAAGACGGTAACCATCTCTCGATCGTACCATGGGTTGATATTAAAAAGGCATAACAAAAAGGCATAGACCTTTATGCAAATTAGACATTCTATTGCTTTAATACTATGCATAGTCTATTTCTCCTCGAATTGTGCAGACAAGATTCTATATTTTTTTTTATCTTTTGAACCTTGCTTATTTGGTTATCAATTCACCCTAAAGACCACTACTTGCACACATTAGAAACCAAAGAGTCGACCAAAATCAAAGGGCGGCATGTCTTCTACGTCTCAATCATCATCGACCATCCAAACACACATTGGACACACAAACAATCAGGCCGATCGGAATGAGCTGGAAAAGAGCGGTGTTCTTCCGAATATCAATGTTAAACCGCACCTGTATCTATCTTACCTTTATTGCCGTCTTTCGCTCTCTCTTGTGGTTGAGAACAGTAATAGTGCGGCCAGAGATCACTTGGGTAAGATGTGCTTCTATCAAGTATTAAATGTTGAGATGCCATGTAATGTCAAAGAAAGTAAGGGGGGTTGGAAGCATAAGGTTTAGATAATATAAACAGTGAGTTTGATATCCGGGTAAAGAAGCGCACGGTTAGACAGACATGCTTGTACCTTATTGCTTTAATGTATTGATTTGTTCTACCATTGGGTTCATATTTAGCCAATGAAAGGACATTTCTGGCATGGCTTCGTACTTCTCTATCTCTATTTACAGCTGGAATAGGTAACTAGAAAAAGTATACTGTCGATCGTACGACTTAATATGTCTTTAAAAGTCGTAACCCAAATATATAACCTTTCGCCAAACGCGCCCAGTCAAGACGGTGCCGAAGAAAGAGCGCGCATTGGACGTGGTATTGGACTCGTCTTCTTTCTATTGAGTATCATGTTTCTTTACTTTGGAAATGCCCGCTATTTCCACTCCCAACATGCCATGAACCTAGGTTATTTTCCGGCCAGCCGAGGGTGTGTAATACTAGGTTCTCTGGGTCTCTTGTTTAGCTTGATTGCCGCTTTGATTGTTTTTCTGTTAAAGTATTAATGAAATCTGGTGACAGCCAAGAACGCATTGTTATTCTCATCTGTGTGAATGCTGTACACGAGTCCCAGATCGTTGGGAGCTACGGAATAAAGACATTTTGCGCCAAAAGATGACAAAGTTCTTGGGTCAAATATTGATTCACATGTACATGCTTAATCCAAGGATGATATTGTGGGCCATTTATTTCAGAATAAGCGAGAGGCTCATGAGACTATCTCTGTCATGAGTCAGAAGCGAAACAATGTACTTGTCATACTTTGCACAAGAAAATATATACGCACCAAGACCATTTCTATAAACGTTTGTTATAGCCTATTGGTATCTACTGTGCACCAAGTATTTGTTGACGTACGGTCCGTTCCTGAACAACAGCCTCGACTTTGGTTCCTTTATTATTTAAAAGAAATCTAGAAATGTTTTTTTTTGTGGCAGAAAGATCCATAAACCATGTGTTGGCATGGTTCATTTTGTTTGTCAATATTGTAACATCCAAGCATGCTTATTGTGAATAGACCGCAAATAAGTTAAAAATATCTATTATTAAAGAAGTTGAGAGTTGCAGCAAGCCTTTCTATGGATCTAGAATCACAAAAAGATACCAAGGATCCCGACCCTTGCTCGCATACATACATACAAAAAAAAGGTTTCTGTTTTTGCCACAAGGATCCAGGAATCAATTTCTAGGACTATAAATAACAGATTGTTTGAATCGACTGGCCTTTCTTATAATATTCTCTAGCAGATTCTTTTGACTGAATGAGAACCGTTTTAGCAAGCAAAAAACGACACATGTACATCCCGTCTGTTGGCTATGGCATTCCAGACATTGACACCAGAGGGGGTCAATGGTAAGCATTAGCTCTTGTGCACAAAATGCCAGCCTAATCTAATCAAATAGCACTTGGTGCGGAAAATATGGGCATAAAAGACCCTTGTGTCCATATCTAAGATGATATAATAGTATGCCAGAATACCCTGTCAAATGGTCGAGCACTACCAAACCCAAACCCAAACGAAAAAGAAATTACCAGTATCAACAATAACCAAGCCTCAGCAACATCTATATGATCATTATCAAAAACAATAATAGTAGCTATAAAACAAAAAAGACATGCTTAAAAAAATTACTAGTCAAAACTATGCCACCCAGATTAGCTCAAAATTACTCTATTTCTTTTTTTTTCTCTTTAATCTACATATGATATATTTGTGTGTATATCTGTATATATGTGTTCTTTTAGCTAGAACAAAAAAGTCATCTTTATACCTTTTTATGATTCAAACTGTCAAGTCAAACCTCTTTCTGTGTTCTCTTTCTCGTTTCAATACACGTCCGTACAACATTATGTCTAATTTATACGAATGGCTTTTGCTTGTAAAACAATAAACACCAAAAAAAAAACTCAAGCACATTTTTAATAATTGATTCGAGTAGTGAAAATATTGTAAAAGAGTGTGAATGACAAGAAGAGATAAACTATGAATGGCTGTAGAGCAACTTTGGAGAAAATGAGACCATGGGTTTGGATATCAATAAAAATATATACTTGTGCAAATAGCTATTGACTGATCCAATCCCTTGGAGCTGTATGTCTGTACATCTAATTAAAGTAAATATTTTACGCCTTTATTGAAATATATTTTGGCTTTGTCTACTATTTTTATATAAACTCTAATAACAAGGATGATTAATACAGGGTTTATTCATTAAACCATTCCTTCTGTGTGTCTTGGTCAAATGGATACTCCAAGTATATTAGATATCAATTTCTCGCACAAAAAAAAGGGGGGCATTGATGTTGAGCAACCTTTTTGTGGTGCTCTCTTTGGACTCCACCTTTTATGCACATTACTGTATGTGATGATCCCATATATGAACTGCCGATTCTGAGAATTATATGTCCATTCATCTTCAAATAGTACCTTGACAAAAGACATGATGACTGAATAATAAAACACAAATACTTTTATCAACCAAGCCTACCAAATAATTCAAAGAGATAATCCCTGGTGGGGCTATATGTTGGTAAAAAGTTGAGAACAATTTTGGAGTGGCCAAAAGAATAATGTTAAATTCATGGTAAAGAAATACAGTATGCAATAGGAATAATACAAAAATAAAAGGCCACTAGTGATAGTTTTCATAGTTTCTTCTTTCACTAGTTATTATTTGGGTACTTTATATACAATTAGAATCCAATTCCTAACAAATGTTCTTATACTGAAAAGTTTTGCATGTTCTGGGATAATAAAATACAAGCATTAAAATATTTTTGTTATTGAGTATGATTTGTAATGATAACGATAAAAGAGAGAAGAAATAAAGAAAGACAAATAAAAGAATGGCAAGGATGATGATAGTTTTCATTTCCAAATATTCCCCTTTACCAATCTAACCAGACCTTGAAATATTCACAGTTGAATGGGGATACTGGGCCATTTTCTGAACAGAATGTGAATACTTGACAGCGTCCACACGGAACTTCTGTCAATGCCTCAACGGGAAGACGAGAAGTTGTCTTTCGGACAGCCTTGTACGACCATTGAACACTTTCATCTCCATCTTCTTCATCACTGAAATCTTCCATACCAATTGCAAATGGCAATTTCTTTTCAACTGTGCCATCATAAACAAGTACATCTAGCAGACTAGTGATGTCCTTTACGGACAGTTCAATGGACGAAATGCGTGATTCAGTAATAAATCTTCTGACTTCTGTAGCAGTAGGATAATGTTCATGGTCGGCACCAAATACAGCATCACGCACTGTCTCATTACGAGGAAAACTCTATGATTTGTCAGGAAATGTTATACAAAAGTCTTTATAATAATCATCCCCAATAAACTTACTCTAGCAGTGATATATTTGAGACATGCTGCCTTTAAGCTGTCGATAAAGTCTGTATCAAGTTCCTGATCTGTGTACCAAGCACCACCTGTAACTTCACTCGAGGGGGTAGTGTTGAAAAGCATATAAATCTTTCGTGTAGGAAACTATAGCCTTTTACTGTGAGTAATTCCAATCCCCTTTTTCGCGTATTTTCAGATCCACTTCTAACCTTGACATGCTTGACAGCCTTGATTTCATGTTTTTGTTCAAGCACTTTAAGAGCTCGGTTCAGAACAATCATATGCAAATTGGTCTTCTTTTTAAGATCCTTTGTCCAAATTCCCACATTTCCTGCTGCACGAATAGCGTTGAATACCAGTCGACCTTCTTCATCCAATTTACTCGCTCTAGGGGGAAAAAGTACAAGTTTAGAAAATCAATGTGTCTTTTCTGCTTAAAAAGCATTACTTTTCGGCATCCTTTAGATCAATTGCACGTAAAAGATTCTCGCCATTCAATGACATGATCTCGAGGGCACTCTAAAAAAACAAGTGTCAATCGTTGATTTGTTTCATTATGCAGTTTCCTTTAAATATATATATATATATATATACCTTTTTCAAAAGGGTGTTCATGGCAAGATGTGCTTCGGTGACATCCATCCCAGGAGGATGTTCACTGAGATTTACACCCTATAAATTACAAATTGTTAGTGTTGTAAATTGTGGAATAGATTCATGTAAATGTATACCTTTGCAGAGTTCTTTACAAACTTATAAAACGTCCATTCGGTGACAGACAATCCCAAAGGTGGCTCTTCTTCTGTCTTCCCAGCATTTGCATTACTAGCTCCTTCCATGGTGGACGTCTTGTAAGGTCACAATATCGTTAAGCCTAGTTTTTTTCATGTTCAATGTAAAAATAGTGGTAAAAACAAGTCACGATTTCTTTAATCCAATTAAGAAAATTCGATTTGCATGAAATCCAACACACTTGTAATGTTTTTCAGGAACAATATCTATTAGGCCATGTAGTGATATTTAAAGACTATGCAATTGCACACTATAGCACTCTAAATTTTAGAAAAGTGATTAGCTGCAGTCATAAGCTAAAGAAGATAAAAGTCAAGTTACTTGGACTTTGATTTGCTTGTCGTACACTCTCAGTAGTATTCCGGGAATATCTTTATGGTAAATCAGTAGTGCCCATTCTGTGCACACAATATTAGACATAAATAATATGATTCACAAACGATGATGGTTATTTTCACTTAACTAGTGATTAGTGTACCTTTATTATTGTTATAAAAATGGGATATTAAATCCTATAATATATTAATGATTGAAAAGGAATTTCGATGAAATAATTGATCTTTCTGCTATTTTGACAGCATGGTCATATAAATCATCACATTTCTTTACTATTCATTTTTTATCAACTGGATGGTACGACTAATTACATACTGAAATAGATAAAAAAAAGGGCGAAAAGTAAATAAATAAAATATGTTTCAGTATGCCGTTAATCATACCACCAAAATGATCAGAAAATGAATAGTAATAGTATGCCATGCTTTACATGATAAGTTGTCCTAAAGTATATTCTTTACAATAAAAAGCTTCAATAGTCATTCCTCTGACTGTCTAGGGTCTTACAGTTTTCTAATAGACCCAGACATCCAAGGTTTGGATAAAAATATTTATTATTAAGTCTCAGACTTTTATTTTTAATACCCCTTTACACTTTTTATCAATATCTTGGATTTTTTTTAAAACATTTGTAACATTATGCAAAAGTACAACAATCTTTGCTCCATAAATCTTAAAAGGATTTTGGGTTTAAGAAAAGAGACATAATTGAACTTGAGATCAGCAGAATAAAAGTTGCAGACATTACTAGACAAAACTAGGACTTTTGGTAGCAAGAAACATCCAAAAAGATTAACGATAATGATTCCCCCAAGAATGATTGCATAACGTTTTAAACTTGGAGAAATTGGGATCAAACGTTGGCTATCATGCCACATTCAATAAAAAAAAAGAGAGGGGAAATATGCTTGTGCAAAGACTAACAGTAATACTCTGCACAGAATAAATATATACTCCTGTGTAGCTCTTGTGAGCTATTTCTTGTCTAAAGAGCATATTTTTTGGGGGCCATTCTTTCAA
Source organism: Phycomyces nitens (assembly GCA_022702545.1). Taxonomy (NCBI): domain Eukaryota; kingdom Fungi; phylum Mucoromycota; class Mucoromycetes; order Mucorales; family Phycomycetaceae; genus Phycomyces; species Phycomyces nitens. The sequence goes on along the minus strand of JAHRBC010000006.1, from coordinate 3,537,954 downwards.
CAACACTGTATATGATTGGAAAAAGATGGTGTGGAGTAATAAGTCCAAGTTCACCTTGCTTAAAAATAGGGGCAACTATATTTGACGTGAGTCTATTGACAAATACCTCCCAAACCACCTTGATCCAAAAGCGCAAGAAAATAGAGATTATGTTATGGCCCAAGAGTGTAACTTGGCATGGTAGGCTGGACCATTAGTTCTGTTGGATGGCAACCAAAAGTCTTATAAATTCTATGAGATTTTTGTCGCACTATATTTTGCAATTCTTGTAACCAGTTGAATACAATTATCAATAATTCACTAGAAAGGCAACCAATTGGTCTGTGCGAATTGTTCTTTATTTCATTTGTGCAAATATATATATAAAATATATATACTAGAGACATTTGGGGATTAAACCCAAATACCATAAAATCATACAAACTATAGCTAGTTTCAATATTTATATTATTGATATTGAAGACCAAAATGTGTACAATACTTGGATAGTTTTTCTAATTTATTAGAGTATTTATTGGACAATAAAGTAACCCGTTGGGATGATGTACCTGTAAAAAAGTATGCGAAATTATACTTTGGACGCTGGCCGCCAGATGTCGAACGAGAGGGAATGTTTTTGCGAGTCCGATCAATTTCGACTGACTTGACTGCATTTGCACGCCTCGTATTATATACATATATACACATACATACACACATTAAGATCTTTGGGCTGTCGGCACTCTAATCCCAAAGACAAGAGGTGACGGCCAAGTGGCTTGTAATCCATCAATTGCTTGACCTCCTACTTCTTTTTTTGAACTTTTTCATACGCACTTCTCTTCAAACCAACATGGCAACCACCTTTGATGAACAACAGGTAACGCATATCATGCCCTACAGAACATTGGCTGCCTGTAATGCCTTGTGATCTAACGCATTGTTTTATTACCCAGGCTAAAAAGGCCATTCAGGCCCTCTACAAGGCCTACAAAGCTAATGCAAGCGACGATCTACTTGATGCCGAACCTGCTGTTCACGTTCAGGTTGTAATTAAAAAGGTCACTGGAAAGAAGAAGTCCAAGGCCAAGAGACTGTAAGCATTTTGGGTAATTCAAGATCCATATACTTATCCTCATGACAGGCCTTTGAAGCACTCTCCTCTTCCCGAAACTGCCGATGTATGCCTGATCACAAAGAAGGATTCCGAAAAGTGGGAAGAGCTCGTAAAGTCCAACAATGTTCCTAATGTGTCAAAGGTAAGGTGTTTGTGCTGGTTTGGTCCATAAAACAGGCTCTAAAGCATAATATGTAATCTAGGTAATCGACATCAAAACCCTCGAGACCACTTACAAGACCTTTGAGTCACGGAGAAAGCTTGCTGCATCTTACGATGCTTTCTTGGTTGAGGATAATGTCGCACATCTTATGCCTGCCAAGCTTGGATCAGTCTTTTTGAAGAGAAACAAGTAATGACGGATATTTCTTTGTAAATATAAAGAGGCTATGAACGAGTAGACTTATACGCCCTTTTTTTTCTGTATAGGATGCCCTTCCCCGTAAGACTGACCGAAAAGACCATTAAAGAACAAATCACAAAGGTTCTCAACTCTACATTTGTTCGTGATTCTGGATCAACCTCAACGTAAGTATCACAAGATGTTCTGTATTCTGGAAACTGACAGAATGGTTATTTTAGTGCGGCAAAAATTGGTCATCTTGGTATGACTGAGGATCAGCTTCTTGAGAACTTGGTCATGGCTTTACCAGAGCACATCAAGGCCATTGCTGGCAAGTGGGAAAACGTGTTGCACGTCAGTTTGATCTTCCAGAACATGCCAGCCCTGGTGTTCTACAGCTCATCCCCCAATTAATCGTCAACATTTCCATCTTTATCATAAATACAATGCCTTTCAAAGAATAGACTCTAATTTCCATTGCAAACTCAAAGACACTTTGCCAAAGTGATCTTGGTTTTTATTTATTTATGATGCTTATTATGAATCCAAGCAGATTTTTCGTGCAAAATATTTAAAGCAATCCACAATGCCTTTAATTTTTGCAAAATATTTTAAAGCACCGAACTCGTTCCTGGAATAACATGGACTGGGCAGCAAGCTTTGGAAAGGGACTGCTTGATTTATACATTCATTATACATTGATCAATGGTCGAATCAAGTCCAAGGGACAAACTGACTGATGAAGAGTTCCGTCAAAAGCTAGAGGCTCATTTTGCACTCTATCGACTAAATCTACGGGCACCTCTCATAACCAACATTACTCCCAATCAATGGTACCGTGCTGATCTGTTGCTGGTCAACGAGGTCGGTCTCTTTAGACGCGCTGATATTGAGCCCGATGGTGTGGTAGAGATTGCATGTGAGATTCTAGAGTCAGACAGCAACAGAATGGCACCACTGGAAACAGATGGTGATTGGAAGGTAGAAATCAGACCTCCACACACATGGAATGGAAACAGCTTGTTAGATCAATCGACTGGATTCCCTGGATTCCATGCCAGTGGCAGAGGTGCATTGGAATATCGATTGGTATCTTTGGATAATGGCGGTCAATCCAAGAAACCCCGTTACTTGCGTTTCTACCCTTCCAATCTCCATAAATTCCCTCAACAGAGCTCCAACCCTGATCCAGAGTCCATCCTACCCCTTGTAATTGGACCTCTTTACGTTGTGGATAGCGTGCCTCCAAAGACACCAACGTATGCTCCTCTTGAGTCATGGCCCGATACAACTGAGATGGTTTATGATACCTATCGCATGTTTAACACAAAGAACAATGTGGTCATTCATGAATCCTGGGACTCTGGGATCCCTGGAAAGATCTGGGACTCTGCTTTGGTGATGCTGGAAGTTCTCAAGAAAATGGCAGCTGTGAAGCCGGAATATTTGAACTCCAAACACACTGTTGATTTGAGTGCAGGGTAGGATATTGATAGAAACAATCAGTGTATTGCTATTATTAACCAGTCTTTAAATATGTCTTTAGAACTGGTCTTTTGGGACTCTATATTGCCAGTCTAATGACCAAAGAATCAGAGAGCCAAGTGAAATCTGGAAAGATCACAATCACTGAACTCGATGAAGCCTTGGCGCTTATTAATAATAACGTGGATCTAAACCGATATCTTGTTACAGACCATCCAAGCTGTATACTTGCTACAAAATCCTTGCTTTGGGGAGACTCTAAACAGGCAGCTGAATGTGGAAAAGCCGATTTAATTGTAGCTTCGGATGTTCTTTATGAATCAGAGTTCTTTGAAGACTTGGTAAAGACTTTTGTGGACCTTAGTAACCCAAACACCAGGATATACATTGGATACAAACGCAGAGGATTTGAGGCAGTAGATGAACAGCGCTTTTGGTCTCTCTGTAGAGAGCATTTTGATGTGTGTTTTCTAGAGGCAGATAATTCACAGGACACAGATAGCTGTTTGGTGCCTAGTACGGCATTGAGTACTGGAGTCCAGTTGTATCGTTTGACAATAAAAGAAATTTGATATATGTATATATCTACTTTAATAAATGTGTATAAAAACTGGTAGTATTCTGGCATTGGCACCTCCTTTAAATATTCCTGAGATTCTCCTTTATCAACTGTTTTATAAACCTCAATAGTCACTGTTAGATAGTGGCTATAAAAGTTGGTCTAACAAGATTTAAATATGTTTGTACTTGAGATTTAAATGTTTTATGTCAAAGGAAACACCTTTTCTTTTGTCTCTCCTCCCTCAGGATCCCCAAAAGAAAACACGTCTGGAACATCTCCAACAGACACCTTGTTCTATTTAGAGAAAAGCATAGCAATGGTCCCAGTATTCTTAGCAGTAGCCACAGTTTTGCCAACTTGTGTCTTCTTTTTTTGCATGTTGTTGGTACCAGCCTTGATGACCAGTACAGTAGCTGCAATAGCGCTCAACAGCTCTGTTCCGCCAACTGCACTCCCCGTGCCACCCCTTCAACTATCTTGTACGCCATTGACCCCACGTCTAGACCCACCTAGATCAGTCAGAGACCTTCGGCCGGATGACATTCGTGTCGTGGCCGGTATTGGGGATAGGTAAAACACAAGCGGACATAGGATCCAGGACAGGTCTTGCCGGCATTGTTTACTAACAAAATTGTCTGTAGTGTAATGGCTGGATTTGGAGCAAAGGGAATTCAAACAAGGTTCTTGAGTCCAAAGACATTGGCAGAAGACAGGGGAATATCATTTGCCATGGGAGGGGTTGGTAGAAAACAGGCGCCAAAACACAGGCTAATGATTGTATCAGGACGATGGAGCAATCACTATTCCCAATCTGATTCACTTTTACTCGCGTCAATTGTACGGCTCTTCGATAGGATCTCAATTTATCACCGTGTGCTTTGGTAAATATTACACTGTGAATTGCAAATGAATAACTAATAGCTCAATACTAAATTTATGAATAGGCCCTACGTTTTGTCCAGATGGCCAATATAGACCGAGCATTGGTGTCCTCAATGCAGCCCAGTCTGGTGCTCGTAGTGCCAACCTAGACCATGAAATAGACTATCTTCTTGAGCAACTGGACGATGCTTACAAAGCAAAGACAATCCAGTCGACAGATTGGAAACTATTGACATTTTTTGTGGGCTCAAATGATATGTGTCATTCTTGTTTTGTCCCTGCTTCAATGCCCCAGACATTTTCAATTGATGTCTTGGCAGCAGTTGAGCGGATTCGAATGACGGTTCCAAATGTGCTTGTTCAAATAGGTAAGAGACTATATTGGCGCCATCACTAAACTAAACCATTTACAGTTGGTATGTTTGAGATCGATCAGATCTTTGTGGAAACACAAGCATATCCAAAATACTGTCACCCGTTTCCGATATCAACCTTTACGCTCCAGGACCAAGTGTGTGGTTGTGCACACACGGCAGCCAACAGAACAATGATGAGTAATCTATTGCCGCTTTACAACTCTGCCCTACAGTCTGTCGTGACATACTATAATGACCCAAAATTTACAGCAAATGAGACATTTGGAATATTTTATCAACCACTTCCAGCAGACATCAAAAGCTTCCCTATTGACGCCATAAGGTCAAGACTAGTTTTTATAGCCTCAAAAGATACTAAATTTATATAATTTGGACTTGTAGCAATGTAGACTGTTTTCATCCTTCAGCTATTGCTCATGCATGGATTTCTAAAAACCTTTGGTAAGCTAAAGCATAAGAGTAAGAAAAGGGGGTCCAGTGTGTTCCTAATCATCTCGGCAGGCGTAACATGTTCTTGACAAGTGCCCAAAAGTCAACAACACCCATGATATTTAACAGAGACGAGGAAATATATTGTCCTACTAATGAAGATCGCATACAAGTTGCATGAATTGATAACATTACTTTAACAAGGGTTTCCATTTTTAATAAAAGTTACTGTTTATAAATAACGCTTATCTGTGCCTTTTAGTATCCAGGCAAGAAAACGAATATCGTTGTTTATTGTTATGTAAATGAATAAATATATAAAGACCAAGCAAATACATCAAGAAAAAAGCTTTAGTGGTATCATTATATACCAGTTGTTATTCATGGTCGTCTTCTACCTCTTCTACCTCTTCGACCTTTTCTTCTTCTTCTTTTGACTCTTCTTCTTTTGACTCTTCTTCTTCCTCATTTTCTGAAGCTTGATCTGCAAGTGCTTCCTTTTTGTTGGCTTCATCCGTCAACTCCTTGGCAGCATCTTCGTTATACGTTCTATATACAATAAATATTTCGTCTGAAGTGTCACTGCTGACCAACAATCGACCAAATTTATCTACGGCTAACCCCACTGGGCTAATGCAGCTCCCGTCATTGGTTCCACAAGCCTCTTCTGCCTCGAGAACAACCTCTACGGTTTTGTCCCATTCGGGTTTGTGGCCAAGATCATTCACTGGAAGATGTACCACACTATGCCCTGGTTCTTTTCCATCGACACCGTGATATGCTACTAAAGGAGTATCCGTCCAGCTACAAGGCAACCCAACCGAAGTACCTAGGCTGTCTTCATTTCCAATAGAGCAAAAGTTTCCGCCATAAAAGAGGATACCAACAGCATGAGTGTTGGAAGGAACAGGAATCGCAGGACCTTGATTGTTTTTGTTGTTTTCACAGTATAGATCTATATTTCCGGTCTCGTTTGCAAACATTGGTAGACCCTAAAGTTTGGACACATATTTAGAAAATGCAAGATATACACTGTTGTGCATTTACCCATTGTGAACCTTTTCCTTTAGAATCAGACATATTTGGCTCAAGATCGTATTCAGTAAAGCAATAAGGAAATCCGTAATTCTTGGATGGGAATTCGTACAAGTTGATGTCTGTAGCTAATCCAGTTTGATATACATCTATCGACCACTGTTAGATGTACTGCTGCCCATGTCTCGCGGTTATTATTAGCAAGTACCTCCAAACATATCAGGTCGTTTAATGATATTTGCCAATAGTTCTACACCCCAGAGTCTTCCCTGGGTGTCAAAGCCCATATACCCGTGTGTGTTGGTACCAATGGCAAAAGTCTAAACAAAAAGTTTAGACAATGGCTTTTAAACATGGGAAAACTTACCTTTCCATCACTCTCATAATCCAAAGGTTCTTCAGGCAAGTCATCCAAATCAAAAACCTTGATAATCGCATCCTCAGCCTCGGTACTCTCGGTTACCGTTTGCACTGATCTAGGAATGTATCCTTTACCAAATGGGTCAATTGCGATATCTGGCTGGGCTTCTCCGTGAGACGGATTCAGGTTATCGATCACCAGCACGCCTTGACCAAGTGGAGTGTGCTGTCCATCCGAGTACTCAAAAGACCAAAGAGCATTTGCAGTAGTTATGTAGAGACGGTCTCCGTACAGGGCTATTCCATTTCCAAGCGGTTGGTCACCTATTCGGTCACTGGTAAGGATTTGTTTTACATCTGGATTTCCACACTCATCCATGCGGATTGAGTAGACGCTTTGGGTGCCAGAGATGACCAAGGCATGATTGGCATGGTCAACAATAGTCTTTCGAGGGCTTTTGATATCGTTGGTCAATACAAATGCTTCGTAGCCGTCAAGTATTCGGAGAGGTTGGGATGGTTCTATGACGACCTTGGGTGTACATAGTGGTTGATCGTCAGGGTGTGAAACTACCATTGGGTGTTCTGCTGATGAATCCGGTATGACATCGTTGTTGGTACCAATCGTGATCCCACCGTTTTTAGACCTTTCATTATCTTCGACTTGTGCCCATGTAACGCCAAACAGTAGACAGACTGAGATATTAAACAAGGTGTTGGGTCGCATTTGAGTATCACTATTGCAAATATTTCAAGTGAACAAAAGAAAGAGCGGTAAATGTCTTTTGTGTTTGTAGACTATTGGCCTGTAGAATGTAATTATTAAATTTTAACATTCAAAAGGAAAATGAATAGTATTTCAAAACGGTCTTGAGGTAAAAGATGTGTCGGTATGGTCCAAGAATATGGAACGAATTTCTAGAAGAACAAGGAAAAAGACTTGTGGATCGCCTACAAGCAGATCTTGACCTTTCACACACGTATGTTTCTCTTGTGATGTGTAGTAAAAGTGAAATTACTTTTTGAAGCAGACCAACTACTAAAGATGTCTAGGACACGATTGTTATCGAGTGTTGGGGTATGGTTTACTTTAAAATCAAATCAAATGTTTTGCTCAAATTGATCATTATAATGATTATTTAGACCTTTCTAGCCTTGATACCCGTTTATTAGACTAATTATACTTTTTTTTTTGGTATTAAAACCGTGCAAGATTTTTCTATTAGCCATCTTGCGAAAACGATTCACCAAAATAAACCCAATGATTCCAGATGAGATCGATTATTAGACATTTGCTTTACTGATCAACATCCACCTATGAATATTTTGAACTCATTGCTTGTTAATAGTCGACTATGCCAGGGCACCGTTTGTAATGCAAAACAAGAGATAGGTTTTATATAAAACAATTCTGGAATATGGTATTGGTTATAAAATAATCAACCAATTGGCCTCAAAAGAGCAAGAAATGTTCGAAATGGCTAGTACAGTAGATTCATATACTATACATTCATGTAAAATATGCATGCAAGTCTTTGTAGGCGAATGGTCATAATCATTTGCTCAAAAATATAAGAGGAACCTTTTTAATATTTGGTAGGTTGACCTAGCAATGGTATGAGGCATTTTTTACAGATTTCTACAAAATGCAAAGAAAAAGACTTCCTGTTCAAGGCATCCTTTAAAGTCCAACCACGCGTGCATAGGGGGATATTCGATCATTTGTGCAGAAAATCTTTTTTTTTTGACAAAAAACAAATCAATCTGGTCCCCTACTTCTTGCTCCCCCTGTTCTATTTGCACTACTTGTTCAAAAACTGAGATGGTCTTTACAGGTTAATTGGCATCTCGATTCCCAAATGTAAGAAATGGCATGGACTTGCATGGCTATTGTCACAATTTGAGTGAATATTTTGCCATCAATAGTGAAAACTAAGATCAATTTATGTTATTGTGACTCTATTCAACAAACAGTTGATTATGTCCCAAAACTGGGATTTTCCTTGATTATTATTGACAATAGACATTGTATTGGATTGACCCGAGCATTTATATATTACTTTAAGTACCTTTAGCATTTCTTTCGATATTCAAAACCTTGCCTCCCAAAGACAAATTGTTCTGATTTTGTGCACACAGAGCGTCGCTATAATATCACTGGAAGCAAAATTGTCAATGACGTCAATTTTTGTTCCAAGAAATGAATTTTTCCTAATTAAGAAGTCCTATAGATTGCCATGGATTCAAATGTCACATTTCCGCACAAAAAGAAAGGTCATTACAACTTGTAATTTACTTTTATTAATGGCCAGCCATCAATTACGCCATTAGATATTGTCTGTTTTCTCTTATAGATTCTCTCTTTGCAATCGCACAAATGACTTTACCTGGGACACAGATGATGATGATGATGATGATGATGATGATGATGATGATGACTACCAAGATCAAGAACAACATCCATGATCCTTGGCCGTGCCAAAAATAAGTATATCATTTTATAATGTTACAGTAAAGCGTATCGATATTCTCGATGGCCAACTTTGATGGATCTTTATGAATAGGGCTTGGAAAGAAATGTGATTATTCTATGGATAACTATTCTTTTTCTCAAAAATCAAGTCTAGATAGTTCTCTAATGAGTCGGTGGTTCTATCAGAGGCCTCTAGGTCCTCAAAGCATTTTATCGAATGCTTGGCTAGTTTGATAACAAAGGGAGGAATTGGGATCAGTGCATAATCAGTCATTGAAAAGATATGTTGCTGATGCACTCTATTATTTTGACCATCTCTGGCTAGCTATTTTTCTTTCTTGCGATTATTGTGAGCAGAATGTCCTGTGAATGATACTCATTGGTTTAATGATATTCTCATAAATTACAATCACAAGTACAATGCATGCTTAGTCGCAAGTAACAAATGGAGCGAGAATAAAGGAGGAAAGCAAGTTTTTTTTGGAGTACTCTTTTAATAAAAGTGTGTACATGTGAATAAATGTCATTTTTAGGACAAATTGCTCACACAGCCTTGATTTCTAAATGAAAATATGAAAAGTCTGGTATAGAGAGATTGGATACAACAATCAAAAACATGGCAAGGATCATTGGGTCCAGTAGCTCATTATTAGTATTATTATTTTCTAGATATCCAGAGTCCAATCTACAAGACCAATATCTTTAACAATGGGACACTGTCAATGATTTCTAGCCAACAATCCCAATATCCCTTTACCATACTACCTCCCTCGTGTATATTGTTTTGGACAATGATAATCCGTTTGGATATTCCATATACTGTAACTACCTGTGCCATTTGTAGAAATGCTTTAGAGTCTACCACAAAATCTCTGCATATCTCATGTATCATGGGTGTGGCCCTCATTCCAAGAGATACCTGGACAGTGTGGTATCTTGCTAGTCATAAAACAGAAGAATTGTACTGTTTTGTACATTCTGGAATGTCAATATTGTTATTAATATTATTTATGCAGCAAATGAAGAGAGTGTCTATCCATTTGATACTGGTGACACACAAGGTCCATTGTGTTTACATCTCTTAAAAGTATTAATGGTCTTATTATTCTTAATAGAATTTTAATACGTAGATATGAATGGACCATTTAATTTCTCGTGTGATTATACTTGGATTGCCTTTTTTTATATATATACATACATACATTGTGATCATACTGCTGTCTAGTAACCGTATTATAATGATCGGTAGTATCACCTGCGTATGATAAGTAGTTGGAGATAAGGAGAACAAGAATACAAGAGAGGAAAGAAAATAACCAAATATCAAAAAGGAGAACCAGTCTTTGTAAATCAATGTAATTTGGTTGAAAATGATCTTTTTTATCTTCAAGACCGAGGTCAAGTTTTCCAATATTTATAGACAATAGAAAATGTGCTGTTTTTTTTTTCAACCTGCAATTGAGTACATTAGATTGGCCTGTAGCTCTTTATGATCGTGGCTGAACAATATGTCAAGAGTGACATCCTAAACAGCCAAGAATCCAACCGATCACTATGAATCAAGATTGCTATTAAAAAATGTAAAGGTAGAAGGACGGCTAAATTGACTGACAAAATACTGGCCATGTCTACTTCACATGTCTAAATATAGTTATATACGCATGGTAGTCAGTCATCATGAGGAGGGGTCATTTTAATCGCAAGATGGGGTCTAGGCCAAGAAAAAATTTATGAAATGCAGAGCAGATAATAAATAAAGAGATATTAAACAGAAATAGTAGAAAAAAGAGCGGTACAATTAGACTTTGAAGGCCAAGGACTATACACACACACACACACACATGTGTATAAATATATATATAAATAATTATATAAATAATTATACATGTATATACATTATATATGTGTAAAGTGCCCTAAGCCGTATTACCATGACTTGGCTACACCCTTTATTATATAGCATGGGATTCATACGGCATTTATACTCTAGGAGAGGAATGAAAAATAAGGGGTTGTTACTTTGAAATTAGCTTTAAAAGAGACTGACTTGAAACTTTTGTGTCCTCTGTTCTTCCTCCCCTTCCTCAATGAAAGTCAACGTTTGCTCTGTAGCTATTGCTCTCTTGTGTTCATTCTTCTCTCAAACAAAGGCAGCACCCGTCCCGGACTCTTATATCCAACCTGTCGATTGCATCGTATCTGCTGCGAATCGTACTCCTTTTTGTCCCCACTGATGATCATATTATAGTCGCTCACCATGAGAGCCACGACCGGAAACAATGGCCCTGAATTTTCCGCTCCCCAAAAAAAAAGAAAAAGTCCAATCGTCCAATCGTCCCCAAATACATGCATCGATAGTGAACTCATCCGCAGAAAAAAAACTATCTTGTTTGATCCTATATTGTAGCTAGTTCAAGAATTGTCTAGACGCCAAAGTATATACATATACATATATACATATTTTTTTTATTTATTAAAAAAAATGTGAACTTGCTGCATCATTTTCTCGGAAATTTCTCAAGAATATTGACAGGGTGGCCAATTTGAAAGCCAAGACATGTTAAAAAACACACTCACACACTCACACACACAAAGGGCTTAATATGTGTGTATTAGAGTCAATTGATGATACTCTTATTGCCTAATATTCAGCAAACTTCATTTAATAATAATAAAAAGATGGTCTTTTGATCCAAGGCTAAAAGATCAACTCAAATTACACGCCAGCATCGTGGCTAGTTTAATTATCATATTCCTAAACCTAGAAAAACTATATATAAATACATACATTATAATGTTAAATAAATGAAAATAGCTTTTTTTTTTCCGAGAGACAATGGTAATAGTTTTTTGTTTTGTTTTGTAAAAGCCAACAATCTTGCCACAACAATGATCGATTGTTCACTTTTGGTAAATGTTACGGACAATCCAGTTTTAACCACACGACAGTTTAGTCTGTTGACCAAGCTGTCTCGAGTGTGACTGGGTGTCCGGTCTCTAATGGTTTTCATCTGGTCCCTAACCAATCCTTTTCTTAAATAGTACTTTAAATCTTTGAGCAATGTCACTGTCACATTCATGTCTTTATTGCTGTAGGATGCCCTTGTCACACAATATAATTGATGTAGTGCCAACCCTGAATAGAATGGACACAAGGTTATGAGTATCACAAGTATAATGTATCTAAAATCCAAATTAATTGATCAAAGATGCTAATTTTATCCAATTCTTGTCCAAACACATGTTCTTGATTCTCGATCCTTCTTATCCACATTCCCACACATTAACAGTGATTAACAATCGATTCTAGGCAGACCAAAGATGCCTCCATGGATTCTGATCACCATGACCAAACAGAAGAATAGGAATTCGGATGGTGTCAGAGTGACACTAAAGGTCATAAAGATCTGACTAGAGAGCCCCAGTGTCGGATCAGGGAACAATTCTCTTTTTACCAATTGATGGCAACTAGGCAGACAAGAAACTATAATAAATCAGTTTGACTTTGTACGAGTGAAAATGTGCACATATGATGTAGAATAAGAATATAATGAAGAAGAAGAAGTCCTGGGTTCTCTCCTCATTGATTGTTTGAACATTTAAAGAGCAATTATTTCTATAGATATCTTGGTATCACGATTGGAGTGTTTGAGTATAGATTCAACTTTAATGACAAAAAATGGATGATTATTTCTAGACAGTGTCTAATATTTCATGTTTTATAACTCTGGCCTAGAAATTTGAAGGAAATGTTTGTGGCATCAAGCTAAATGGTCAATATGAGGATAATAGAAAGAATATGAGTGTGCAAGGGACAATGGATAAAGAGAGAATGCAAGACCGGCAAGCCAAGCTAATTGTGTGTGTTTTTTTGTTTGTTTGTTTCCAGGGCTTATTTGACCTGCTTGGCATTACTAAAGGATAAAGATGATTAGGGACAGATACTTTATAATTTTTTTAATAATAATAAAAAATACTTACACTTCATCAATCTCGGCCTTGTATCTCTTGACAATCTCTTGTCTCTTCAGCTTTTGTGCGGCAGTCAAAAGACCCTAAAAGAAGAAAGGTTAGCCAAAATTGCCATCAATTGCACCCAGCACTATACTTACTGCTTCAATAGTCCATTCATCACTGACAATGTGAATATCAAACAGCAACTCGGCACCCTTGAGACCGCCAACCTTGGCCTGGGCATTCAGGGCACTCAAGACAGTCTTCTTTACGGTCTCGTTAGCACACAACTCTTCCCAGTCATTGGTCTCTACACCCTTTTGTCTGGCCATCTTGCGAATAGCAGGCTCGAGTGGAACAACCAGAGCAATTGCACGAGGAAGCAAGGAATCAGCGCAGATACAGATGTTTCCGACATAAAGACAACTCTTGTAGATCGACTCCATCTTCTCGAGGGCAATGTATTCACCGTTACTAAGCTTGACCAGATTCTTCTTGCGATCAATGACACTAAGACTGCCATCCTCATTCCACTCTCCAATATCACCAGTTTGTAACCATCCATCCTCATTAAGAGCCTCTCTGGTAGCATCTTCACGCTTCCAATAACCCTTTGTCACACTAGGACCACGCATCCAGACTTCACCCTGAGGCTTTGGTGTGTTTGTAGAAAAGTATCCAGCATCAGGAACATCGACAAGCTTGATTTCGGCACAGGGCTGGGGGCCACCAACGTTACCAAGACTGTATAGCTCAGGGACCATCAGGGTGGTCATACTGCAACTCTCAGTCATACCGTAGCCAGCAAGAACAGGGCACACTGTGACTGACAAGAATCTCTGGGTTTCAATAGACATTGGAGCACCACCCGAAATAGCTACTCTCAGACGACCGCCAACCTGTTCCTTGATCTTACTGAATACGGCAGTGTCAAGGAGGTATGTGGGATAGCGACGTTCCTGCAACCATGCCTTGGCGGCAAATGCCTTGTGAAAGACCTTTTGGGCATTGGGAGATGATTCGTTAATCTTGGCAAGTACACCCTTTCGAATAGATTCCCAGACAGCAGGTACACCAGTCATGAGAGTAGGACGGAATTCCTTGATATCACCCTTGCAGTTACGAACCGATGCGTCCGTCAGGGTTCTTGGGGAACCATAGCCAAGAGTAATACCCCAGAAGATACAGGTATGCTCTGTAACAAACTCAAATACGTGGGCAAGAGGAAGATAGGCCATCATGCTGTCTCGAGGGGAGACATAGTCTTTCAATTGTTCGTGGGTGGAGCCAACTATAAGTACAACAAAATGTCAGCCTACAGTGGGTAAAAAGAAAAAGAAAAAGAAGCTGTGGTTCTTACCAGAAGCAGCGATGTTCTTGTGGGACAACATGACACCCTTTGGGTTACCGGTACTTCCTGAAGTATACATGATGCAGCAAATATCTTCAGGCTCTGGTGGGTGGGCTTCTCTGGGGTTTGCGCGACCAAAGGCAGCAATCTCATCCATTGAGAGAATCTCCTGGACACTGCCAACCTTGGCCTTCTCGATGGCTTCTGGTGTAGGTTCGCCACTGTACATGATGATCCTAAGACTAGGACATTTGGCAGCAACCTTGGCAACGGTGCCCAAGAGTTCGGCCGAGGTGTAAATGGCCTGGACTTCGGTTTCGTTCATGGAGTGAAGCAAGCCATCTTCTCCAAGAGTATCGTAGGCAGTAACAATGGACATGTTTTGGGTAAAGGCACTCTGGGAAGCCACGATCCAGTTGAGACTATGGAAAAGGTTAGATGGGCAAGACAATTGAATATGTTATGTTACCTTGTGGGAGCAAAGATTTCGATTTTGGATCCTTCTCGCATGCCAAGATAGTAGAGACCGGCACCAATATCGTGGGCCTTGCGAGAGGCTTCCTTGTAGGACATGTAGTAGTATCCAGAATATTGGAAGTACTTCCAGACCTTGGTTTCCTTGGTTTCGACACCATCAACAAACTTGGTAACCTGCTTTTCTTCTTCAATTATGTTCTCAAGTTTGCGGTAACCAAATGCATCGGCATCGCCATATTTTTTGACGGCATATTGGAGTACGTCGTAAAGAGTGTGGACATTTTTATCGGGGCCTCTGACAAGACCATCGACGGCATTAGTGCTGCGTCTGATGCGTCCACCATTGGGTTGTTCGGGACCAACTTCGTAGGAGTAAGACTTCATGATTGGATAAATAAGAGAGTAAGAGTCGTAAAGACGTCGAGTGAATGGAAGGGGTGATGAAGAAGACGATTTATGTCGATTATGCTTTCGTGCCTGTTGGTTTATATATGATTTTTGTTGCATATGGTGACACAAACTAATTTAATTTGGAAGCGATCTTCCCCCGCAAGTGGTTGACAAAAATGGTTGCATGTGAATTTCTCAATAAAATCCTTGCCTACTCTGAAGTAACCAAGGCAACCGTTCCTCACCATGGCTTGAGCGTGGTTTTCCCTTTACCCCCTTTCTAGTTATTTTATCCGTGTTATTTTCTTCATTAATAGTTTCTTAATAACATGCTTGGTTTTCCATCTAGAGGTCGGAATGGCTGTCCCTTCCGGATACTAACGGTCTAGGGCAATAGGCGTCCATATAAATATCAATATTCTATGCAATTGAATGTTGGTGCCATGAATTACCATCATTTGTGCACGCCAAGCAGGCAAGATAAAAAAAATATGGGAAGTGTGAAGATGAGGTTGATATTGAATGATGATGACCAAAGCTTGGTATCATGTACGGGAAATTATTCAGACTTATCTTGCCATCAATAACCACAATAATATTATTTATATTAGGAATACTGTGATTTCTAAAAAAAATGCTGGTCAAATTCTGGTACCCTTTCCCAAAATGATATCCCTAGTCCTCCATACGAATACTAAATCCGTTGCTACTCGTAAACCCATAACATCTTAGCACTCTTTTGAGCTGATACAGCCGTATCATTGCCAATCTACAAACAACTCACTGAACACCAGCCAATTGGAAACATAATCAGCCAAAAAAAAACCAAACTCAATGGGCGTCTGTGCGTGAAAACAGATGCCACTGACTAGTGAACCCGATTTATTCCTCCCTCCTCCTTTTCCCACGAAGTTGGCTTGTGTATAAAGAGGTTAAAATGATTTATATGTCATCTATATGTCGTTTTCTATCTTGTCAAGATCAAGGTTTATAATCCCTAATGATTTTTATGTAAACTGAATTACTGATATTTCACTTTAAAAACAAGAACATTTATGTTTTGTCTCCAAAAAATAAAAAGTCCATTTTAACACGCCATTTGATGGCAAAATAAAAGTGGTTCTGTCAAGTAAAATCCCAATAGAAGCAGATTGAAATGGGGTGGTAATTTAGATATGTGGAGACTTTAATCAACCACAACAACAGAATACTTGTCGTTCTATAATGTCAATGCATACAAACTCGACACTCTCTAGGTCGATTTGTCCCACTTGACTTTATCCTCGTTTCTCGTGGTTCTTCACGCTTTGGTAGCTCATGTACGACCAATCTAAAAGAAGTATCTCCTTATTTTATCTCTTGGCGAGTTTGAATTGGAGGATTCACAGGAACGTGTGACAGCCTTTATTTTCTCTAGTTCCTATGAATATTGATTTGTACATATTCAAATATTTCATTCTACCCCTAAAAGTTCATTTAATAATAATACATGAATATTCATATTTCTAAAACATACAGTGATCTTGGAATCAAAGATACTTGAATGATTACTATTCTTCCCAACAATCTCTTTAATTTTCCCGATTCAATACAGACAAGAGTTGGGGTATTGATGTTTCTAAATGGTTTAAAGACTATAATTTGACAATGCAGCATACTTTGAATATTCCAATAAAAATCATTTGCTACTTTTATTCATTTATTTATTAAAACAGTTTATTACAATTGCTAGTATTTCAAGATATCAATGATAATAAAAAGGAAATATGATATTTTATGCCTGTAATCAAAGACAAATCTTGTAAAACTCACTCTTCATTGTTGAAATATGCTGTCAATTTTTTTTTGCCTGTGAAAAAATAAAAATATATATCAAAAGACGGAATATTCCAATCTTATACCGTGGCCACGACTGACACATATGGTATTTAACTGACTATTTAATATCTCGGAATAAATGTCGGTTAAAAATCCTCTGATAATCATGGCAAGCCTATATTATTTACCATTTCCTTTCAAAGAATATCAAAAACCAAGACTTGATTTGTAATTTGATTTTTGCACAAGCACGTCTTTATCCAACACAAAAGGACCCTCTCTTTGACAATTATTTAGCCTTTGCTTATACGTAAATAGTTACTCTGAGATGAGCACCAAATTTAATTAGATTTTAGTCTATACCGCACTGCTGCTATTTTAAAAATACAAACTAGAAAAAACAGTGAATCCATTTCTACTTTAAGAGCTGTTGAAACCAAAAAGAACAGTAAAGATATTATGATCTTTACGCTCATCCGCACGCTATAGATAAGTCCAAGTACAGATCCTCTTATAATTTCACACTTGTACCTCCCACTCTGTTTAATCTTGATAGTTCTAATTGAAAAAACCATAACTATGAGCCTTTGATAATTTTTGACGAGATAGACCTTTTGTTATTGTGCCTGAGAGATAATATCAATTTATTTTAGAAATGAATCGGACAGCAAGTATCTTGGCTATAAAGACTTTTAAAATGAAGAATTATACTTTTAAGAAATTAGATGGAGCAACCATATTGATTGTGAGAATAGTACAAGGAACCAAAATTCATTTATGTTTCCATGGTAATTGACCAAGACTGGATTTCATGAATTTAAAGAATCATCATTTCCAAACATTACATTAAATTACAATACAATACATGCCTTGTACTTGGTATTCCTTTTCTTCTGTGTCTATCCAAAATACACTGTGGAACGAGAAAAGACTCTGGTTTATTTAGCCATGTTCCTGTTGATTGACACAAGTTTTGGTGTAATAGAGGTACAAAATATCCCAAAGAAAGAAAAAAAACATCCAACACTCTTTTGATCCCAATTACAGCTAATATGAGATCTTGTGACGGAAGCCTAGTTAACAGGCACTCATATGGGTAAAAGACGGTTTAACCAAAAACAAGAATATTTGACAATAGAGTTTTTTTCTTTAAAAAAAAAGAGGGTTTCTACAAGATCAAAATTATCTGTTTGAAATCAAGCATTTCATTTTCCATATTTCAAAGCAGTGAATCGGTTTGAATAGCCTGACCAGCACACATTTACAATGACTCCCACGTACATTGGCCATACTAATCAAGGAATTCCAATGAACACACATAGATATACATTGGATCGTATTCTCGAGTCATCTATATATATATATATATATATATATATATTACAAAATGCTGCCTAGAGTTTCATTGCTTGGCTATTGAAACTATTCTAATACCATTACATATATACACATATATATTTTGTATTTGGTACAACATGTCTTGATCTACAACATGGAATTCTCAATTACAAGATTTATACATTTCCTGGTAGTCTTTGTAGATTGTGATTTTCTGTTGGATGACTCGTGTAGGTGTTATAACATATTTTGGGGAATCTATAGCACTATTCCTTCTTATTTCCCACCAGTCAAACGACCTTTATAGCCAGTGTGCTCGGAAGATATAGAAAGATTGTTATTCCAGGGCCTTTAAGGATATTCTATAATCTAGATTACAAAATGTTCAAATACCTCAAGAAAATCAAATGTCTATTAGAAAAATTTTATTATTATTACTACTGTTAATTCTGCTCGTCTACAAAACTAACAGCCGGATTTTATCAACCGTTTACAAACACGCTACTTTTTTTTGGTTTTGTTTTTTTTTGGCAAGAAATAATACATACACGCTCCTACAACTTTTTTAATCTAGTGTATCTTTGTGGGCATGGTTTGTAAACAGCACAAGTAAAAGAAAGACGGCGGTTCCTAAACAAATTGCAGGATTTTAGAGATGAATTATACAAGATGACTAACTGGTGTTCTAATGAAACCATGGATAGTATAATTGACGTTTACTTTTTGTGGGTTAGATGGCCTTGGCCATGGTGATTTGTAATTTGAAATCCACAAAGATCATTGTCATCTTAATTACACCCCCATTAATCTCTTGATAAAGCGTGCTAGTGTATTGATCTTGGCCACCAACCATTCTATTTCTGCCAGTGTGGAGTGATTACTTTGGGAACTAGACAGACATCTATCCAGCTATTTGGTGCCAATTGACAGCCACAGCATAAAGAAGTGTATTTGGCAGGGTAGTCATAAAGAAGCTCCTATAATATGTGCCACATGGCACATATTGCATCAGAGGTTCGTTTGGGCGAGAAAAAAAAAAGAAAAAGAAAAAGATAAAGGGCAAGATGATGGTTGTCGAACATGCTCTGTCCCAAAAAAGGTAAATTGGCGGGGTATCACTATCACACCAATTCAATTTACATTTATTTTGGAAAGTAATTTTGATTCCAGTTGATTCTATTGGCCAGAAACTCAGAGCCATATGTATTTTGAGACCCAGCGCATGTGCCAAATGGTGGTGATATAGTGTTTGATGGGTTGGATATGGGACTGATTCGGGTCATGGGACTTGATCCTTATTATTTTTGCTTTGGATGGCATCTGGACAGGTTTCTATAGAAACAACTAGTAAAATACAAGATATAAGAATAGGAACGAAATAATAAACTAAAAGAATAATATTGGCCTTTTATTTGTCTTGGTGTACAAGTACAAAAAAATAGCTGAACAATTTTAAGAGGCTTAGATTTTGGTCAGATATACATTGCGTTTTTTATGTATATCGGTATCAATCTATGGGATGTAGTTCTCTTGGAGAAATAACAGGAATAATGGAAAACATCTTATAAATTTGGACAAAAAAGACTCGATAACGATCCACCTTGGAACATTTTTTATAAGAATAATGGCAATAATGACAATTGTTCTTTATATCAGTTACAAGATAACCATAAAGACTCGTTCAATTTTACGATGTGCAGCATTGAGCTTCAAACTAAGATGATTTAGACAGCTTAAATCAATTGTTCTGGAGAATTATCGATGAATAAAGGTCTTTGACATGCTTATATCTTTTGGGGCTGGAATCCAACTATCGAGAGTATTACACTTTAACTTATCACAGGAAATAATACTCATAAACTCGGAAGAGATGAAGACACAGTAGTAGTCATATTAAAAACAAGCATGGACTTATTTGAGAAATTTGTATTATTTTCGATAAAATTTTTTTTAACTTTAAAAAGGCTATGTAAATACTCCAACATACTTTTTAACTAGAAGAGTCTTTGAAACTATCCTCGGAGATACTTTTGTTTAGTTATGGATATTGACAAAAAAAATAAGCCATTGATGCCTACACTATCCAAAGTTTCTCGAAAAAGAAAAACACTGTACAAGTAACCGAGAGAAATACAACCGGAGTAAATCCCGAGTATTTTGCAAGATTCATTCAAGATGAGAGATGTAATGAACAATTGGTCAAAAATAAGAGACATTTATATAGTTATAGCTGATACCATTCTACTCAAAGCCAAGGCATCGATACAATGATTGACCAGAGATGTTCCAGGGCAACTCGTACTTTTCATAATATCCAAAGCTTAGCCTCATCAAGCAGTCCTAGGCTGTGCTAAAAAAAGTCCAAGGTAGTGCAAATTTGCCACTGCTGAGGATTTGGAAGCAAATATAGACAGACCCTGCAAGAAACCCTACAAACACATTCAAAAATACTGTTAGGGATTCTTGTGAAAAGCTTCAAAAAGTTTTAAACAATTGTTAATAGTCCCATATCCAACCCATCAAACACTATATCACCACCATTTGGCACATGCGCTGGGTCTCAAAATACATATGGCTCTGAGTTTCTGGCCAATAGAATCAACTGGAATCAAAATTACTTTCCAAAATAAATGTAAATTGAATTGGTGTGATAGTGATACCCCGCCAATTTACCTTTTTTGGGACAGAGCATGTTCGACAACCATCATCTTGCCCTTTATCTTTTTCTTTTTCTTTTTTTTTTCTCGCCCAAACGAACCTCTGATGCAATATGTGCCATGTGGCACATATTATAGGAGCTTCTTTATGACTACCCTGCCAAATACACTTCTTTATGCTGTGGCTGTCAATTGGCACCAAATAGCTGGATAGATGTCTGTCTAGTTCCCAAAGTAATCACTCCACACTGGCAGAAATAGAATGGTTGGTGGCCAAGATCAATACACTAGCACGCTTTATCAAGAGATTAATGGGGGTGTAATTAAGATGACAATGATCTTTGTGGATTTCAAATTACAAATCACCATGGCCAAGGCCATCTAACCCACAAAAAGTAAACGTCAATTATACTATCCATGGTTTCATTAGAACACCAGTTAGTCATCTTGTATAATTCATCTCTAAAATCCTGCAATTTGTTTAGGAACCGCCGTCTTTCTTTTACTTGTGCTGTTTACAAACCATGCCCACAAAGATACACTAGATTAAAAAAGTTGTAGGAGCGTGTATGTATTATTTCTTGCCAAAAAAAAACAAAACCAAAAAAAGTAGCGTGTTTGTAAACGGTTGATAAAATCCGGCTGTTAGTTTTGTAGACGAGCAGAATTAACAGTAGTAATAATAATAAAATTTTTCTAATAGACATTTGATTTTCTTGAGGTATTTGAACATTTTGTAATCTAGATTATAGAATATCCTTAAAGGCCCTGGAATAACAATCTTTCTATATCTTCCGAGCACACTGGCTATAAAGGTCGTTTGACTGGTGGGAAATAAGAAGGAATAGTGCTATAGATTCCCCAAAATATGTTATAACACCTACACGAGTCATCCAACAGAAAATCACAATCTACAAAGACTACCAGGAAATGTATAAATCTTGTAATTGAGAATTCCATGTTGTAGATCAAGACATGTTGTACCAAATACAAAATATATATGTGTATATATGTAATGGTATTAGAATAGTTTCAATAGCCAAGCAATGAAACTCTAGGCAGCATTTTGTAATATATATATATATATATATATAGATGACTCGAGAATACGATCCAATGTATATCTATGTGTGTTCATTGGAATTCCTTGATTAGTATGGCCAATGTACGTGGGAGTCATTGTAAATGTGTGCTGGTCAGGCTATTCAAACCGATTCACTGCTTTGAAATATGGAAAATGAAATGCTTGATTTCAAACAGATAATTTTGATCTTGTAGAAACCCTCTTTTTTTTTTAAAGAAAAAAAAACTCTATTGTCAAATATTCTTGTTTTTGGTTAAACCGTCTTTTACCCATATGAGTGCCTGTTAACTAGGCTTCCGTCACAAGATCTCATATTAGCTGTAATTGGGATCAAAAGAGTGTTGGATGTTTTTTTTCTTTCTTTGGGATATTTTGTACCTCTATTACACCAAAACTTGTGTCAATCAACAGGAACATGGCTAAATAAACCAGAGTCTTTTCTCGTTCCACAGTGTATTTTGGATAGACACAGAAGAAAAGGAATACCAAGTACAAGGCATGTATTGTATTGTAATTTAATGTAATGTTTGGAAATGATGATTCTTTAAATTCATGAAATCCAGTCTTGGTCAATTACCATGGAAACATAAATGAATTTTGGTTCCTTGTACTATTCTCACAATCAATATGTTTCTGTTGGAAATACAACAGAAACAAACACTTGCAGAATTTGTTGCCACCAAGAAAAAAAGTATCCTGAATAAAAGTCCAAGTCTTTGATGTCCAGGTACACCATTGTTATTTTGGATTGGATATGACCCTTTATTTGAAATATAGACTACCATCTGTTGCGTTTACATTCCTACACCCCTTTTCAAATCCTTTGGCCCGAGTATAAAATCAAGGTTGCCCTGGACTCTAATCACAAATCAGACTAATCATCGTACCTTTTAAATACTAGTCGTTTCCTACTCTTTGTAGACCTGATTGTGTGCAAAACAATTGAAATTATTAATGAGCAAAATATGACTTTGTGGCTACCAACACCATTATATGGCTGTAGTAAAGATCAAGTAGGATATGCATTGTTCAACAAAAAGACACTTCTTTTGATGAATATCTTGGACTGTCGAATAGTAGTTAAAGTAGTATATTGGTATCTACACTAGTAAATTGCAACAAAAGTTAACAAAAGTCAAGAAAGACGCTTTAGGAGGACTACAAGGAAATGGAAATAGCACAGCAGGATACATGTTTAATCTGCTCGGTTGTGAGGGATATGAATTCAAGCGGAGCATAAGCCACTGTAAGACCTGCAGGCACTCACTCCCGCCCCTTATTTGGTTCCTTTTCTGAACTTGCTTGTCGTTCAACGGTGTTTTGTCCGATGCAGCACGTCAATGGGATTCCTGTTTACAGCTCGGATCCAACCCTCTTTTACAAAGGGCTGGATGTAGAGCCAACCTGGTTCAGTGCACAAGGCGGTGTATACAAATGCAGAGAACGAAAGAAATCAGCTGGTCAAGTTGCCATCAAAAAATATCTAGTCGAAGAGAATCAGCATGAAGACATGTTTGTGATGCCAAAGGAGCTCGTTGAGAATGAGATTTATACAATGACAAAGTGCGTTCATCCGCACATCCTCAAATTGTATGCCGTCTACCTTCATCAAGAGTTCGTCTACCTCGTTATGCCATTGTGTACAGGAGGCTCATTGCAACAATACGTGTTTGACCATCAACTTACGATCGGTCAATTAGTATACATTATTAGCTCAGTAAGCCAATGATCTATACCCTCCACCCAACCTTTTCTAATCTCTTGTTTGTCTAGATTGCTTCTGGACTAGCCGAAGTACACCGACACAACTATATCCATCGAGATATCAAATGCGACAACATCTTTCTTGACGTCGAATCAAACGCCATAGTCATTGGTAACCAACACATCCAAGGAATTTGTTGTTTTGTTTTCAAAACACATGCTTTGGAGGGGGGGTGGAGGGGGGTGGAAAATATCCCTGTATCGTTTGAAGATTCTAAATAAGAAAAATGATATTGTGTGATAGGCGATTTTGGCGTAGTGTCCGTAAACCCCACTGCCGACTCGGACGTAGAGGAAGCCGGGGTTGTTTTGTTCTGGTCACCTGAATTAGTGAAGCGGCAAGTAGTTAGCTGCAAAGTGGACATTTGGGCACTAGGCATCGTTATTCTGGAGATTTTGAACGGAGGAAAGGCGCCATATGAAGATGACAAGCTCGAAGAAGAAGAAGTAAGCCAAACAGAAAGTTTAAGCTTGATTATATATGTATACATTTGTTGTTTATCAATAATATACATATACATGTACACATATTAATCTCTTTTTTTTCTTAAAGATTAAACAGCGTATATTGGACAATGGAAAGCCAGTCTATCCACCCGGACTACCCCAGGGACTAGAAGACCTCTTGGACCGTTGTCTAGAGATCGACCCAGAAGCACGAACGACGGCCAAAGACCTCTTGGACGTAAGTAGTCAAAGTATTTATTATGTGATTAATAACGGATTGCCTATTATAGCACCCATTCTTGTGTGCGTACAAACCAGAGGCTCTTTACCCTGCCACGCGGCTTGACCACGACATATCCTCCCTGTCTGGATCAGAACCTTCAGAATCTGTATCTGAACAAGTCGCACATGTTGATGATGTAGAAGAAGATGCGATGATGAGCGCCCTAAAGAAACTAAAGACCTTTGAGGCCCTCAATGAGTTTGACCTCACCCTCACCCAACCCAACACTCTAGACCAACCACCTCAAACACCAGCCGATCAACCTCTTGACCCAAGTGTATCCACAACCCTTGCTACTAAACCAAATACCCACAAATCCCATGTGCCTTTGGTTGTACCTGCTCGCCAATGCCGCCTTCCTGTGCCTTCGTTCATAGTCCTGGAGAGTGAAGCAAGTGCGATACCCTCCAAGGAACGGATTGACAGTGTGATGCGCAAACGACAGTCAATGCTGGATTCCCACCGCAACCAGGGTTCTCGGTTGCCATGGTTAAAGTGGACCTTGCCTGTCCTACATGTAGAGACTCCAAAGGTAAAGGTTCAGTCGGAACCGGTTCCATTCAAGACCATGTCACGCTCTTACACCATGCCGGCCGGTATATCTCAAATCGGTAAGCCTGGTATTGACCGGAACCGTACGAGGCGTGCAGATGCAGTCAAGTCAGTCGAAATTGATCGGACTCGCAAAAACATTCCCTCTCGTTCGACATCTGGCGGCCAACGTCCAACAATCAAGTCTCGACCGGCCTCTGCAGGACGTCTATCCGAAGACAAGCCCTCGGCCGCAAAGGCTCCCCCTCGTCCTCGTGTGCTGCTGTCAAATGGGCCTGGTCGGAAGCCCCGTCCTTTGCCCCCAAAGGCCTCGGTGTTCCGTCAGAAACGACTGCCGAGTGAGAGTCGGACTGCACGGTTGACAATGGGCATTAGTGCACGACCGCCCAAGGACAGCGATGAGACCAATAGACTTGTGCCACCTATGCCATCTATGCCATCACGGATCGGCCGACTATTGACGGTCAAGTCCGATGAAAAAGAAGGAAAGCGACGGCCTGTATCGTTTGCGGGCACGAGTGCACAAAGGCCTGACAGTGTACAGAGATCGGATGGCAGTATTTTAGAGCCCAATAAAAAGTATGGTCATTTGGTTCAGCCAGTAGCAACTCGTACCACACCACTGCCAAAGCAGGACGTTAGAGTGAGACGCCAGTCGGCTCCCTTGGTTGAAAGACCCGAGAAGTTGAGCGGATCGCAAAGGAAGAACAAGCCCCAGGACGAAAGCAAAGCACAGCGCAATGGAGAAGCCAAACCGCCGTCAAAGAATGCGGCACTGAAAGGTGTCAAGACTGTCCGCGTTCACTAATTCTCAATCATACCCCCTCACAGTCCCCCCCTTTTCCTTCCTTCCTTCTTCTTTTTATTATTACTATTTGCTTTTCTCATTCATTTTCTGCATACAAATCTCTTTGATTTGATTTATCCTTCTCTTTTTTCAAATAATGAGTCCATACTGCCTAAATGCATTATTTTATATGTTATTGAAATGACTATTATCAGAAACTGTTACTGAAAATATGTGACATATGTAAAAATATATATATATACAGATTCTAGTTTATTATTATTAGCAAAAAGATGGATAATAAAGCGGGGATTTAATAAGACGATGGATAAATCCTCAAGGCAATAAGGATAGATATATGCCAATATTCAGTGCACCTAGCAACGCACAGGCCACTTCAGCGTAACAGCACAAAGTACCAAATCACCCTTCTTGGACTTCTTTTGGCATAAACTTGTCACTAAAAAGTTTATTTTTCTCTACTTCTTTACCTTTGTAATCTGTGTTTATAATAAATCAAACACTTTATCACTATGCGTCCATTTTTTCATCTTTGAAGCCCAATAAATCAATCCCGTCAACTTGATTCCCACAGACCATTACCGAAAGTAATAAAGCATAAGCATGCTATCTTTCTTATAGCTAGCGCCTTATTGACATTCTTTCTCGTTTTTCTCATAGGCTTTGAGGCCAAGAAGTTCTCAGCATCACCGATTGAAGAAGCGTGTCTGTGTAGGTATAATAAACTATCTTTTACCAAAAAAGAGAGAGAGAGAGAGACGTTAAACGATCAAACAATGAAGATGCCGTGCGATATACCCATGGGATCAGCCGCAAGACTATACGACCACGATAAAATTGTGCGCTTAAATGCAGAGATAAGAAAGCCATTTGATGGCAGTGGAAATAATTGAAAAGTCCCGATCAAACAAGTACCTCTTGTCCAAAAACCTGCCAAAGTAAGATATTATATATATATATATGTTCAAATGTCCACACCAAATAAAAAAAACAGGTTGCGCAACGTATCTATCGATCTCCTAGTATCCTAATAATTATTTTATTCTTTGAAACTTGGAGGTTTAAGAGATGAGAAATTTAAATCACATGACTTGGTCTGAGATTTAATTGGAATCTCTGAAGGATTTTGTATATTAGGATATTATGTGTATAAGATGGCGTGGATTACCTTTCTATTGGAATCATGTGGAGTGTCATTAAGAAGAAGAAGCCATTTAAATTGGCTGTCTTGGCTATATTACAATTAGTTGGTCTAGGGCTATTTTGCAAGGGATTTTTCCCTTACAAGATTCAGATTGCTGGTCATGCCACTGCTGAATCTGCCCCGCCCTGGCCAGACAACAGCCAATCGCATCATCTAGTTGAACCAGAATTTGACCGTCTTGTATTTGTGGTTATTGATGCCCTTAGAAAGTATGGAGCCAAAGTCGCATAATACTCTTAATAATAATAATAATAAATGATTTATTTTTCTTCTTTACAATACTGATATGATGGAACTATTGACTATATATATATATATAGCGACTTTATATTGGATAAAGACTCGGGATTCAAGTTTGTGAATAGGTGTGTATATTGAATTTATTCTATACAGCCAATCATATTAACTGGTTCATGATCCAGTCTTGTAGAATCCAAGGCAGCCATACCATTCACTGCCCGGGCTACAGCACCAACCGTAACTCTGCCTCGTATAAAAGCTCTTACGACAGGTAAATCATAAGTGTCTAGGGCAACATTGATCATCAACAATCCAAATTCCCATTCACAGGAACCGTGCCTAGTTTTCTGGATGCTATCTTGAACATTGCAGAGTCTGACACGAGCACTTCGCTTGAATACCAGGATAATTGGGTCTATCAATTGAAGCACTATTGCAATAACACGATCCATTTCTTTGGAGACGACACTTGGATCCGGCTGTTTCCTGGACTGTTTACAAAGCAGGATGGAACGACTTCTTTCTATGTTTCTGTAAGGGAAAATGATGGTGTGTTGGTAATTGTGGCCAATATTCTTATTGTTATCATTAGGATACCGTACAAGTCGATTTGAATGTTACCCGCCATATCCAAACAGACCTAATGGTTCCTGACTGGGACACTGTAATTCTGCACTACCTTGGATTAGATCATGTTGGACACCTTGGAGGTCCCAAGAGGTAATTGATATATATATATATATATATATATATGCATTAGCTAAAATACCCTTTAGCCCTTTGATGAAGCCAAAGCAAGAGGAAATGGATCATGCTATCGAACAAATATACCAACTTGTAGCCAAACAGGATTCAGAGCGTATCCTAGAGCACTCTGATGCAAAGGGGACGTTGATTGTAGTTTGTGGTGATCATGGCATGAATGAGGTCAGTCAATCACAATATAATATAAATAATAGGAGTTGACAATTGTCATTATAGGCCGGAAACCATGGTGGATCCTCCCTTGAAGAAACATCTGCTGTGAGTACAATTTGAAAACAGTATTTTGATTGATAGTTTTTACTGATTGGTTTGTGGGCTGTAATCAGGCACTCGTGTTCATGAGCCCACGGCTTGAATCGAGACCTATATTAAAAAAGGATTCTCCAAGAGCAATTGAACGGCCAATGATGTTTGGATTCCCTGTAATTGACCAGATCGACTTGGTTCCTACATTGGCGTCCGTGCTTGGATTCCCTATTCCAAAGAACAGTCTTGGAAAAGTGATTGTTGACCTGTATAGAAATAGAGGTAGCAATGTGGTTCTAAGGATCCTTAAAACTAATGACAATTGTAGATTTTTCGGTCCTTAGAGCCCTTCAGCTTAATGCCTATCAACTTGGCCAACTGTTGGCAAAGAATCTTGACGAATCTTTTGCTGGTTCGATCGATAATAGCAAACATAATCAGGGGTACTATAGAGCAGTGGCCCTTCACGAGTTGGCCATCAAAGACAAGGACGAGCAATCTATCGAGGCTGCCAAAATGGCATACACAGAGGTATTCAAATGTTCTTGTGTATGGCAATTGACAATTTGTGGTATAGTTTATCGAGTACACCCAATCATACCTTGTCGATACATCTAGTGACTATGGGCTTGGGTTTATGTTGGCAGGGCTTGGCTTGATCGTCGTCTCTACCATACTGTTGGGTGCGTTGAGTTTGACACCTGAGAACCCAAAGTGTTGTCCAGAACACAAGAGCTGGTTACACACAAAGCTATTTGTCATGGTTGCCATAGTGGGTTACATCGCAAGTATGTTTGCTAGTAGTTTTGTGGAAGAAGAACACCTCATCTGGTACTATTTCCTCCAAACGATCTTTGTTATGCTTGGCCTACAAAGGTAAATATACACATGTATTTATATATGTATATATATACATATATATATATGTATTGTTATTGACATTTACCATACAGTTTCACTACTATTGGAAAGACCTTCAGGGAGCAATTGCTACTTGGGTTTCTATCGATTTCTCAATTGCCATTTTTGCGTCTGGCTGTCGCGTGGAATCACATCACATCCCTTATTTGCTCGTCATTGAAATGGCATCTCTTGGCCGTATCTCTAGCCATTCCGGTCATACTTGTCTTCAAGACATTGCTGAGTGTTGGCCAGGGTCGGTTTATTGATTTCTCGGCAAGTGCTGGTATTATCCAGACAATGTGCAAAATTGTTCTTTTGGTTCTGAATGGGTTTACGGCCATGCTTGTGATGGCGTACAAGATCAGGGCGGAAGAAGTATCAAATATTCCGAGAATCTACAGAGATGTCCTGGAACTCGGGGTTGTCCAGCAATTGAATCAAGTTGAATTGGGAAAACTGATTTACAATTACGGGGGCGCGACATTGCTGATGCTAAATGCTGTCATCTATGTTAGTAAACGAGCATCTCTACTCAATGTTGGAAGCCCAAATGGTATGTCTTGCCACCTTTAATTGAAATCAAAGACACTAAATGGCTTATTATTTAGACAAACCGATGGGATCGTTTCTCCATATCCTATTATACACCAGCACACCGATTCTCCTCCTTATATCTCGATCGCAAAACGCATTTCTGTTTTCAGTATACGCTATCCAATTCTATCTGTTGGAGCAATGGCAGAAGCTTTCTGTACCTGTACCTCCTTGGCTTCTTGGTGCACTTGTTACCCTTTTTAGCCAGACTGCATTTTTCTGTACAGGACATTCAAACTCGATTGCATCTATAGATCTCAGCAGTTCTTATATTGGAGTGGACGGCTACGACACTGTGCTTATCGGCCTCCTGACATTCTGCTCCAACTGGGCCGGCAGTCTTTGGTGGATATTGGCTGGTTGGGTTCTTGTGACTGAGGCAGCCTCCTTGGAAAAAGATGCGGAACCTCGATGGTGGGATTACAGTGTGACACTCTCGGCTGTATCAGGTTCATTCCTTGTCGCACTCTCTGTATCGGTAACATTGCTTCGCGAACATCTCTTTATTTGGACTGTATTCTCGCCAAAATATCTTTACCAAGTGGCATGGACCTGCTTATTTCATTGGTTTGCCCATATTCTGATAGGAAGTGTTGTGGTCAGAATATGGTTTCCATGGTCACAGGATCAGCATTCAGAGGATGTGGATGAGCCGACTGATGATTATGAGCCAGATTATGAACCAGATTATGAACACGAAAACGTGGGTGGAACCGAGAATGAGGATATCGGTGAAAGTGTTTGTGATTCTGAATAGATTTAGAATTGTGCTTCCGGTTGTATGATTCTTTCTTTGTACACAGCACAAGTTGGAATATTAGATATTAGAAATTAATCTTGGGTTCTGACCAAATAATCAATCAAATCTGTTATTAAATTCAAAACATAATAATAATGTTATGGTTGGACCTTTGCCTGTTACACTTTTTTCAACTGTTTTAGTCTTTAAAAGGCTACAAAATATAAATGCTGTGGTTTTTGGCTGTCTTGCAAAATTTGAAAACTAAAATCAGGGGGTGATGATCGCTGGAATTTCTGTTTATCCAATGATAATATAGTTGTGTTGGTTCTGTGTAGGTTGTCATGGTTATATATCGTATCAAATGACTGAAAGATTAATAAACTGCTTGGTAACCACCTGAAATATTTCTACCAAACCAATAATTCAAATGGCTTGTTGGTCTGCTTTGGTCTGTTGGTGTAATGTTGGTGTTCCAAGAATATATTATCAATATCCCTCACCAACTTTCTTTTTGTCATACAGAATCCCTTTGGATTGTGTCATAGACGGAGAAGCATAGAATTGCGATTCCTTTTTATGGGTGTCTCCGAGGAGGCGACCAGATATTCAATCATATGAGAATTCTATATATTTATCTTTAATGATATAGCAAGTATATTAAAATATACTTTACGAGCCATGCTGCTCAATAAGATCCAGAGATTTATAGTACAATCAAATAATCACAAGCACAAGCACAAGCACATTACTTTTTAAACTTTGCCATATTTTTTGTTTTATTATTTGACTTTGCAAATTTCTCATGATTTACACATCGATTCTTTGGTAAACAAGTAAAAAGATTGCTTTATAAAAATGAGCTGAAAATGGGCTATTATATCAACTAGAAGCAACATTTGAACCTAGCATTCATTAAAAAAAAAGACAATCTATACAATCAACATTGAATTCGAAACAATAAATTCATCGACTACTATACGTCAAAGAGAGAACTTGGTTCTTTCTTTAATCAATTTCAGTATTGTAGCCCCTTGATGACATCCAGGCTCAACCTGAAAATGGCGCCTGCGTGCGTCCGATCTGCTGAATTCCTTTAGACAACATGGGCAAATGTATGGTTTGCTTCCGGTGTGTAGCCGGACGTGTCGCAAGAGGTCATAGCGGCGTGAAAACGACTTTGTACAATGTAAACAAGTATGTGATTTTTTGGGTGTTTTTGTGTGCATCTTGTTTTTTTTTGTGCATCTTTCGCCTGAACTTTCTGGTATTGGTTGTCTTGATGAACTCTGGAGGTCATCAATTAATACATGGTTCTGGGGTTCTGGCTCCCTTGAAGGCTCCCTTGAAGGCTCCCAGGTAGTCTGGCCAGTATAATCAGAGAAATCGGATTGGTATTCGGTATCATTGTACTCTTGGATAGTTGGAGACTGAAACTGAGAATGCTCAAATGGTTGTTTGATCTCTATATCAAACCAGACGGCATTGTTGTATTTTATGAAATCTGGGCAATTGTCCAAAAAGCACGGACTTTGGTTTGGTTGAAGATAGGTGAGGTCAGAGTAGATGGGAAATAAGTACATGTTGAGATGTATAAACTGATAATAAAAGAAGTTTGGCTTTTAAAGCCTTGATTTTATTTGACTCCAATCCTCAAGTGAATTAGTAGACTCTTTTTTTTTTGTTTTATTATTATTTGGAGCAGATGTGCGGTTTCGTCGATATGACGTTTGACAATCAAGTATAGGTGAATGGCCTACTCTAATGAACTCAACTAAATAAAGAAAGTCGTGGTTAGCTCCAAGTGATTTATCTTGCTAAAATACCTGTTTCAATACAAATAATAATAATAATTTTTTCATATTTATTCGGTGCTTTCATAGGGGCCCAATAAACATAACGTAATAAATCAATAAAAACTCCTGTGATTCTAAAGAGTTAATTTCATAAACCAGCGTGTCTTTTGATTGTCCTTTTTTTGGGGGGATCTAGGCGTATAATCAAGGGTTCAAGACCATTCATTTCAAGAGGTCGATCAAGAGTATTCTGGTGCGATTGTGAAACTAGGCACAAAATATACCGCTTCTCAACATATATTTCAGGCCATTCAATAGTAATCACCCAGAGACATAAAAGCAGTCAGACTTCTTTATTATTTTTCTCAATGTCAATTATTTTCACGGCTTATTTGTTTGTATTTACAATTGTGCATATTTACACTTTGGGCTACAGATGGTAAAATGAACCCGAGAATGAGGTTCATACCAGTAGGACAGGAACACAATCCTAATAGAAAATGGGTTATTTTATTTTTATATATATATTTAGGAATGCTAATTTACTGTTCTACTCGCCAAATTTAACAGCTAAAATAAAATAAAACAGGGATAAATACTAGATTTGATATATATGTATACATATACATACATGAATTGTGATAAAAATGCTTTATAAAAACTCGAATCTAGTCTAAAATCGCCTCAATTGCAGGGGATTAACATATACTCACAAGCTATTTCTAATCCTTTTGGACTTGTGCATTCTTTTTGAATAGTCGATTAAAGGCGATATACATGTACTTTTAAAGTTAAAACATAATAGCTAAATAGTATTACAAGCTAGGGAAAACCTGCCCTCTGCGTTCTTTCTGGTAATATTTGCCAATCAAGAATGCCACATCAAGTGCCTGCTCATAGTTCAGACGTGGGTCACAGTATGTCTGGTAGTTTGTAGACAGATCGGCGTCCTTGAGGTCCATGGATCCACCAATACATTCTATAGTCGTATGAGTACAGAGTCTAGAGCATAAGCCACATATACTAACCAGTAACACTGTCTCCAGTAAGCTCAAAATGAACACCATTGAGTTTGCTGTTGCAATCCTTGTGGACTCGGAAAGCCTCGGACAGTTCTTGGATGATATCAATAAAGTGACGGGTTTTTATTCCACCAGTGGCATTTTTGGTATTTCCATGCATAGGATCACACACCCAAACAGGAATGTGCCCGGACTGCTGAACGGACTTGATGTGCTGAGGCAGATACTTCTCTACCTGGCCAGCACCAAATCGAGTGATCAAGGTGACCTTGCCAATCTCTTTCTTGGGGTTAACAGTATTAAGCAGATCAACCAACTCATTGGGCTTTGTTGTTGGTCCCACTTTAATGCCAATTGGGTTCTCAATTCCACGCATATACTCAACGTGAGCACCATCAGGTTGTCTTGTACGGTCACCAATCCACAAGAAATGGGAGCCAGCATTGTACCACTTCTTTTCCTTTGTTTTTGAAGAGGGCAACAGACGGGTCAAAGAAGTCTCAAAGTCAAGTAGCAATGCTTCGTGAGATACAAAAAAGTCAACCGAGTTCAATGCGTTGTTCTGCTGTCTCGAGTCTGCGCCAATTGTGCCCATAAAATCAAGAGCATCTGTCAATTGGGTTACGATTTGCTGGTATTCGCTTCGGACAGATTCAGACCGAACGTGGTTCAAGTTCCAGTTTGTAGGGTCATGAAGGTCTATTTTTTGGATTTTGGATTTTTCACCAAATATCACATTAGTCTCCTAGACCATCCTGTTCTATATGAAACCTACCGGCAAAACCAGAGTCCAGCAATGATCTCACATAATTGAGAGTGGCAGCAGAATGAAAGTATGCACTTTACATTGATCTTTAGTCTATATAAAGATCACATGGTGTTTACTTACCCAAGCAGACGCTCTGGATCAGCATCACGATCCTTTGGATCAAATCCATTGACATTGTCACCTCTACAGGAAAAAAAAACTTTTGTTATAATAAAGCCAACAAACATTATATGATTTGGGCATACCTGAAAGACAAAATCTCCTTTCCTTCATACATCTCTGTTGGCTTGCTTCTGGGTTTGGCATATTGACCTGCCATACGAGCAATTCGTACAACAGATGTTCTTGCACCCCAGGTCAAAACCAATGACATTTGTAAGAGTACCTTTAACTTTGCCTCAATTGGGTCCTGTATTCGAGTTGAGTAGCCAAGCTATTGGATCAACATGGCTTACCTGAGAGCAATAGTCAAATAACTCGGCGCAATCACCACCTTGCAACAAAAACGACTTTCCCAAGGCAACCTCCTTGAGTTGGTCTCTCAGGTTGTCAATCTACAGTTTGATTCCTGTCAGACGATTCCTTTACTTTTCACTCGACTCACCTCT
This sequence comes from Phycomyces nitens, assembly GCA_022702545.1. Classification (NCBI taxonomy): domain Eukaryota; kingdom Fungi; phylum Mucoromycota; class Mucoromycetes; order Mucorales; family Phycomycetaceae; genus Phycomyces; species Phycomyces nitens. Next base: position 3,503,103 of record JAHRBC010000006.1, on the reverse strand, counting down.
TTTGCGGAAACCAATGGAGGCAGACGATCTAATTTAGACAAGACACGATCGGCATGTGCTTGATCATTATAAGTGACATCCTGGACAATCGGCTTTGATTTCCAGCTTTCGGGTGTCCATTCATTTCCAAGAGATTGCTGATTATCTGAGCTCATGATGCTTTTGGTTCTAAAGGGTAGAAGGATTGTTCTTTTTTAAAAACACTTGCTTTTAACAAAGGGGATTTCAGTCACAGAAAAAAGATGTGCCAACCATCAATGTGGCTTGGGAACAGGGATCTTCAAAGACATTTACATGGTTTGCAGCACTCCAGCATGTATACCAACCATCTTGCCGCTAAATTATACCCTTTGTTATTATTATTATTTAATAATAATAATAAAATACTCGGTTTTTTATTAAAAATGCATGCTTTTATTTTCCATAATATCCTTGGTGTAATGGAGGCTTTGTACTATGGATATTCAATTTTGCATTGAATTTTTCATAATGAATGCACCATAAATGTATTCTTTGCGATTCTTGTTTTTCTTTCTTTCTGAAAAGACAAAGAGGAATATTCCATGTAAGTTATGGGGCCCTTTAATTCTCAATAGACTGCTGTATAACAAGACCTGTTGCACTTTAAAGAATTCTGGCTCGTCTCACTAGCTGTTCACTGATTCTTTTTTTTTATTAAAATATATTTATATATATTTTAATACATGTCTTTAAGGGTTTGCAAGAAAATGTTTGAAAAATCTCGGTTTTCTGAGATTTAAAAATAGCATCACCGAATTAAGCATTGCGCTGATTGTTAAATATTGTCCAATGAAAAACATGATAGAATATTGTGCTGGTGGTCATAATAATATTTACAACGCAGTTATCTCCTATGAACCGGTTCTCAACTTATATACACGCCATTGTTATCACTGGACAACATTTTTCATAATAATAATCGTACTAGATTGCTTGAATATCTAGTTTTTCTTTGTGAATAATTAAATATGTACTTTTATTTTTTAAAAAAATAGAGAGTTTCGTTAACAAGCCAAGAATCTTTCAAATTCGACTTTGCTAAAAAAAAACGTTACCTTTACACTTGTGTAGTAATGAAATAAAACTCGATTTCCTATCAACATAAGCAAAGATTGATAATAGAGACGTTGCCAACGACTCGACAACGACTGAGGATGTGGTGGCTGCCTGCTCATTGTATAGAATGTTATGTTAAGCACATAATGATTTATTTGTTTGTATTAATCACAGAAAAATATATAACAGATAGCACTTCTTGGACAGATGTAAAGAGTAGGATATAAGAAATTTACAATAAATAAAAGTGCGGCTCAAAGAGGCAATACCACATCTAAAGGAGTTGGAGAGACAACAACCATTATATTACAAAGAACACACAATCAAGTATATATATATATTTCTGCTTTTTATAAAATTAAGGATTTTATGGGGAGGTGGGGGAGGGGGTGGGTGCTGGTTGGGGGTCTGCCGTGAGAAGAGGATTATAGTAAGAGTCAAAAGTTGAAAACAAAGCGTTTTATTAGCTTACAGTCAGGGTACTTCAGGAGGTACACCGGGTCCAGCATGACGGCCTGCTTGGCCAACGCAAAAGGTCGCCGGTCGCCCAACTCCTCCACGTAAATCACCTCCATGTCGCCTTGTTCCAGCAAAGCCAGACAACGCTGGCAATTTTCCTCGGTCATGGCCACTCCATAGATCTTGCATGCGGCTTGTAATCTGGTGTATATTGTAGGTTTGATCAGAGAATTAAAATTTATCCCTTTATTAGAGAGGTTTGGGGTTTTCTATATTCGTTTTTTCTTTACATTTCTATTTTTGAAATCAATTTATATATCTTTGTCTTTGTCTTTATTTATCATGATGCTGTCGATAAGCTTTTTGTGTCGGACAAAAAGTGCCCTTGAGATACTATATTGATTCAGTCGAGACTCTTGTATAATAGACCATATTGCCAAAGTGATATTGTATTGAAAAGAATACTGTAAATAATTGAACTGATAAAAATGGGTTATGGAGGTGGGAGTGGTATAGAGTGGCCAGGGCTCCATCAGTGCCTAGTGATTTCCATCCCACCCTCGGCCCAGATCTGTCAGTTTTTCAACCTAGATTCTTTATACTGATATTTCCGAAATCAGATCATTCATTTTAAGATTGTTTCACTTGATGATAAAATAGAGGTGATAGAGTCATTGTCTCTAGTAGATTCTAGACAGTGCATTGAGACAGTGAGAGTGGTGGTTGGTGGCCGCTACCTTGAAGGAGGAGAAGTGGAGGAATAGGTGTAAAGGCAGAAGAGGCCATAATTAAAGAAGTTTAGTGAAGATGAATAAAGTAACATTTTTACCTCGTTAAAATCACTTTCCCATTTTTATTTATTTGAAAACCGGCTCTTATTTCACTTTTGGATAAATCAATCGAATAAAGTGAGTATATATCAGGAATTGATTCATTTGTCAAAGGACATAGCCAAAGGACTCAATTAATTATACGAGTAAGAGGAGACTCTGACTGTATCACCATCTTTTCTTTACACTCACCTAAAATAGGTTATGGGACAGAGTTACAATTTCAGATTTTTCCTTTTCTTTTTTTATTTTCTTTTGTTTATAAGCACACCAAACTTTTTTTTATTTGAACAAAAGTAGCCCATAAAATGTCACACACACACACATCAGTAACCAAAAAGCCCAAAAGACAGGAGTTGGATGCGTTCATGAGGAGCCGAATTATAGGTTAATGGGAAAAAGACGCTACTTACTCTGAGATTTCGACATCCCTTGACATTCCAAAGAGTACTGTTGCCAATGCCATAAAGACCTTTAGGGATAAAGGCATTTCCGTGCCCTCTAAACGCCTGGGAGCCACCCAAAAGGTCACAAAGCGAACTCAAGCCATGATAGTTTGCTCATTTCGCAAGGAGCCATTCGTCTCAATTGCAGTCCAGCATCAGAGATTAGTGGATGTAGGAAGTTCAATGCCAATGGTGACATTTCGTAAAAACATGAAATTTCTTGGCTATGGATTCCATGTACCGGCACGTAAGCCTGGTGTGACTGAAAGACACAAGGAAAATCGGTTGAAATGGTGCCAGGACAAGGTTAATTGGACAGTTGACCAATGGAAATCAGTTGTCTGGTTGGATGAGCCCAGATTTCTTGTTGTTGGCAATGATGGCAATATCCGAGTCATCAGAAAGAAGGGGGAGAGGTATGCCGATGAGAATATGGTCAGTACATACAAGTTTGGTAAGGGCTCTGTCATGGTATGAGGAGGGGGTCTTGGCCCTTTGGTTACCTTAAACATCGACCAAGATAAGTACGTTGACTGCTGGCCGAGAACTTTCTCCCATGGTATGAAGGACTCGCTAGGGATACAAACAGGCAGTTTTTGTTTCAAGAAGATGGCGCTCCTTGCCATACTGGTGCTTATGCCACATGGTATAAAAAAGAGGGGTGTCTCTTGAGTAATTTTGACTTTTGGCCTGCACAGAGCCCAGATATCAATCCTATTGGTCCTATTTGGATCTATATTGCACAGAAACTTTGTCACAATTGACAGAAAATAGCCAATGTGGATGAGCTCGAGGCAGTGATCCACAAAACATGGTTAGAAATACCTCTTCAAGTTTTGGAAAATTTTAGTAGCCAACATGCCAAACCGAGTCCAACAAGTCATTGCAAAGAAAGGCGGGGTAACCAGATACCAGATAATCTTTTTTTATGTTTGTATCAAAAATATATAAAACTATCTTTTCACAATGTTTGGCTTTATTCTAATGATATTTTATTATAAAGATTGTTGAAAAGAAATCCAAATCATTCAGACTCTGTGCCATGACCTATTATAGGTGAGTGTATTTGTCAAAAGTTTTGAGATTTTCAAGCTAATAGAGAAGTATTTATTCGGACTTTATAGTCACATGCCAAAAAAGGACTTTTGTTATAAAAATTATTTTAAACTCTCAGATGCTTGGATTCTTTGGCAGGCAAACAAGTGTTGCGTTCATTATTGCTGCTTGTTCTTTTGGATGAAATCTCAGGCAATATATATATTGAATGAAAAAAGATATTATAATATTCAAACATTAAATAAGTTTTATTTCTTAGTCCCTTAAAAATACAATATGTATTGATCCGATATTCTGCAAAATCTCCATTTTATTGTCAAAAATGGTTACCTAGATTTGCTGCCTAAAATAGTTGTTATTGGGCGTATTGCATAAATAGTTTTCTAATATTCCCAAGCTGGTGTTTGACATTAGCGGAAAACTTCAGGGCGTGAGGACATATTACCAGGTCTGCTCTGGGAAACCAACTGGATATGTGTCTGTTGAAGGACTCGCTCTCGGGACCAAAGCTGACGCTGGAACTTCTTGGCATAGGAGATGGTCAGCCGTTTGATGGCAATTTGAAGTAGATCCCAGCGACGGCCCGGTGCTTTGAGTTGAAAGTATTGTTGGGGCATCTGTAATAAGATCAGGCAGCTATGGCTCAAAGTCCTCATGGAACAAGTAGCTTGGATTGAAGCGCCACACTGCAGGACCTTTAGGACGACAAAATGGTATAAAAATTACCAAGAGACTGTGATCCGTCCGTAGAGGATTCACAAAGGTAAATTTAGGGGGAGACAGTTGTGATGGACCGAGGGCAATAAATGTAGTCAATACATGTATGGAAGCGAAAAGTATGGTATGTAGGAAGCGGCTACAATCGCCGAAAAGTGATCCCATTGACACAATGAACATCCGGTAAGTCGAGCCACACAATCGGCACGCTCCCGCGTCAGTGAATATTAGTGTTAAAATCCCCTTAACACATAAATGAGAAATGGAGGCTGTGTTGGGATAATAAACTGTCGTATACAAAGACAATGATATATAGATGGATTTCAAAAATAGAAATGTAAAGACAAAATGAATATAAAAACCCCAGGACCTCTCTAATAAAGTGATATATTATAATTCTCTTTATCTCAAATTTATAATGTACACCCGATCGTAAGCCGCTTGCAAAATCTTTGGAATGGCCATGACCCAGGAAAATGGCGAGAGTTGTCTAGCTTTGCTGGAACAAGTCGGGATGGACGTTGTTTACGTGGAGGAGTTGGGCCACCGGGAGCCTATTGCAATGGGAGAGGGGGCCATCGTCCTGGACACAGTAAGGTACATGGAGTATCCTGACGGTAAGCTGATAAATCACTTTGGTTTCAACTCATGATTCTTACTCTAATCATTTTCTCTCAAAAGAGCCCCAAATATCTTCCTCTGTCCGTCTCCCAAACGGCAATGTTGGCGAAACGTAGACAAAGGATGGGACAATAATTATAATATATAAAGTCTTTATCGTATATTCCTCTCCTTTATATATTTTGTGAGCCAACTGGTAGCAAGAAGAGGGAAGGAACTTACAGCTAAATTAATCAATAATATTGTAATATTGGGCAAGGAGAAATGCGGCTCAAGAGCACGAATTGATAGAATGGTTTGAGAGTTCGGGTATGATGGGAAATGTTGAGTGGGATGGGGCTTAACTGATAGGTGGCTTCTTGAGTGGTTTCATAGCCATTTCTCACAGGGTTGGGTAATGGGTTAAAAGGGTCGGTATTTAGGTTGTCAATCAGAAATTACTAAAATTCACACGCCATGTTGGTCTTCTTTACTTTCGCTCAAGGATATCTCAAGATAGCCTCTGACAAAAAAAACCAAAGGAAAAGAACTTGTTTTATTAAAATTGTCCGTGACCCATATTTCATATCCTACTTCCCATAGGTGTTATAACAATCTATCGATTAGGGGAAACCCCACGTCTCTTCCTACGGGAATGCTGCTCAGGTCCCAGCCGGAAAATAGTCTTACTATTCTACAAGATAGTCCTTTTTCTAAAAGAAGCTTTGGAGATATTCATATTCCGTGTTGAACTAGGGCAGGTAGCCACCACATCCAAAGTCAAAGTGGAGCCGACAACAATTGTGTTTGAAACGACACACAATCAATTATGATATATTTTGGTAGTCAATCACTCTTTTATTCCTTACGCGCCACAATTAACGTATAAAAATCAATTATTCAGTCGTTTTTTCTTGCTTGGTTCATGAATACCATCTCTTTCTTGCTTTGGTTTCTGTATATCAAAAAGTAAACGAAACCTGTATTATGTGTTGAATTGTGCCTGACACTATTGTGAATTCATATAGCCCTTGACTTGGTTTACGCTGTGTTGGTTTAACGGTATCCTTCTAATAAAGGGATACATTTTAATTCTCTTTATCTCAAAATGTACCCCCGATCTCAAGCTGCCTGCAAAGTCCTTGGAGTCCCAATGACCGAGGAGAATGGCCAGAATTGTCTGGCAAAGCTGGAAAGAGGCGACCTGGAGGTTATTTACGTGGAGGAGGTGGGCCACCGGCAACCTTTTGCGGTAGGCAAGCAGACCATCGTGCAGGACCCGGTGTACTTCCGGAAGTACATTGACGGTAAGCTAACAAAACGCTTTGTTTTCAACTTTTGATTCTTACTATGATCGTCTTACAGTTAATCTTTGGAATGTGAATGTCTACTGGAAAGTATGGCTGCCATCTTGGCGAATCCTTACCGGTGAACCAAGATTTACGTGAGACCCGTTTGCGACCCCAACTCCCCTCTCATGCGACGATATGCAAAATGGATACCGTTAAATCGACACACAGAAAAGCAAGTCACGGACTATGTGAATTGTTATATTCTAGAGTCTTTACTGGTTCAAAGTGTATTCTTAAAGAACTTTGAGTTGGCAATCTTCTAGTTTACAAAGTCTGTTCCAAAACAATAAGACAGTTCATAGCTTGATTCTAATATGTTAATTGTGATGCGTAAAGAGTAAACTTTTGTTTGTAAGGGGGCGGACCTCAGATTTATTGTGGGCATTTCGTTAAAATGAGATTGAAATTACAGAATTTGTTTCTAGTTTTCTATGTTTTTGTGGGGGTTTAAATTATTGGAAGAGGAATACAACAATGCTGGTATGTCGAGAGAGAATTCTAGTGTAAAGAGTAAAGAAGCGATTGACAACCGAAGTCTTACAGTTGATTAATGCGTAATTTGTGACTCGTTTTTCCGTGTGTCGATTTACTGTCACTGATGCAAAATAAATAAAAAATAAAATAAAAAAACAGCTTGATCGCCTGCAATAATGAATCTTGCAGTAGTTTTATATATATATTCTAGATTTGATAGCATTTGCAAAGTGAATAAAACAGATGTTTTCTGCAAGTCTATATTTGTCGCAAAGGACATGAGTCGTCGAGAGAACACTAATCACTATATTATATTACCCTGCTGTGGCTACCCACATTGTGCTTTGTTCCCAACCTCCTCACACACACACACACCATTGTGTATAACTCTTCTCCCTCACTACAGATCACCAGTTCATATCGCAGCAAATGGCAAAGATCCAATTATAGCCCAACATTACGCATGGCTTATTATGACAACAGCAATCTTGAGGGGACACGAATCCAGTTGAAAAGAAGTTTTTGACAACATTCTTCTTAGCCTTGTTATCCTCTCCTTCCATCTTCTTCTTCTCTTCAATTACAATAAATTTTAAATATGCAACAAGACATCGATTAATAATTAATCGATTAATTATTCTTTACAATCATCGTGGCTTTTGTTTTTGAGATATGATACAGCATTTATGACATTTATTGATAGTTTTTGTTTTTTATATATGGCAAAATGTGCTCAGGTAATAAAATGTAAGGGTAAAGAAACATATTTTTCTTTGATGTGAAAGGGGTGGTAATTATTATTAACAGGGATTAAATAAATAAAAAAAAAGTATAAACTCACAAGAGTTTTCTATACAAATACTTTTCTTCTTTTGAAATCATTTACTGAGGGTTGGAAGAGTTGGATTCAGTGTTGGCTGTGTTGTCGTTCTGGGCAGCACGGTTCTTGTATACCAACTCAAACAGCTTGAGGGAGCTGGTCTGGAGATCATCAATCTTGGTCTTGAGCTCTTCGGGCTTGATGGATTCATCACCAGACTGGGCCTTCAAGGTCTCGACGCGGAGGGCAACAATCTTCTCCTTGAGCTTTTCAGCCTCGGCCTTGTCGAGCTGCTCCTTAAAGTCATCCATAGACTTCTCGGTTTCGGTCATGACAGAGTCAGCACGGTTGGCCATCTCAATGGTTTCACGACGAGCACGATCGCTCTCAGCATTGGCCTCGGCCTGGTTGATCATGTTCTCAATCTCGTCGCTGCTCAAACCAGAGGAAGCAGCAATAGTCATGGAGTGATCGCGGTTGGTGGCCTTGTCCTTGGCACTGACGTTGACAATACCATCGGCATCAATGTCAAACTCGACCTGGATCTGGGGAACACCCTTGGGAGCAGGGGGGATGCCGGTCAAGTTAAAGTCACCCAACAGCTTGTTGTCGCGGCACAACTCACGCTCACCCTGGAACACACGGACCTGAACCTGGCTCTGACCATCGGCAGCAGTAGAGAAGACCTGAGCCTTCTTGGTAGGGATTGTGGTGTTGCGGTTGATGAGACGGGTAAAGACACCACCGAGGGTCTCGATACCGAGGGAAAGGGGAGTGACATCCAACAAGAGGATATCGGTGACGGAACCAGCCAAAACACCACCCTGGATAGCAGCACCCATGGCAACAGCCTCATCAGGGTTGACAGACTTACTGGGCTCACGGCCAAACACACTCTTGACAGTCTCAATAACCTTGGGCATACGGCTCATACCACCGACAAGGATGACATCGCCAATGTCCTTGTTGGTGATACCGGCATCCTTGATAGCCTTCTGGCAAGGGGAGATGGTACGCTGAACAAGATCGCCAACAATGGTCTCAAACTTGGCACGGGTAAGCTTGGTGTTGATGTGCTTGGGGCCAGAGGCATCGGCAGTGATGTAGGGGAGGTTGATGTCGGTCTGGACGGTAGAGGACAACTCAATCTTGGCCTTTTCGCAAGCCTCACGCACACGCTGGATGGCCATGCGGTCGTTGGAGAGATCGAGACCAGACTCCTTCTTAAAGTCCTCGAGAACCCAGCGGACGAGATGGGAGTCAAAGTCCTCACCACCAAGGGCAGTGTCACCGTTGGTAGACTTGACCTCGAATACACCATTCTGGATCTCAAGAACAGAGATATCAAAAGTTCCACCTCCGAGATCGTAGACAGCAATTGTCTTGTCCTCAGCCTTGTCCAAACCATAGGCCAAGGCAGCAGCAGTGGGTTCGTTGATGACACGGAGGACATCGAGACCAGCAATCTTACCGGCATCCTTGGTGGCCTGACGCTGAGAATCGTTAAAGTAGGCAGGGACGGTAACAACAGCATGCTGAGTCTTCTTGCCCAAGAAACCCTCGGCAGTTTCCTTCATCTTGCCCAACACAAAGGCACCAATCTGGGAAGGAGAGTAGTTCTTTCCCTGGGCCTCAACCCAGGCATCACCGTTGGAGTGAGGGACGATCTTGTAAGAGACAGCCTTCAAATCAGCCTGGACAGCAGGGTCTTTGAATTGACGACCGATCAGACGCTTGGTAGCATAGACGGTGTTCTGGGAGTTTACGACAGCCTATAGTTTCCTGGTGTTAAAGGCTTGAATGGCAATCTATTGATATATTTATATGTACCTGACGCTTGGCAGCCTGACCAACCAAAAGCTCGCCATCCTTGGTAAAGGCAACAATGGAAGGGGTTGTGCGAGCACCTTCGGCATTCTCAATGACCTTGGGGTTCTTGCCTTCCATAACAGACACACAAGAGTTGGTGGTTCCCAAATCAATACCAATAACTGGACCGTTGATCTTGGAGCTATAGGGACGAGCCAAAGTGGCCATGACGCCGTTCTAAAATATAAGGTCAATACACTGCACTTGTGCATAATGTCAAGATGATCCCACTTACGGAGCGGGCGAGTGCTGGGATGGCACGGCGAGTAGACTTGGCGAGGTTGTACATGAGAAGAGAAAACAAAGGGTTCAAAAATGACTGAAGAAGAGTATTTATACCAATGAAAAAAAAAATAATAATCTCAAAATTCAAGTCAAGCTCTGGAATAAAAAAGAATCGCAGAGAAACCAGGTACGGTTTCTCGAGATTTGCCAGGGTAAAACAAAGTTCATTGGCCGCCAAACTAAAACCCACTAGAGCAGGCCGTTTCTTCTGTCTCATTGCCACCGAGACTATTCTATTGGTCCATTGGCCACATTCAACGAGTGCTTCTTACAGCCCGCTACCAAGCCAGAACTGTCCGAGATCTGTCGTCATGGGAACAAATGAAATCCAGTGTTGAATTATTTTTTCTACACTGACAGGTATTCCGGAAGAATAATTAGGCGAATTGGCGGTATTTTAAACACAGCAGATGAGTCAAGGAAGTGTATGGTATAAAAGTGGAACAGATGAATTGAAACATTTGTGTTCATATACTGGCCTCAAATCTGAAATTTACAGATCTCAAAACAAATGTTCGTAGAATATTCCATGTTTCAAAAATTTAAAAAATAGATATTATACAGCAACATTTTGGTTCAACTAGCAAATAAAAGGGGATATCTTCAAAAATATATGTATAGATGTATATACTTTTTATAGGTCTGTGATTAAAATGACTTGAGAATGTGGGACATTATTTCCTATTTAAATTATTGTGAAAATTTAGAATCAAATTCATGTAAAAACATGGAGAATTAACATGATTCTATAAGAAATTCAACCCGAAATTTTGCAGGTAAAATATTGTATACATATAATCCGAGCTGAACGCCTATTAACCTTGTGAGAATTTCATATCTTCTACAGTTTAGCAGAGATATTGAATCTGATGCTGCATTTAAATGTTTTTTGTTTTGTTTTTTATACAAATATAGAGGTTATCAATTTTTATGAGATATGAGAGGGTGATTTGGGTTTGCTGCGTTATTATTACTACGCAGCAAAATTGAGAAAAAATCTAATTTTAAAAGGTTTTTTGTTTTTTGAAACTAATGCAAAACCGCCTCTTTTTTTCAGGTAGTTATCTTGACGATAAAAAGCAGAATTTGGTAAACTAGTAAAGTCATTCATATGGCATTGTTAATGGGTTGTAAAATAAAAGTTCTACAAGATTAGCGTGTCTTGCTCTCATCTTCACTTGCTGCATACTTTCTACCAATGTCTATAAAAGAAAATAACAAGCACTAATGCTGAAAGCAGCCTTAAAATGATGCGTTTCAAGGAATTCAGCCATTTTTAGCCAGTTGAGAGATCCAGTCCTTTGGAACTGATAACAACAATTGTTAACCTTTAAAGAATATTCAATACTATTTTCATCTGTCTGCAAAAGAGACCAGTACAAAGAAGCATAAGCACATATCATCAGTAATGAGCTGATTCCAGATGATCCACTTTTGATACTTTGCGCAAAATAAAGAGCCACAGTAAGAACTCCTTGGACTCAATAGTTAAATCTCTCTCTCTGGATCAAACAAAAACTAATCTAAAGTAGAGAAAACTGTCTATAATATTAAAGGTATATTTACTTTATACCTTTTTATTTTTATCATTCTAAATTACATATAACTAAGAATACAAGTATCTTGAACCAAAATGCTCCATTTATTGTAGTTATCTGCATTTTTTCTTTTCTTTCGGAAACTCTTTTTACATATATTTGACAATATTCTATACACAAACAACTCGCCATTTGTCATATTTCCGTTTGTGTAGGGATGTGTCGAAATCCCAATTTAAGATGGTCCTTGTAACAGAAAAGCAAAGTCCTTTTTTGGTAATGGATTATAAAGCAAACATTAATCACTCTCTAATATTTTCTGCCATTTTACATAATTGTATTATTATTATTTTTTGGAATATTTACAATCTTACATTGGCCCGCACTTTTGCCCTTTATGTACTCTTGTTTTTGAGCCATATATACATATAAAATAAACGATGAAATATCATTAGGATTCGATTGAAACGTGGCAACCAAAAGGCTCTGTAGCACATAAAGGTATGAAAAGCGGAATGCCAAACGTGATCATCATTTAATAAATATGCTGCAAATACAGCCAATCAACGATTGCCTCGTTCACGCACGGTTGTCTATTTTAATGGGACCTCGATCAATATTGAATTGATCATATCTCTTTTTTCTATTATAATAATGGTGAGTACTCTTGAGCAACCAACAGAATCACCAACATGTATCTAGGCAACCGTCCCTACTCTCCGCCAAAAGAACGCTGCCTACCAGTCCAATGTCAACAAGCGTGGCCACGTCAAGACCAGCTTGGTAAGGACGTCCTTGAGTGCTATTCATTACTAATAATCCTAGAAACCAAAAAACAAATTCAAGCTTCCTATTGCCTACTGGGCAATGGCCCTCATCACATTCACCTTGCTAGGAGGAGGTAAGCCTTGGCCACAAATGATTCAATAGGCACTAATGTCTATATTATAGCTCTTGTTCAAGTCCTGAACCTCCTTGTCTAAAACATTCGCCATATTCCCTGTACATAATAAACAACATCCAAACCCTCATTTTATTGTCTGGTGTGATCTTCATGTGCCTTATATTAGACGACATTTTGATAATAGGCATCCTCAATTGTCTGCACAAAGTCAGAGACCTTGTATCCACCCTCACATTCCTACCACAATTAGATTATATGTTTTGAGAACCAATTGGACTAACCTTCCAGTCTCCATCTCTGATACAGCGTAATTTGTTATTGATAAATATGGTGCAGCTCTTACTATATATCATCAAGTTTATCAGCAGTTTATATATTTATTAATTCCTCTTACCGAACACCAAGTTTCTTTGTGTGCTGAACAGACTCTCCCAACAGACGGGCGCCCAACTGACTGGTTGCACACGAATGAACCTCATTTGCATTCTTTCCATACCGATTGGCTTAATGTATGAAAATAAATATCAGTTTCATATACAGATCTTGTTGCCAACAAGAGTTACCGCAGGATCTGAATAGTCTATCACTCTTTCCTATCGATCCATAGTGCTCGTTCAAGCAAAGATCAAAGGGGAACCATGATTCAATGTCAGGATTCAGGCGCTTAAAGCACAGTTCCTGCTTATTTCCCAGACACTCGGAAGGTCCATGCATACTAGTCCATTAATATGTATTTGTCTATGGATCCAACCTACCAAGTAGTTCTCAAAGGATCGCTTGGGTCGTTTGTTCCAATATAATCAATCGACAGGGTTACTGGAACCTTGACTTCTTCTACTACATCATCATGAGCCCAAACCCATTTACACTACATTTATTCTTTATTGACTCACAGACTTGAGCAATAACTGATTCGCAGTAGACCTTGTCTGGACACTTGCTCATCACAAACAGATCGACTGGCACAGATCTCTGGGTGTTAAACTCATACTGAGCAGACTGAGCAAGGACTACACTAATCAGAGCACTGATTCCCAAAATCAACTTCATGGTAAAGAGACAATCGTATTACTAATAAAAACAAGAATACTTATTGTTTCACCAACACTCATGTGGTTATCGTCAAAAGAAGAATAAGAAGAAAAAAATGATGATATTGAGCTGAATTGATGGAATTGAAACAATCTTTTTATATATATATTCAAGAATATTACATGTTCTTATTATATGTACATAATGTATGCACTATCCAATTGACACTTTTGTGGATTTCAACATCTTTTATAATTATGTAATATATTTATTTTATTAAAGTAAAAGAGTATCGACGTCATCATTTCACTACCAGCTCAAAAAGCATCCATTTTTTAAAAATCCTTATTATCGAGACTCCCAGCAAAGGAAAAAAGAAAGAGAAGAGAAAATCCAGTACTGCACTTGGACCCAAAGAGTGTAGAATAATACGCTTCTTATTGATCCGCCTATACAATCGAGCCTAAACACCAGTCTGTTTACTTTTAGCTATTGTAAGAATCAATACATTCCTTTGATCCTCTAGCTTTTTTCTATTTCTATTTTATTATTTTATTTTATTATTTTATTATTTTATTATTATTTACCCAAAAGAAAAGGGATCCAAAAGATTAGACATACTCTTCACATTATATACACATACATACATACATACATACACATATACATATATATATACATTCAAAATACATAAATATCAAACCAAAAGAAGAAGAAGAAGAAAAGAGAGACGAATTCCATTATTAAAACAAAACGCGCAATTCTGTCTGCTTGCTGTAGAACTGCTCGTAAACACAAATGGATCACGATCACCATCTGGAGCAGCTGCGAGACTTTGACCAAGAGGTTCTCGCACATCCTCAAAGCGCACAATCCTTTGCAACAAACGGATTCTTGGATACGCTGGAAGAGTTGATTAGCACTAATCTTCAAAAAGAAGAAAATGGGGAAGCACTGAAAGATGACCTTGTGACATTGAAAGATGCCACGCGCGCATTCACAACTGTATTACCATATATCTTCAAAACAGTGTAAGTTATTAATGGCAATGCCAATTACGTTCTCATTTGTCATTTCTATAAACCAAAACCAAAACTCCAACAAAAAAAAAGTTGTAAGAATGAGGCAGAATCTCGCATGTGGCAAACTGCTTCGTCATTGATCAGCAAAGTGCGCGGATCCTTATTGAACCATCGGAATCATGGTCTGCGCATCCATGCCATAAAATGTCTTCAGGTCTTGATCCTTATGGAAACAAAGAAGGAACGAAATGATGGCCCACGAGTGAGTTGATATTTCTACATATACTTTCTACTGGAAGATCATTGAATCAATTAAAGAGGACAAGTGACTAAAGCATAGGAATTGGTGTGTTTTAGGACGACATATCGCTCTACCTCGTTCGACCTGACCATCGCTTACTGAACCTGAATCAGCTTGAAGAAGAGGGAAAAAAGATGTTTAATACAATGGTCGAGTGGTTAAAGAGGACAGACGAGTAAGTTTCATTTATTCATTTATTTATTTTTAAGAATGTCAGAGTATTGTTAATGACTTTCTTTTTTTATAGGCATGGATCTGTGCTGACAGCTGTCATAAGTTGCTTGGTTCCTTTGGTCAAGAAGCGTCCTCAATTTGCTCGGCCAGTAACAGCTGCGTTTGTCAACTGCTTCAAGACCTTGCCAGCCATATTACCAACCCCTCAGAAACGAAATGTCGAAAAGGCAATAAGATTGTCCTTGGTCACAATGATCCGGTAAGGAACAGGTAATTGAGATGAGTATGGGGAATTTATGAATCTGTTGCTGTATTATAATATAGGGCTGAACAATTGGTCCAATACCGTAATGAGATTATCAGTGCATTTGGAGCGGTTGGAGGAAACACTGCCATCTTCCAGAGTCGCCAAGCACGAGAGCAAAAGGAAAGAGAGAGGCGTGAGGCAGAGGAGACTAGAAGATCAAAGCGTTCCTTGACAGGAAAAGACGAGGGAGGACAGGGTAAAAGAGCAAGAGTGACAGAACAGGCTACCACACAATCATCATCAAAATCATCAAAATCATCAGCCAAAACACCAGCTACATCAACACCCAACCCACTAGCTGGATTTGATGTAACTACGTTGCCATTGAATGTGGTTGTAGAGCTCTGTATAGCTGTGCTTCAGAACATTTCAATGGACACAATTAGCCAGAGAATTCATATGGTGAGCTTTATGTATATACTTCTTAAATACATGAATATATATATCCTATCATCAAAAAAACCTATTTTCCAATATTGTCCTAATCAACAACCCCACAAAAATCCCCTTGTGTCTACCCTCTTTCTTTTTTTTTCTGTCAACCAACCCTAGATTCCAACCGCTAATTCAGATCCTACCAAAACAATCCCAATGGCAGTAAATCAGCCTTCAACCACACCCCCACCCCCACCTCCAAAGTTTGCACCCACACCTCCAGTATCCACGCCGAAACCCACCACTGCTCCAAAGCCAGTACCCCCGACCCCTGCGTCGACCTCTTTCATATCTCCACAGACACCAAAATCAGCACCAGCACCTGTTCTCACCAAGCGCACTCCACCAAAGGATCCTCGATTAAAGAGAGAGAGCCCTGCACCAGAGCCAGTAGTAATAGTAAAGACCGAGGAGGCAGCCCCTGTGCCTGTTGAGCAGCCTCGAGTACAGCTAGCAAGCGCGCAAGAACGGGCAAGCCAGTCATTAAAGATGCAGCCTTATGAGCTGTCGGCACCAGCGACGCTCGAAAGACATGAACAGCTGGAGATGCTCAAGATGTCTGTCCAGCGAATCTTTGATGCCGAGGCTCTATTGGAACCTCAGATAATCGACTCTAACCCTGAAGATCCAGCGTCTTCATCACGACGTGTTGCATCTTCATGGAACCAATCGACCAAGACAATGTGGCTCTTGCTGGTTGCAAAGCTGCTCACTCGTGGGATGGGTAACAGCACATGGAGGACGGCTGGAGCCTCGGCTGGAGAGGGTCAGGACATGGATGTGGATAGTAAAGTCGATATCAACGCTATCAGCCATAAATCCAATCCAGATGAACTAAAGACGATGTTGCTGGACTTTATCGTTGCAGACCTTCCGTTGAGGTTTGTTATAGATAGATGTGTAGTGGTAGTGGCAATGGCGATGGATGATTAAAATTGATCTGATTCTAGGTACGATCTTGCCCTAGAGTGGCTCTATGAAGAATTCTATTGTGATCGAATGCATCAGCGCACCAACCCAAACTATCCATCTTCATACGACACATGGCACCTCCTCCTTCTCGAAAAGGGCATTCCTGCTCTTGATGCCAAGGACAAGACCCTCTCTAGATTATTGATGGATGCACCTGCGATCAGTACTGATGTCATTGAGCTTATCCGTGCAACAATGGCAAAAGAACCGGCTCGTTTTGTCGCTTGTGCTTCCACCCTTCGAGACCTTGTGGCCAACCGCCCCCCTGTGCGGGATCAATGTCTGGAAGTCTTGTTGAACTTCTGTATCAGTCCTGACGTCAAGACCCGATCCACAAGTATCGTTGTTGTTAAGAAGTGGGTGCCTGACCATCCAGTGATCTCGCCAAAGGTCGAAGAGTTTGCGACCAATGCACTCCGTGTTCTCACAACAGATCCCCCATCAAGAGAGTCGTCTGTAAAAGAAGAACCGATGGAGGATATCAAGAAAGAAGCAGTAGAAGAGGGTATAAAAGTAAAGGTGGAGGAAGATGCGACTGAGCTCTCGGATTTCAATGAACCCCCCAATGAAGATACTGAGATGGCCGAACCACAGATAAAGATTAAGGAAGCAATAGAAGGAGACGATGATGAGGATGAGGAGGAGCCCAATGAATGGTCTGAACTGGATGTAGTTCGCCATGCCGAGCTATTCTTTGCTCTCTGCGTCAAGAAGCATGAACTTTTAAAAGAGTGAGTGAACATATCAAATAACCAAGACTAACTATGTTGTGTAGTCTGTTTGATATCTACATTGCTGCTTCTGATCGTGTCCAACGTCTGATCCGACAGCACGTTTACAAGTTCATAAAGTCCATTGGCATGCATTCGCCAAAACTTATTGATGCCATTCGACGCTTTCCCCCTGGTGGAGAGACGTTGGTAATTAGAATCCTTGTTGTTTTATGCGATACAGGTAAGGCCAGATATTAAATCCATAGACCAATCGATACTAATAAAAGTGTTGCAGTGCGTCCAAGTCCAGAACTTGTCAATGCTGTGATGGAAATATACCGTGAACGACAGTTGGATGCCAAATTCTTGATACCTATCATCTCTGGTCTTCGTAAAGTAAGTCTGGGCGACTGTTAGTCAAGGGTTATGATATTTGAGATTAATGGTCCTTGTTTTTTTTTTATTTTATTTTATAGGAAGACATTCGTCAAAATCTACCAAAGATTGTGGAGCTTCTCAATAATACTGAAGGTCAGCGCAAGGTGGTAAAGAAAGTATTCTCTCGTATTGTGTCTAGTACAGGAAGCATAAAGTCTCCCATGGCACCTACCGAGCTTCTTATGGCTCTTCACAAGATGGAGGAGAATGTCCCTCTTCAAAAGGCAGTAGAAGGTACATATTTTACTCTCAAGACATTGAGGCTTACATGTTTGCTAGCTATCAACATTTGCTTTACTATGCCTGACACCTTTGAGGGAAAGCATGTCGCAACTGCTCTTCAACACTTGGTCGAACAGCCAAAGATCCCATTGTTATTGATGGTGACTGTAAGTAAGAGTTTATGAATGAACTGTGCCTGACTATATTGTCATAGATGATCCGTACTGTTACTGTATATAAAAGCCTAAGCAACTTTATCTTGTCTCTCTTGGCAAAATTGATCTCTAAACGGGTGTGGGCATATCCTAAGCTATGGGATGGCTTTGTGAAATGTACAGAGGTAAAGAATGAATTCCCAAGTTGATGTTTTTTGCTGTAACAATCCTTTATTTGCAGAGAACCCTGCCTGATTCTGTAAAGGTGCTTGCAAATGCGGCCTTGCCTAATGCCCAGTTAAAGGACATTGTGCTGAGAATCCCAGGTGTGAGATCACCGCTGCGTGAATATGCTGAACAAAACAGCCTTATGCGGATCCTGGTGATGATGAAGGACTTGGGTTTTATTGAAGAGTAATGTATATCTGTCTATAAAATCAATTATTAAATTAGCCAACAACAACTACAAACCTTCTTATTAAAATGTGTCTGTCTGTCCTATCCTGATTGCAAGTCACATGATTTATCCTTAATAAAAAAACAACAACTTTAAATTTAGCTTACAATTCAATCTACAACAATAAATCCAGGTTGTAGAAATTTGCAAAGTCAATCTTTTTGCAGAATCACAAGTACAATATTTTCAGCACTTGGCCCAAAGTCCAACCTTTTTTAACAGCAATAATAATAATAATGTAATAATAATGTAAAAATAAAGAAAAACTCTTCATATTCTGAACAATTCACAAAGATTAATGATTAGGCAGTGGATTTGATACCTTCTAAATTTAGAAGGAGTTGATTTGTAATGTTTCCAATTAAAGAAGGTTTTATTTATTTATTTGAAGCCAATCTCAACAAAAAATGTATGCTATAAGTTGCATTTTTAATGGGTTGTAACAAAGTGAATAGTCAAATAGGCAAGATCCATGTGTTTTATTGTATAAGAGCAGAAACTATATGTGTTTGTAAAAAAAGAGAGAGAGAACTGTAGAAATGAGTATTTCATGGTAATTGTGACATGATGTGGATAGACTAGAGTTATATATATTTTGTATCCACCGTTTCTTTATAAGCCTTTGGAAGGCTTGAAATTTGTATTTTGCCCATATTAGTCTTGCTGATTTCCTGGTCTACTTTATAAATCTTGGCAAGACTGACAGGATAGAGCATTAGTTTTATTGCTGGAAAATGCAGATTCCATACCCTTGAGATCAATGATGATAAAATTAATCAGCTCTAAAGATAAAGTGCAAGAATATCTCGGTTAAAAAGATCAACAAGGTGTGGTGGTCTATTGTATGCTTAAAGATGTATATATACATATACATATACACATATATATATATTACATATATACATATATTGTTGTTGTACCTTTTGTAAACTTTTTTTATTTTTTATTTTTTATTTTTTTCCCATTTATGGTTTGTGGTACTATTGTCCTCTACACCTGGACTGCTGTTCATCCCAGCTGGTCTTCTCCTCTTTCGCCTACTATTTTATTCTCTTTCTCTTTCCATCCTTTCTCTTTCCATCTCTTCTCTCTCTCTCTCTCTTTCTCTCTTTTTGAATAAGGAGTGTCCTGGTCTATAAAACTCGTCTATCACAACCTCTTTATATAGTGCCATGACTAGGGTAACTAGGCTTTAACGCTGCGCATCTTTGCTGATCAGCTTCTTTCTCTAGGTTGCCCGGAAAAAACTTGTTGTGGTTGGCGATGGTGGGTGCGGCAAGACAAGTCTGCTGGTTGTATATCAGAAAGGTGCCTTTCCAGAGGTAAAAAAAAAAAAAGATTATATATATAAATATATATATATGCTGTAAAATCACAGGAACAATCGGGGCCTCTTCTATTATCCTTTTATGGATTAAGGCTTATTTTGGTTGTTGATAATGGACCCAACTTGTTAAATACTATTTATCCCAGTCTTCAAGACCTACAGACCAGGGCTTTAATGTGTTTTTCTTCCTCTTCTTCTTCTTTATTGTCTAGCGCTATGTGCCGACAGTGTTTGAGAACTATATTGCAAATGTCCAGCTAGACAATGGCAAACACGTTGAGCTGGCACTATGGGATACAGCTGGTCAGGAAGACTATGATCGATTGCGGCCATTGTCCTACCCAGAAACAGACGTTGTTCTGATCTGCTTTGCCATTGATTTGCCGACCTCATTTGCGAATGTCCAGGACAGGGTGGGTTCATTGTTTAGTTCTCTTGAGGGTGCACAAATCTAATGTGTTTATCACAGTGGCTTCCAGAGGTGACCCATTTCTGTGAAAATGTACCAAAGCTTCTGGTGGGAACAAAGATAGATTTACGTGATGACCGTAATCGAATTGGCCAACTGAATGCTCTTGGCCACCACTTGATCACTAGCGATGAAGTAAGTCTACAGGCCAACGGTGATCAGGCCACTAACTTATATGTCTAGGGCGACAGATTGGCAAAGGATATTGGAGCAAAGTATTATGAGTGTAGTGCCAAGCGAAACCAGTGTGTGGATGAGGTAATAACAGCTGCAACAAAGGCAGCAATGACCGGAGGTATCATGCGTCTACACAAGAAGCTCTGTATTGTATTGTAATCATGTAATCATGTAATCCTCGACAGCAACAGATCCCGTACCCTACAATTTATCTTTGTTTTCTTTATTACAGTGTTATCTTTTCTCTCTTTCTCTCTCTTACTTATTTATATATTTTTCCTACAGAACAGTTGTTGTATTTCTCATAATAATTCGCACTATATTTTTTTTATACACTGATGAAAAATTAAATAGAGAACATTTCTCTTATGCATTTGCCATTCTATTCTCGGCAGTCACGCCAAAATAACCATTTCAAAGCCTATGCTCCTTTATTGATCATTTAGTCATGAGTGCCAAAGTACACAAGGGGGATTCGATCAAAAAGGCAAAAAACGATAAAAGAACTGTCTACAAGAATGTCTTGGATTCACCTTTTGCTCTTAAATGGTAAGCCAGATCCACCTCGATCATTCATCTCATTGTCTCTAGGCCATCAATGAAGGATACCCAGGCAAAGAAGATTACCGAGACACTCTTGTCGTAAGCACCTATATACAATTGTCGCTTTGGAATAAAAACCCAATAAAAGAAAATCACATTAGATCAATTGAACCCATTGGTTGCTATCGAAAGGCCTTGCAACTCCAAAAGAAGTCCTCAAAAGAAGCCAAGACTAAAGATATAAAGCCACCTGTTGCGCCTGACATCCTTAACCGTGTTCACATTGGCATCAATCAAGTCACACGGCACCTTGAGACGCTCATCAAGAACAAATCT
The DNA here is from genome assembly GCA_022702545.1 of Phycomyces nitens. Lineage (NCBI taxonomy): Eukaryota > Fungi > Mucoromycota > Mucoromycetes > Mucorales > Phycomycetaceae > Phycomyces > Phycomyces nitens. The sequence goes on along the minus strand of JAHRBC010000006.1, from coordinate 3,481,596 downwards.
GCAGGACAACCACCAGCCACTTCCGCTGTATTTGTCTGCAAACGAGACGCTAACCCACCCCACTTGTGCACTCATTTGCTATCCATGTGCGCCCTTGCAGATATCAAGATCGTATCCTTGCCTCCGGACACCGAACCCATGTTAGCAGGTGCGCTTGGTATCCGCAGGGCCTGTGCAATTGCAGTAGAAGTAAGAGGCTTTATATTCTATTGAAAATTTATCAAGACTGGCATATTTATAGGTCAAGAAGAATAAAGAGGAATCTCTTCGTCTGGAATTACGAGCCGCACATCCTGTACATGCTCCATGGCTAAAATCAGCAATAGCCGAGCCACATGTCTATTATCCAACCAACATAAAAACCCTTGAAACAACTGCACCCATTACTGCAAAATCGCAAAAACGGAAACCAGATCAAATGGATCAAAATGAAGCCAACAAAAAGGCCAAGAAATAGACCTTCTTTTTTTCAAGGATATGTATTAATAAAAAGTAATTATAGCACCAAGCCCTTTTATGAGCAATAATAATATCGGCTAATTTCTTAAATGCATATCAGTCTTTGGTAATGGTAAAGGTACAGACACAGACACAGACACACACCTTTTCATAAAATATAAGATATCCAGCCATCTCTTTTTATTTCTTTCTTTTTTTGGATATTTTCCATTTTAATTTTAGGTGTATATAAAAGGAAATTTAGACAATTTTATTGTTTTTATTGGACTGAAACATTTTAAATTTCAGACAGGATTCTTTTATTTCATACCAGAATCGTTGGTCAAGTAGTAAAAGGTAAATAATAATAATAGTAATAATAATAATAATAATAATATGGAATGGTAGGGATAATTGGATATAAGTTGATGCTTATATATAGTAGAAAGTAGGACTGGGCCAGGCTGAAAGATATCATATTAAAATGATGTAGAAAATGGAGTTCATTTCACTACAGTCAATACCTCTTTTTCTTTAATTCATGGCAATATTTACACATGTTTAAGGCCATCATACAAAAGTTAAAAAGAAAGAAAGAGAATGAATAAAATAAACTAGTAGGAAAATGTTGATAATCTGTCTAAAGGTTATAAAGCACCATGTGCGTATATAATTATGTTTTAACTTTTCTTTTTATAGATATACTATGTAAAAACTCCCAGAAAATATATATACTAGAAAAAGATACTACAAGTGCGAATTATATAAACAACCATCTGCAGATAATGATAAGAGAAAGTTGTTATAGATATCGCAAGCATCTCACTAAATCTCGTATAGTAAAAATATCCACTGAGAAGAAAAAAAGGGGGGGGGACGGAAAGAGAAAGATATAATTCAAGCTCTTCATCGACTTTTTGTAAAAACTGCAAACAAGTAGGACACAAATCTATGTGTTTTACCGATTGTCCAAATCATATCAACCCCAAAGAAAAAGTACTTGGGAAACTGTCGGCTGAATACAAGTCTTGGAGAAAACTTTCTTTAAGAACAGTAATGAATGAAGAATTTCAACAGTTGCTCAAGGAAAAAGATAATCTAAACATCAAAAGATCTTTGGCATATCATAACAAGAGCTGTGTGGTTTACAAACTATCTCTATATTTTTAACCACAAATCTTTTGGCTATTGTATTATTTTCGAGCAAAACTATTTTAGCTTGTCAACTTGTGAGTGCCAGAAACATCACAAATAGTCAAGCTGTCTCAAGTATCTTATAAAAATTTGGGATGCATGCCGTACCTTCTTCCCTACCATATAAAGATATTGTCTTTATCTCGTCTGCTAAGGTTGTCCCCAAAACCCTCTTTAAACTTTCGATATATGACCATCTCTGCAAACGCTTTGTCTAATTTTTTGTCAACTTCTCAAGAGGATATAATAAGCAACTCAATGTTGAAAAATGTCGTAAACTTTAAAGCATTACTGAAATTTAATCGAAAGCAAAAGTATTTGAAAAAAAAAATGTATTTTAACATGTTTAATCTAGAAAAGATACAAAGGTTGAATAAGTGGAGACTGCAAAAATATTTTAAAGATAAGAATAAGATCCTATTGATCGTTCTTTGGGTTAGTATGTTTGTCAAGGACGCCATCAAGCTAGAAAGAAATCGATGTGAAGTTGCTGAAATCTTATAAAAGCTCTTAAAGAAGAAGGAAAGAGACAGCCAACTGATTATTGTTACAATTGATGAATATAATTCTTCAAAAGTTTGCCGTAGTTGTCATAATTAAACATTTAAGCCAGAAAAGAATATTTGTAGTCATGGTATTCTGAAATACACATCCTGTAGAATATTATGGTAGCGAGATCTCAATGCGAGTAAAAATATAATGGCAATATCACTATCGACTTTGAGAGAAAGTGGTCGGACGCTCGCTTTTCAAAGACTTAAAAATAGCAGCAATAACAATAATAATTCCACTGTGCATCTTTATATTATAACCAGTTTTTATCTTTCGAGGTATTTATACGATTGCAGGTAAACGTCTAAATACTATTTTTCATATGAAAACTAATTTATTTTTATGGCTCATTTAGCTTTAACTATCGACTTTTCGAATTTGTTTCAATTTTGTTTAATAAAACTCCGCAAGTAAGAAAAATGATGGTATTTAACATCCGACATACTGGAAAATATTATTATATGATCTCTGCTATGTAACTGTCTCTTGCTAGCAAATCTTTAAAACAAGGCTTCTTGTTAAAGCTTCTTAATTAAAAATAAAGCCGCAGAATATAATAAATACTCTAGATATTCAACACGCGGCTTGGATCTCTCATGACTTTATTTTTGCAAAAGTCTTTGGTTTTTGAAAAGTATGTGAAAAAAGTTGATATAAGAGTCTGAGTACACCATACAACAGTCTATTCTCAAGAATATGTAGCTCAGTGAAAAAGGTGGATTCCTATATACTTTTTTGCAATGCCAAAAATATTAAACGTATCCAACAGCAAACCGCAAACTTGAAACAGGTATTGATTTTGGAAAGGAAAGCAAGTAGATCTACTAGCACACGGTTTTATGCTTTGATCTATTCTTTTTTTTTAAGAAAAGTAAAGGAAACGGATAAATTTTCAAAGAATGTTTCATATCAGCATACCTGTGCAAACATGTATAGGATCTTCTTTGACAAACCATCTCTCCCAGATGATTTTAAGAATGGTCTTGTTTTGGATTATCTCACCAGCCTTGTATCTGGCCTTGAGTATTTGATGCGAAAGTGTGGCCAGATGATTAAAGAGGTCGAACCTGCCATCAAAGGTCACAATGGATAAGTACCGGATACAATGGAGGTACATCACGACATACACAAGCGCTTAACCCCAAGGGTATCCGACATCTACGATGAACTTTAGCGCTTAAAGACCGAGACAAAAAGACTTTTTTTGTATTTTATTGATTTGCCGTGGTGCAAAACGTGTGGCTTTTAGTTTGCCATCAAGATGGACTTGAGTTAAAGGGCAAAGGTATAAGAGTATGTAGAGTAGGTAGAAAAACTCAAAGAAAGAAATAGATGGGAAGCTAGAAAATTCCAAGAAAAGAAGAAGCCATTCAAACTATAGTAACTCGATGCGTCTCTATAGCCCCAAGACGCCTTCCTAGCTACTATTCCGGGTAGGAAGACTTTATCCTCAAAGATAAAAAGCCTGAGAGTTGTCGGATGGTAGACTACGAGGGATGGATCCAAAGGCAAGAAATAAGTTTACGTACACCTTCCAAGGTCCATGATGGCCAGAAACGAGAGAGGACTACGTTTCACACTTGGTGTTTGACAGGGCACAGGAAAAAGAAGTGGTCTCTATCTTTTGTAGCTTCAGAGCAAAGAGGGCACATGGGGCTGGTGATCTTTTGGGGAATTATTCGGTGAAGATAATTGCGAATTGGAACTCTATCCCACAGTACTATCTAATAGGAATCAACACATATTCAATTGATATTATTTATTTGCTATCTTGAACTGCTAGGGACCAGATAGTATTACTCAACGCCTGAAGTCACTATTCATGAGTCCGGCAAGATATATTAAATAGGCGTTTTTTTTTTTAAAAAAAAAAAAGAAAACGTCGTGTTTGAATCATTAGCGATTTTTGACGCACTTACACAAACCAACTCAATACTTTTTAAAGCTTTTTATTTATTTATTTATTTTTATTTTTATTTTCATTACTGGTATTACTTTTTGCACCGAATACAAGGTGGTTTTAAAATAAAGTTTAATTCAGGACACAAATCACGCATACCTTTTCATGAGGCTGATTCAAGACCTGTACATTTACCATTTCTCTTTGAGAGTAGAATTGGATAAAAAGACAATAAGGAGCTAAAGTTAAGATGCCCTTTAGTGAGTTGGTTGAGTAATAAAGGTACATATAGAAACGAAAGAATAGCAAAGATATAAACCCAAACAGTTTCCCCCTGTTTAAAATATTTCATGTCTTTATGGCCATCGAATTACAATGGGATCCGTGGTTGGCATACAAAAGTTAGTGTTTGTGAATGCGTATGTGGCCTAGCAGACAATATTCGTCATTTAGGATCAGACTAGCTTTGGTCCAACACCTTGAAAGAGTGATTTCTCAGCCTCAGTTCATTCACTCGTACTCCTTGTTATGCTCCAAAAGCACACTTTTAACATTATTCGTCCAATAGTATCTGGAGGCTCAATTCAAAGTTTAGATTCTTGGGACTCTATTTTTGACTTTGGCTAGTGATGGTGTGTTCGGATGGTCTTTACTTGGAAAAGTCTTGATTATTCCTTCTTATTTTTCTCACTCGGGTGAACTTTATCCCATGTGTCCACCCCAATCATCCAACCTTGGCAGATATTATTGCAGTAATGGTCAGGGTGGTTGGTTTGGATATTCTTTTGTACCTGCTTTTCATTGCACGGCATAATGTACGATTAAATAATAAAATTCTGTGCCATCGAAAACAATAGGCAATAAATTACCGCCAGAATCTAGACCCACTCGATTCATTGGTCCCAATATCACTCAAATATTGCCATTTTATTTTATTTTTTATTTTTAAGAAAAAGGCTTGTGTTTGGTTACCAGTGCATCTTTCTGATCTTGCATTTATACTTTTCATACAGTTGGTAATAGTAATGGCCACATGCCCTGATTTATATTACATTGGAAAATCTTGATCTTATCCTCAATTACTTTGGCTTAATAAAAGGCCAAATCTTCAAGACTTTAAACGTTGGTATTTGGTATTCCAAAAACACATATTAACTCTACATAAAGGATATTTCTATGCAATAATTTAAAGGATTCTAACCTAAAATGAGACGAGTACAAAGGTTCTTGGAGACTCAATTGGCCTTTGGAAAACACATTATTAAATACTTTGCACTCTACATATATATATATATATATATATAAAGGGGAGAATCCTAAACAAACAACATTTAGCTGTATATCCTTTTTTTTAATAACACAAATGTCAAAATAAACAAAAAGCTACGGTTGGATACACATACTTGTATATAGCTACTACTGACCCAAATAGCTTCAAAAATAGTAATGAAAATCAAGACCTCAATAAATGACATTAGATGGAAAGAACCATTCAGGTCCACACTTTATTAATCTTTGGCTTCTCAAAGGTTACCCAGTCAAAATCATTGATAAAGACAGCAACTATGATTTGGAAAGGTATGTCAAAAAGAACTTTTTTTTTTTAAAAACAAAAAAAGTATTATTTCTTGTCAAGAGGTAGGTCAGAGATGTGAGCTCAAGTGATAGATCTACCCTTTCTGAAGAAAAGCTGCAGACAAGATGCTTGATATACGCTCATAAAGATGACTATATTTGACAAACGCTCAACAATGCGAAAACATATTCATCAAGACAGTTGCGTGCTTTTACTTTCTTGCAACGATGGCGAAAATAAAATAAAAAATAAAAAAGCAATTCAATTGCTTGGTGTTACGATAAGCCTTGATCCCATGCTATGTAACAAGCGACACCAAAATCGTGAATTATCATGTACTGAAAAAGCTTGATCTTTGAGGAGGTGGCATGAGTCTAGAATACAAGGCTATCAAACGCCAATGTTCCAAAACGATTCGATTGAAATTGGTGGTGCTAGAGTGCTAGTACTAAAACAACATTTCAATCCTACAAGAGGTGGAGCTTTATCGAGTGACCAAAGATTAAACGCTCTCAATGATACTTTATATATATATATATATCAAAGGCTTGCCTAAAGGCGAAATGCTCGACACTGCTAACAGGTGTGTTTTGATAGACCCTGGTCAAGGTGATCTTCTGTATTGCATGCATGAGGCAAGTTCTCAAAACAAATCCATTTTTCGGTATACAAAAAAAATCAGCGAGGAGTGGAAACCAACTCGTGTGTAAATACTCAAAGATACCCCAAGACACTAGTATCAACAGTAGGCATTGAAAGAAATAATACGATGAGCATCTATGATCAATCACAATGACGTCCAGAAAGCGAAAGAGGACCATACTAAAGGAAAGTCCAGTGGTATTAATAAAAAGTATTAGTGCCCTCCCCCGCAGCCGTTAGTGGTACTAATGCAAATGTTAGTGGCGATAAAGACGATGATCTTGTTCTTGTTGTTATTAAAGCCAAAAAAAAAAGCGAGCTCTGGGAATCAGTTTAATATCTTTGCCATATAAAAGTACCATAGAAGAATCTAAGCTCACAAGACAAAGTTCTCACCACTGCCTTTTGGGAAAAACAAAAAGTCAAATCAACAACCAGCAGCAGCAACCCAAGAAACGATTAGCGGGTAATTCAAAAACAAGTTTGGTGAATATGCTAAATTGCTCTAGGCAATTGGTCAATAAGTAATATGAAGTTTCAGGGGCCAATAAAAGCCAAATGAATTCAATGGGCCCTTATACAAAGTGGTGGAAAGCCATCGTCTTTGATGTCTCTAGAAAATCATTAAAAAAAAGTTTAACCACAATTTCGTACAAGTGTCCAACCCAAAATTATCAAGACCACGCCAATCGAGCAAATGGCTCAAGTACTTTGGAATCGGGGACCTTGCTGTTGTTTTAAATTCCCGTCGTATATAAAATCTTTTTTCACTTTATAGGTGCAAGACCCAAAAGATCTACACCCAAAAGAAAAGCTATATGGCTAGTGTTTTTTTTTTTTTTTTTACTATTGACATTCGTCTCAATAGCTGTCTATGAGTGTCAATTTTTCTTTATCGTCTACTTTTAGGGCAAAAACCTGTATCCGATGATTTAGAACCCGAGGTTTCCAGCCAGCAATACGACATTTAAAAATAAACGGAGCTCATTGCAACATTGATAAGCATTAATACAATAAAACTAACACATACATTACCCGCCATGCTCACCAACGACAGTCTTAATTTACCTTGTAAATTGAGTACTAATTATAATACAAATCCGAGGTTAACAATCCTATTTCTAGGATATTTGATTTGTCAGTGCGACACCAATTTGTACTCGTGCAATTCATGATGTTGGATCTATATAGTTTGTTTTTGTTTTTGTTTCTGATTGGCGTAAAAGCACAAGCAATAACGACAATCCCAAAGCCGCGTTTCTTTTCTTTTCTTATTTTCATTTTTGTTTACACTGTATATGGTAACCGGACCAAGTAAAGGTTCGGTCCGGACAAGTTGTTTGTTTATTGATTGGATCGTTGTAGAAAAAGGAAAACAAGTAATCTTGAATACAAGGAATATATTCGATCATTTTGATACAGGATTCCAAAACTGCTGGCTTCAAAAGTGCTTGCAAATATTGTGAATGCCAAGTGATTATCTGCATCCCAACCAAGCCTCAAGACCTTTAAATGAGGCTGTGGCAGCTACTTGTAAACTAGTGTTTTTTTTTATTTGATATTTCAAAGTGGATCCTAGAGCCAAATCTTGGCCTTGGATTAGAGCCACCATGTTTTACAATGCTGATAGGACAATAAAGGCTACCAAAAATGTGTATAGAGAGCATGGACGTGATTACGTATCCAAAGATTAACCTGGGAACTTTGTGCTTTACTGTTGACGTAATTAGTGACGTCTATTGCCGTTGAGCCATCTGGCATAGACATGTTTCTCCATTACCAAAATCAAAACACTTGCATGTTTTGGATGCCCTTTGTCTATAGCCGAATAAATAGATACCATTGTCTTGTCTATTAACCTTTCTTGGTGTTTTAAAGAATGATTTTTATTCAGAAATGTTAAGATTCATGTTTTAAAGATCGGTTGTTGCTGGATGAGGTGTGTTGATTGCTTGGTTTTTTTGTTTCTTAATGGCAATATATTCTGGCTTTTGTGTTTGAGATTAGTCACTGTTTTGAATCTAGACTGGTTAGAGTTGGAAACCCTACAAAGAAAAAACTATAAAGAAAGCACCAAAGACCAGTAAAACTGTCTCTAAACTCGAGACATTGTGTTGGTTGGAATCAAGTCAATTGATACGCGTATATCAGAGACATTCTTGGCTCTTTAGACAATTGTTCTCGAGAGCAAGAATATATTTTGTACCAGTGTTCAAAGGCTATCCAGACGACATTGATCTGCCGCAGCCCGCGTCTTGGTGGTCTGCTTAAAGACTCGTTAGGATTTCAAATGTGAGACTGGATGTCAGCAGGATTGGTTGGGCTGCATGATATAGCAGGACATGTCACCAAACGGCAATTGTCTGTGGGGGATACTAAGCATGCACGCGATTGTTGGCTTTGCAAATTGAATGCCTGGAGATTGTAATAAACCTGCAGCCTTTTTTTTCTTTTTTTTTGGTCACAGGCCAAGAGACAAAATGGTAGTTGAGGCGTGCGATTATGAGCAATTGTATTGGCTGGGATAGGTCAGGAATCTTGTGTGGGCTATTGTAGACATCATAATCAGTTGGCAGGATCCATGGAGCATCTTTATGGCCTGGCTCTCTTGGAAAAATAAGTTTATAGACTGCCATTGAGGCCATTTTAAAACCATTTGAGAGTGCTTGAGGTTTGCAAATCTATAATAATAGATGAGAAGAATTACAAGTGTAACCTTTGAATTTATTTAATTAGGTGTATTTCCTTTCCAATCTGGGTTTTATTTTTATTCCTCTTTAGGTCTGTTCAAAAAGTGCACTTTAGATGGCAAATGATTCATTTTTGGGACTGTGGCACTTGATTGGACATGATTACCATATTTTCTTTTTTTTTTAAAAAAAAAAAGTTGAATCGATTGTGACTTTTGGAATACTGGGTCTGTAATTAGTCCGGTCCGGAACCTAACTTGGTCCGGTGAGCACAAGTTTAAATACACACCAATCTTACACATACTCGGCCACGCCTAGTCAGACAAGAAAGAAAGAGGCGCGGATTGAACCTATACTGCCCGAACTAGGTAGATCTGAGCCATGATTGGCAATTAGATCATCACTTTTTAGGGGTTGTGAAAAAAAAAGAAGAGGTTGAATAATTGAGTAAATGAAAGGAGGAGGAGGAGAGGAGAGGGAGAGGGAGAGAGGGAGGGGGGGGGAGCAGGAATTGTAAGACCGATAATGAATAGTGTATTTTATATATATTTATATATATAAATATATATATATATATATAGAGAGAGAAAGTGTATAAAAGGACATTGTCGGTTTTTACTCAATGGCCGAGGCTATAGTTTCATATTTTTTTTTTTTTGGAATTTGATTTTATTTTTGCTTATAAAAAAGAGGCGTTTTTGTCATCTTACTGGACTTTAATTACTTCTTTCTTTTTCTCTCTTTAAAAGATTAAGGACTTCTTTACACAAGAATATTAATATTTATTCAAACCATGGCCTACGAATTCAATAGCCGTAAGTACAATTGGAACAAATTGATTTGATGTATTGATTATATTACAGTACAATCGACTCACCAGCCAAAGAGGCGCCATGAAGACGATGAAGATGAAGACCAGGCAAAGGAGGTAATACAAGTGCATTGATCACCCACCCATTTTATTGTATAATTGATTAATTTATTCAATTTTAGTTTAATGACTGCAAGCGATTCAATGACACTCGAGAGTCTTCCTTTGACGACAGAACACCAGTATCACCTCTGCCCTCGATTACTTATGCTGGACCAGACTACAGACCACCACCCCGTAAGGACGCCTTGTGGCTCCAGCCGATCCGAGCAGCCGATGATTCTGAAGATGACAATTCTACGCTCTGTCAAGAAGAAGAAGATTGTGCCATGTACTAACTTATAGACCAAACATGCACGTGTATATATATATATTATATAAAAAACAACAACAACCAAAGAAAACAAAAAACAACAAATATATAAATTTATTATTATCAATAAATACATATAAAATTCTCCATCAAATTGTATGTATATACATATATATGTATACATGTATAAATATAAATATAATTTATATATACATGTAAAAATATGGATTTCAATGTGTGTGTGTGTGTGGGTGTGTGTGTGTGGGGATGATGCAAAATGATAAAAAAATATCATCTTGACTGGCTTTCAATCTCTCTCTCTCTCTCTCTCTCTTACAAAACAAAATGCTGCCTCTCTTGGGCTGTATTCTGCTGCTGCTGCCATTGCTGATTACTTGCAATGAGAAACTGGTGCCATTCACAGACAATAACATCAAGTATTTTGGACGTTGGCGCATCACCACAACTGACATCCAGAGTGGGTGGCCCGGTGCCTACCTAAAAACAAACGTGAATGGACCGACAATCAAGCTGCGACTCAACCAGCCCACCACAGTCTATGTCCAACTCGGTCAAGAGCCGATGCGTAAATTGGAGGCAATCTACAAAGACCGGCTGCCTATTGAGCTAGAAGTCGCAACTGATCTCAGTCAAGGTCCCCACCAGCTCATGGTGGTCTCGACTGCCAACACCTCCATCTGTCTCGAATCTCTAGTGCTGGCAGTTGCAGCCACCACTGCCCCCCCACGATTATCATTTGATCTAGTCGAATTTGTTGGACACGACCTAACCCTAGGCATCCAAACCTCCCAATCTCTCTTGACCAGTTTTCCTTGGCTGGTGTCTACAATGATGGAAATCGAAAAGGTTCAGATCGCCTATCCGGGGGCATGGCTGCTGGACAACCCCCAGGCACTCGGCATGGAGTCCCAGTACTTTCGCTGGACCCCCTCCCTCGATGAGACTGAACGGAACCAGTGGGATTTTTCGAGCTATCTGCCGTCTGCGGTGGTTATCCTGCTCGGCCAGAACGACCCCGAAACAGACGATTACACCCACGGTCTCCAGGGGTTCCTTTTACGGCTGCGCAAACACTATGCCCACTGCGCTATCCTTGTTCTATCCGAACCACGCGGTCATCGGGTGCGCCAATCCCAAGCTGCCGTCCATGCCCTCAACGATGGAGGAGATCAAGATGTGTACTATATTGACACCACAGACTGGGTACAAGATGGCTCCGATTTTCTGGATCCTGTAAGTCTACATCCTGTATAAAAACCATTACATCAATATTCATACACACTGCATCCTGGTGGGGGGCAATTATCGTATAGGCCCATCTAAGTGACCAGGGCCATGAGCGGTTCGCAAGGAGACTTGCCCCCTGGTTGCACACCAAACTTACCTGGCCTCGCCAACCCTTCCCAGACCCCTTTCCTAATCCCAATCTGCCCCGCGACTGGCAAACCATGGATGTTGGCCAGGAACAGTCGATTGGGCTGCCTGGATCTGTTTCGTTTGACTCTGGCAACACTTTTACACTCTGGGGTTCAGGTACTGACATCAAAGACAACCAGGACGCTTTTCGCTATGTGTTCCAGGCCCTCTCTGGCGATGGGTCGATTCAGGCTACCATCGGCTCTCATTCGGCATTTGCATCCTGCGCAAAGGCAGGCCTCATGATACGTGAACATCTATCCCTAGGATCGCCTCACGTGATGCTTGGAATCTCGCCTGCCGAAGGGCTTTTTCTCCAGACACGTCACACAAATCTGTCGCCCAGCCACCTTGTTCGGAAAACGCGGGGCTCGCCTCCATATCACTTCCGTATAACTCGCAAGGGCAACCTGGTGCTGGCCCAGATTAGCCAGACAATTTCCAATGGCTGGGACACGTTTGCCAACCTGACCTTGCCACTGGCCAGAGATGTGTATGTGGGACTGGCAGTGACTAGCTGTGATCCTTCTGTAGTGAGTGTGGCCAAGTTTGGTGATGTGGTCCTGCAAGGAGGTGTTGGCAGTGGTACTTATGGATCCAATAAGAATAATATTGTTGTTGGAGAGGCAATTGGCAGCAGCAAGGGTCAATTAATCTATCAGGCTTAGCGGTCGAATAGAATAGCCCACATTCCGTCTGCTGTCCGGGCCACATGATATCCCCGATGTATACCCTTCATAATATTTCTCTTGGTATTTTATTTTTTATTTTATTTTATTTTTTTTCAAAAAAAAAAAAAAAAAAAGGTACACGCACGCGCAATGTATATATACAATTATATATACAATTATATTTTCATTCATCTAATCACATATATATATATATATTAAATATTAAATATTATTATATAATAACGGCGTCATTTTTATCCTTTTGCTCTCACAGGCGGGTAAATGAATATTATTATTATTATTTTAATCGACGCAATTTCATGTATATTTGAAAGAGATAAATAGGTACAGAGAAGAGGGAAATAAAAAGGGGATTATATAAATTACTATAGAAACAAATGGATGATGATTAAGAGGATTAGCAGGAATCCATATGATGGGCCCAGTGCACCAGGCTAGAGGGATTGGACAGAGAGAGATTGTAGTTTAGGAAATGCAGAAACTCATACTCCATTCGAAACACGCCATAGCCACGGTCCTTGACAGAAGGGTTCTTGATGAGAGGGGGAAGGATATTAGATGCTGATTGTGGTATAGTTGGGTGTCTTGATGCTGGGGATGGTGGGGATGTGGGCTGGGAGGGGAAGTAGTGGTAGTCTGAGAGGGACTTTGGTGATGTTGGGGGCGAGAGAGGCTGCAAGAGGGGTGAGGGGGGGAGTGGTGGAAGGGTGATTCGTTCATCAGACATGGCTGACGACAGGGAGCCCTGAGAGGACCGGCGGGAGATTGGGTTGAGGTTGAGGTTGGGTTCGGTTGGCAGCGAGGGTGGTGTGGTGTCGATGATTGAGCGTAGATTGGCATGCATGAACTTTGCTGCCATCATATAGGCAACCATGACCAGACGTTGGCTGCAGCCAGAGGTGCCCTTGATATTGTTGTATTTCTAAATATCCAGACCAGAGTCAGTCAGTTTTGTGCAATAATTATGACAATAATGTCTTTTTTGAATTCATTACCTGTTTGAGGCGCTCAATATAGCCCACAGCTACCAATAGAGTGACGCTGGGACAGACAGTTGGGGTGGCAATTGCATTCTGACAAAATTTCACCAGGGCTTCGTCAAGGGAGCCTGCAGATAGGCCAGTAGAGTCCAAGAGGTTATTCATGACCTTGATGAGCTCTTTTGTCTTTTCAGTCGTCTCGTTCTCCCATGCGTGGGTGACATAGCGAGCAAGATGTTCTAAGAGAGGATGTTTGAGTATTCTATTCTATTGGATTTGGTTTGATGGCTTATAATGAAACTAACCTATGCAGCCCGGAGACAGACGTCGGAGGTTGTTGAGACGGATGGCGTCCAGGAGAAGGGTCGCCTGGGTATGGGTGGAACTATAGGCCGACTGGGGTCTTGAGTGTGGTCGATAGGGCGAACTGACACTATAGGTGTCGATTCTGCCTTTCTGGTGTAGGTTGAGTTTGGCTTTCATGGATTGATTTTGATGAGTATTGGGGGCTTTTTTTTATCTGGTGAGTTTATATACCAAAAACTAAATATTTGTGCATAATGATTTTTATCATTCATTCTTTTTGATCCTGTCGGTTAATCGTATGATCCGGAATAAAATTTTTAATGATATTTAGGGGTTAATTTATTTAAAAGTCCTTCCGACTCACGCCAGCGCACCGAAAATAATCGGACGATCAAATGGAGGCTTCGGTGAGCCGATCACTCCACCAGAGACACTTTAAAAATCCTCGTATTCGCATGTTTATTCTTGCGGGTCGATTCGGGGCACCTCTTTGTCGATGGCCCAAGCGTTTGGGCTGTCATGCCACAATTCTATAGGTCAGGTTGCTGGCATTTCATTGTCAAGGTTTGGCCGAGAAAGCTTATTCTTCCCAGTCGAATGTTTTGTTATATGTGTATTTATCAAGGGCTCATCTTGCACTCGTAAAAGCGGATCTATCCGACAGTCCCGGCCAACCTTGATTTCTACTCTTTATTTTATTATTATTATTTGATTTTTTGATTTGGGTCCAAGAGGGAAAACATGGAACCTTGTTGTTTTTTCATTCTTATTGGCGGCCCAGAGCCGATAATTAGTATCCCAAAAACAAAATTATATAATCTAATGATAACATTAGTTTGTAAGCGGATAATAGTTTCAATATCTGCAAGAGAGGCCTATGCTTCTAATAATTGCAATAAACATGTGTTGCGCACATTGGCCGTCATCCAGGCGTGCGAATTATCCTCGTAAAATCACAACAGCCAAGAAACCTCATTGTTCTCACTTTATTATTATTATTATTATTATTATTATTATCATAATCACCCAATTTGTTGTTTTTTTGACCCTGATAAGAATATTGGCTGTGGATCATATGCTTGGCTGCCTGCCTGCAATATTTGGCTGGCACGCCACCTTTTACCATCTCCAGAATCCAGATCGACAAATACCCAGAAATACTCTACATCACAATAGAGGTCTGACCATATTTTCTCTTGATCTTGGAACAATAGGATATTTTTAATAACATCAATAATCACCTAATAATCATCTAATAATAATAATAATAGTCTCTTTTGACATTCCAAACTTTCTTATTACTACGGCCAATATAACATCCGGTCTGTGTAATAGATGGTTCCCTTGCCAACCGACCGACCAACCAATCTAATCTAATATACCAACAGTATTGTCTTTAGAGCTTGGATTTCGCAAGTTCTGCAGCTTGCTTCATGGCCTGTCTAACTCCAAGATCCAGCATGATTTCCTCGGATCCTCCTGGGATAGCATAGGCTCTGACCTCTCTATAGAGACGCTCAACCTTTTCAGCCTGGCCACCTATATCAACCTGTATTTAATATCTTTCTTTTTCTTTTTCTTTCTTTTCTTTCTAGGGTCTGGAATCTAGTTACCTCTGGTATATGCTAGTCCTCCAAAGATCTGGGCTGCCTCACGGGCACAGAACTCAAAGGTCTGGGTAGACTGGGCCTTGAGCAAAGCAATTGGGCCAGCCAAAAGTTCGGGTTGATCCTTGACTGGCAAGGTCTTGATCTGATACAAGATGCTCTCGAGCCATGCATGGGTAGCCTCTACTTGGCGAATCATGTGTCCAAACTTGTTACGAATCACGGCATGGTTAGCCAGGGTCTGGCCAAATGTCTTTCTCTTGAGAGAGTACTGGTAATCACGTGTTGGTAACCAAGGTCAATATGGCGTTTGTGGCTTACCTTGAAGGCCTCTTCGATGCACACACGAGAGAAGCGATTGGCCTGCATAACAATTCCAATACGCTCATGGTTAAAGTTGTGCATGACATATTTGAAGCCATAGTTCAATTTGCCAATAATGTTGGCCTTGGGGACCTTGACCTAAATAACCGGGCACGATTAATGTCTATAATTCCAAGAGGTCTGCAAACTTACGTCTTCAAATGTGATATAGGAAGTTCCTGAGCCCCACATGCCCTGTACATCCATAGCCCGTGCCTCGACACCAGGCATGGTTCGCTCGATCAAGAGCAAGGATACACCGGCCATACCTGCGCCACCTGTGCGACAGGCTACAGTGTAATAGTCTGCATAGGCACCCTGTGTGATCCACTTCTTTTGGCCATTGACCAGGAAATAGTCACCCATATCCTTTGCGGTCGTTTGAAGGTTGGCCACATCGGATCCACCAGAAGGCTCGGTGATGGCCAGGGCAATGATCTTGTCGCCTGAAAGACAGCCAGGAACAATGCGTTCCTTTAGTTCCTTGGAGCCAAAGTTGATCACAGGAGGAAGACCTAGTATAGCATGTTAGAAAAAAAGAAGAAGAGCCCTTTGGTTTGGTTTGGTTTTATTAGAATTACCAATTCCAAGGCCACCCATCAGAGCCCAGAGGAATCCACCAGATCCACAGCGGGCAATCTCATCGACACAGATGAATTCATGAAAGATATCAAACTCATTGGCCTGAATTCCAGATGGAAGAGGGTAGGGCATGAGGCCATTGGCAGCAGGGTTGGTGGCTGCTCCAGACCCAGCGTTAAGAAGACCTAACTCGGCAGCACGCTTGATTATGGACCGGGGAATCGCCTTGGCCTCACTCCACTCGTGGCAAAAGGGAGTAATCTCTGTGTCGACAAACTGGCGGACCTCCTTTCTCAGGCGGATATGGGACTCTGTGTAGAAAGGGCTGTGGGGCATTAGTATGAGTTATTGGTGGCTAGGTGGCCAGTTGGCTAGGTGGCTAGATGGGCTTACCTATTCCAGTCCTGATACCAGGTTGGGTCACTGTAAGGAAGTCCTTCGCCAAATTTAGCTTGTTGTGCAGAGATAGAGTTTGCAGTAATGGATGAGAGTGCCGCAGATTTGGCAGCAGGGGGTGCGACAGGGGCAGGGGCAGATGCAGGTGTAGGTGCAACAACAGGTGCAACAGCAAGTGCAGGTGCTACTTGAGTGCCAATGACACCAATCTGCATAGGAAGTCCAACTCGCTTCATAATCGCATCATTGTGGAATGTCTTGAACTGCTTGGAAGCGTCCTTGCCACCCATCTTCAAGAGAACCTTTTTTCCTCCGGGATGCTCATTCAGGAATCTTGTGACATCAAACACCATTCCGTTCACAATAATCCAGCAGTCTGTGGCTGTGTTGTGCTGGGCAACTTCTTCGGCGCTAAAACTCTTCATGGTGTATATGCGAAAGAAACAAAACGTTGACTGAGATATTTATTCAAACATTCTTTTAGAAAGTGATCTTGTAATTAAGATGAGTAAGTCTGTTTAAAAGCCAGAGTCACATTTTGATTGGATTTCCCCGCCTCTTTGGAAACCCACAAATGGCATGTATTTTGTGTGCGTGTGTTGCATGTTTTGCATGTGAAAATGGGTATGAAATATATAAGAATCGCTTGTCATCAAGGTCACACACGTCACACTAATGACTGGCCTGGCTTTGATGATGAAGATGATGAAGAATATGAAGCATCTTGATAGGACTGATGGTGATCTTCAGCGTCAAACACAATCTCTCTCTGCAAGTTCTTCTTGGCCTGATAAGCACTTATCGCATGGGCACTAGAGGTCAGCACACGGCGGGCAATTCCACCTGCATCAAAGTACACCAGAGTATCTGCAATGTCTGCTGCTGAGCCCATTGTCCGTTGGGCAACATATCCAGCATCCTCGCCGTATTTTCGGTGGACAATGTGTACGATGCCATCCCGAGAGGAACCAATGACCACGCTGGCCGCTGTTGCTACTCCTCCAAGCACATTTGCAGCTGCCTTGAGTGCAGATATCCCAAAGCTACGTCCAGCATGGGCCACTGGGTCTCTAGTCCTTTGCTGTTCTGAATTCTCGCAAAGAGTGCTGATGCCAGACACGGTTGCCGAGACTGCCTTGTCCATCAAACTCACGCCAGCTAGCAACAGTTAGAAAACTTGTCGAGGTTTTTTTTTGGTGACTTACTTTTGCACACCATGTTTGTCGTGTTGGCAATAGAGTCCAGGACCTGTCGTTCTCCTTCTGACAATCGCATAGGGGTCTGGGTAGGCTCCACTCGTTTCTCAATCATCTCGCTCCCACTAGCAGTACACATCTTTAGTCTCCCTTTTTGTTGTTGCTGTCAAAGAGCCAGCCAGCCACAGATTCAACATACCTTTGGATGCCTTTGGCTAGAGTATTGCCAGCAAACACCAGTGCATTTGCCAGCCACCCAGACCCAGTCACGATGGCACTTCCAGATTGACGCAGTAGCCGAACCTTTTCAATCTTTGCAGGGTCATGGTCTCCCTAAACCAAAGATTAGCAACTAGCTTAACAAGGAAGCAATACGTACCGGAATATCAAACCGATCCACAGTAACAGGCAACTTTTGGCCCATCTTTTCCTCTTCTGCGGCCACAGGATCTTCTCGAGTGCCAGCATTCTGATCATTGGCATCGAGATGGACATTATTTGCCACCACCTGAGTCACTTGGCATGACGGACTGATCATTGCCAGGGTGTTGCGCATATGGTGTCGGTTCTCATACTTTATAAAATAGGTCAGTACGTCCTGGAGGGCAGTAAATGCTGCCTGGTCAGAGGCCCGGCAGTCCAGACGCCATAGACCTCCTTCCTCACGAGGAAACACTAGGATTTTTTCTTCCTGTAGCCATGCTTTTGTGCTCGAAAGTAGGACGATTGTTGCGGTTTGGTGACTAAAGTTGTCCCAGACTTGTAATATGACGGCCTGCTGTGGGATTGGCTGTGATGTAATGTAGGCCACTATCTGGCCGTCTGTGAAGAGTGTGAGCTGGTTATGCTCGAATACTTGTACGGATACTCCATTGACAGAGCAGAGGTAGGATAGATTATCAGGAGCTTGGGACATGGTAAAAAGTAAAGAAGTTTAGGATCTCTGGGCAGACTATAATTTTCTTTTTTAGTTTTTTTTTGGGTAATTTGATTTGTTGAATGATTTTTATGATATAAATTGGCTATAATGGTTATTTATACATTATGCAAAATGTGACACATTTAGCCTAGAATCTCTTGGTCTTTGAATATTCAACATTTTAGTCCTCTTTTTTTACATATATATATTTCATGTGCAAACCAAGTCTCTCTTGTAGATTAGTTGTTGTATCGACTGGGGGATAATTGGCAAGGATACATAGTTGGGATATCTAGGGCTCAAGCTTGCATTGGCATGTGCAATTGCTCACTGGACATGTAGAGTGTTTTTGGAACCAGTCTTCCATGTGTAAGGCATGTCCTCCATGGCGGCAGGTCTGGCACCATGTGAACCATAGGTCAAATCCAGCCGGATCAACTGCAAAAATAAAACAAATAACGAGCTACAGTCAAAGCCTGAATCCCCAGGTCTGGTTTGCTTACCTTTGTGGACATCGTTTGCAGCAATAGCTTGGCGCAGAGAGTCAATAGGAGTACCCATGTGAAGGAGACACAATGCACACCGAGGAAGCAGTTTGCGGCAACTGGGGCACACCGTAGACTATATAGACAGACACATTAACTAGAGTTCACGGCTGGGACATCTTGTACCTTTTGTTTCCCTGTAAGACGCCCACCCGAAGCAGGAGATACATTAGTCTGGACATTCATACGCTTTCCTTCCCGGTTCCGCACATTCTGGATCAGTAGACTGTGCCCCAGAGACTGGGCACAGAATGTGCACCGGACGTATATTTGAGGAGGCGCAATTTCACTAGAATTCATATATCTTCCACGCTCAATATCAAATCGTGCGCGCGGGTGCCACAGCTGCCATCGATCCAGCAATGTTCGGTAACTAGCAAACAGACATCAATTCAATACTCTTCTTGTCAATCTATCCTTTACCTTTCTACCCAGTCCTCGACTCTCTTGTCCTTGAATCTACGGGGGACCACAAAACTCATCACCAGACTAGCCGTCTGAACATCACCATAATGGTCCAAGGCCTGTTCAAGCAGATCCACTCCTCGGCTTGTCAGTCCAGTAACAACCACACCCTCCACATCGCCATCCTGAACCAGCTGCTCAACACTGCGGTTCAAGTAGACAGTCATCTACAGCACATATACAATATAATAATAAGTACATACAATTGTCCCAAAAGCCATCTTACCTGATCATCATTCAATACTCGTAGAGCAATTGCCATACGCTCTCGAAGGGGCAGTCCAGGATCATCAAGTACCTTGAACCAATCGTTCGAGGCAATATACGCAAATATGGCTCGCAAGTATGGACGATCCAGCATATCTCTGCTCAAAGACTCGCACAATTCTCGCCAGGTAGGGTTAATATGAGAAGCATTTGGTTGGTAGCCAGCCAAGACACCCGAGATGAGCTTCCGCTGTTGATCTACTTGAAAACACACAATTAAGATAAACAAGTCAATCAATCAATCAATTAATAATCACCTTCTCTTTCAGAGCCTCTCTCGCTTCTCAAGGCACGAATGGCTCTTTCTGGAATCCCATGAAAAAGTGCCCAGCCAGCTGCCTTGTCATATTCACCACGAGATTCCAGTCTATCGTCAAGAACATTAGACATGCTATTATTTTATGCTCATCAAAGTAACAATAATATATATATATATATAAAAGAGCCTTACCTTACCAACTGGCTTTCTAGTTCAGCTGGATTAAACCCAAACCCACACACCTTTAGAGCAAGTCTTCTCTGAGCCAGTTTAGCCGTAGGAACCATGCCAAGATCATTTTCATCCGGAACTCCAGAGCTGGTCAATGTCTCGCTTTCGGGTGACTGTCCTCGATTCTGCTTTTGAGGAGGTTGGCGAGATTGCATATGAGGATTTCCCAGTCGAGGGGTCGATACTGGAGATGCCTTGCGACCCTGAGAGCCTGCGCGACAGGACATTTTTTTTGTATTTTAGAAAGATCATACAACACACCAAACTAACCTGGACCCATCCAGATTCCATATACACCCTGGAAACTATAGTCAATGTTTCCAATCTGAGCAGCACCCTTGGACATTCTCTCGGCCCCTAAGATAAAATAAAATAAAATAAAGCCAAATGAACAAGACCATTGGATACAGATTATGGTGAGCCACCCTACTGTCAAGCCATGTCCAGAGTTCATGTAGGGTGTCGTCTGTTCTTATGATCTCACTGTTCTTTGCACACTATAAAACTATTTAGTCATCGACTCGGATTCCAAAATAGTCTTGTCTCCTTACATCCATAGAATAGCCCAGACCGACTCTCTTTCTCATCACCACAGAAATGTCTTTGGAAAGCACTTTTTTCATGTGCAATTCTTCTCCCATGGCCTGTTCCATCATCGGTCCTGATCTCATCTGCATTCTCTCACTATCCACAGCCATTTTAGATCTTTTATATAGACAAAACACTTACTTGTGAAGCTCTCCGAAACCATGCAATCTCAACTTGGACATGTTTTGTGCTGTTTCTTCTACGGGTGGCAAGGTTGCATCGTATGCCAATAGGTCATTTCCTTTGGATATCATCATCCCACCAGTCGGGCGCCATGCCATCTCGGCTGCTTCCTGGAGTCGAATGGTCTCAAGGTGACCCTCTTTGTTCATTGCCAGAATTCTCTGAGAGGTAGACGAAGGCATACCAGGAACACTCGGAGGAATAAAGGTAAAGGATGAAAGGGGTCTCGAAGATGTATTTGCTATGAAAAAAAAGAGAGGTTGTTCATACACAGTATATATTCTTGTCAATAGACTTACTCCTTCGGCTTTTCCACAAGACAGGCGTACTAAGAGTGTCATCTTTCTGAGACACAAGGCTCCGGATTCCCCGTAAGTTCTGATTGTTGAGTCGACTCGACCGAGATGCAGACATGTTTGAAATATCAAATGAAGTCTGAGTCGGACTAGAGCGAGTGTCTGAAGTAATGACAGATTGAAGGGAGCTTGTTTCTTGAATGTCCCAGAGCTGGACACTGCTAGAGTCCTTGGAGAGTATGGCAAGAGAGCCTTGGCGTGAAGGAGAGAACTGAAGGCGAGAGATCGTGTTCTTGGCTCCATTCTCTGGATTAAAAGTCAAGACGTGAGATAAACGATATGGAGTAAAGGAAACAAGGTATTGTAAGATTTGATAATGAAAAAAAAAATGTTAAAAGGATATAGAGTCGGTGGCCTTTCGTATATCCCAGATCTTGACAACACCTTCCTCGGTGTGTGAGGCAATGCGATAGGGATTAAAGGGATCTACGATGGTTCCGTACACTGCCTTTGTGGAAAACTGCAACGGGTTTGCGCCCGAGTCCACTGATAGGGCGGTTTGTTAGCTGTGAGTATTTGTATGAAAGCAGAGACTTGCCTCGAATATCGTACACTCGAAGGTATCTGGATCCCATGCCTGCAATAAGGAGGGGTGAATGGGAATGTACAGACCATGTACATGAAACAGTGTTTTCTGCTGGACCGTATTGTTGGATAGGCGTTTGCTCTCGATTACTTTTTTTTTAATTGGGATGGTTGGATAAAGATATATGATGATACGCAGCATAGCCATTGAGATTATAAATATATATATATTTAGAATATTGTTTAATGATTATGATTATATCAATTATGTACATACTACTTGATCCTAGACTAGTTTTAATATATGTGTATACCTTGTTGACCCTTTAATTGGTATGCCTTGTTCTGAACTGACAGTCGTTAACAGTTTTGCTTTTTCTGAAAATCGTGATTGTCAATCCAACAATTCTTTCTTTTTTTCTTGAACAGAATGTATAAATGTATACATATTCTAACCAAATACTGAATCCTGAATGATAGAATCACTCTGTCGGTTGTGCATCAGTTCTGGCCTCCAACTTGATGTTGTCGCAGTACGAATATCTACAGGACGTCGTGGAAAGTATTGTGCAGTGGGTGTCTGGGTACCAGTGGGTGTGCTGGTGTAGCTGTCCATGGCTTGAGAGGCATCCCAGACAAGCAGACAAGGAAAGTTTCGTGCTTTTTCGAGTCCAGTAGCCAAGAGATTTGGATGGGATTTAGAAAAAGACACGACATTGCATGGTCTAGACATCTTTGCACTCAAGGTTGGATAATCTTGGGTGCTTTGGTGATTATTACTGTTTGTGATTGGCCTAAATGAATTTGTTGGCGTGTGTGCGCCCTCTGATGCAGGATAGGTCTCTGGAAGAACATTGTCTTGCATGCTCACCAGTACAGTCTTTCCTGTAGTCAGACCAACCGCGATCATGTCTGGACAATTGGGATCAGGCGACCAATCTGCACACTAAGACAGATGGTTAGTGCCTTGCAGACAATTCGCTCATGGTGTGTTGATTGACAAGCGCTAAAATAATAATAATAATAATAATAATAATACCATCATGAGAGTTTCGCTAGGAACACTAGAGATAAAATGGGTCTTTGCAGGCTGATCATCTGTCTGAAATCAATGTAATGAGCATAAATAAAATGCCATTTATTTATTTATTCAATCACAATAAACCCAAAAGAATCGGTACCTCTGGTATCCATTCATACAGCTTGAGTTCAGCACCACCAACCAGAAATTGGTTGCGATCAGGGTGTGGTGACCATGTGATGAATTTTGGAGTTGACATTGGTACAGCAAAGGAAGTACAGCCTGTCCAGGCATCATCCCAAAAAAGAAAGAGTCAAGTCACAGTATGAGAGAGAGATAAAAGTCCTTTTTTGTTTTATTTTTGATCCATCTTTGTTACATATACATGTATTATTATTATTATTATTATTATTATTATTATTGTGCTTATCGTCTCTCAAAAGTTTGTCTTCAAGATCAATTGAGCCTATTGCTCTATTTTCTTTTGATCATTTACAGCGTAATCTGGGGGAAAATTCAAAGATCTCAAAGGTGTATTGAATCAAAATAGTTTCAGATCCTTTGCCACTATGGATCTTGTTTATTATCTCAGGTTACCAATATCCAGTGTTTAGAAAGCAAGTCTAGTAAGTGTTATTGGCTATACAACCTGTTTTATTGGACGCTCTCACCTAGAAAGACCAGGTTGTTGATTTGAATCTTTTGGCTTTTCAGCCAAAGACAAAGACATCGGTCTGAAAGCGGCGATTTAAATATTCAAGTATAGTGACTATCTTTATACAAGTGATGGTTCATTTACCAGTCACTATATTCTGGGAATAACTCTTGAACAATCAGTAAAGATTACTGCACTTGAGCTACATTCAAAAGTATAATTACCAAGGACAAACACAAAAGACACTGCATCTGTCTACGACCCCTTTTGTTGCTTATTGTTACATGTAAAGAAGCTATGGGATCCAGAGTATAATATTCACAATTCAATCTCAAAACTTTATTTCTGTTTTCATACACCTTTACAAATTGCTTTTCTCATTCTCTTGGATTCCTTCAACGTTTTTAACATTATGCAAAAGTACAAAAGACTTTGCCTCACAAGGACTTTTTTAAAGTTATTTTCAAGATTTGAACAAAAAGGAATCATGATTGGGATTGACATGAAAATGCATTACCTTTACCAATCACTTTACAAAACGTCCAGAAAGACCGAGACTACTTTAACCAGCATAAAACACATTTAATTTTGAACTTGAATAATCTGTCGACAAACTTTGGTTGACAGGAAAACATATTTGTGCAAACATTATTCGTAAAGCTTTGTACAGTATCACAAGCGTATTAACTTGAACCATTTGAGAAATTGTCCACAAAAACTGGAGGATAATGTCAAAAAGTGTTTGTAAAGAGTAATAGGTTTACACGGAAGATTGGTTGATTGTTTCCAATAGACAGAACCGCATATTATCTATCAAATATAATTGATTCTTTGATGAATCCAAACTAATGTTAATCATTATCAGCCTTGACCGCCTTGAATGGGAGCTCAGGAACTCTTGGCGTTTGAGACCAAGCAATTGAAACTTGTTGATTGATGATACTCTGTCTTTTTATGGCCATCTCAGAGGCAATGCTTATAATCGATTTGGATATTAGGTTATTTGGTAGACATTTTATCTCCTCTAAGAACTATCTTGAGTTGCAGTCCATGATAAACTACTGGAGTGACTAAGGATTGGCCATTCCAAATCCTTTCTTTGGTAAATCTTGAATCGTGAGTCCAAGTAAAGGCTGATACTAAGCAAGCTGCTTGATTGGGCTTGCTCTTTAGTGCCAATTATGTTGGAGTATTTTTTTTTTTTTTGAATTTATGAAACTGTGAGGGTTCATAGTCACTGTGCGTAATTCCATGGGCAATATCATCGTGATTGATTGAAGCCCAAGGCGTATCGACTGATTGATACCCAATCTGTGAATCTCTCATGGAAATATCCCAAAGAGTAGCAGTATTATTCTTAGCAAAGGAAGCCCAGGTGTCAGAGATTGATACAATGGTATGAACCTCGGAAATGAGCCAGGAGAGTGTAACGAAGGTCATTCCCAGGTTTATCATGGATGGACATTAGGAATTACGCATTTGACTTTAAAGTGTTGACAAGAACAAGTTGTCTACTGTGAGAATTATGGTTTTTTAAAAGAAAACAATTAATAGAGTAAAGAAGTAGATAATTAAACAACAAGTGAAAGGTTGATCTTCATCGGTATACTGATAGCTTTACAATCCACGTCTTTGAATAGCGATTGGTTTTCTTTAGGTAATTTAAGCTGGTCCGTGCACATATTCAAATGAACTTTGCGGGAATTAAAAATACATTTGCAGCTTCAAGATACTTGACAGCTTTCTCATTCTTTATTGGTCATGTCGTATAGAATAGTGTGTGCCATTTAGCATAAGAGCTTTTTTAAACCACTTACAAGAAGAAGTTGAAGTCTAGTATATAGTTTCTATTATCGAAAGAACCAATGGAGGGTTTTTTTTTGCTTTCATTCATTTTTATTATATTTAAATGACTATTCAATTTCTTTACAAAGATTGTCTTGGGAATATATTTGATTAGTATAGATTGGACTACTTGATGTGCTGGAGTGCAATATAAAGAGCCACATTAAGAGCTTCTTGGACTCAATAGTTGCATATCTCTCTATCTTTATGGTACAAGCAAACAAAAAGTAGAGAAAACTGTCTATAATATTCTTAAAGATATATTTACTTTGTACCTTTTTATTTTTATCATTCTAAATTACATATAACTAAGAATACAAGTGTCTTGAAACAAAATGCTCCATTTATTGTAGTTATCTGCATTTTTCTTCTCTTTCGGAAACTCTTTTACATATATTTATCTGCCAGAATTCTATACACAAACAACTCGCCATTTGTCATATTTCCGTTTGTATAGTGATGTGTCGGAATCCCAATTTAAGATGGTCCTTGTAACAGAAAAAAGTCCTTTTTTGGCAATGTATTATAAAGCAAAAATAATGACACGTAGGGTACTTGAGTTGGGAAAAGTAACTAGTTACGGGACTGTTATGAAAAAAGACGCTCGAGATATCTAGTGTTTATGGCTGGGTTACTAGCTAGCAAAGGTTACTCCAATTGGAGGCGTGGTAACGAGGGACAATACACTACTGTCAAGATGTGTTGGGCAATATAACTGCACTCAGTAAGGGTTGGAATGCGTCAAATAATATTTATGACTAGGCGTATACGGATGAGAATCAGTTGTCAAAATATATAAAAAGTGTTTTTAACGAGGTAAAAAGACATTCTTTATTCATCTTCACTAAACTTCCTCACTTATGGCCTCCTCTGCCTCTACACTCCTTCTACTCTCGCTCCTTCGCACTCTGCTCTATTTTACCTGGACTTCTGCTTCAAGGTGGCGGCCACCAACCACCACGCCTACCGTCCCAATAAATTACTCTCTAATATCTAAATATTGTACAAAAAACACACACACATATCTGGAAGTCTAAGATCTTGTATAGCAGCAGATTGAAAGAGTATATAAAGAGCGGCATATTTTGTATCTTAATAAAGACAAGCTTATATACAGTCTAAAGTACTCACTTACTGTCTATTCTCCATTTTATTGTTTTTACTGTTTTGTTATCCTACAACACAACAAGGTAAACGGGCTTCAAACAAACGGTCTTTAGACAAAGTTTCGTCTGTTTGAGTCGATGCGTCAATACCAAGACACTTTCTCTGTTTCTTTCTTGGCATTGTTTCCTTTTGGGTTCTTTTCTTCACACCAGCCACCTTTTGTATTGTTGGCTGGATATCCGCCCTTGAAAAACTTGGGTATGGTTTTGGCTCATCTTTAATATCAACCGCATCTAAGAAGAAGAAGAAGAAGAAGAAGAAGAAGAAGAAGAAGAAGAAAACAAATGGTTAGGAAATATTTCTAGAATTGTGGAGCATATATCCATGGTACCTGGTACTGCATCAAATGATTCGTCTTTTGAGCTACTCTGATTTGAATCGACAGCTAGAGTACCATTTGATTGCTCATTAGATTCAGTTGTGTTTTCTGGTGAAACTAGGGATTCATTTAATATCTTGGTCTGAATATTTGCATAGACCAGGAAATCGGCAACAGATATACGGTCTGGATCTTATAGCAAATGTCAGATTATATTCTATAAACCTTTTAATATCTAGAAATATTCAGTTGGCCTTACTTTTGATGGGTCCCAAAAGGATAGAGTCCCCATTGACTTTGGTTAAGCTTCGAGTAATATGTTTCTTTTGGACATTTCTGCTTTCTGTCTGTTTATTTTGTTTATCAATATAAAGACCATCCTTGACTTTCTTGGCAGTTCTTTTGTGAGTGACTGGTCGTGTTTTGATGGTCTCCTGATTGGATTCCTCGATTGATGCAATCTTCAAAGCCTTTTTGTAGGGTCTCTTTGTAGTATTTATCTTTTTACTAGGTTCTGAATCTGTACTTGTCTTTCGCTTCTTGGTCTCTTTCTCGACATTTGTGCTGCTCATTCCAGGGTCTATTTCAATAAATAATCCTGGAATTACTAAAGTAGACACTTTTTATTATTATTGCTACGAACCATCTAGATTCGGCAATGTTTCTGGAGATTCGTCTTTTACTCTAATTGACTGTGGATTAGTTGGTGAAAGTAAAGTCATTCAGTCTGAGGATATTAGAAATTAGAGAAAATCGATTTGTATACACAGAATTCTGATTAGATAAAAGTTTAGAGTAAAAGGCAAGAGCAGACTAGGATCTCAAAGTCCCCCACTTGCCATTTATACAGTCACTGGCAGTCGATTTACATACAGAGAAGCCTAAAATTAATTTATATATATATATATTTGAATGGTCAACATTAAACATAAAAGTACTCCATATATATAATACGGTTAGAAACTAGTATTTGCATGACAATATATTTTAGAGTATATATTTAAAAAAGCATAAAAAAAGGCATCTTTTGTAGTTTATTGTGCCTCTTCTTTTCATCTATTTTTCATACTGCCAACTAAACGTCCTGCATACTTCAAGCCAAGTTTATTTATTTTTTCATTCTCCTCACAAGGCCACCTTCAAATCATCAAGAGACTTGATTGTGGCTCTTCTCTTGTCCACAAGCATTTCTAGAGTATCCCATGAGTGCTCAATGGGGTTCAGATCAGGGCATTGAGCAGGCCAATATTCAAAACCTCTGATCAAATGGGTATCCTTCCACCATCGAGTATATCTACCTGTATGGCAGTTTAGATCATCTTCCTGAAGAAGAAAGCCTCTCTCCTCACTTTTTAAAACGGTTGTGAACCATGGATGGAATGTGTTTGCCAATATATCAACATATGTATCTTGATTTACAGTGTATGGTTCCACGATCGTGAAAGGTCCAAATCCTCCAGCTGTCAGGAACTGATCCAAGCAGACAAGGCAAGAGACAGAAACAGGAGGTTCAAGGGTAAGTTATTTAATAAAAGACGTTGTTCACTTGATCTTTCTACAAGCAAGCTCTACTGGTATTTATATGTTTTTCTAGCTAGGATAAAGATATGTCTAAATGTAATGATTGATGATTGTGGCTGGTGTATATACCAGAAAGGAAAGTCTAAAGATAGCTATGATGTATTGGGTCTTCTAGCTGGTATCCATTTCGGGATTGTGGCGCAAAGACTGTTAGGAACCAATCCAAACACCACCCCAGAAACAGCTCCAAGCCATAGCTCCACTACCACCTCGCTTCGAGAGTCTATATTTCCTTGTAGATAATGATAAAGGATAATACGACAAAAGTGGCTTATCTTCCAAAAGATAGGACATCTTTAATTTGGTTTTATTTTTATTTTTTATTTTAAAAAAAGAGCATACATATTTATTTTTGAGTGTGAGATTTGGGAAAGTTAACTTTATATTTGTCTTTTAGATTTTAAAAGGCTTGAAGAGAGTGATGATACATATTAGAGGGTTTGGTATGTTATCAATATTATGAACCGAAATGAAAACAAGTTTGTCAAGACGCTTGTTTCTGGACCTTTTCATGAACATTGTCTTGAGCTGGTTATGCCACAATGCCTTGAAGAAACCGCATCATTTCTCTGCGAAGTAGTCGAGACTCAGAAGGAGAGCCAAAGACCTTGACAGTCTCGGATAACTTTCTGTTCCATTCTTGAGTTACATGGAATATACAAAACTGAATTCGTGTTCTTGGAAAGGTTGTATGAATTGCATGTACTTCAGCAGAGCAGCAATCAATGGTTATTTGCTGAGGACTGACAAGAAACTTTGACTCCTTCAAAATCTGCAGCCATTGTACAATTGGTCCTACACTTTTGTCGTTGGTTACCATATAGGCAACTGGTCATACCCTGCCAAACTCTTCATCTCACACTAAAAGAGTATATAGAATCAATTGGTTTGCTAGAGATCTCATGTGTTGCATTCAAGTAGAATGATACTGTGTAATATCCGTGCTTAAACTTACGTATTTCGCCAAAGATTCAACACCTCTGTAACTGATTGTTCCAAATATTGTTACATTTCTTCCTTTGGAGCTAGCTGGGACTGTGATCCTGGCTTGGGGTACGGTTGATATGCAGATTGAATCCAGTCTCATCCACAAATATGCAATTGCAATTGTAGTGAATATAACCTTTTGAAAGGATTCTTGTAATGTAGTCAAAACGCATCTGTTTTTATAAAGTTCAACTTTTGCACAATTATTGTGTGCATAGATGATGCTGATAATAGTTCTGGAAAGTCTCTACAAAATTCTTGTTGTAACTTGTGAGATAACTCTACCAATGTCATCTCACTTTGTTCTTCAATGGGTTTTCTGCAGATATGAAAGATACTCTTCTTGGACTTTGGCCAGAGCAGTTCTTCCTCTGATTTTTTTCTTTAATATCGGCATTCCACCAGGGTTTTTCTTCAATGCGCTGAACCCATTTGCAAAGATCAAGGAATAAAAACGAGAGCTATTTGGGACTCGAAAGTAGCAAAGGCTTGCTGAGTGGGTTTATTTTTTTTAGATCTTTAATTTGCGCAAAATAATATGTGCAAATGCGCAAATTCTAGCGGGAAAACCAGTATAGAGAGTGTGTGATAGTTGTCTTAGGGGAATAATCTCTGTTCTTTATTAGATTTAATACAGTGGAAAGATATATTATAATTGGTGTAACTTAGGTGATATTATAGGAGTATTGCTATATTGTAGTTCTGATATGACTGTCACAGTGTTACGGGAACAGATGACTTTATTGAAACTTGTAATAAAAACCACCTAAATCATAGTTAGGATAAATGTGAAAAGGTAATGAAATACCTACCAAAATACAGATTGGTGGTTAAGTCAAAAGAATATAGGAATTGTTCAGGTATGGGGAAAAGGGAGGGAAAATAAGATATACGAGAATTAATAATATAGGTAATTGGATAGAAAATAAAAAAGGTACTTCATGTAACAACGTACAGAATCTTTATAATGTGAATAATTGGTGAAATTGGAACAGCAGAGTGATTTATGTTTGCTTTATAATCCATTACCAAAAAAGGACTTTGCTTTTCTGTTACAAGGACCATCTTAAATTGGGATTTCGACACATCACTACACAAACGGAAATATGACAAATGGCGAGTTGTTTGTGTATAGAATATTGTCAAATATATGTAAAAAGAGTTTCCGAAAGAAAAGAAAAAATGCAGATAACTATAATAAATGGAGTATTTGGCTTCAAGACACTTGTATTCTTAGTTATATGTAATTTAGAATGATAAAAATAAAAAGGTACAAAGTAAATATACCTTTAATATTAAGCAACCGGTTATCTCATGGAAATTTTAAATTTCCATGGGTCTGGGATTAAACTGGATTTTAAAAAGCAAAAATGCTTCCTGTTCGGTTTCAGTTGTGGAAAGTCTGTGGACAAAGACAGGAAAATGTTTTCGATTTTTAGTGTTTCTGAGGAATGTTTTGCCCAAAATTTCCACAGGGTATAAAATGGATTAAAATGCAAAATCATTAAAGAATCTCTATAGTTATCTTTTTACTCATAAGCAATAATGTGTACTAAATCTCCCTCATCATCAATCGTTTATAAAAACATTTATTTTTCATTAAACATCTGTTTTTCTCTGACAATTCCTCCACTTTTTTATACAATTCGTGAATCAACAATTTCCCCAGCTTTGATAATGTAGCGGAGATACCACATTACAGACGCAGATTAAATATTTTTACAAATATAGAAGTCACAGAATTTCCATGAGATAACCGGTTGTCTATTTTCTTATTCTGTAAAAGGCAATTTTATTGCTCCCAGCAAGCGCCGATCAACAGTGCTATAAAGACCACACAGTCCAAATTTGCGATTGAATTTCTTTTGGTTGTGATGGGCCAACATCCATCTATTTATTAAATAGCCTTTTTTATTGTATGGCAATGTTGCAACAATATTTATTGAGAAATGGAGATTGGACTAGACATCTTTCTTGTATTATGGGTTAAAACATATCGTATTCATAAGCCTTTTTTTTATCGACATTTTTGGCATCAAGTGGATCCATTGTGTGCGAAGAAATGCTGGTTGTCTCGACTGTGCGACTGAATGTGAAGCTGTTGCGTTTCTTTGGTGTTTTTGGTGTCGATTCAGCGTTTAGGTTGAAGAGATCTGAAGATGATTGAGCCCGCATGAAGTCTGGCTTGGGTGATGGAGTATTATCTGAATCGCCTTGTAAGATCCATTGGAACTTTGGGTTTTGTGATGCTCTGGATGGGATTGGTTGGAGAGCTGGATCAGACAAGAGATCCTCAATTCGATAGACAACTTGTGGTTTAGGAGGAGGTGGGTTTGTGGGGATATAGTTTACTGCAGGAAGAGCCTTGATTTCAGGCATGGTGAGATGTATGGGTGGTAAGGGCTTGGTTTGCAGATAGCCTGACTGGGACTGGGACTGGGAATAGGACTGTACTGTGGTGGTTGAAGAGCTGCTGACAAGAGGTGTCTGGCTCTTATCTTCAAAGGCTTCTTCGTGCTCCACAAGATCCCACCGCCAGTCTGGAGAATTTTGGTCACTTCTCTTGGCAAGAAGACTGACAGCACTGGGATCAAATTGGATTTGCTTGCCACTCAATACATCTCGAATGTGCTTGAGGCCAGCGAGGGCCATGGTGAGAGACACTTCATCTGGCTTTGAGGATGCCTTTGAGGATGCCTTTGAGGACGCCTTTGAGGACGCCTTTGATTTCTGGCTACAGCGACTTGAGCTCATATCTTGGCTCTTTTCAGAGAGGTTCTCGCCAGACAGACTGTGTTTTGGCGTAGTGTCCCCGGGAATATTGTCATCTGCTGGGTCTTGATCATCATTATCATCATCATACTCTTTGTGTAAGCTGCTACCCTGATCGCTTTGGGCAGTTTGGTCCATATCTTCCGACGTTTCATCGACGGTTTGCTTTGAAATTTCTTGTTCGGGCGGGTTAGAAAAGAGTTCCTTTTCCAAAAGATCTATACACTTGGCCATAAGGTCTGCCATCTGTCGGTTGGTAGACTGGAGCCTGCCAAGTTCATCGTTTTCCTTTCGCCGTCTGGTTTCACCCAAAGTGCTGTCGGTGTCGTAAGTATGGAAGGATCCTGTTGCGGCAAGTCGATCAATACCAGCCGGGAATTCTGAAGGCACTGTCTGACGCCTTCGAGAAGTAGGACTGGGTACTTCTGCAACTGACCTTCCCAGCATATTGTCTCCAATAATATTGACGTTCTTCTGTGGTGAGGACGCCAAAAGTTAATAAAAAAGAGCATTGTTAATACAAGAAGCATAAATCTTGGTGCTATTTTATGAATATTCGTATACCTGCACTGTTCCCATTACTCCTGCAATAGCCTTGTTAATTTCCCGTACATGAGGACTTTTCATGACACCTCGCGTCAGACTGGAAAATCCATCC
This sequence comes from Phycomyces nitens, assembly GCA_022702545.1. NCBI lineage: Eukaryota > Fungi > Mucoromycota > Mucoromycetes > Mucorales > Phycomycetaceae > Phycomyces > Phycomyces nitens. Next base: position 3,448,518 of record JAHRBC010000006.1, on the reverse strand, counting down.
AGGTTAGCTCCCTGTGATCTACGCTGATCAAGCCGGTTCGGGGCCATCCGAGGATTGGAGTCAGGTTTGGCTATACGAACTCCGTCCCAAAGAGAGTCGCGCGGTTCTTTTCCGGCACGAACATCATTCTGCCTCAGGATATGCAGGGCAGCATCTTCAGACAGATTTTCCTGTAGGTATTTTGCCTGCTCAACAAGAGACGCAGGTCCAGAGAGATGGGAGGGTCTCATGAGAAGAGTAAGGCATTCGGCATAGTCATGGTTGATCACTAGTAAACAGTTAGACCGAGAAACAAGACGCCGTCAACCTACAATTGTCTCGAACTCTCAAGAGGATGGCAAGGCAGATGTACTCTGCAATCTTCAGGGTCGGGTCCTGGGCAAATATGGCGTCCCATAGCTTCAAGAGGTCGTTGATCTCAAACTCTCTTCCAAACAGCAGACGCAGCCAACGACTAGTAGAGTGTTTGAATGTGGGGTTCTTTTATTTAGAGAGCTAATTAATTGACTTACATTCCATACAGCTGGGGCTCGATTCCAAAGCTCTCCAGATGCTTGTAAAGAGGAGGGTCGATTGTCTGAAGGTAGTCGTGCTGTATGCGGCGACATGCGATGACTATGGGGTTCAATGGCACATTCTAAACACGGTTAAGTACCCAGGATGAATCCTTTTTACTACCCAACCCACCTTGGATCGACTACCGGGTCTGCTGGGAACATCGTCATTGAACTCGTACCAGGGCTTAGCATATTTCATAATTCTCTCGAAAAGCAGATAGGTGTCGTGTTCAATGTAGGATTCACTGAGGACCTGCATCATGACCTTTGTTGCCGGACTATAATAATGATGATTATGATGATTATGATGATTATGATGATTATGATGATGATGTATACCAAGGTTATAAACGCTGCTTAGCAACGCTGCTTAAAAACCCGGGCCCTTTTTTTTTTTACTTACTCTGCCACATAGTCAAGATCATCGACACTGTCTTTGTGAACAATCCAATACAAAGGAGCCAGCAATTCATGCATGCCTTGTCTGTAGGACACGTCGTGGTTTATCTTGCAATAGATAAACAGAATGTCTGTCATACACTTTTGGGTCGCCTCTGAGCGAAAGTATTCGACGTCTGGGAAGCTAGGAATCACTCTTGATAATAAGCAACGTTAATTTTTCGCGTTTCCTAAACCCTTACGTTCGGTCCACATCCTGACGAATGATTTTGCGGATTTCAGAGTCGGCAAAGAACTGCTGCCATGGATTCTAAAGAGAATGAAAAACACCTTTTGCTTCTAAACAAAGCCTGATCCATCGACCCTCCCCACTATAAAATGATACGCTATATCCCCAATTTGCCCTTACGTACACTCTCGTTTAGCGCAAGAGGATTGTTGTCCGTCAAGTCTTCCTGACTATCACTCTTCTTGGTCATCTTTTCGGTCGGTCCATCGATATGCTGCCGTCTCAGGTCAGCATAGTATTGGCGTCTTTCTCTCTGGATCGTTGGCCAAGAGGACACTTCGAGGGTTGGGAAATAACCAAGAAAGACCTTGATGATAGTTGGTATGTGTGGTCAAATGACTAGCCCATTACCTTCCAGCAAACTGAACGCAATCCCTGTTGACACACATTCCCAGCCACGGCACGATGCCGAAGTGAATTCACAGATAGATTGGGATCATTAAAGATTCTATCCCAAGCTTGTCTACAGCCGCAATGAGGGTTAGGGAGCAGAGTGCGTTTTTATTAACCTTTTATCTTGAAGAGTCGTCATTAGGTGGTTAATATATTTCTAGCCGCGAGAACAATCAATATGGATATTTGTACGAATTCTCGAGAGTTGTATAAAAAAATAAGGGCAAGCCGGTTTAAAGGAGCACAATTGGCCCTTGTCCGTCACAGCCTTTTGTCTGCAAGATGGCATTTCAGGTCCGATTGGGGCTCAAAGTCAGACAGGCAGAAAATGTGCGACCCAGATTCCAATGTCCCAAGAAAAAAACCTAAATGCCGTGTGAATTACAAGGACTGCAGATTGAAACAACTGAAACAATTGAAACAAAGTGGGCCATTTCTGCTGTATTTAGTTGGCGCCATTTTGCACCACATATCTTATATATCATAGATTTTTATAGTATATAGGATACATGCATGCATGATGGTGTGACTGCTGCTGGAATTTTACCTTTTGAAAAATAGAATTAGCTTGATCTTTTTTTTTTATATTTAAATAAAAATAAAATAAAATTTGTCCTAATAATATAATGACAAGCAATGTTGCTAGCCACGCAGATACCCTTGCAGAATCAGCAGCCAATTCTGACCGGTTTAGTTATTTTGGACCAAAATCAAATCAAGTCTTGGATAATGTGCCGTCATTATTCAATGAAGCCAAAGACGATGGATTGAGATTCCTGAGGAGTCTAATGAATCCAAAGATCGATCAGCACAACCAAAAACAAGAACCACCCGCACCTGTACAGACCCATTCTTCACCTCAACCCCAACAACCCGTACCAACTATATCAACGCTAGACACACCTGCAGCTCACCCAACCGAGCCTACACACCAAAATAAACCAAAGAAATCCAACAAGAACAAGCGAAAACGTACCGGGGAAAAGAATGAGAGGGCCAAAAAGGTAATGAACGCCTTTAAGGATCGGTCGTGTGCTTAAATTTGTCGTAGATGGTCATAGACCACAAGGATGATTGTAGAGAAACCCCAAAAGACGACTGTGACTTTGATCAGCTTATGGCACTCTATGAATCTGCTGGATCAAAAAAACCCGAGGTGTCCAAAAAGAAGCCAAAGCCAAAGCCAAAGATCAAAAAGGCCAAAAAGACAGCGTTGCCTGTTAAAACCGAGCAAAAAAGGGACAATCAGGACATGGTGGATAAAAAGGAAAAGTTGCCTTGTCGATACTGGACAAACAATCGATGTCAACAAGTAAGCATTGTCCCAAAAGAATAATAACAATATTATTATTAACTTGGAATCTAGGGTGACAAATGTCCTTTCTTGCACGAGGGACAACCGCTGGTAACAGTGTGCCGGTACTTCAAGTCAAACTCATGTTATAATGGCGAAAGTTGTCCGTTTTCTCATGTAAGTTATCTGTGCCGACAATACAAGGCTAATATGTATGTATGTGTGTGTGTGTCTAGGATCTTAAACTAGAGCCCTGTCGATTCTTTCACGTAAAGGGAGTATGTGAGAATGGGGCTATCTGTCCATTCTCCCATGAACCATTGACAAGAGACCTTCGGAGAAGACTTCACCAGTCGACTGGTCCCTGTCGTTTCTTCCACTTCAAAGGCTTTTGTAATGATGGAGAAGAGTGTCTGTTCTCTCATGAGCCTATCAATGCCGACCAGAGAGCAGATCTAGAAAGCACACTGGAATTGTGCAAGCACTACCACCTGTCTGGTGCCTGTAAAAAAGGAGACGACTGCTTCTTCTTGCATGGAGAGGCGTCAGAGAGGGCAAGACAACGGTTCATGGTGAGATTCCAGACATTGACCAATTCTTGTACTAATGTTTAATTTAGGAAAACCACAAGGCAAACAATCTAAAGCCACAAGCACCTTTTAATCAAGAACTAGAATAAAATTGTATCAAATTGGGAGCCATAAATGTGTAGAGACAAAGATTAGAGAGAATTTAAAATGATTTGGAGATTGTTGTCTATTGGAAATCAATCATTTTCACAAGCTTTTTCAAGTATATATATATATATATTATTTGGCCAGATCTTGCGTTGGAACTGTAGGACAAGTAGATTTTATGTGTGTAGCTTTATCATATATATAATATATATATTATAATATATATATAGCCACAGATCCGGAATATCATTAATGTTAATGGTATCAACAAATCAAGTTTCAGGCCTGTTAAACTTTGTTTTGCATTTGAATTCCTGTACTACTCATTGTGCCATTATATATATATGTGTGTGTATAAACAACAAGAACAACAACAACTTGTTGCCAGGCAGACAATGGCACAAGAAGTATTAAGAGTGATGAATAGAAACAAGATAATTAAACATCCGTCTTTAATGGAGTGTTTTGCCTCAAAAGGCAAGAGGCCTTTTCCTCCCTAACAAATAAAGAGAGAGAATGTCTCTCTAGGTTGTGTTGCGTGGGTGACAAACCAAACAAGCACGTTTGATTTATTTATTTTTAACGCCTTGTATATTTTTTGTTTTTGATTTTAAATTTCTTCCTTCTTTCTCTTTAACATTCTTGGCTAACAAGCCAAAGCGACAATAGCAACAATAGCAACAGCAACAAAATAATAATAATAATAATACTAGTCATCATAGAATGCAATCTAATGACTGTGTGCCGGAAATGATGACCGAGGTAACCTAATCGATCCTCATGAGCAAATCCTAATCTCAATTCCAGTTAAAGCCCCATCGTCCTATCCCTTATGCAGTCCTCAAGGTCCAGTTCCGTCGCCTGGTATCTCAGCATGACACCAACCACCAGGGCGCAATAATGACAAAAGATCTTATTGCTCTGATTGACGACTATGAACTCGAAAACGACGTCATGTTGTTAACTGACGAACAAAAGAGAGCAATCGAACCCTACTGCCTCAACAACCCCGAACTGGAGATGAATCCAGAAGATATCCTCAACCTCATCAAACTAATCTTTCCACCCTCACCCGTCGCGTCCATTTCGGCTCCTACTCGAAAGAGCTCCTATCCCAGACTATTGCCCCGTAAGAGCCAAGAGGCACTATCTTCTCGACCCAGAACTTCTCCACCCCTAAAACATCCCATAATAAATCCCTGGAAGCGTAGAGCATCGGTTGGCCTAACTATTGCTGTTCATGAAGAAGTGCCTGAGCCAGAAATGGAAATAGAGGTAGGCAATTTTGCACCCTCTGGACGTTATAAACATACTATATATATTGTAGAGCCAAAAAGAGCAACACAGCCTCGTGCCAGTTGAGGAAGCCGAGGACCAATCGATCCAAGTAGTCCATGAGATTGAAAAGGCTGGACAAGATGAATCTGAAGAGGACGAGGTTTGTTTCTCAAATAGCCTAGGGCACCTAATTCTTATTCTTTTAGACCACTACCCAGAAATCGTTTGCTGGCTATTATAGGCGGTCGATAGAGCTCACTCGTCGTCTAAAGTCATCCGAGAGAAGCTTAGCTTCCATGACACGTGACAACGAGGATCGTATCGTACTACTACAGAACAGAGTTGATGACATGAACCAAGAGGTCATTAAACAGAAGCGAGAGATTCTTGAATACAAGGGAAAGGAAAAGAACAGTCTGGATCAGATATCTACGGTATGTTGAACGACCTTTTAAAAAAAATTAAAAAAAGGGGAAAGACTGACGAGTCTTAGCTGGAGTCTCACATTGCCAATATCCAACGCTCAGAAACAGACCAAAAGCAAGTGCATTTGTCAATTAAGCGCCTCTTTGATGAGAAATGCCGTAAGTAGTGTTTAAAGAGCTTGTCTGGTTACCAAAATGGGGATGGTGCACTCAATATCATTTAATTTCTGGGATTTGCAGAGGAAACACACAAGCTTCAGGAGATGTTACGGCAAAAGGAGCTTGATCTTCAAAAGACCGAGCAATTCCTTTGTAATTTCCAACATGAGTTTGATCAGCTCAACAAGGAGCGCAATCGGCTAATGGGCCTACAAAATAACCTTGAGCAGGAGCTATCTACATCGCACCAGACCCATATGCAGCTGGCCGAACAGCGGTCAGAGAATGAGCGTCTCAAGGAGATCATTGACAGCCTCAAGGACGATCTTGATGAGGCCAGGAACCGGCAGGGTGACTCTGGCAGCAATGGCAGTCATAGTCCACCCATGTCTGATAGCGAAACCACATCTCTGCTAAAGGTAAAGACTCTAGATAATCAAAATCCATGTATATCTATATATCTATATATCTAATGCTATTAAAAGACATTGGAAGCAGAACTAGAAGGACGGCTACACATGAATGACAATGTAGAACAGGTACAAAAAAAATTGTCGGCCAACAAGCCCAGTCTCACATTTTTCCTAGGCCACCTTTACAGAAGAACGCCTGAGGTCAATAGAAGGCGAAAAAGACTATTACAAGTCTCGGGCCAATGAAGCAGTGGTCGATCTAGAAAAAGCCAAACAAGAGCTCAGTCATCTTAAAAGGGCTCTTGACCATGAGAGCCAGAGTCTGGTGAGTGAGTTGGCCGACCTGCGCATGAAGTTACCTGAGCGTCGAGACACACCAGACAATGAGGATCTACAGAGTGGACTAAAGGAGGAGACGATGGAAGCGGTCATTGACCTCAGTCTGGTCATGGATCCCATACCCTCTTCCCACTCGGCAGTGGTCAGCATACGGTCAGTGGATGAGACTGCAATTGAGATGAACATTCCACCCCCACCCGATGTCTGGGCACAGTCTAGGGTGCGCCAGAGAAAGCTTGAAAAGGGCAAAAAGAGAGGTAGGTTTGTGATGTGTTTGTGATATGGTTGATATGGCTGGTTTAAACAACTTGTTTTATATAGGAGTACAAGACCTGAATGAGGTAAGGACTTATAGCCAGAATAACGATACTTATTAACCCATCCCCAATAGTCTACTGCCTATCCAATAAAGACACCATCTCGAGTGGACTCTAGGGCAATGCGACAGGCCAATGACAAGATTGTCACAAACACTGTTACCTTTGCCCTCTATACCCTTTTGGTGTACATCTTTGGCATCGTAACGTCCACATTTCTCATTGAAAATGGGCCACCTGGCACTTGGGAACATGCCCTTGCAGCCGCCAGCACCCAGCCCAAGAGCAAGATTCTCGAGATTCTGATCTACTGGGTTGAGAAGCTGTTGTTTGAAGGCGAAGGCATTGGAATGCCTTGATCTTTTTTATTTTATTTTATTTTTATTATTTTTATATATATATAGTTTATATATCTTTTATTACTTTATTTTATTATCTTTCCAAATCATCTCTACACCCTCTCTCTCTATCTCACTTTCTCTCCCTTTCTCTCTCTCTCTTTACATACCAAAAAAACCCCAACGCCCACATTAGCCACCATCGTTTTTCCTTTACATCAATTCTTTATTTTTCTTTTTTATTTTTATACATATACACATATATATACATATATATATAATATATATATTTTATATATATTTATACTATAATATATACAATGTCCGAAATCACGGGAAGGTGAGAATCCCAAAATTATTTTGCTCATATAAATCATCACCATCTTTTAATTTTTTGGATTCCCCACATTTCTTTTTTGCTCTCCACAATGTTCGCCTTTCGCCAGACCGTTCAGCCTACTCGCGCTGTAAGTCTAGTATTCAATCAACACTGGACTAATATGCCCTCTAGTTCCTTGCTCGTGGCTATGCTTCTATCCCCAAAAAGGCCAACGTAAGATACATATATACTTTATAAAAAAAAGCGATGCATTTAATAACATCCATTCAAAAAGGACGTTGTTGTCGTGAGTGCTGTCAGAACCCCTGTTGGCTGCTTTGGTGGAGCCCTCAAGACTCTGCCTGCTACCCGTCTTGGATCCATTGCTGCAAAGGCTGCAATTGAGAAGGCTGGTAAGTTTGTGTAGATGGTTTTTTTATAGAGAGAGAGAGTGTTGAACTTTTGTTTGGCAGGCATCAAACCCGAACAGGTCGAGGAAGCCTACTTTGGAAATGTCATCCAGGCAAACCTCGGACAGTCTCCTGCTCGCCAGGCTATTCTCGGTGCTGGTAGGTCCAAGAACCATATAAATATATAAATATATTGGTTGTAGTAGTAGTAGTGGTTACTGAATATATTACGTTTTAAAGGATGCCCTGACACCACCGAGGCCACAACCATCAACAAGGTGTGTGCTTCAGGCATGAAGGCCATCATGATGGCTGCTCAGTCCTTGAAGGCTGGAGATCGCCAGGTCATGTTGGCTGGTGGCATGGAGAGCATGTCAAATGCACCGTAAGTGATAAAAATATAATATGATTCATCTTAAACAAGACTTGAATGATCTTCCGTGCTGCCATTTGAAGATGACTGATGAATCTGGCATTTTTATAATTTTATTTAAACCCCGCAAGATTTTACTCTCAGCGTAACATTGCTTATGGCCACCAGCAACTCACTGACTCTATTGTCAAGGATGGTCTCTGGGATGCTTACAACCAGATTCAGTAAGTGGATTGATAGCAACCATTCCAAACTAACATTTTTTATAGCATGGTAACTAGATAACCAACTTGAATTGCTTATTAAACCACACCAAAAAAAAGGGTTCCTGTGCAGAGAACACTGCTGCCAACTACAACATCTCTAGAGAGGATCAGGACGAGCATGCTATTGAATCATACAAGCGCTCAGCAAAAGCATGGGAGGTAGGTCAGCATATTTGGCCAAAAATCGTACTGACTCTGGGTGCAGAACGGTGTATTTGACAAGGAGATTGTCGAGGTTGTCATCAAGGGAAAAAAGGGAGACAAGGTTGTCAAGGTCGATGAAGAGTTTACCAATGTCAAGTTTGACAAGGTTCCCAGCCTTAGACCTGTCTTTAAAAAGGACGGCAAGTAACCTCGATAGGGCCCAGTTGTTGCTGCCCAACAGCCCTGTTGTTGTTGCTGTTGCTAACTCGTCTTTACTATTGTTCCAGGCACCGTAACTGCTGCAAATGCAAGCACTCTCAACGACGGTGCATCTGCCCTTGTTCTCATGACCCGTGAAAAGGCCGAAGAGTTGGGTGTCAAGCCAATTGCCCGCATTATCTGTAAGCCCCCTTTTTTGCAACAACAAAAAAAAAGACCATAGGAAACCAAGCGACTAAGACAATCTATAGCCTATGCCGATGCTGCCTGTGCTCCTATTGACTTTACCATTGCTCCCAGCAAGGCTCTCCCCATTGCTTTAAAAAAGGCTGGTCTGGACATCAAGGACATTAGCTTGTTTGAGCTCAACGAAGCCTTTAGTGTGGTTGCAAAGGCAAACGTACAGATCATGGGCCTTGACCCTGCAAAGGTCAATGTGGCTGGTGGTGCGGTCTCCTTGGGCCATCCTATCGGGTAAATATAGCATGCATGTATGTGTACACCTTTCTTGATTCTAAAGCCATCATTCTATAGTTCATCTGGCTCCCGTATTGTTGTCACCCTTATCCACCTGTTGAAGTCTGGTGAGTTTGGTGCTGCTGCTGTCTGCAATGGCGGTGGAGCTGCCAGCTCTATCATTGTCCAGAAAGAATAAGATATATATATATATATATATATATAGTTTATTATAATTATTACTATTAGTATTACTATTATCATATTATTAAAACAGGGGATTATTAAAAAGAAAAAGAAAAAAAGAAATGGTTTCTCCAAGAGTATATATATTCAAGAGAAAGAATGAAAGAATTACAAGAGGGTTTTCCGTACTTAATGATCCTGGGCTTATTGAATACTGCAGTTATTGTTCTTTGATCCACGCGACTGCCGGTGGTTCTGGTTGTCTTCTTCACTGGCCTTTTGAGCCTCCAGTCCAATCTTCATGTGGTGTGCTGCAAACGCATGAGTCTATATAATACAGGTTTGAGTTGTTTGGCTAATTGGGATTACCTTGCCACTCACCGTCTGCCAGGCATCCTCTACTTCTGGTAAGAATTCGCCTTGCAGCCTTTCCTTTAGCACCCTAATGACGGCTGGACCCATGTAGGCTATGTGGTGTGGCTCAACATTGTAGGCAGCATGCCTTGCCCCCAGGCGCCTCAGTCTCTGTCCCAGCCATTCAGAGTCCTGCTCTATTCCATCTTCACGAGGTTCTGTCGAACTAGACGACGACCTGGACTGTGCTCCACAGCCTGCTGCTTGACTACTTGCTGCTGCCTGGACCACATCTGAAAACGAAGGGTTGTCGACGGTTGATTGATTGGCACGCTTGCGAGCATTGATGGCTTGAATGGTAGGAGTTGGCTGTTGGCGTCGGTTGCCATGTATACACACCAGCGGTGCTCCATGCTTACTGTCTTCTAATGTCGGTGCACAACATTGCAGTGGATTCTGCTCTGCAAACGTAACTGCCGGTGCACGAACAATATACGCAATCATGCCCGCCAGTGCTCTGGCCTGCTGGAGCACGTTTGGAAACACTAATCGGAGATCGTTGTCGAGATCAAACAGGGCTTTGTAGAGTGCGAATCCGAATGCATGGGGTGGTGAGATCAAGGGATCATCGGTGGGATGGCGGATCTCTGTTACACGTTCCCAGGTATAGCGTACGATATCAATCTGGGTCTGTGTAGGTGGTACTGGGATGGTCTGGGAGTATTTGAGGAGGGTGGATAGTGGACGTTCTCGTGTTTGTTTTTCACTCGGTTGGGATTGTCGGTGGATATTGAGATCCTTTGCAAAGGGACAGCTGTCTTTGGGCGAATGAGCGGAGCTTGTTTGGTCCGAAACCTTTTCTTTGGGCACCTCACGTCTCATGGGCATAGTGTGTATATAAAAGGAAAGTTAAAGAGATGAATGGGAACAAGGAAAGGATAACGTATCTTATTATATCTGGTTTTCTTTTAAATGTATGCATATATAGAAACAAAAACAAAAATAAAAAATAGTAGAAATGGCATTTACAAAGTTAAGGGGTAAAAAGGACATTATATACATATATATATATATAATTTTCAGCATAATGGATCCCAATGACAAAGGTAATAGTATTTAATATTATTATTAGTATTAGTATTTCATGATTAGGCCATTGGTTTGCGTCCCCAGCAGCAGTATGCATTGTTGAATGACTTTAGCTTGGCAACCTCTTCGGGTGGAATATACTGTAGTTCTTCCAGGTCTTCCCAGGTAGTTCCCGTCATTTCGAGCAGATAAGGGGCCACTGAGCAGGTGAATGCGAGCCAGTTCTCTTCCCACAGCAATCCGATATCTAGTCCCCAAGAGCCCTTTGGGATTGACACTAACTTGGTTTCTACTTCAGCAAGACCGGCTTCTGTAAGCATATCCGATAGCAACATGGCTGCTCTGGTATTGACATTCTGTGTCTTTAGTACCATGTCAATGGCTATTTCAAACGGTTAGTTTGAAGAATCAAAACAATAGATATTATAAACTTGCCATTCTCCTGCCAGACTTGATGCTTGTGTGCTGCGGCCTGTGTGTAATAATCAACCTCGGTCAATTGAATGTAGCCTCCTGGCTTCGTAACCCTCACAAGCTCGTCTATCATCCTATCCCAGTCTTCTTCGGTGTAGACGAGGGTTACTAGGCTTTGCTGGACATAATCAAATGTATTGTCCTCAAATGGCAGGGTTTGTGCGAGCACATCGATCGGACAGAACTCCAGGTTGTCAAATATACGCTTTGAATTAAGGCTGCTATTTAAAGCCGACACTCGGGCTTTTCGCTGAGTAAACGACGAGGTTTGGGGGCTGATGTCCGATATCAGACCAGATTTTGTATCGACTGTGGAATGGGTAAGCATCGAAGGACATGACTGGGTTGCTCTGGGCAGCTCAGGATCAACACTAAAACTATCATCATTGGGAAGCTCAATAAGAGGTGGAATAGACAGAATGTGCTGAGGGGTGGTCATTGGTATCACCACAGGAGTATTGGTGCCAAAGGAGGAGCCTGGTTCATTAGCAAGGGGCCCAGGGTTCAAGAGGGATATGGGACGGTTGGAAAGAGGCGAGTGATTCGGTAGGGTCTGGGGGGGTTGAGATCTAGATGTGGAGTGGTCTGTGGCCAAAGAGGTGTCGTTGGCGTGTGGTTCGAATACAAATGAACTTTGAGGCGAGAAATCCTCATCCCCATTGTAGGGGTCGGGTGACATGAGATTACATATATCAATCGTAGTGAAATCCGACTGGCGATAATCCATGGCCATATCGATAATAGGATGCCCTATCTTTCTATAGTTAGAATCCAGCTTGAGAATCCTTGTCGATTTACCCATAAACCAGGTCCACAGCTTAAAGATGTCATATATTTATATATTTTATATTTTTTATATATTCTTGGATTAGATGATCGCCAACCCAACTCTTGTCCATACTTACTTTACGTTCAACACTTTGCAGCCTTGTCGCAATTGGTTTTTGACAGGCGCAAGAACAAGTCTATATATATATATTAGAAAAAGAATACAAAAACACAATAACAGCTGGATATTAACTCGATCGAATCCCAATTCGGGTATTGTCTCGACCATGTTTGCCAAAAATAAATCAAAAAAAAATATAGAGACAGAGAGCTTGTCCTACCCTTCAAATACCCATCGAAAGATATAATATTGTACTCTCAGTCTATCGAGTTCGTATTGATCGATTGGCAAAGGATACGCGAATCCCTTTAAGATTTTTGTTAAAATTTGTCCTGGATACAATTGGCTCACCTTATCGCCATGGAAACGTCGTCCTCCAAGCCAGCGGTATCTGGACGATGATTGTTCGCCAGTGGGACCATTTTCATTGCTATTACTATCGTGATTAGGCCGTTCCCAATCGATATTCTTGTCAAACAGTCCACTGAGGCGAACATCCTGAGGAGGTTTTTCAATTGGGTTTGCGGTTGTATTGGTGGTTGGTGGTGGAGATGTACTATCGGATTTCTTGGATTTTCGGGGTCGACGAAGTGGCTTGAGGTGTTTGGGAACATGCCTTGAATTGAGTCCAAGGGGAAATACTGATCTTTCCGAGGACTGGCCGTTTTTTGAGCTGAATCTATTGCCCATTAGTGCAGATGCGAGATCAGATATATATATGTATATAAAAAAAAATGAAATGGAAAGAAGGAAAGAAGGAAATAAAAAAAAGGAAATAAAAATGTCTAGAATAAATGGCAGTAATAACTGAATAAACCACTGCTACACAATAGTCTAAAATGACCACCATTTATATATATATATTTATTTTACAATAATTAAAATCCATGAAATCTGCCAATTTTTTCTTCTAGGAAATCACAGTCAAATAATAGACCAAGATAATGATCTGTAGCTTCCCCCAGGCAACATTGAACAAAGGTTAAGGTGATTGGAATCCTCATATTGTTCGTGCGTTGGACTTGACTAATAAAAAACCAACCAGTTCTCGTGTAATCAAAATAGGTTTCTTGTGTACGATATATACACAGTTGAAGGCTCTACTTCAATTTCCGCGCCGTGGTTTTGTACTTGGGGAAATCTTCAGTATACACATATAATTGTTCACCAACGTTCTTTGAAACATGAAATACAAAAAGCTTATAAATGGCATCTATATTTCTATAAAAACACAAATCTGTGTTTAATGAAAAATAGGTTTTGCCAAGGTATTTCTTCATTATGATTATGATTCAAAAGAGATACTTACCGAGCCTCTTGCTCTGTCCAATGATAATCTCAGTAGATCTAGTTCTAGTTGATCGGGACCACTTATTTTACTATACTATAATTTATTTACATGAATCAAAGGGGGGAAAAAATAAAAGTTTATTGTGAAAGAATCTGATTTTTCCGATACAAAGAGACCGGATTCCTTTAAAGGTTAACCTATACAAACAGCAAGGCTCAAATACTGCACATAACACTAGACATCAATTTATATACATGTGTGTATGGTTTCCTTTTTGAAAGTACTGAAAACGAATTCTCTGCGAGATATCAAACCATCTCTATTATCTGTCACAAAATTAACATTAGTATGGTGTATGCATATCCACATGTTTGATACATGTCATCAAATATAATCATAGATTAGCATTAAAGCCTAATTCCAGTCAACTCTAGAGCAGATATTTCGATAGAGTATTGTGATTTCCAGTTTCACGGATATTAACATTAATATAAATATTCTCCTATTCTAATCTATTTCTATTGCTATTGCTATTGCTATTGCTATTTGTCTTTGTCTTTGCAAGATAAAACCCAATATTTACAAATATTTAAGAGTAGGCTTAAATTACAATTAAAAAAAATTATATTATATTATATTGGGTATAAAATCAAGTTTTATTTATTCGGTGTATTCACTTTTTGGGCATCAACCAAGCACCAAAAATATATATACATATATATATATATATTAAGTATTGTATACACGTATAAAAACCGTTTTCAAATAATAGGCAGGGATAAAATACGGGCTAGAGTTTGCTAGTCAATCTAGAGTGTATTATTATTATTTTTTTCTTTTGCAGCTTTATTGCCAAATCAAGATCCCGAGCTTAGCATAGGGGTTTTTATCTGTATTTGCCTCGAGCTCCATCAAACTGTTTATAGATTGTACAAGATCGACTCAATGTCAGCGTTTATTTTTAAAAGAAAAAACCTTTGGGTAATAAACATTGTAGTAAAAGTTGATCTCTATAAACAATGGTTGGAACATGCTTAAATGTCGATAGATTGACGAGTCAATTTTCCAATATATATACTTATGTATATTAGAAATAAAATAAAATCTAATTAAAGATATAGTTTTGCACTCTATTCTGCATCTTACAAGGCTGTATATATATAGATATATATATATATTGTTGCTACACTAAACTTTCTTTGATATTGGCTTTATGTTTGTCTACACTGGATAAATGTTTTGGTTACTTTTATAAACTGCCAAACTTGCTTTTGTACAAATAAATAACCTGTAATCTACCATTAGACATTAGGCATTAGACATTAGACATTAGACATTAGACATTAGGCATCCCACTTGATAACGAATGAAAATATGAATCATATATATCACTTTAATATTCTCTTTATATTCAATACATTATCATTATTATCATTATCATTATTATTTTCTGCTGGTGTTGTTACCTTTGTGCTCGGAATAACATTGCCTTTCCAGGAATAAGGATGAAATATTTCAAAGGATGAGAATATTGTACAAGATCAAATTTCATTGACCCTGGACACCCGTCTTTTGCTGTTGCTCAAACATATATATTCTCGAGTATAATCAACCACTCTTAATCATAGTGTGTTGCATATTATTTACAAATGTTTGTTTCGTTGTTTAGTCGTATCATATATAATGATGCTTCTGTATTATCATGAGAGAGTATATAAACTATAATGATCACTAGTACAAGTCTGTATATAGGCCAACTCAAGACGACCAGTCGATCATTCCTAGTCACAAATTACGGTCAAACAATCCAAAAATAATAATAATCACACTTGATAATCAAAGGTAGAAATATCATTGGAAACTCTGCAACTCTATATTATTATTATTATTATTATTATTATAGGTCGGGTTGGATAAACGGCAAGAACAGTAGATAATAATAAAAAAAAACCCCCGGGTCTACACTTTTAACTGATAACCAAGGAAATAAATATTAATGCCCATGTCTAGCCATGTTTCTTGGAACAAAGACAGGCCATTCTACACCTTGGAGTTTTTATAGAGATTGTCTAGGTGTAGTTGTATATGTACTCATATTAGGCAATTGACTATATACATTGGCTATCCAAAAAGGTACCCTTGAAACACTCATCTGCTCAGCCTTTTCTTCTTTTAATTTTTTTTTCTTTCAAGACCTTAATCTAATCCGCAGTATGACTCTAGTCAGACTTGCACCATTTCAATGTCATTGTGGCAAATATATATATATATAATAAAAAGGATACTTTTGGTATCGTCAATAGATTGGCTGGACAATCAAAGAACAATTCTTGAGAACAATTCTTGAGAATAATTCAACTCACCCATGACTGGAAACCTATTTGGTGGGTACCCATGCACCAACTCAAAATCACGGCTCACGAATCTAATAGCAAATAGAGTTGCAAATATCCAAAATTATTCACAAATACTCTCCAAATAAGGTTATTTTTTGTTATTACCATAAAATTTGTTCAAGGCTTGTATTTTGTACAACTTTTTATATATATTATCCTTTTTTATACCCATCCAGAATCTACAAATCTATGCGCAGTGCATTTTAAAACAAATCTTTTGACTTGAAAGCTCACCACCTTTGTATTTAACATGCCAATCTTTGGTACAGCTCTTTATTCTCCTAGTTATTCCTCTATTTGCCAAATACAATAGATCATAAAGGGAAAATAATCTGGCTATACATTAGGCTGTCTATATCACCATTGTCATCATAATTATAAAAGTCAAACAAGATATTCAACATGCTACATAATTCTTGTTCTTGCTGTTGCTGTTGCCACCTCCTTTAAAGTTGGCCACTAGTCATCTTACCAATATTCATACACATGTGCCTTGTTTGTAGATCAATAACCACAGTTGTTTACATGTCGATAACGCCAAAAAAGAAAACCTCACCTGATAAAGATTGGTTTGTAACTCATATGACATACAAGAGATACAACATCCATTCATACACAGAAAAATAATAATACTTGGTAGCCTGTTTATCAGGCGTCAAATTAAAAGACAAATATGTCTAATACTAATTGGCCTTTTTTTTTTCCTAGTGAGGTAAAAGGTAATTAACGTCTACTTTGGGACTGGATAAAACAAACAGGGCGTATAATATTATCTAGTATTATATGGCTACATGGTCTTTAACATTATCAGAACAGACCCAATATATCCAAATATCTTGTTAATAAAATAAAAATAACATTTCAATCATTGGCTGCACACTTTTGAGCAATTGGAACATTGGAACATTGGAATATTGAATTCTGGACTTGAGAATCTAGTCGAAATCAGCCTCTGAATCTAGCCACTCTTTTGAAATGCAAAGAAATGTCTTGAGCAGTTTAAATCATCATACTTTTTAATGATTGATTCCCAATAGATTTTTATTATTATTATTCATAAACCAAACTTTATCACTCTCTGATATGGCCGCCATCTCTTGTGACAAAACTCTGTATAGATTTATGGCATTAGCAGCTTAATTCTTTGCATGATCTGGATATATGTTACGCAAATGATACGGTATGACCAATGTTTTCTTAAGTCCATACTGATGAGAAAATAGCCCACTGTCATTGCTACGTAAAAAGACACATTTCCATAAAGGCACCCGCTAATAATAATAATAAGAAAAACATGCTGAGCAATAGATGCTTTGGAACATTTTTTTTTAGAAAATCAGTAAGAACCATGCAATAATGACTAAAACCTTTAAGCACACAAACATGACATGAATTATATAGGCCTAGACCAATGACTAGAATGAGATTTATTCAGATATTTTCTGCTGTAAATAAAAAACTGGTTTTGGTATTGTGTAGATGTATTTTATATATTTTTGGTTCTTGGATAAATATGCTTAAAAGATAATCAGACAACGATGTCTAGTTTAATGTGCAAAGTACATTTATTTTGATCAGTAATGAGCACAACATAAGCAGGCCAATTTCCATTCTCATTGATTCTTTTTTGGACTTTGTATCAACAAAGAAGAAATCATAAAGATAACAAAGTTTAACCATGTGGTGCTTTCATATTCGGGTATAATCCATGTAAATATCACGGAATTAAAATAAAATAATAAAGTCTCTTATAGACCGATAGAACAAAAGCGTGTAATCAAGCGCGTATATCTAGTAAATATTTTATTACTTGGATATCTAGATATCATATATTGGCATTTCCATAACTTTTTTTTGATACGCTAAATATTGTAGCAAGCTAGTGCTCCAAGTGTGTACTTTATATGATTATCATATGATTTCCTCTTGATAGATTATAGATATACGCTCTTTATCATGATTTTTATACCAAATATTGTTCAAAGACCAAAAAGACATAATTATCGTTGCGAGATATAATCTATGGGGGGTTTCTTAGATACACCAAACGCTCAAACTATTATTATTATTATTATTTGGCGACTTATTCAATGACATTGGTATATGGCTAGACTACAAGAAAAGATAAAGTTGCTTGCTTATAGAGATACATATTGATACAGTCATTTTTGTATTTTGTATTTTGTATTTAATTGCCAATTACCATGAATACTTGTTTTTTCTTTTAATAACAAAAATTGGCTTGAAAATAATTGGTTATTTATGCTTTTTTTTAAAAAAAACAAAATCATTTATGTAAAAGTATTCTTTTATTTAAATATAGTTTTTAGTTGGCTAGCACTGGGACTATATACCGGGCACTTTATCACTTTATAGCCACCATTGGTCTGGTATTATTTTATCAAAAAAGACAAAATAATAATAATAAAATAAAACGTCTTGTTCAATAAATTGCTGCTAAAATGTATCAATGTTCAATATATTTGGGCCAAAGAGCAAGAATTCAGCACTACCACATTTCCAGCTTTATACCATCACAAGTTGTTCTCAAATTTTAGAAATTATATACAATACTATATGTTTGTGGGGCTAAAAACTCAATATATTCATGTTTCTATTTTTGAAAGATTTGAAGTTGGATTATCTTGAAAACAGGCAGTTAATGTAGAGATGCTTTTATAGCCAATTATTTAATCTTGTGGAAATTAGAGCCAGATTAATGTCTGGATAATCGACATTTCAATGCAAGTAAAATTAGCACTATAGATTGACAAGTCTGTTATTTTTGTATACATGTATTGTATTGTAGAATATAGGCAGAGGCATGGCAGGGATCTTGTGGACAATTGCCATCTTGTTCTCTTTTCCACAAGTACTTGAATTATTCCACTTAGTTTGGCTGATGTCTCCATGTTCTTGGAGACTTGAATTCTTGTTTTTTAATAAGGCACACCAAAGACAAGCAAAAAGGCTAGATATAAAATCCTATAAATCCTATAAATAAATAATGGGAAATCAAAGTACTGTGATGATTTTTATCTTTATATCCCATTACAAAATACGATGCTGTAAAGAAATCAAGATCCACATACACACATACATACAACTTCCTGGTATTCTAGGCACATTGCTGAATTCAGTCCATCTTGTTCGCTTGACTGGACCATGAACGTACCCCCATTGACCTTTCCATAATAAATTCAAACGCCATTTGGAACTCTGTAACTCATCTTCTGGTACAACAAGGACATCCTCTGTATTTGGATAAAAAACATTCGGATAAAAAAGGCTATATAAAAGATCTAATGGTTTGTTCTGTGTATTTGACTCGATTCGTCTTGTACGCCTTTGGACATGAAACGGCTCCAAAGACATATATCGACGGTTTCTGTACAATCAAGCAAACAAACAAACAAACCAGAGCACCCGGGGATTTTCTGAATAACCTAGTCAATCTAAAGAGTACATTTCTTGCTAAATAAAACTCTTTACGAGACTTGTACTTGTGGTCGACCTCAATATATTTCTCAAACTGTTTACAGATTGTACAAACAAAAAACAAAAAACTCAAATTTCAGCGTTTTGTTTCAAAAATCTTTGTAACAAACATTCTTATAAAGGGTTGATCTGTGAACAACGGTTGGGACATGTTTGCTAATAACAATATCCAAACAGGAATATGCCCATATGCCCATATGGCCATGCCCATGCCCATGCCAATTCCAATGACCATTAAATATATATATATATATATATATATATATATATAATTTGCATCTGATTTAACCATTGCTTTGAAAATAAAGTATCAGTTTCACAGCATGTAACACCACGGTCTTTGGATCAAAGAAGTTACCTTGCTCCATATTGATATAACAAAATTGATAAAATCAGAATCAAAACTATTGGTTTTCTATAGAAATCCTTGGTTATTTAATAGAACCAAAGCAGCAAGAATGAGAAATAGTTGGATTTTCAGCAACCAAAATAATAATACTAATAATAAGATATATAGTGTCCCTTGCAGAACCCATTTGACGCCTGTTACCTTTCTTTTTTTCTTTTTTTTAATGCAGGAATCCAAGGCCCTATTCTGATATCATCATATGGAGTGTATGGTAAATGTAGGACAATAAGGTCTGCAGATGATGTTTTGGTTAGTGTGGACCCAAAGAAGTATAGGACATGGATCATGAGTAAAGAGAGATCAACAAGATAAAATAAAAATAAGAAATTGTTTCTTGCCACCAAAATACCAGCAGTAAATAATCGGCTTGACGGCTGGGTATGTCTAATATGTCAGGTTATTGCTTAATACCTCTTTGGATCTCTGGGCTACAAAGACCAATAAAGGCAGTCAAGATGTGTACGCAATTCATCATGAAACTTTATTTCTTTTTTGGTTTTCTGCTCCTTTAAGCTGGCCAGGCGGAGGTCTAAATATTACAAGGCTTACTTTGCCTAGTGTATTTTGTTTAATGGTCAAGAACCAACTCTGTTCTTTCTTTCATTCATCACTAAATGTCAGACCTTGAAACCGAAGCCCAGACCGAAGCGTCCTCGAGAGCGCTCATAAGATGTAAACACACCAAAGCCAAAAATATTTTCATGCAATAAAGCTGGCTTGGAATCTATCCCCAGATTGGCCATTTTGTTATTCAAATTGACTGATCAACATTGGCAATCTAGGCATCATTGAAGATCTGTTTTCGTATAGCACCTTGAGAAAAAAGAGGATTCTGGACTACTATTTTTTCCAAGACTCTGTTCTCCAAGCACCGGCCATGAAGACCCAAGGGCTGGACAACATTCGACAGTAAGAGGCTGTATTTTTTTCATGCATTCTGACATCTAATATATATTATGTGATCCAAGTGTGTACACAGTCTGGCAGTTATTCAATAGAGCCCCACCGACGATCAATAACATTGTATTTGATGGGTAAGCAAAGAGGAAGGGGGCCCCCCTCCCCAAAGCATGCCTTCTTTTTTTTTGATACCTGAGATATCTTTAGACGTACGGCAGTTGTCCATATGACCCAGCATATATCACCAATCTTCTTGCCAGGCTTTGTGGGACTATCGATTCCCTGCATAACCACGCTCTACTTTAGAGAGACAGAGCAAGAGAGTGGGCTGCTCAAGATCTACAAACAAGAAGACAGTTGGACTGTAGAAGGTGAGTTGCCTACTGCTGATATATATGTATATATATATATATATGGGGGGTGTTCTGATTTGTGTCTAGGGCTTATCCAATCATTACCGTTGGTGTCGTTTTGGTATAGCCGTATACTACGTGTGCTGGTGGGCAAACTGGTGACCACGGCTGGGGATCTGATTGATGCATCCATGACCCATGCAAGGAAGATGTCGAGACGGGGTAAAGAGATTGAGAGGATTGGCAATGATGTGGCCTTGGATCATATGGAGAGGCTAGAAGAGTATCGGGCCAGCTTAGAAGCGAACTATGTCCAGGGTGTCCGGGGCTGGAGAGAATGCTTTGATGTCGGGCCGGGAGACTCGGCATCATTCAGAGGCTACAGACACAATACATATACTATTAGCAATAATAATAATAATATTAATAATAATAATAATAGTCTGGGCTTACTGGACGATATGAACCATTAAATACAGCCATCCTATTTGTCCCCACAAACAGATGTGGGGAAACCATGTTTCTATATATGCATATATATATATTACACCCAAGGATATATGACCAATATATATGAAACTGTTTTGGCAAAGATATGTACAACACAGCTATTTTTATTCTTCACACCCAAAGCTTAAAAAAAAATTGTATACAAATAGACATCTCTAGAGTGACATCGTCTTTAGATTTGAAGTGGTCGATTCTTGCTTTACTTCTTGACACGAATGGGTCCGGTTGTTGGCATCAAGAGGTATCCAGCCCTCCTTCCAGCCCAAGAGATAGTCCCAGTGTGGGTTGACATGGTTCTCGGTCTTGTAGGTCCAAAAGAACCAGCCGATGCCACTCTCATACGCATCCATCTGACGCTCGGCAAACAGCTTTAGGAACTGCTTGTACTCCACTGTCCAGGTCTTCCAGTCCTCTGACCCAACACATGTACAGTTCTTGCACAACGGAATATCCTTGACAAGGTTATCTGTGCCCTCATAGCGAGTGCCATGTCCAACTCCATTGAGATACTTGCCACAGTCATTGGTGGCCAGTGAGAACTCACCCACCATGGTTGGCCCAGTCTCCTTCATGGATTTCACGAGAGACTTGCGCCAGGCACCACAGGGAAATGCTGCCTGGGCCTCGCGTGGCATATAGACCAGACCTTGGTCAAAGATGAGGTAGAGATGGGTCTCTAGACCAAAAAATATCAGTAAATAAATTCAAGCCAAGAGAGCTGTTCACAATACCAAGTATGACGCGCGTTGAGTTTTCAAAAAAGTGCGACCACAAAGGCAACGGTAAAAAGCCATCGTGGTAAGACAAGGTTGGTCCATTGTCTCCGGTACTATTTCGAATGGTGTCATAGCTTTTGTGGTACCAGTCCATCATTGCCGCATGGTCCTTTAGACTTGTCATGGCTGGCTCATTAAGAACGCCAAACAATGGAACCGCATGCGCCCATTCAGGGTCACTGAAGTGGCGAGCCATTGCGTCTACGATGGCCAGAGTACGATCAGCATTAAACACGCCCTGGGTTCCATTGAGCCAGCCGATGGTTCCCTGCCTTCCCGAATGGTTCCAGCCATTTTGTGACCCAGGCGCCGTGTGCAACTCAACCATTACCCGCAGCCCGTACTTTCGTGCCCATTGAATGCCCTTGATCAAGTAATCCCATGCGACCAATCCAACATAGGGCTCGTCTGGGTTGGCCAGGACGGCCCAGTGTCCGATTGGGATCCGAACATGGTTGAGCCCCATCTGAGCCATCAGTCTAAAGTCGTTTTCGACAATGAATGTATCATAGTGGGTCTCCAATTGACGTCTGGCTTCTACTGGGCCTAGTTTGGCACACAAGGTCCACTCGTCAACCACCTTATCCGAGGCCACAAACTGGTCAAATAGGCTAGGTGTAATAAACGGCTCGATTACCAGCCAGCCCCCAAGGTTGACGCCTCGGATCATTTGGTCACCATAGAGAAATGGTTCGGCTAGGGGAGGTGTGAATCGATTTGGACTAGAGGAATCATCAAATGGATCTGGAACTGGGTTCTCTACGATGGTTTGTGGTGGTGGAGGAGGAGGTGGAGGTGGATGAGTGCTTTTGTGGATCGTTTGGATGGTTGGTACAGAGATTGCAGCAATGATGCCAGCAGTTATCAGAGTGAATCCTAGGCCGGCTAGTCGTCTGTGCTGGTTGATCCATGAAAGCAGGCCTGACTGTATTTGTGGGCGCTGGTGGTTCTTTTCGTTTGTCAGATCGACAGCTGTCCATGAGGGCGATCCATGAAGGTCTGGGGCAGCAGGGTCAGGATTGTGTTTATGTGGATTCACTGTTTGTTTGGGTGTGTTAATAAACAAGGTGCCTTGATGCTCTATACTTACTCTAAAATAATATAAATTAAAATAAAATAAAACACGGCAGATGAGAAAGAGGTTGCCGGCAATCAGTAGTGGGCAAGAGCATGTTAAATCTGTTTCTCGAGTGTGGTTGCCTAGGAGATTTAAGAGGATCTGTTACTATGGCAATGTTTATATGAATCTTGATTCCGAGGCAATTTTTTCTTTTTTCTTTTTTAAAAATAAAACAAAAAATAATAATAATAATAATAATCAATGCCCATTCTTTAATTCTGAATAGAAGACGGGTGTACACAAATGGTAATGTTATTATTACTTTATTCTTATTCTTTATCTGTTGCACCAGACTAAATGTGGTTTAGCCATGCGAAAGAGATCAACCGATGTGTAAGAAACCCAAACAAACAAGAAACATTTGAACTCATGAATACTTTATTACTCATATCTAAATATCTAATGTTGAATATGTGTATAGAATATAGAATATAAAATAAATAAATAATAATAAAATAGAAAAGATTATAATAGGGTACCAAAAACATTAAAGAATTGTACAAAAATAAAGAGAGAGAGAGAGAGAGAGAGAATAAATAGAAAGAGGCTGGGGATGCTGGTGGATATGATGATGAATGAAATATAAAAAATATAAAATAAAATAAAATTGTATACATGTAAATTCTAATCAAAAAAAAACTCTCGAGTGTAACCATGGAGATTTCAAGGTCGGCGGCTTGTCATACTATTTTGGTAGAAACACAAGCGTTTCAAATTCACCAGAAAGTTGAGCCCAGACGATCACTGATGACAAGGGGGCGAATCTTTCTGTGTATATCATCCGGTCTCACAATGTCCTTTTTGTATAGTGAGGCGTTGAAGGAAAACCCAAGATCGGGCAAGAGGCTGTCATCACTTGCGTTCCCATCGCTCGAAACACTTCCAAAACTGTCTTTTCGTCTCCGCTGGGTTCCGATTGTGTAGTTGGTCGCAAGTCCAAGTTTAGAATTCCATATGTCCTGCTGTGGATAGTCAAGTATATCTGGAATCTTGGCAGCATGTTTTGCAGGAGGCGATAGGGCAGGCAGAGGTGGAATGGCATCAAAGGTGTCATGGATAAATGTGCATCGGATACCATAAGGGCAGGATCCCTCGACATGATATGCCCGACAGATTTGGGTCTTGTAGCGGTTGTGTCTCGGCGCAGCTCTTAATTCACTAGAGCCATGGGCATAACAGCATTTCTTGCCATATCGACAGTGTCCCAATTCCGTCCAGTTTCGACAGTATTCTGTTTTGTAGAGAGCAGCTTCCTTGACCTTGTTCTTTGGTGCCTTTTCTTCAGGCTGATCTGGACGCTCAGAGGCAGACAAGGCCTGGCAGTGTGGCTGGAAGGGAGCATTAGGAGATTTGTACATTACTAATTAGTGAATATAAGAATAATAAGAATAAGAATAATAGTAGAGATTTATATATATATATATATATTTATATATATATATAAATTATTAAAAAAAAGAAAGAAAGAAAGAGAATGAACAGCAAGGTTTCTAGGCAACTTTGAACTATTTATTCAAATTTATTTTTATTTTTATTTATAAAGTATTTAAAAATCCCTTGAAAAATAAAGCCAAACGTGGAACACGCTTGTGTTTCGACAAGTGTAAGAGACGCAAAAAAGGAGAAAGGGCGTATCGCAAACACAAGAACCAAGAATCAAGAATGATAATAAAAAATAAAAATATTAAAAATAGGCCTATTTTTAACATTTTGCGTTCAGTTTTGATAATAATGATCAGTTTTGAGGATTTTGAAACAGCATAACTTCTTTTTTTTCTTTTTCCTTGACAAAATCCACTATTGTTTTTTGGGTTATTGTCCTACACTCAATCTTGGGGTAATCCTAAGCCCCTATATATATAAATATATAAATATAAATATATAAATATAAATATATAAATATAAATATATAATGGGCTTCTCAATTGCAGCCAAAGTGAGTTTGGTAGATTCAATAATTGGCCTGAGCAACCTTTGGCTTCCATAAGCCTTTGTTTGCTTAATTGGCTATTAGAGCAGACTTGGGAAGAGTAATTAATGACATGTATTATTGTTCTGATGTATATTTCAAATCCAAATCAATTGATACCATTTATGTATATTGAATATTGCTATATATATAAAATATAGAAACAATTAATAAAGAAAAGGGTATTTATGTATTTTAGCTCTGGTCTTGTGGGTTTCTTATTAGATTGTTCAACCTTTGAATCTATTTCCTGAAAAGGTTCAGATACATTAAAAGGTGAAACGTCCCTAGATAGGGAGCAATAGTTGACTTCTTTATGGCTGTATTCTAGCGTTTCAAGATCTCTAATTGAGTATTAGTTTCTTGAAGCACAGACTTGAATATAAGCGGGTCCTCCCCCCAAGATTTGTTAACTTGGCAAATCTGCTGTCATCTCCGTCTAAATCCACTCTACAATATGTCTTGGACAACCAAGACGATGAGGTAACTCAATGCTGGTGCTCTAGAAAAAAGGCAATATTTAATTGCTATTCATTTATTATTTACAGCTTATTATAATCAATTTGGGACTATTGAAGTTGTCTTGGTTTCTGGCTACTTGGAGACCTTTTATATCTCAAAGGTACCGCTTTTTTTTGGGGGGTTGAATAATACATTATCTAGTGCACAAAGGGTGTCGAGCATGAGTTTCTATTAAAGACTTTGTTTATTGCCCTTTCTTTTTTGCTTCTAACTAGCAGATAGAGAGTAAAGTAGGATATATCTCTTATTTACTTATCATTTGTCAATCCACATGGTCTACATACATTCTGTCGTGACAATTTAATGGCCTTTTTTTCAAGTCTTGAAACAACATTTACTATAAATGTTCAAAGACAAGAAACATTTCAAGATCTGTAATGTCATATTATTATTCTCTTTAAAATTACAAAAAATAATAATAATAGTCTAGCAGTAAAGCCTCAAGGATTCATGCTCTTGCCATCAGGGAACTCTAGAAACAACAATAAGCCATTGACATTTTTCTTTAATATATATATATTTGTATATATGTATATATATGCATCAAGTGCTAAAAATTATGAGATTCTTGGCAAGTTCATCAAGAATATGTACATTTGTTTCAATTTTGTTTGGTTTCCCATAGTTGTCCTTGAGCTGCTCCAATTTCTTGGCAATCGGTATCTCCGCTATACATTCTTGCCCTATATTTCTGTAGGGCATCTTATTTATTTATTTTACTCGACCAATTTTATATTACAATAAAATAATGAAATATATGCCAGCACAGGGCTTTATGGAATTGAAAGCTCTCTAGAATTTTTAAAAAGAAGCATTTAAGCAAGGTATGGTCTGAATGCACCATAATTTTCTGCCATTTGGTGCCTCTGGAATAACCAATAGATAAACCTTTGAGGCGGAGGCGTTGTATAACATTGTATTGCATTGGTTATCAGGATAAATTCCTTTTTATTTTACACAACTAATAACCAACAATGATTCTTATTGAACTTGATATCTTTATTCAATCGTAAAAGCGACCATCAATTCCATACTCGAATGCAACCATCTTCACCAGCAGACACCATTGCTACATCAGACGGGTGATAATCAACTGTTGTAACAACACCATCGTGTGATTTCAGCCTAGTCTTGAGGTCACCTTCCAGCACATCCCATATATAAATATGGCCGTCTTCAGACCCACTGACCACATGGGCATCCGTATTAGTTAGAGTGGACTCAATCTTGTACTCAGTGTGGCGGTGACCCTTGAACCTAGAGAACAAAATGCTTAGTACCTACAGATATATATATATATATACATATATACATATATATATATACTTTTTTTTTTTGGTACAAATGATAATAACAGAAAACTTACTCGTTTAGTAGGGTTCCACTAGACTTGTCCATAAGCCGACACGTATCATCCAGACTGCTCACCACCACACAATTACTGTCCTTGGAGAGCCGAGCAGAAGTAATTGCGGCTAATGGGAATTGTGTACACTTGTAAATACTGTGGGGCTATTTATTGCTTATTACTTACGGCCAATATAGTCTTGGAACAATCGGCCCATTCGAATATCAAAGATTCTTAACCGGCCGTCTGCACATCCTGCAACAATCTCTGCCCCCTTGACCTGCACAGACATTACACTGTCTTTACATGCCTCGATGATCTGCATAGGAGAGAAATTGGAGGACCTTTGAGGATCCATTCAGGCTTAGGATCCAGAGAAATACCAAAAGTCAAGTAGCCACATTTACGCTCTTGGCTAGATATTTAAATATAGAAAATACTAAGCCATGCCATAGTACTTTACCTGCAATCCCACAATCTAATCGTAGCATCAAAAGAACCTTGTTTACAGACAATTAGTACAATGGTAATAGTAATAATACTATACTTGTGGTTATAATATTAGAGTTGCCATGACAAATTTACCACTCACAGCCACCGTTCCTTCTTCATTAAAATCAACTGCATTTACCCGCTAAAATAAACAAACAGTCCAATGTGTTTATACACGTATTGAATATGCCGCATATTCACTATTTTATTTACCTCCCAGTGAGCAGTGTATCGTCTCAAGATCTCTCCAGATCCAACATCCCACAAGATGACTGCGCGATCAACACCGCAACTTGCAATCCTTGAATTGTCAGGAGCACTAGACAAGTATTTATAAAATTATAAAATGAAACAAGACTTGAATTCCTTACACTGCCACTCCAAGTACTTCACGTCCATGGCCAGCATACGTACGAAGGTGTAGACCCGTAGATGGATTCCACAATTGAACAGATCTATCACGTCCTCCGGACAGACAGTACTGGCCAGTTTTGTTATAGCATACGTCATTGACAGGACCTTTGTGTCCATTGAGGGTCTGGACGCATTCAGTTGGAAATGGTGACATGTTGATTATAGATGTGAAGAATGGTCCAAAAAGGAAAAAAAAATGGACCAACTTCTTGTAGTTTACAAAAAATGAAATGTATTTTGTGACGGTTTGAATTAGATATGTAAAGATGTTAAAAGTATTTGGACATCATCATCATCATGTACCAAATGCCCTCGAGGACAAACAACTCCAACACAAACTAATGGGCAAGTCTATTGAAAGTGTTTATAATCTTTTTTTTTTTGGAAAGGATATCTATATATAAATGGAATGGAATTGTTTATGTGTTGAATGAAGAGAATATAATTAATTAAAAGGTCGTCTTGCTCTTGGTCTTCTTCTTCTTCTTATTCTTGGGCTTGGGCTTGCTGGTGGTAGTGTTTGACTGCGAAGGTGAAGTAGACTGCGACGAAGACTGGGCCAAGTCATTCTCTGTTAGTCTAGGCGATGCAGGCTTCTGGCTGGGCTGCTCGATATCGTCAGGTTGGACATCAGTGGGCGAAGACACAAAACCAGCCTCTTCTTCTGCTATCAGCAGTTCGGCAGTGTTAATCAAAGGACGAGCAACCTTTTTGGGCACAGGCTCATCATCATCTACTTTTGGCTCAATGTTCTTTTCTACTTCGGCTTCTGTTACACCCTTGGGCTGTCCCGTAGTTTTTGATACTCCATCAAGAGGCGATTCGGCCAATGCAGCTGTCTCGACAACAGGAGACGAAATAGGCACTGGTGATGCCGAGGGTTTAATCTTGCCGCCTTCAGAATTAGTGTCACTCTCGTTAATAGTGTCACATTGGTCCTCATTCTCATCATGAAGCTGTTTTTGCCACATTTCCGAGTAGACACCTTGCTGACCATCGTCCGTCATCTTCTTTATCAATTCTTCGTGTGTTCCAGTCTCAACAACCGTGCCGTCCTTGATACTATCCAATTGGTCAGTTTCAATCTTTAATTGTTGCCAAGAACCACTTACACCAAGATAAGGTCAGCATTGATAATAGTCGACAGTCTGTGGGCAATGACAAGAGTAGTGCGGTCCTTTGTCATGGTTGAAAGGGCCTTTTGGATCTGGCGCTCGGTTGTACTAATCAAAAAAGAAGAAGAATTAAACGCTTGTTTCCAAGAGATCTCTGCGACTTACGTATCCAATGCACTGGTTGCTTCATCCAAGAGGA
Organism: Phycomyces nitens; assembly: GCA_022702545.1. NCBI lineage: Eukaryota > Fungi > Mucoromycota > Mucoromycetes > Mucorales > Phycomycetaceae > Phycomyces > Phycomyces nitens. The sequence goes on along the minus strand of JAHRBC010000006.1, from coordinate 3,419,149 downwards.
TAATCGGAGGGTCCTTTAAGATGGTACGGGCAATAGCCACTCGTTGCTAATAAAGAACACTTAATAACCATTGACCTTGCATTCAATCCTTACCTTTTCACCGCCACTCAATCGAAGTCCTCTTTCTCCAACCTTTGTTTCGTAGCCTAAGATAATCCAGACGTCATTAATATTTAATTAAAAATTGCCATTTTCCGTATAATTTACCATCTGAGAAGGACAGGATCTTATCATGGATCTGTGCAGCCTTTGCAGCCTTGATTACGGCTTCTTCATCAGCATTGACGTCACCGTAACGGATGTTATACAGAATTGTGTCATTGAAAAGTACAGTGTCCTGGGGTACTACACCAATACTCTTGCGGAGTGATGATTGGTAAACTGAGCGAATGTCTTGGCCATCGATACAGATGCGACCAGAATTAGGGTCATAGAACCGGAAGAGCAGTCGCAGAATGGTGGATTTTCTATATTATTAGCATCATCATCATTTAATTAGGTCAACTAGTAATCAATAACCCATTGTCTTTATGACCTACCCTCCTCCAGATGGTCCCACAAGTGCAACCGTGGCTCCCTTTGGAATAGAGAATGAGATGCCATTTAGAGCCGTCTGGCGGTTGTCATAGCAAAAGGTGACATTCTCTTTAAAATCCCCCACCAAAAACAAAAAGACGTTGATAAATAAACATAGAATGTGTTGGGCAAGTATAAATTACCAAATACAACGTGTCCTTCCTTGATGACCAATTCTTTCGCATCAGGAGCGTCCTTTACCGACTGCTCCACTTCAAATAGGGCGAGCATCTTTTCCATATCGACAAAGTTTGACTGAATCATACGGTAATATGTGCCAAACCAGTGCAACTACAGGTCGTTTTTTTTTGTCAGACTCCTGAAATACCAATCGGAAAACCCATACTTACGGGAGTGTAGAGCTGCATCATGTACATGTTGAACACCACAAAGTCACCTGATGTGAGTTGGCCTTCAGATACCTTCCATGCAAACAACAAACAGCCTGCCAGCAGACCGCCAGTAATGATCGTGTTTTGAGCCAGATTGAGCAAATTGAGGGAAACTGAACTTTCCCAGTCTGCCTGCTGGTATTCGAGCACGGCATTCTTGTAGCGATTGACCTCAAAATCCTCTGCACCATAGTACTTTACGGTCTCAAAGTTCAACAGGGAATCGACTGCCTTGGTTCGAGCAAAGTTATCCAACTCAATCATCCGGCGTCTGAATTTCGTGCGCCATTCTGTCATTGCAATGGTGGCGAAAATGTAAAGTGCCATTGTGATAAACACAATCAGGCCAAAAGGAGGTGAGAACCAGAATGCAAACACAATTACTGCCAGGGCAATGTTGGCCAGGGCAGGGAAGATCTGGAACAGGAGTTGGGACAACAGTTGGACAATGCTACTAGTACCACGGTCCATGACTCGCAGGACCTCGCCAGTCTTGCGAGTGATGTGATAGTCAAGCGAAAGGCTGTGGAGATGGCTAAACAGCTTTACAGATACCTCGCGAGTGGTATACTGGCCAACTGGAATCCATATCCAGTTTTGCAATGACTGGATGAGGCCAGACTATAGTATACATGAACCAGTTAATAAGACCAATTGGGTATTCCAACACCTAAAACGCGTCTCAACTTACACCGCCCTGGAGGAAACGGAGACCAACATAAGCCAACACGACTCCCCATGCAAACTTGCCTATAGAGCAAAACATGGTGTTTTAATACTCTTGCCTCCATCTCCCAACGTTTACCTTTTCCTTCGCCCAGACGATCAACCACGGCACCGATCTGCAGAGGGGTCCATACGTTGATGGCCAGACTGGACAAAAGTAGCATGAAATCAAGGACAACAAGGAATTGAAGCCGTCTATCATTCTTTGGCCATATAAAAGGTAAAAGTTTCCTGAGCTTAGCAAAAATGTTTGAAAATGTGCTTGGTTCTTCGCGTCGAGAGGTGTCGCAAGTAGGAATGGCACCCAATGCGCCGTAGCCTTGGGATACTGGTGTAGATTGAGACAAGAGAGGTTGGGACTCTTCTACTGGATTGCTAAACAGCTGAATAACCGCACAGACTACAAGAATCAACTCAATTGTATAACGAATGCTGAATACCACCAAAAGAACATAGTCATAGGTGCTAAACTCAGTGTCTATAGTTGTCGCCAAACACAAGAGTTAGTTTAGCTGGTTTATGGTTTATGGTTATTAGAGGACTTACCTGGTGATGGATGGTAGACAGCCATGGCCCATAGCCACCCAACAGTGGTTTCTCCAACTGCAGCTACAAGCCAAAATGCATACTGTGTCCAATGCCATTCTCCAAACTTTTGAGTTTCGTCCCACAGACAGGTTTGGCTGGCAGCCCAGGCTAGCCAGGATATGCCAACATAGTACGTAAATACTCCCGAGATAAACTCTCCGTCAAACAATGCACGACTGACAATCACAGCAGCGTCTCCCAGAAAACTAAACAAGACGGCATAGGACATGTAGACAATAAGTTTTGGAAAGGCAGCCAGGCGTTGTCTGTTGACTGGCAGAGACGCAGGCAAACTATCGGCATCAATCCATGGCGAGTCGCGAGTTTGGAAATAGCGTCCTAGGCCAAGGACAGTAATGAGAACAAGGAGGGCTGTTGAGCTCAGGAAAAATGGTGTGGCCCAGTTAAAAGGACCGGCAGAGTAATACGGCGGATAGATGCTTGTAGGCTCTTCATAGCCCAAAGCTATTGACAGCATAAGGAGCAGACAACGAAAAGAAGAGGGGGGGGGGGGGGGGGGTTATTGACAAATTTCAGAAAGGAAGAAAAAAAGGAGATGGATAGAGGAAATTATGACAAAAAAGACAAAATCTGCTGGGTTCATTTTGTGCAAAATTTAAGTGCATCTTTGAGCACAGTCACAATGCATCTTTTTTTTTCTTTTTTTAAGGATGAGCAGTATTTTGAGCTGCTATTCTTTAATAGACACACAATGGCAGAATTGAAGATCAATGTTGAGTTCAGGTAATAGCCTCTCGAGTAGTTTCCCCGGAGTCTGACTCTCCAAGCGAAACACACACACACACACAAAAAAAGTGGTGGGATGGAGTTGCTGTTCAAGAACATCCGTAAGCACACCCTTGCCATTCCTGCCCAGTCCAAGGTGAACCCCTCTAGACCTGCTACCCTGCAGGACCTAATCTTCTACCTGCGCGACAACCTCATGACAGAAAAAAAGGACTTGTTTGTCGACAAGGACACTGTGTAGGTCTTGATAGAATAGTTATTTGACAAGTACGTCTGCCTTGATCTTCAAACTTTCTTATTATAAATCTGCAATCATTAGTCGCCCAGGCATCTTGGTTTTGATCAACAACGTGGATTGGGAATTATGTGATGAGTTGGAATATGAATTGGAGGACAAGGATGAAATCGTGTTTATCAGCACACTGCATGGAGGATAGTTGATATTATAATCGAAGCGGCAAGATTGGCCATAATACAATGGGAGACTGTTGAGTGCCCTTTGAACACGACTCCAGATAGGCTGAATTCAATAAATGTTCTGTTACTGAAGATGAAGGTTCAGAGAGAACCAACGTTGTAACTGGAGCCTCAATCCCGTTCCTATGAGCAACAGTTGACTCATCAAAAGCCCACTCATCCTCCTCATTCTCAATTGCCTCTTCTGCCTTGTTAATTGCGTCTCCTAATAGCAGAGCTGTAAGTAGATGTCTTGAAAGTATAGACCTACGTTCTTTTTTATACGCTTCAGAGAATTGAAAGATTGCAATTGTTTCCTTTGAGAGTGCACTAGTGTCTTTTGTATACTGGTCATATTCATCATACTGATCATTTTCATCATAGTGATCATATTCATCGTATTGATTGTCGTCTTGTTGATCATTCTCATTCATTGCTTTTGTAGTAGGATCAGGCTGCTCATTGTGTGACTGGTGATATTCATTGTTATTATGATCGGGATAGTAGTAGGCTTGGTCGTAATATCCATAGTCATTGTTGTAATGGTCAACATTTGGCAAATCAGAATTTTGTTGGCTTGTATCAGATTCAAGTCGATGGAATAGAAATCCCTGCCATCGAGCTACTTGATCAGGTCCAAAATGCTTTGCATGAAAGGATCCAAATGGGAGAGAATTCATTTTATCAGACTTGAAAATTTCAAATATCAAAATCTACACACTAAAAACACCAAGACTTTCCCAAAGACATTATAAGCAATGTATTTTTGAAACGCAGAACGAAATATTTAAAAAAAAAGGGAGTAAATTTCTCCATCTACACAACCGCCAATATTAGGGACACAACACTTTGTGATGAGATGCGATATTTTACTTGGAAAAGTATTATTTAAATGTAAAAATTGATATATTTGCCCATTTTTGTTTTACTACAAATACCTTTAACAGAGAAAAGGACTGCAGGCCAATGTCTTTCATCTCTAAATATTCTCGATTGGATCGGGATCCAGGCTATTTGCTGCTAACCATGGCAAAGCTGTATTATTGTCATTTTTTCCAGTGTGCAGCCAGTTTTATCTTGCAAGATGTTGGACTATCCTTTTGTAGCATATAGCTTGTACTGCCTTTAATACCATAAAGAAGTAAAGGATAATGGTCTCTCAATGTGTTATATATATATCTTTTGTCATGCTATCATTCAAAACAACAAGATCTCCAACACCTGCGTAGATACATAGCCACACAGATGAACAGTCAAAACCTTGGATATTGTTTTTTTTTGTGCCAGGCAGCAGTTTTTATACCTTTCATCAGGCTCTCTCCAGAAATATTGTCTTTATGATTTTTATTAAAAAGAATAAACCGTTATTCATCACTCCAGATGACTACTGACAATTCATTATCCTAGTTCTCAAGTGCCCGTTTTTAGCATAGATATTTACAAGTTTTGTCAAGCAGAGGCTTTGACACAGCAATGTATATAAGTGTAGCTCTAGATTGTGAAAGTATCTACAAAAGTGATTGACTAATGTAATTCGCATGTCTTTTTTTTTTAAGTAAACAACTTGAATACTGTAATACCTGTGGCATTGGCTTATCTTTAGGGCCCCTCTTTCTCATATCTCAAGATTATATGGGACACAGTTGTTTGGAAATAGTTCACAATAAATATCACAAGTGCAGCACCCTTCCCTGTGCCTTCCATAAACAATTAATTTTCAAAATATGATATTCTGTTAGACTTGGAGGCTAAACTTCATTTATCTGTAGAAGGATGAATGTATTTCTTATAAAGATTGTGGAATTAAACGTGAATTTATACTGGTCAAAGGTATTGCCTATGATTTTCAAATAGCCAACATATTCTACGTACGCCCTGGTACAAACAAGTACTGAATGACTACCAAACTGCAATCTTTGTATAATTCAGCCTCTTCTGAGATTTCCCTTGGAAACATCATACTCTCGATCTCCCATATTTAGGAAAATGTTTAAATCTAGCTTCTTTACTTTAGATATGGTTCCTTTTTTTGGGGGTGGTATTTTTAGAATTATGAGCAAAGTCTATTTGCCTTTTTCTTTTTCTTTTTTACCTTTTATGATAATGTGGTGCTTGTATTCTAAAAATGACACAGAGTATGGTAATTGTTAGCTCCCCAGGTGAATATAGCTTTGCAATCAGTTTCAGTTTCAATCTTAAGATGGTGTAGATTGTGCTCATTAAGAATATTTGAACATCATTTTCACTTTTTAACCAATTCAGTACCTGTCTTTTATCTTTATATAATTCTTTGGATGAAATGGATATGGTCATTAGCTTATTCCAGTCTTTTTTGGCTGAACATTTATTCTGAGGCTGAACTTATGAGCCATACTATACCGACCAAACGTTTAACATTCAAAACAGTTGATTCCAGTGTCTTTACAGATCAATACCTCTTCAAGACAATCTTTGGCTTGTCATACGATCCAGATGAGTTCTACTGTACCACCTCTACAAGGTTGTTTTTTTTTAGGTCCACTTGTCAATATAACTTGAACTGTGCCCATATAATTTGCACCAAAAGGCAAAAGTTTGCAAAAAAAAAGCTCATTCGAGTCCAAAAATCCTGTATTTTATAAAGTTAACTTGCTTTTTATTTCAATTCTAAAAACTCGTTGCGTTTTTGCTATCGCAGACCAAAAAAAAATAGTCAAATTTTTGCATAATAAAAAAAGTGGCCGTTTTTTTTTCTCGTAGCGTGAGTAGCCAGGGAGGATCCTTCATCTTCATGTGGCTCGATATTTTTGCCTTTAATATTTTTGCCTTTGCCTGGGACGGCGGATCCTTCCACCACAGACTTGTTTGAACTAGAAGTGTTCAATGCGTTTTCCCATGAAGAATCCAGACTACTGACAGCTGAAGATGACTTTGGAATAGAGGCATTCGATGATTTTTTGCCCTTCAGATCTCGGACTACTGACAGTAGAATTTGCTAAACCTGATTCCCGAGTCGACATGGCCATCAGGCTGTGTGAAAAATCAATGCCCTCAACGCCCTAAATTGCTGGTTCGGTTAAAGGTAATTTCACAATGGGACGGCCTGATATCAAAGAAAAGTTGTTTGGTGAATGTTTTGGGTCTGCAACAGAATACAAAGGAATAGAATCATTAAAAGTTACAGGATCATTGTTGGTTTGAGTTATCGGTCTTACAATAGATGGAGGGAAAAGGTTATTTCTGGGTGAAAGATTTGGGTTACTTGTAGACGTATCTACTGGACTTGGTTCAGAATGTGCGAAAAGAGAGGGATGTAACCCTGTGGGGCTTTGACTAATCTGGTCCATTCCGCTCATCAAAGGGTCAGTGTCGACGGTGATTTGGGAATCGGGGATAGTACTTGGTAAGTCTGTGATATCAGACATTGGAGCAGTAGTATGAAAGACTCCAGGGCTTTTGGTACTTGGCTGCAATACACCGTGTAAAGGTAATGGCAAAATATCCATGGGTACTAGATTTTAATGTGCTTTGAACACCTGAAATTTCGAGACTTTTGACAATTGGGACCATTGTACTGAGAGACGGTGACAGATGACTTGAAGTGCTTGGAACAGATATACTAAAAGTCGAAATAGTATCATTATCCAAACCTTTTTAATCGCTTGATGTCTCAACAAACATTTGAGGCGTTTCTTGAATTGCAACCATAGCAACCATTGTAATGATGCCTATGACCAAATCTATTTCCGTGAAAGCAATCCTATAGATCGTAAAGTTGTATAAAATGGCGCGCCTAGAAGGATATTTCTGGTTGATATAAGGTCTTGTTCTACGAGAATAGACGTCCTTGGTATTCGTGTAATCTTTATTTGGCGAGCCTTTGGTGAAACTTGGCTGGTAGGTGGTGACAAAAACATTGTCTTTTCTGGCATGATCAAAGTCATTGTAGAGGTTTTGTGAATGTACTCTTTGACAGTAACGGTTGGGACGACTGACGAGCTATTTGGGATTGTGCTGTCAATATTGGGGTTGCCTTTAATGGGGGCCGGGTCTTGGTTGTCAGAACAAAAACAGTATTTGGCTTAATATCATTGATGTCTATTTGCTACTAGTGAGTTTGTAGACTGATAAAGGCCAAAATAATATAAATAGACTTACAAGGCGTCTCGGTAGAGGAGATGAGATTCATTGCTTGAGTAGCGGAAACCTGGCTGTGTACAGTTTCAAAGGTTGGCAATTTAAAGCCATCGTCAAGTCCAGAGTATTTTGAAGAGTAAGCATCTCTGTATGTTCCTTCCAGGGTTGTGGCCATATTAAATAACGTCTTTGGGTGCCACTATATAACTTATTAAAAGAGCTACAATCGACAATACGGGAGCATACAAAGCAAAAAGAATCATTTTACTGATAGCTTTTGTGAAGAGAATAATCAAGGGATTATATAGTATTTTTCACTCGCAATGATCATTATTGTTATTACGGGTTTTATAATCTCTCTCCCTTTTTTTTGTTCATTTATTAACTCAACTTGAAGAGAAAAAACAATAGATTTAGGAATCATATATAGTTCTTTGTATAGTAAAATGTATATTATTGATGGAATTCTGCTTATAGAATTTTCAAATAGAATAATACACTGATAGCTGGCAAGGCTGTTAGATCTTTAATGATTTTTAGGAATATTAAAAGAGTTGAATATTGATACATTTAAAGAATTGTATATATTCTTTATCCTATCAATAAAACAGGATTAGTGAAATGCAATTCAAAAGATAAATCACTATAAAAGCACCTATGTATACGTGTTTTGGAGTGTAGGATATTATTGCATATAAAAATTATTGATTTTAATCGAGTGTATTCTCTGCTTTAAATCTCATTAATGAAAAGATCGAGGCTTAGGTTTAGTATGTAAATGTATCTCTGGGCAAAGTGGCCAGTATTGCGTATGTAATACCACGGAATAAAGATGTGTTGATATTGATACCAATAGAAATTATTAAAATAAATGTTCTTTTTTTTAAAAATCACAAAGATATAGCTGTATCGAGATTTATTTATTTTACAAGACAATGCCTTATCACAAAGAATCCGAAAATATATTATAAAGAACACCTTGGAGTTTTTGATTAGCAATCTTTGGGGCCATTTTTTTTGAAGAAACACTGCTGCACTTAATTGTCCTTGGGGATTTTGGGGCCCTAGTTGGACTGCCCTGTGTGTATCCAAAGGAGTAGGTGGACTAGGATTAATTGATCCCCAATTGCAACAACAAGCGCTTTAGCTGCAATGAATTGACCCTCTTTTACATCAACGCACAAAAGCAAACAAGTCCTTAATATTTCCATACCTCCAATCTCCCTCTGCGTCAACTGCCCTACTCATCCCTGGGCCAGTTGCTTCTTGCTTATCCCCACTGCAGCCTCTACTACAGGCTTCTACCCACATATTTCCCTCGTCACTCAACCTAGACTTTTGTCTAAACCCATCTACCTGCCTCAGCTTCCCTCTCTCTCACTTTCTGCCTCTCTTACATAGTATCTCAATAAGTTCTTTGACATAAAAAGCCAACTTCTCAGTATTATCTGGTATGAGTTAATACATATTCAATTGATTTTATTTATTTGCTATTTTGAACTGCTTGGGACCAGATAGTATTACTCGACGCCGGTCAAGTCACTATTCAAGAGTCTGGTTAGATATATTAAATAGGTATTTTTTTTAAAAAAAAACAAACAAACGTCGTGTTCGAATCATTGGCGGTTAAACGTACAAAGTATTACTATGAGCATTCCTGAATGGTCTATCGAATTAAGTTTTTCATTGTTGTATAAAATATATCTGGGTACTACACTCTTGCACTATAAACATATACCCTTAATCATTATCTAGTCTTTTATATCCATACAATTTTCTATATAGTTTTATAATGCCTGGCAAATGTCCAGTTTTCACAAGATCAATTTGCACGATCATGATCATTAGAAAGACATTACAAAGGGAATATTTTATCATTAAGAGAATGCTGATAAAATAATAATAATAATAAAAAGTTGTTTGATTTCTTTAATACACATTGATTTGAGTAGAGTATGTTGATATGGTCAAGTAGTATGCAAGTTTCCCAAGTTGAATGGTATACTTTTCTTTAAAAAAGAGCAAATATTTTTATCATTTAATAATAAGTCATTCGTTTTTTCTACTTCTTGTTCTACTCAGGTAACCAAAACAAATCTGCTTTTTTAAATTCCCAATGAATTTATTCTGGTTTAAAGTGCCTAGAGATAATAATACGCACTTTTATTATCATTACTACTTGCCAATTTGATAGGGGGCAACCGGTTGGGCGATTATCATCAAATATTACACTTCATTTTAGAGAACTATACATGTTCCTCTTGATTGTTTTTTTTTGTGGTGAATTAAAGGAGAGATGGCTATAGTCTCAAAAATAGGCTACAAGATTATATAAAGACAAGATTCTTGCGCTGCTTAGCCGTCTCTATCTTTGGAACTACTAAGCTTTCTATTTGTCATACTCCTCGTAATTAGTTTTATCTATTCAGACTCATGGCTTTTACAATCGATTGGACTCACAGTACCAGCAATCTCTCAAACGACACGTTGTTTACCAAAGACTCGACAGCCGAAAACATATATATTGCGGATTATGAGACTAGTTTGAAAAATCGTCCGGTTTCCTATGTCCTAAAGGCCTGGAAAGTAGAACTGGAATATACAAAATGTTGGGGAAACCAGAGATATAGGTCCTTGGCAAGACTGTATATATGGATCAATTCTCCAAAGATCACCGAGGAAATTAGAAATCGATCATTTTCTAAAGTAAGCATCATCGTCCCTCTTGACTTTACTGACAGGTTCATAGAATGGCAAAACACCAGCTTGGTGGACAGATGGGCCATAGAACCAATGTATTTTTGGTTTGTAGATTGTCTAGTACAATCATTTCCACTCAATCATGTAAAAATAATAAAATAAAAAGATATCCTTGACGCTTCTAATTGTGCCTTGTATTCAATAAACCAGACATGGACTCATGCCTACTAATCACCATATAAATTACCCAAATAACCAAAAAATATATATATGTATATGATTTATTGAGACACGGTCCAAGGACACGGGTATTTTTAGTCTTTCTCAACAATTCTCTGCAGATGGTCTTCGATGCTCTCAAGGTTCAATGTACGGAAGTTGGGATCATCCTTTGTAACCAAACCAACCTCAATTTCCCCTGCCTTGAAATCAACAGCCAATACTGTTGAAAGAGCTGTGATGGCAAGCTAATAAATCCCATATTTTCAATAGTTCATTTAGTCCACATCTTTACATACACCACCAAAACCCTTTCTTACCTCAATAGTATCTTCCATGTTCAATTCCGAGTTCTTTTTAAACTTTTTCTCGAGATGGTTCAATGCCTCTTGTTGCTTTGCACCAGCTGCGGTTGCCTTGAATCCAACATAGTAACCTGCAGGGTCACATTTGAACAATTGTGGGCCGAGTTCATCATCGTAACCAATCAAGATCATTGCTACCTCGTCACACACCAACATTCATGAGACTCTTGGCATCAAATACTTATTCTCAATCCCTATTTCTCGCTTTGTTTGTACTCTAAACTTACAGACACCAAGAGGTCGCATTGCTGCCTGCTGAGTATAAACCTGGTTGATGTTGGCTACACGCTTGGCAAGCATATCGGTGGGAATCTCATATCCGTATTTATAACGGAACTCGGCAGCTTCCTGACGAGCACGAGTGACTTGTGAGCGTGCATCGGCTATGGAAATATATTGTATGCTTTAATGAGCTTGAACTTGAGATTAATGATCGCCTACCAATCATGCCAGTCATGACACATCCGATCTTGGGTGTTAATTGAAAGACATGAGTAATTGTCGAGGGATCCAAAAGCTTGTCCTAAAAGCAAACACACAAAAACAATTCGTTTAATAAATTCAATCCAAGATCTTTATCGTTGGCTGGTTTCTTACAGGGACTTTCTTCTGGGTGACGATCACGCAGCCGTCTCGACCGCGGACACCAACTGAGGTGATGCCGGCATTGGAGATGGCCTTGAAGGCATATTCTGCAAATAAAGCAAAATTTAGGTGTCAAGGTGGGGATGCATAATAAAGGTACACATGAACAGAAATACTTACCGACTTGGTAAAGACGACCTTCGGGTGAGAAGATGGTGATGTGTCGGTCGTATCCAGCACTTGATCCGCGACTCATGACTAGACTGTGGTTGCGGTTATGTTAAAGAGTTGTGAGAAAGGGACGTCGGAGGAACAAGGACAATACGCGTCAAAGCATTCGCTAAATGCACCTTGGATAGGATCAGAGTACGTAATTAAGAGTGACGTGTGCCTAGGATTGATGAGCCGCATTTTTGTGTCTACGGTTGCCGTGGAGTGGTGGCCATTAATCATATTAATTGATAAAGGGCAAAATGGAAAGGACAGATTATTTATGATATAATTGTATAACGTTCATTAGATGAAATATATATATATATAATATAAAGAATGAATAAAGGCGTCTCTTGTAGACTGGTTTTTTTTAAGGGATAAAGAGATTAGATAGCCACGGTCTCCTTCTCGAGCCATGCTGTGGTGAGAGGGCAGTCGGCAACGCGGGGACCAAGCTTCTCGCGACACTCAGTGTGATAGTCATTAACCCACTTCTTTTCCTCGGCAGAAAGAAGCTCAACATCAATCAAGTTTAGGCCAATGGGGGCGATGGTGACGTGCTCAAAACCAAGATAGCCACGATCATTGAAGTTGTGAGGAGTATCGACACTCTTGACAAGGAGTACATTCTCGATACGAATTCCAAACTTTCCATCCTCATAATAACCGGGTTCTAGGAATCAAGGGTCTATCTATGAGCCAACCACCACTGGATATCGAATCGAAAGAAAAATTACCATTTGTCACCGACATTCCTTCTGCCAAGGGTGTGCTGTTGTATCCAATGCGGATACCAATGCCATGAGGTCCTTCGTGAACATTCAAAAATGAACCAACACCGTGACCAGTTCCATGCAAGAAATCCAAACCGTCCTTCCACAGAGCCTGTCTAGCAAAAGGATCCAAGAGATAACCTATAGACTCTGTTGGCATTTGGGTTGATTGGACTAGTAAATAACTTACCAGTAGTTCCGGTAGGGAAGATGGCACTGTCAATGGCGATGTGGCCCTGGAGAACACGGGTGAAGCATCGCTTCTCATAAGCGGTGGGAGTGCCAAAATGAAGGGTTCTTGTGACATCTGTGGTACCGTCCTTGTACTGTCCTCCAGAGTCGCAGAGGTAGATGAGGGTAGGATCAATGATCTTGGCTGTCGGCTTCTCGGGCTTGTAATGGATAATGGCACCATTGGGACCGGTAGAGGAGATTGTATCAAAAGAAAGGCCGGCATAATGCTCTTCAGCCTCACGGAATCTCTCGAGACGATCGGCGGCATCGACTTCATCCAGCACAGACACATTCTTTAATTCGGCCTCTAGCCAAGCAAAGTACCTGATCAGAGCAGCACCATCGCGCAGATGACAGTCGCGGAAACCCTGCAATTCAGCCTCGTTCTTAATTGCCTTGAGGTCTGTGATGATGGCACGCTCCTCAACAACGTTATCCTAAAAAGGCAAGAATTAAAATTCGAGTATGACGAGATGGGTCTTACCTGTCCAACTGCCACTTCGACGGCAAGACTGGTCTTTGCATTGATTAGCAGGGCCTCCTTTGACTCTACAAGCTGAAGTCCAATCTTGGCCAGGTCTTCAAATACAGTGGAATAGGGTCTAATGACAACATCTGCCAGGTGTTCGTGGACACTGTCACTGAGCTTAGCATCGTCAACATAGAGAGTTGCCCCGGTTTGGGTGATGATTGCATAGGAGAAAAAGACCGGGTTGCATTCAATGTCCGAACCACGGAGATTGAATAGCCAGGCGATCTCGTCCAATGCAGAGACAATGAGGCCAAACGCGTCCTTGGATTTGATGTGGGCATGGAGATCGCTCAGCTTTTCTTGGTGCAATTTGCCTAATTTGGACATGTTATACATATATATATATACATATATATTATATCCATAGCTGCAATTCATGATATTTGTATTATGTCAATATAATTACCAGCAAACTGAATGGGGTGCACAAACACACTGTCCTTTGGAGCATCAGGACGATCGTTCCAGATGAGGTCAACGAGGTTCTTTTGAATAGGGACAAGCACAGATCCACTGGCCTTTAATTCTTCCGACAATTGGTTGGCGTCGGCTACACGGACATCATGCAATCAGTCAAAATGGCCAGTAAATAAGGTGATTGAGGTGTATATATATATATATTACTTACCAACAGAGATCAGGGTGGGGTCCAGTCCAATACGCGAACCGGCAGGCAGATTCTACAGCCCCTTGTCAGAATTAGCCAATGACTTGACAGACTTACATTGACGAGGTACTTTTGCCAGGTGGGTACATTGGGAAGGCCTTGCTTCATCAGAGTCCAGTTGGAGTCCAATTCCTCAGAGGCCTGAAGGAAATAACGTCCGTCGGTAAAAAGAGCAGCCTCGGCAAGGGACACAACAGCAAATCCTGTGAGCACGGGGCGTGAGAAAATAAAGAACTGTACAAAGATTCTACTGACATACCTGCTGAGCCAGTAAAGCCCGAGATCCAGTGACGGCGCTTATCACAGTCTGCAATATATTCACTCTAGGCCATGTTAGCAGCCATTTTATCACAGTGTTTATAGTTTACCTGGTGGGCATCTTCTGTAGGAACAAGGCTGTAAAAATATATTGAATTTTATTGAATTTTATTTTTCTTAAAAAAAAAGGTACGAGTGGAATGGGAGGTCCAAGAGTACTAACTATGCGTCGAGGCCATATTCTTCAGCCTTCATCAATTCGCGCAGAGCATCGAGTCTTTGGCCGGTAAGAGTGGGCATGTTTGATATAATGCGGTACAAGAAAGAGTAAGACCAAGTGCTTGGACGAGTCAAGAAGTAGAAGACCAAGTGCGTGACATCACAGAATACACGTGCGCTTGAGGGTGGCTTGCTGAGACACAAAAAATCACATTTTCTGCTTTCAAGGCGCGCGCGCTTGGCTCAAAAGAGAGGATTAACGATGTGATGTGTTCACCGCTCGCGCTCTTTCCTATTTTGTTTCTGGTTTCCCTGATATTCCAACTCCGATTGTCCCTCCATCCTTTCTCTTACTCTCCACACTTTTTAGTGTTTCTTGTTGATCATGTCGTCTCTTGTGAAGCACTCGTTAGAGAGTTCAGAGGAAGTAACAACGTCAAGAGTACTCACTCGACGAGCAAGCCGGTCAGCTCATTCGGGATCACCCATCATGAACCCCAAGGACAGCTTGGAAACGGAAGATCCCTCCTCCCTCTCACCCGACCTTACCACCACCAGTTCTGCCAACGCGCGATCACAGTCTGCAGAGTCTATGAGCGAGACCCAGCCAAGAAAGAGACGGCGCAAGACAAAAGCCCCTATCTACAAGAAGAGAGAAACGCACTCCAAAGCCCCTGGCCGAGACGATACCGATAGAGAAACTCGCCACACATCCCAGCGCATGTCCAAAGAAGCCAGAGAGGCCAAGCGGGCTGAAAGAGATGCCGTTATTAAAGAAAGGTCGGTGGGTGGTTTGATTGTTCATAGCCACACTGATTTTGATCTCTTGTTAACATTATCATCGTTTGTCTGCAGATTGGCTGAATTAGACAAAATCGAAAAGGCCGTAAAGGACCATAGCCATCCTGACTACCTCCGTCTGATGGAGGATATGAAGGCCAAGCATGAACAGAAGCGGCAGGCCATTGAGTCGCGCCACAACCTTGTAGAGATGAACATCAAAAACGCACTGACCTGCCAGCACAAGATGGCCTATGACCAGTTCTATGTAAGTTTGGAGCCCAAAATGAACCAGAGCATGCATTGAAACCAGGCCATAGTGGGACAAGTTGGCTCTCCGACGGTCCATGATTCAACAGGTTCAACAAAAGATCAATGTGCTTGAGCAAGAGTACTACTCCCATGGCCAAGGTAAATGGGTTTCCAGGACAACAAACACCCTTGCTGACATCACCCTCATTTGTTCCCTAGGCACACTTGACAACCAGCATTTGGCTGAATGGGTACCACCCGAACGACCTCTGATGATAAATATCCTTTTTCCGTCCTATAGAATCCCTGCAAATGAGAAATCACTTGCCAATTATTCCTCTGTTAGCCTTAATTCTCTTCCAATACGCTCCGAGATTGTAGGTCTTTCAGAAGACGAAGCCAACAGCGACCTCCAATTGGCACGTACAAGTAGCCCCAAGAGCTCCTCTGCCTCTCCTGACATGGTCTATGCCTCTTATCACTACTCAAGCCACACCGCCTCCCCACCACAGCCGGCTCATCCCGAACATCACAACAGTAATAACCACAAAGAATCTCCTCACACTACCTCTACTCAGCAACAAACTCCTCCAGGCCTTGTCTCTCCTCCCCTCGACATCGTTGATCCTTACCACCACTACAACGATGTACGATACGAGCGAAACGCCACCAGAGAACCCCAGATCAAACTGCCTCCTCTCCGGCCATGGCAGTTTGATTCATCTGCTATCTGACATTTCACAATGCATCTTTTTATACATTACATACTCATCTTAATCACTATCGCTCTACATAAAAACAGATCATACACCTTTATCTTTTTCTTTTCTTTTCAAAAGGCAATTCGTACACTTTCGAATTCGTACACTTGAGAACAAAATATTCGTACAGTGATGGAATAAATTTTGGAACAATTTATTTATTTTTAAAAATACATTGTACAAAATATCTTGTACACTTTTGGTACCACATTCAAACAATGCTGGAATATTATAAAGTGATATAAGCTTATTAGTGTCTTGCACACGTTTGACCCTCAAGTTTCTTGAGATGCTTGGTTTCATATCCAAGGCTATATTAAAGCTAGTTTGATACAAGGCACTGTTGCTCGTATGATCCATGTCTGTTTGTTGTCAGGTAAAAAGTATTTTGTTTTAATTTGGTGGGGGTGTCAGGGCCTGGCGCCTTATAGGCATATATGGTACTCGTGAGAGCTGTAAAATAATTGAAAATATTTAAAATAAATAATAATAATAATAAAAACTTGCATACTGGAGGAAAAGAAATAAAGTAATAGTGGTTGACACGGCGAGACAAGGAGAGTGGTCAGCGATAAAGAAAAGAGAGCATAGAAAAACGCGCAGTGAAAACAAGATTAATGTTGTCAGTGATAGAGTATACGTGTATTCATCATCTTGATTATGTTATACACCACAGCCGATCTCTGGCTACTCTTTGTCAATACATGGCAAATTATAAACCGCCATAATATTCTTTCTCGATATACTTTGCTCTACGGGTAGTGAGCCAGTAGATATGACAGTTACAGGATCCTGTAGACTTTATTTATTTGGCCCCTTTTCAAAAATCGAATAGTCTTGTTATTTTTGGTGCCAGGCCATTGTTTATCGAGCTACAAGCTGTAAGAACGTCGTCGTTTTTGTCATTCTAACTGATTTCGCGCGGTTGGCATGCATTGGAATGTACTGAATGAAATAATCTTACTTTTTTAACTTGATTTGTTGGATTTTTGTTGATGGCTCAATCAGCTCCAATTCCAAACGTAATTGACTTTTTGCGTGAATTTACTTGAACATTTCTACCCTACTCTCTACACAACGCTCTTTTATTTCAGAGCAAGTTAATAGCACTAGTCTTGCAGGAATTTCACGCTTCACCGATCGAGGACCTCAAGTCAATCAAACACAAAACGCGTGAATAAAAATAAAAAAATAAAAAAAAAGTATCGCGACGATTTTTTTTTAAAAAAAAAGGTGGATGTCTAATTTTAGGTCGACGTCATAAACTTACTCGCATGATTAAGATTTGCTGCGGCCAATCATTTTTGTAAATTCGTTCAACTGTACAGAATATTCTGTACAAATTTTTTTTTACTGTTTTTTTTTTTTGAATAGGAGTTTGCGCTGAGATAAAAGTTAATTTGCGCTGACATTAAAAGAATATTTACGTCAAGGTGTGATGTTGTCCGGGTCGGAGAAACAGACAGTTCGGTCTGGTGTGAGGACGAGCTACTAGGAGCACAATGGCGACGTTATCAGTGGATAGTACTACCTTGGAGGCCTTGTAGTTATTATGCTTGTAATAGCTTATTGAATAAAACAAGTTCTTTTTCCATCAAGTCTATATTTGTCGCAGAGGACATTGGTCGCTCTGGTCACTTTGAATTGTCTGAAACGTCAAGAGAATACCAAATCTACATCTTTCTACAACTTTGCTACTGCGTTTGTGTCGTGTCTCGTCCCCAACCCATATCTATTACTGTGCGTATAACTTCCTTTTCCCGTAAAAGACCTCCAGTTCATACCGCGCCGTATGTCAAAGATCCGAACATCACCCAACATTACAAATTCTGTTAAAGCCAAACTTTTTAATAACAGCGATCTTATGGCAGCGATCTTAAGGGCACGACGTTTCTTGGGACACGATGTTTCTTGAAAGGATATACAATCTTCAAATATCATGGTGTTTGGATATTCTCATAAAGTTTTTTAGCACAATATACAATCAATGGCACAAATATACATTGAGAATACAAACTAAAGTTAATATTGCACCTCCATTTTGAATTAGAATCCTTTTTAACGCACGTCATTTATAGAAGAAATATTGCAGTGTTAGGGACCAGATATATTTGTTAGACACCGGACAGCAAGTCACAATTAAAATGTCCGGTAAAATCAAAACGTCGTGCCCCATCCGAAAACGTCGTGCCCCTAAGTTTAGCGATATTGTTAACATACATGTTTAACTAGGGTAAAAAGTTTCAACTGTGTATGTCTTGTAAGATTATAATAAAAAATCAACTATTCTTTCAAATGAATAGCAGTATAAAAGAGAGGCTGTAGTGTATAACAAAAGCGATTTTAGTTGGATAATTAAATGGTAACTGTGCCTATATCTGTGTCATAACTATCTTTTCTTTTAGCAATAATCAAGATAATATATATATATATATATTGATCCGTTGTTACTTGTATTTATTAATAAAAACCAACTTTTGAACTAGTTAGCAAGATTGAGATAAACATGAAAAGATATAATAATGTACCGATTATGGGTCGTTGGTTGAAATAGACAAAGTAATGAGAATCGAAAGAATAGAGAAGAAAGGGGAAGAGAATAAGAGAGTAGACTAATTGGGATTATTAACAATTGGGACGGGATCATGTAACACTATCCTGAAAGTTACAACCCTAAATGGATTAATACAATAGTCATGCTTGTCTACTTCAATATGTATCTGTTGAGCTGTCAACTTTGTACCATTAACTCATGAGACTGAAGCTGCTACTCTATCTAGCCTATCCAATTCAACCTAGAAAATTGTCCTAGATAGTGATAATATCTCCTGACAGCACAACTGCAAGTATTTAATTTGGGGTTTTCTTTCAACTGGAGGTAAAAGTATCATTTCAACACACTTTTATTGAGTATAATCTGGTATATATTAAATGAAATATCTACTTTGTCCTCTTTATTGACACTATCCGACTCTACATTCTTCATCTATACTTTGGCAGACCTAGATAGAATATTTTTTGTATGCTGTGCAAATATGGAAATCTGGACTTGCTTGATTCAGATCACAGGCAATATAGTCTTCGATTGAGATGGGTCTTCATACTATACCCTCGCTTCTTTATATTACCATATTTAGAACTCTTGATCCCTCTAGATCTTGATTTTAATTATTCCAGTATACCTGTTTCGTTCTCTGGCACCTGAAGGTCCTGACCCATTTAAATCAAAACATCCTACCAAACATATACTCGCTTAATTTCCGGGCCACCATCAGACTTTCAAAAAAAATAGACTCTAGGTGCATAGAGGTCTATTCACAGTTTTTCCCTATCTCAATATATTCTGTTTCGATGGCCATTGCTACCAAGACCTTGTCTTTGCTCTGTTTTGTACACATGGACAATATAAATCTAGGAAATCGTCTACTGAATTCCTTTGACAACATCTTCCAAAGTCATCCCCATACACTTTATCATGCACCTTTTAGTGACGTTCCTGACCCACACTTCACCCTAAATACTGTCAGTCTGTTTCATAAAGAAATACCTTGGGACAGAGTACTTGCTCAAGAACTATTACAGAAGCTCATATCAAATAACTTCCTGAAATTTTGCATAGGTGACCATAGCATTGAAGACAGAGAGCACTATTTTATTTGATCTCCAACCAAAAACACCTTTTAGAATATGGTTCTTTCTCAGTTCTGCCAACATGCAATCTAGACAAAGCTAGAAATTTATTAGCAACATGTAAATTCCCTCTTCTTTCTCTGCACATTCAAGCCGTACTTGCAGTTGATGCTGTCAGTCATATTGCTTGTATACCCAAGACACATTGAATCTCGTCATGGTCAATAGCATTCTTACATAACATTGCAAATTGAAAAGCATAAGTATGGGTTAAGACATATTGGTTTTTTGCGCGGATCGATTTTACTTTAGTAAAACCTAGGGCATAGATATTGTGCAATTGTTCTGTTAATGACATACAGCTGTCTGGATGGATGTTTACATCTACGAGTCTATACTAATTGCTTTTTTGGTTTAATCTACAATCGAAAGTTAATTATTCTCATACTTTACTATTATGTTGTGTCTTGCTTTACCATCGAAATAGATGATGCTGAGCTGGTTGGTGAAACATGGGACTCAGAATACGATCCAAATAATATGTGATCAGCTCTACTTTACCAATACTGTGCTTTGCTCTTTTGATTAGGTAGTTTCACGACACTGCAAACAATTAGCATTTTAAAATTTGCAAACGCTATATCAAGCTGTTTGTCAGTTTATTGTTCCTTGCAGTATCTGTATGGCATCACCAGTTGCCGTGTTTATTAAGTTGATCAACTCAATTTGAGCCCTGATTTGATCTATATTCAAGTGTTTGTCCTTTAGAGACTATAATAAAAATAATAAGTTATGTTTTTTTATGAGTATACAGCTAATTGATTACCCTTAAAATCTTCTTTACATCTCGATATACAACTTGGTCAAATTCAAGTTTTCCATCAATATAATGCGTGCGTAACTCATGATGCATATTAGAGAGAGTCTTGAATCCAAATAGTTTAATAATATATTTATCATTTGTTTCTGAAAAGAGTAGAATTATATGGAATAAAGACCTATAGAACACGTTAATGACTTGTACTTGACCCCTTTAATTGGATTACATTGCTTTTTGTAGGTCAGGTATGTCATAGAGATTTCATATGTTGGCTTGTTCAAGAGCAATTAGCTTGTATTCATGACATGGAATCGTAACATCAAAGCCAGATTGGAGAAAAAGGTGAGTAGCATAAAGTCATCCAACTGAAATTTCGTCAGGAAACTCCAAAGAGACATTGCTTAATGTTTGCTCCAATCCAGTTTCTTCTGATTCCTCCAAAGCATTGCCATTATTTTGTCCTTCTCTGGTAATCATACTTTTTTTTGTAATCCACTCATTGTATTAAGACTTGAGACCAGTTTATGAACATTCATATTTACCTATAATCTCTGTGTGAGTTCGTGTGTTAATTGAGTTGTGGCCAAAGATAACAGTTTCGACTCATTGAGTAGGTTGTTGAGGACTGGATCTCCTATGGTGACTTGTCCAATGCCGACCTGCTTGTAATGCAGGAAATAGCAGACACCATGGTGCTCCCAAGCGATTACAGTTTGCTCAAGACAACAATTGCCAGAGGATTTCTGTTCGTGAAAGCAGACAAATAGAAATCTTGGGTGCTGGAACAGGGTCCGGTATCTGTGTTTTACTATAGAAAATTCCCAAATTTTCACCTATTTAATCACTGTTTTACATATAGTCCACTTTTACTGTTTTCCCAGTGTTATCAAGTGCTGATCACAGTTTATGTGCCCACCCATCTCTTTACACCCCTTGCATGGCATCTCACACACGCTCGAATTCTAGCTTTCTGCCAAGATATAAAAAACAAAGTATCAATGTGTGCGCTTTATAGGTACTTTAATAGCCAGTGGTGTTCTTTCTCTTTCGATTCTTTTTCTTTTCCAACAAAAAGACTATATCATTGGTTGTGAGGGACTCACGGCGCCAGGAGGAAGTGTCAGCATCACTGTTCCTTTCTTTACAATATGTTTCAAAGATGTGAATCACATTCTTCAAGCGGGGCAGATTGGTCAGGTATACCGGCACCTCTGAGATCGACATTGGGAATTGTACACGCAACAATTCGGTCATGGTTTAAATGCCATCCGATTGATGCTTCATCAAGTAAAAAACCATGAAAGGGGCTAGAAAATAGAACACATTCAGAGTTTTTTTGGGTATATGCTCACAAACTTACCGACAATGTGGATGCTGATGTTGCCACCAAGATTGTTGTCATCAATGGCATTTTTGCCAAAGAACGCGAGCCGAACCAAGTCCCAGTTTGTCAAGTAATGATTGTTTGCCATTGAGTGTTTCTTTACTTCACCGTACCCAACATTGATTCCGTTGTCTGTTTGGTGGGGGAAGCAGGTGATAATACAATCTGGGCATCCATTAAACTGTGGCGGCCGCTTGTACTTCTCAGCAAGTTCGGAACCCGTAAAGTTGAGCTGGATGTTTAGATCATCGTTGTCAAACAGAGGCTCCAGTAAAGGTACAATGTATCTGACAATCAGTGTAGTCTCTGAAATGTCAGTGTTGGTGGGATCCATAGGAAGAGACTGAAGAATCCATGAAGCCGACATGATCAAACGTTCGTCGATGTTGTCCTCCATTGTACTGGTCAAGTTGAGGACTGATGCGCTCGCGCTGATTCGATCTATTGTCTTGTCATACATGCTCTGCGAAATCTCTATGGTTTTCAGCAATATCTGACCGGGAAAATTGCTGGTTGATTTCCAAGAAGCAAGGTTGTGTTCACGGATTCTGGTATAGAGCCTGTTTCCAAAGAATGGGACCATTGCTTCGTGCAGACGATTGTTATTTTGCAGGAGAAGTATTGAACTCAAGGAGAGGATCAGGTGTACGTCAGATTCTAGTGTCAAGTTGTTGGAAATGACAAAATTAAAGACGTATTGTTGCATTCTATAAAACTCCTCAGAGATATCAACACCGTCAACTTGGAACCGATCCCGACCAGGCGCTCGTAGCTGCAAGGACAATCTTGTTTTCGGCGAATTGCCGCTTGTTGATGGGAGGCCTTCAAAGGGTACGTCCAAGTACGTATCAACATCATCCTCAGCATTGGGGGCAACAGGGTCGATCAACTTGCGCACTTCTTGTCCTGCAGGGCGTGGCGCAATCGTGAGTGTACTGATTGCTTCTTCCAAAGATGCATCGACTGCATTTTTCTATGTTCAAAGTTAATAAAGTGAATAGGAAACATATTAGGCACATACATGTTGTTGAAAGCTCTCGAATATTTCATTCCAAAGAGCAGAGTTGGAGAGTCTTGGGCGTGGAGAACTGGTACAAACATGAGAGTCTAGTGATGTGTTTAAACTACAACAGCTTTACCTTTTCTCCGTGCTCTTTATTTTGCTGTGTACATTGTCATACTCGTTGACACAAACACCAAACAAGCCATGAGCCGAAGTGGAATTCATCTTGATGGACCATTCAGGTATTCTCTTCTTGTTCTTTGACACAAATGACGAGAATCGAGCTCTTTTGGCACCAGTAATATATTCTTTTAATGCTAAGAGAGACTAGTTTGAGTATGTATTGTTTCTTTAAATCTTTTTTTTACCATGTACTGCAGAGGGATCTATGTTGAAAATAAAACAAGATTTGCAAAAAGAACATCTCAGCCCTTTTATATTTGAGGGGCTCTACCCACTAGGAAAATCAAATAAATCATTTTAGGCGCTCTTTGCCACATATTTATCAGCCGAGCCCCTTTTCCGCAGCCAAGTTATGCGCATCTCCGGTGAGAACCTTATGATGATCGTTAATCAGTGAAACCTATTAAATACAGGATGTTACAAGTGACAAGTGTTGAGTTGGTTTTGTGGTGCAACGTTGTCAGATATAAAAATAATAAAGGGTTGCCAACGAGTTCAGAAGGCAAAAATGTATAATAAAAAGGGATAAACTACTGTGATAACGCTCGGGTCTATCCAACAGTAAAGAGATTGGGGTAGAATGTATACAAAAAGACAAATACAACAAGAAGTATGCTTATAATTATCGCGAAGAGTGATTATAAGTCAGTGACGATGAAATAAATGTGTAAGAATACAATCAGGGTTTGATCAATAAAACGCTAAACTTTGGCTTTAACAGAATTTGTAATGTTGGGTGATGTTCGGATCTTTGACATACGGCGCGGTATGAACTGGAGGTCTTTTACGGGAAAAGGAAGTTATACGCACAGTAATAGGTATGGGTTGGGGACGAGACACGACACAAACGCAGCAGCAAAGTTGTAGAAAGATGTAGATTTGGTATTCTCTTGACGTTTCAGACAATTCAAAGTGACCAGAGCGACCAATGTCCTCTGCGACAAATATAGACTTGATGGAAAAAGAACTTGTTTTATTCAATAAGCTATTACAAGCCTAATAACTACAAGGCCTCCAAGGTAGTATTATCCACTGATAACGTCGCCATTGTGCTCCTAGTAGCTCGTCCTCACACCAGACCGAACTGTCTGTTTCTCCGACCCGGACAACATCACACCTTGACGTAAATATTCTTTTAATGTCAGCGCAAATTAACTTTTATCTCAGCGCAAACTCCTATTCAAAAAAAAACAGTAAAAGAAAATTTGTACCAAAGTTTATTCCATCCCTTGACGAATTTTTAAGGGTACAAATATTTTCTGAAAAAGGTGAATGAACAAAAAAAAGCAAAAAAGAATGATCGACATTGGTGTGATACAAATATCCATTCTTGCGTTGCCATGCCACACCCAATTCCCTCGGCCCATGAGCACAAAATAAGCTCAACACCTATTGGTAACCATTACCAAAAACACAAACCCCTTTGTGACCAATCACAGTACTTTGTCCTCACCCAACCACACTACTTTTATACGTATTCCTAACAACAACAAAAAAGGAGACCTACAATACATCACTAGCTATGGGTGGCCCAAGAAAGCCGGCCTGAATTATGTCTACAGGGCAAGACCATTCTTATGCTTGCCATGATCTTTTATCAATTCACACATCAAAGTGAAACCCAAGCTTCTGTGTATTCTAGACATCTGTTTACAAGTGCTTATCTGATTGTTCTTGACCCGGTGATAATTATACTGGGCCTCTACTTATCCTAGCCTTGTTCTTGAGAACCAACCTACCTTTTTGTATAGCGATCGAGATGCAAGGTATATATATATAAATATATTTAATAATACACGTAATTTACTTGCTCCAAATAAAATTAAATTATAGGCTAAATTTACATTTTTTTTAAAAAAAAACGATATTAAAAAAAACTGGTTTGTGCACGTGACTTTTTAAGTGCGTTGGCAAGAATAAATTTTTACGTGCTTGTCTGCCACGCATATATACATATATAATATATTTATATATATATTTATATATATTTATATATATATAATTATATACACATATACACACAAAATAGCATGTACAGAACAGGAGCAAAGTAAGTTTTGACTACTGTTAAATCGAGATGATCCTTGACTGATTTCCCGTAGGTCATCGTACTCTGGTCCCAGGGCTACTCCATCCACACGCTGTCAAAAGTGTTTGGAATATGGTCACTGGGTACGTGAGAATCAAAAGAATGATGAAGAGGCCTCTAACACATTTTCCAGACATATGAATGCAAAAAGGAGCGCAGCTATTCCTCACGTCCTACTCGCACACAGCAGCTGAAAAAGCCTCTTAAGCTGGTCGAACCAGAGATTCCAATTGAGTTTCAGGATCGGTATGGAAATCACCTTTTTTAAAACTTGATTCCAACTCTTTTGTTTCTAGAAAGGGCCTGGCAGACAAGATTCTCAAGGAAAAGAAGAAGAAGAGACTGGCCAAGAAGCGCAGGTAAATAGCCAACAAACGTGCAATGATAGAGAGCTCTTTGTAAAAGCAATATAATGGACTCAAGATCAAGTAGATCCTCAGACTCCGACTCGTCTTCTGGCTCTTCATCCGATTCAGATTCAAGCTCTGGATCTGGCTCGAGCAGCTCTTCAGACTCTGATTCAGACTCGAGCTCTGGTTCTGGCTCTGGCTCTGGTTCCAGCAGCTCTTCTAGTTCAGACTATGATTCTGGCTCTGAGTCTGCCTCGAGCTCAGGCTCATTTAGCCGCAGTCCTCGCAGATCCCGCAGATCTCGTAGACGCAGCTCATCCAGACCTATCCAGAGACGCCCTGGGAACCAAGATCGAGGAAGAAGTCCTCCTCCACGTCCAAGATCGATCTCCAGAAGCCCCATAAGAAGATCGCCCAGTCCTCGCAGATCTCGTAGACGCAGCTCATCCAGACCTATCCAGAGACGCCCCAGAAGCCAAGACAGAGGCAGAAGCCCTCGTGTTCGTTCGATCTCCAGAAGCCCCAGTAAACATTCTCCCATCCCTCGCCGTCCCCGCAGACGTAGCTCATCTGGACATAGTCCATCCAGACGCAGCTTATCCAGAAGCAGTTCGCCCAGACGCAGCTTCTCCAGAAGCATCTCACCCAGACCTATCCAACGTCTTCGAAGCACAAGTCCTCCCCGTGTTCAGTCGGTCTCTCGAAGCCCTATCGAGAGATCTTCTAGCCTTCGCCGATCCCGCAGACGCAGCTCCTCCAGAGGCAGCTCTCCTAGCCCTCGTCGACCTCGCAGACGTAGCTCATCTAGAAGCATCTCATCTAGACCTACCAAACGACGCATCAGAAGCCAGGAACGTGGCAGGAGTCCTTCTCCCCGTGTTCAGTCTGTCTCTAGAAGTCCCCGTGGACGATCCTCCAGCTCTCGCCGTAGTAGTCGCCGACGCAGCCCCAGCTACACTACCAGGAATTAGTCAGAGATTTCCACTTGTTTATAAAAAAGAAGACAATACCAAAACCAAAAAATAATAATTATACAAGTGGTATGAATAAAATAATGGTATTTTTATGACCAAAGCATTGGTTTGGGCTGCTTGTTTTTAATCTTGGGCCCAATTTTCAAGATATTTAGCAAAGATAAAGATTATATGGCTGTAAAATGGGAGGGGGAGAGGGGGAGGGGGGTATTTCATATATGTAGATGAAGTGTATGATTGAATTAGTAAAGTGTTTAGAATGATATACAAATGAATATGTGTATGTAAATAAATTAATCTAGGCGTAATTGACCGTGGACATATCAGGTACAGCTCCGTGCTCCATAAGAATAGTAACCATGTCCCACAGACCCTTTTGAACACAAGCTTTAAGGGTCTCGCTGTCAGGGGCTACCTTGAGTTCATCCAAGAAATAACTGACCATAGTCTTGTTATTGCGGGCCGCACAAACCCTTAATGCCATATTCTGGCGTACAGTAGGATCAGCACCAAATGTTACCAAGAGCTTAACCATCTCCAGTCGACCCAATTGGGCTGATTTAATGATGGGATAGCCCTTTGGTTTAATAGGAGATGCACCCCGTTCCAACAACATACAGACAAACTCTCGGCTGTCTTCTTCAGACTTGGCATCAGAAAAGAACCGGGTAGGAATCATGACATTTGTCAATGGGATCACACTCTTGTCAGAGTTTTGTTGCTGGTATAGCCAATCCAACCGAGAAATGAGATCTCGATCGACAAATGGGAAATTCAATGAGGCCTGCAATGCTTGTTGGACTGATTGTTTGTGTCGGTGCAAAAGCCATTCTACTTTGATTCCATTGGAACAATGATAGAGCATATACGAGATTGAGCGACAGACAATAGGAAGTTGAGAGTTGGAGGAAAGAATGAATATCTTTGTCAGAACTTCATATGGTAAATGTTCAAGTGGGCTGGGTGTATGCTTTGTACGTTTGGTATCTTGGCTACTGTCGCTGTCACTAGTGTTGTCACTAGTACTGTCGCTGTCACTGTCACTGTCAGAGATACTTTTGCTTGAAGGATAGTCCTCGTGACGCAAACGTTTGGGAGGCATGATTACATATAAAAGCTTGAGATAAATATATGTGTAAAATATCTTGAAAAAAATAATAATCCTAGACAAGCTTATTAGCTTATGTGGCTTATAAGTAGCATTAAACCCAAAAGCCTTTACGATGTATAATCAATTAAGGTATTGTTCGAGCGACAAAATCCCGAGAGGTTTAGATTCGTCCTTTTCTTTGGCTGGGTGAAATTCATACCGCACAAAAACAAGCGTTTTTTTTTGTTGAAAAACATATTCTCTTCAATATCCATTATTGTTCAAAAAAAACCCCCCACAACTTTCAATTGTCTATAAAGCCATACCCTATTGATATTGCCAGGTAGGATTGTACTATAAAGTAACAAACTTTGGGTTGAAAAGCAATGGAAATAGCTAAACACTTTATATATTTACCGATGTCTCTTTTTTTTTTAACCCAACATTACTCTAGGAGTAGAGCCCTTTATAAGCAGATATTCCCAACCCATGCCAATTTAACCTTGCTCTAGTTATAGACTTTGTAAAGGAAACCAAAGACTGAACATTTGATAAAAAAAAATCAGCACCAAGGTCTATGATAGACTTTGGCTTTTCAATATCCGCGTTTTTATATTCATTAGGTTTTTAATGCGTTTCCATTTCTACTCCTTGTCTTTTATCCTTTGCTCCAAAGGCCTGTAATCGCTTCTTATATCCAACTTGAGCTTTTATCCTTTTTAATTAAAAGATGGCGACCCTCAGTGAACCTGGCATGAAGCCAATTCCTGATACAGTCAACAAAATATCTCTCAGCGCACCTTCAACATCGGGCAACGGACCCGAACTTACCTTTTCATCAGCACTAGATGATGCAGAGAATCTCGAACAACTCGGACCTGTCATCAAACAGATTACGGAATCAGGAAAACAATCGGCCTTTCTGGACCAACTCGATGCTCTTATTAGAAAAAAGGATGGCGAAATTGAACGCATGTGCAATGCCCATTACCAGGTTAGAATATCATTCATACCAGAAATATATATATATATATATGTGTGTGTGTGTGTGTGTGTGTGTTTACCTTGTAATGCATGTAGGAATTTGTTCATGCTGTTGATCAGCTTCTCAAAGTACGACAAGGGTCAGTCAATTTGCGTCGAAAGATTGCTGATGTGAACACTAGTCTTCAGTCCAGAGGAAAACTCTTGACAGAAAAAGTAAAGATCTTGTATACAAATCAAACAGCTATTAAAAATTGTCCTTCTTGTAGAAAAAAGAGCTTATTGAAGCCAAACGTGTTCAGCAAAACGTAGATAATGCAATCGAAGCATTACAGACCAGTCTTGTAGTGCTTGAGCTAGCCAACAAAGTCAACCAACAATTAGACGACAAGAAGTATTACTCGGCCCTAAAGGTAATCCATGAGTCTGATCTTGGTAGTCGATCCTGTCAAATTCAATAAATACACAAATTTAGACCTTGGATGCTCTTGAACACGATCGTCTTCAAGAAATATCCCATTACAACTTTACTCAACGACTTGGTAATCTTTAAAGTCTTTTTTTTTATGCAACTGTCAATCTACTAACCAGCTTGGATCTCTTAGTCCAAGGTATACCTGTTATGCAAAACAAAATCAAAGGTACAGTTACAATGGAACTCAAAGAATGGCTGGCAAGGTACATACATCAGTTTGGTTACAAATATCATAAAGAATCCTCACAAGATGAATCCTATTCGCAGAGTACGTGAGGTGTCGCGCGAAATTGGATCTTTGGCTATGCAGAGAATGCAAGAGAGACAAGACAGATGGAGAGCAAAGACGCTTGAGAATCCAAAATTAAAAAATCTACAGCATCACAATGTTAATTCTGCTATTGAGATGGTTGTTAATGAAGGCCAGGAATGTAAGAGAGAGAAAAAGAGTGAGGGCTGTATCAAGCGTGTATTTACCATGTCTTTCAATAGCCAGTATTGTGGATGAAGTCAGTATTGATTTTGAACCTCTTTATCGTTGCATACATGTATACGATACTCTTGGAAAGCGTCTTGAATTCAAGACTTCATATGAAGAAGATCGACGTGTGAGTGGATAATGTTTGGGCACAAATGGGTATATTATTGACATTTATGACCTTTGATGCGCACAGGCACAAGCAAATCTGGCTCTTTCGTCACCCATAAATTTGAGAGATGGTAATCTTGGGCCTTTCCAGACCCTTCTTCAAGACATTGTAGGCTTCTTTATTATTGAGCATATCATTCTACACAACACAAGCGAGTTCAGAAGCCAGTCAGAGGCAAGTGCACTATAAAACTTAAAAGCAGGCCAACACACCAACAAAAGAAAACATAAACAGGTTGACGCTCTTTGGGAAATGGTGACAAGCAAGGTTATGACTATAGTATCTGAAAGCTTAAAGGGGTGCAGAGACCCAGAATTATTCCTCAGAATCAAGTTTAGTCTGTTGATATTTATCCAGACCCTTGAAGTAAGCCTTGTATTTTACTTTCTAGAGAATGTAATTTGTTATCTAACTATCTTTGACAATAACAATAGGGATTTGATTACTTTGTAAAGCCACTTCAAGAGACTCTGCTTGCTCTCTTCCAGAGATATTCAGAACTTTTGATCAATCAATACAGTGAAGTATTTGAAAAGGTAAACATGAAAAAAAAACATTGAATTTAAAGAGTTCCTGGGCTTATTAATACTTTATAAAGATTGTACAAGAAGATGAATGTATGCCCATGACAGTAGAAAGGGATGATGAACTTAGAGAAGTCATGCAATACACTCGATTTAGACCTGACAAGGAATTCTTGAAAAGACATGGGTAAGTAGATGGGCCAACCTAGTGTCTATTGGGATTCACGCAGTCTAATTCTATCAAACCTGTTTCTATAGCTTCCCACTACGCCTTCCCTTTTCAAAAGTATTCCCTACCTGTTGTCGTGACGTGAGTGCGTTTGTGCACCAATTCTATCAGTTTGCCGAAGGATTTTCTCAAACCCATGGAGAGATGGACGATATCCTGAAAAAGGTACCAGAGGGCTTGTAAATAAAGCCAATTGATCATTTAACTCTCGTATTCTAGGCTGTCGACAGTCTATTGATCAAGAAAGTCAATGCAATCTTGCTCAAGAAATTGGAATCAACCAATCTGTCGCAGATTGTACAGATTATTATCAATATCGAGTACTTTGAGTCTACCTGCCCTGACTTTGAGATGCTTTTGATGGAAACCAGATCTTTCCATCGCTCTGGCCGCATTCACCTCAAGGCTACCTCGACATTTAAAGAAACCAGACGGAAAGCAGAGAAGCGTATTTTTGAGCTTGTCAACTCAAAATTGGATGAGTTCTTGGAACTCTCAGAATACGATTGGTAAGCAATACTAAATGAATCACAAAATATAGCACAAATATCTAATGTCTGCCCACCAGGGAATCTACGGAGCTCCAGAGACAGCCAAGTCCAAACCTGCAGGATCTTGTCTACTTTTTGACAAACGTTACCAATGCAGCCTTGTTGAATTTGCCAGAATCCATCAAGAGTTTGCTCTATTTTGATGCTCTGGAGCATCTGTGCCAATCGATGAAGGTTGGGCTGGTGGATAATAATATCAGAGTTCTCTCAACTAATCATAATTTATCGTAGGGTCTTTTATTAGATTCTGACCAGAGAGCAATTACAGAAATTGCACTTCACAACTTTAGTGTTGATGTAGAGTTCATTGAAGATTTTGTGCGCAATCTTGGTGACCCAGCCATCACAGATACTTTCCTTGAACTACGACAGGTAAATAATTATTTGAAATACGAGAATATAAGCGGATTACTTATTTTCCATGATAACCATTACAGCTTTTGGATCTTGCTATGAGTGAAAACTCTGAAGAATATCTTTCTCCACCTGTCAGAAACCGCAAATACAACCGTGTTCAGGGCAGAGATGTCATTATGCTCTTTGAAAAGTAATCATGGTTCTATACATTAAACAACTTGCTCAATTTACACTTATTTCTCTAGATTGCTTCGTGAGTCTCCGGAAACAAACGGAATGAACCAGCAGGAAAAAATGCGACGTAGATCGATGGAGAATGTGGCAAGGTAAGAAAACCAATTGTCTAAAGAGACCAACTAAAACATCTTTATAGAGTTCTTCGCTCTGTTCATATTGGAGGACGATAAATGGAATATCTCCAAGTTGTTTTTATTTTATTTTTTGTTATTCTTTATATTCACAGCCGTTGACCATTCTTTTCTATACATTTATACCTCGTACAAAGAAGAAGAAAAAAACATACTTTTTTATCATTTTACATTTTCTTTGCCAATTTGGCAAGGTTGGCCTCAGCCTTTGCAATTCCAAGATCGGCTGCACGCTCAAATCTGGTCTTTGCAGCCTCAAGCTTTCCAGTGGCTTCATATACACAAGCAAGGTTATACTGAACTTCACCATCGAGAGGGTTAAAGTTTGAGGCTTGTTCGAGATGCTTGATTGCATTAGGAATGTCCTTGAGCATAATATAAGCAGACGCAATGTTGGTGTGGGCATCGGCAGAGTGAGGAGTGAATTCCAGCGAGCGTTCAAATGATTTGATGGCATCCTTGTGTTTTCCTGCCAAAATCTCATCAGAAATCCGCTCATACATACCATACACTTGTTCCAGTCGACAAATACCTATATTACTCTTACAACTTACCCATCTGGAAATAACAGACGCCAATATTAAAGTATCCTGCACCTAATTTACAAATAATGTCAGGTAAATTATACAAGACACAACGATTATCTATCCATATCTATTTAGATTTACCACTTGGTGCAATCTGGACACTCTTGTGATAATTGTTCATGGCCTACAATAACAGTAGGAATAATAAGCATTTTATATTATATATTCCATGGTTTGAAAATGATTATTTTACTTGGAATAATTACCATGTCAATCGAGCCATTGTTCATGTTCTCGGTACCGAGCTTTATTTGTTCCTCGGCATCAGAAACGCGATCAAACTTGGGGGCACTGACAGTGAATTCTATAATGAATAATGTATAAGAAATAGTATCCTTTTGGAGCATTGCAAGGCCAACATACTTCGGGAAGCAAGTGTTACACGAGGAGCAACATGAGCTACAGGGCGAACTATGGCAGTTTGAGGCAATCTCTTGGCGATCAACTGTCTAATGATGGACATTTGTATATCTTTTTGTTTTAAAGCAGTTACAGTCCAGGCAACCTTGTTGGTTGCTTGCCATCTACCGTGACTGCATAATCGGCTTGCAGTCACTCATTACAGGCACTTAATATGCTGCTATTTAGCTATTTTAACAAGTTCAACCAAAACACATTTATAATCTTCAATCTACTTTGTTTTCTTTCTAGGATGTAAGACCTGTCTTTGTCTAGAAAAGCAACAAACTTTTGTGTTTTACAAATATCATATCGGTGTAACTTGTACACTTTTGCTCGTATTTAAACTTCATTTACTGTGAGGTTATACCCTCTGTCTTATAATAACGTGCGCTTCTTTTCTTTTGTCAGACAGGGGAATAATTGAAAAAGCCATCAGAACTTTTAAAATGCATTAAACCCTCTCTTTCCAATATCACTGTATTATAAATATATTATTATTATTATTATTATTATTATTATTATTATGACTTTATCAGGGCTTCCTCGAGAAATCATAAACAGAATCGCGAATCTTCTTTGTACCAACGACACAGTCACTTGCATTCTAGTTTGCAAGACATGGAAAAAACTCTTCCAGGATTACGTGTACTCTGAATTAGAGATCGACCGAAATAAATTGTACAACATTCTTAATTCAACCAAAGATGATCAACAACCCTACGAGAAAAATCGGTACCTTGTAAAACACTTGATTCTAGATATCTATTTACGTGCAGCGGATGAAGAGATTTACACACTACAGAAAACCTTTCCAAACATCAAGTCGCTTGATTTCAGAATTGGTTCTTTAAGGTCTGATAGCACTGGAATTATGGCTGATTGGAACCTATGAGGACTACTAAGAGAGTTTAGATTATCTTTTGGCGACTTGATGATGTCTGATCTAGACAATGGACTCGCAAAGATAATCAAGTGTTTGCCACGCTTGAGACAGCTGAAGATTTACTATTTCTCTGATCGGGCACATCAAATACCAGTCTCCGTAAACACCCTTGACATCCTTCACTCGCATCTAAACCACCTTGGACATTTGGGATTAGCATTAAACCTATCAGCCTTTTCTAAAACCGACTTTGAACGTATACTAAAAGTATCGCCAGCCACAGAAATAACAACTTTGGATATTGATTCCGCAAAGACAGACTATCGATGGCTATACTATTTCGCTCGCAAATATCCCAACCTACATACCCTCAGATTGGATACAGAAGATACAAAAAAGAACAGTGGAAAGCAAAGAAGCGATGCAATAGAATTATTTCGCAAAGCTCCTCCGTCCTTCCAACACCTGAAATCATTAGATATCACACATTCCGACTGTCTTGATGAAGAATGTCTATTGTTGTGGAACATGATCGACTTTCACGATATCCCTTTAAAAGACATAAAGGTAGTATTATTGTCAGATGGTTATCTTCGTCGTAATCAAGTCTATGATGCTTTCAAACGCATCATAGTCATTTGCCTATCAAAATACTCAAAGACTATCGAATCTCTTGTTATGAGAGGTTCCTACGAAGATATAACAGCCTTTGACTTTGTGGAGATTAAAGACAAGCTTTGCAATTTGGTCAAACTGGAAATCGAACTTCCTACTACTGGTGGAATAGATACCCTTCTCTGTGCAGCACCTCACTTGAAATCACTTTCACTTGATAATTCTGATCTCAAAATCAAAAATGAACTCTACGATTCAAGCAGATTTGGGCTCTAGTCATTCAAAGTAGATTCATCAGAAATTACATCAGATATCCTCCGGTATCTTTCCTTTCACTGCAGAAGTTTACATACATTGACTTTGACTGACACAAAAGTGCACGGAAATTTCACGGAACCTGGATTGCAGTTTATTGACATATCCTACACCCACTTACAGTACTTGAGTTTCGCAAGGGTGTTGTTTATTATAAATGACAATATGCGTTCATTTGACAATTGGAATATAGCTCTTATCACTGATAAACTTGACGACATTCCTCCCAGACAAGATACCGATCCTAAGCCATTGGCAGTTGTTATTAGAGATAAATCTAAAAAGCGCTGGCATTTCTGGTTTTATTCAAATTATGAAAAGGAGATGAATTATCTTTCAAACGCACGGGGCAGCCGTATCGAGAAATTCGTAAAGGACTATGAGAAGAACAAAAAAATCACAATTGAGAAAGAGACTCATAGAGGAAGAGGAAGACGGCCTTCTTATTGGAACAGGAGGTTTATTTTTGGATATACAAAGTTAAAGATTGGTTATATAGCTAATGGTGTCATTAAAGAAGGCATGAATATTGATAACATAGACTCCTTCCCATGGTAACGAGTAAATGTCCGTCAAATAATAATAATAATAATAAAGACAACTTCTTTAATTCTTGCTGTTTTATACTCACATCTGTTTACTGAACCATAGCTAAAAATATAAGAGTGGAAACAGATGACATTAAATGATAATAGAGAGATTTGGGAATTCAGATTTTTAATACCCTATTTTAGAAATACAAGTTTGCCAAAATATTGAGCTTTAATCTGTCTTTTTAACGTTACTCCGTCACCAATAATATAAATTTATTAAATACATATTATATGCGGACCGTTAAATAAACAGATAAAGTACAGTTTATTGGTTGTTTTAAAAGCAAGTTAATAAAAGTATTGTAACTACAGGATTTATGCTTGCTGCGTTATTATTACTACGCAGCGAAATTGACAAAAATGTTAATTTTAAAAGGGTTTTTTTTTTTAATTTGAAACTAATGCAAAACCGTCTTTTTAAGTAACCATTTTGACAATAAAAAAGCGGAATTTGGTGAGTAACAGAATTCATTCATATGACATTATTAACGGGCTATACATGAAAAGCTCTGCAAGATTAGCATCTCTTGCTCTCATCTTCAATTGCTGTATATTTCCTACTAATGTCTAAAAGATATCAAGCACTAATGCTGAAAAAGAAAAAAGGCCCCAAAATGATGCGTTTCAATGAATCCAGCCCTTCTTTGCCAGTCGAGGAAGCTAGTCATTTAAAACTGATAAAAACAATTTAAGATGGTCTTTGTTACAAAAAAAAGTTCTTTTTTTGGGAATGGATTATAAAGCAAACTTAAATCACTCTCTATAGTATTGTTCTAATTCTACTAATCTTTTATATTCTAAAACTATGTACGTTGTTACATGAAATACCTTTTCTAATTTTTTTTATCCAATTACCTTTATTCTAGATTATCGTTTATCTTGCTTCCCCTCATTTTTCCTATTCAAAAACCCTTTCTGCAAACATATAACTTAACCACCAATCTACGTTTCTGTATGTATTCCCCACTATTCTCTCATTTTCCTAATTGTACGTCTAGGGGATTTTTATTCTTGTTTTAAATAAATCGACTTGTTCCCGTAACAGTATTTTATTAATTGACTCGAGGTTGATATATTTGGGTTTGCTTGTAGATTTCCGATTTTAGCCACTTTATTTTATTTAAGAAACTCTTCCAAATAATCTAGGGAAAGGACAGTTCAAATAGCTAGTGACTTTAATAATGCAAATTGTAATCCGTAAAAAGTAGAGAATAAAGTTTTTAGCCAAAATATACCGCATTTGAGTAATACGTAATCTTACGGTCTCTTTTGCTGTGTAGATTTACGGCTAGCATTGTATTACAGCTTTAAAAAAAATGTCCACAAAGATTTCTATAAATGTAATGTAGAGCTTTATTGCGGAAAAGACTTGCGTATGCTTTTTTCAATTTTAGAAAGAAAGGCACACTAATGTATTTCATTTACTCCCTCCGCTAGTCCCCGGATCTTCCAACTGGTCGATGGTAATGATCATTTGTATGAAGCCCTCGCAATTAGACCTATTCCCATTCAGAAAAATCTGGAAAATCAGAAGCCCAAGAATGAATTCGATCCAAATGTAGACATGTATTTATGCCCAAGTCCAAAAAAACCAGTCCGATCAGACCAAAAAAGTGTGATATATATATAAACCGATAAATTACCACTGTTTTAGTTGTTAACAACATCTTTTAAAAAGACCTTGGCATCAAACCAAACCAAAAAAAAACATGATTCCCCTCAGAGAACTCGGCAAGACTGGTGTATTGGTACCCGCTATTGGTCTCGGCTGCATGGGGTAAATAAATGCCTTGTTGACAATTCTTAAAGTCATGTCATAATAAGTATCCAAACACATACATAGCATGAGCGAATTCTATGGCCCTACAAACGATGAAGAGAATATCAGAACCCTCAAGCGCTCAATTGAGTTGGGGTAAGTTCATTTGACCCATCTTAACAATGTTATTAATACCATTATTGCAGCTCAACATTCTGGGACACTTCTGATATGTACGGAGTTGATTCTTGCAACGAACGCCTCCTCTCTGGTCCTTTGAAAACTGACAGAGAAAAGATTTTTGTGGCTACAAAATTCAGTGCTATCCGTAATGACAAAGGCGAGATTATTGCCATTAGTGGTAAACCCGAGTATGTCCGCGAAGCCTTTGAGAAGAGTCAAAAGAGACTTGGTGTCGATGTAGTCGATCTTTACTATCAGCATCGTGTTGATCCCTCTACGTGAGTTCTTTTGCATATTATTTATTATGCCCGTTTATACTCATACCAAGATCATCCAAAGTCCTATTGAAGAAACTGTCGAAGCAATGGCCAAGCTTGTCAAGGAAGGTCATGTTAGGTTCCTTGGTAAGTTATATTTCAACAAACCATAATTCACCTTTTTGTATCTCATGGGTTGATAACTACAGGATTGTCCGAGTGCTCTGCTGACACACTCCGTCGTGCTTACAAGGTCCATCCTATTGCTGCTGTTCAGGTTGAATATTCCCCATGGACATTGGATATCGAAACAAATGGCCTGCTCGATGCTGCCCGTGAATTGGGCGTTTCTATTGTTGCATAGTAAGTTTAGAAAGAGGAATCGCCTTGACCCAAGATGACATGAAAATATGATTCTAAAAAATATCCTTTAATCTTAGCTCTCCCTTGGGTCGTGGCTTCTTAACTGGCGCTATCAAAAACTTTGATGACTTTTGTCCTGATGATTATAGACGCCATCTTCCTCGCTTCTCTCCTGCAAACTTTGACAAGAACTTTAAGATTGTTGATGGCATCACTGCCCTTGCTACCAAGAAGGGTGTTACTCCCGGCCAATATGCACTCGCGTGGATTCTTGCTCAAGGTCCCGAGTTTCTTGTGATTCCTGGTACTAAAAGAATCAAATACCTCGAAGAAAACGTCAAGGGCGGTGAAATAGTTTTGTCCAAGGAAGAGTTGGCCGAGATGAGACAGCTGGTTGATAATGCTGACACTGAAGGAGAGCGTTATAATGCTGAAAATCTTATCATGGTTAACATCTAAAATAAACTTGTCAAATGTGTCAATAAAAAAATTAAATGGCCAAAACTATACCATTTTATTACAGCGCTTACCGGTTAAGATATTAGTAGCAGATGTATGCAGCAGAGATTTTTTTTTGCAAAGGAAACTATTATACTATTCTTTATTTGATAGACATCAATCACGGTACCTTTAATATCATTTTAGTATACCGAGTAGAAATATATACAATTAACATGAGAAAACTAATAATACATTAAATAATTACAAAATGTACAGATTATACGAGTCATAATCATTTCTTTGTTGTAAACCTAGACTTTCTAAAATCGCTTTCATTCCTCAGTCTTCAACTGTAAATCCGGACCAAGATTCATTTTTATAGTATATATATGTACATTTTGCATGCGAGACTTTTATTGGCAATAGTAGATAATAAACAAAGTCATTTTTGATAAAAGTTGGTTGGTAATTGTCTCTAATATAACCACATAAAAATACCGACTTTATTTTTTTTTGGTGGTATTATCAACTCGTAAAACTCTTGTCTTGTGGCTAATCCGACGGAAATATTGCTTATAAAACCTGAATCATTAATTATATTTTTGTGCCGTCTTTATTTATTATGTCTTTAAGATGTTCTTGATAGCTAGAATATCTCCCTGTAGTTTTTGTGCTTATAAAAATCTTTACAAATACTCGAATAGCTGATGACAATACAAATATATTTCTTTATCAATTAAAAGAGAGTTTAGTTGATGTACTCTATTATATATATTTTTATATATATAAGAAAGACAGTAAAAAAAGAAGAAGAAGAAGAAGCTTAATATCGGTTGGTTAACAAAGATTTGTATTGCATATTAATAAACAAACTGGTTCAAAGAGTTTTAGTCGAGATGTGTCAAACTTGACGTGATTTTAGTGAGTTTAGTAGAAAAAGTATATATTGTTTTTCATTAAAAAAAAGATTGCCATTTTATTAAAAAAAAGGGGACTTTTATGCTACCTCGGTTTATATTAGAAATACAGTGTCGGAAACACCTAGATGGGACATTGGGATAAATCTCTATAGTTTTTTTTTTGGTTAATAAAAGTATGTCCATATCTACTGACCAGATTATTAAACCAAATTCGAATTATTCTTTATAAACGACTGTTATATGGTATCTATGCTTTTATTAGATCAATTTATAGTCTCCAATGTTTGCTATTCTATATATTGTTTATCGATTTATCGTCTCGTAAACTGTTGGTTATCGACGTGTGAGGTCAGATAGCTTACAATATATATATATTTAAAATTATATCGTACAAATAAGCAAAAACAGTTGTTGAAATGTGTGCGTGAATGAGTTTTTGACTAGTATTATTTATCAAGGTACAATTTGATATACTACAGGACTAGGGTCTATATATGTATATATATATGACTGACACTCTGTAGAATGGTATAAAAACATTAACTCCAAAGATGCTGGTCCTTATTAGAGGGGTGTTGTAGATCGATTTATTTATTTTTAAAAAAAAAACTAATATTTACTTTGGTAAAAGGGTATTAATGTCAACTGTCAAGAATTAAACTAATCTTTCTGAAACCATATAATACTCTTTTTTTTAAAGCTCTTACTAATGAACGATGTTCGGATTCTCAACAATCCTCAATCACAACCAATTACATCAAGAATTATTATTATTATTATTATTATTATTATTATTATTATTATTATTTAAATCAAATAAATATGTTTCACGTCAGTATCTGTGTAGATGCAAGATATTTGGTGCCAAAGCCTAGATTCATTACCTGGAATCTGATGTGACATACGGATCTGTAGCCTGAAATTGTTTTGGAAGCAATTGGTAAAGACAAGGTATGAAAACGCATATTAATAGCTACCAAGTAGTAAGAAACAAGGCGAATTAAGGTGTAGCGGTTTCTGTAGCTGCACTGTCTTTAATTAAATAATTGACCTTTTTTTTTAAAAAAAAAACCCCCTCCAATTGTTTTCTTTTTCTATTTTATACTCTTCTGTGTAGACATGCCAGGCCTATACACTGTGGCTCTTTTTTCAGCCATTATATCTGTCATAATTCGCTGTGGAAAGTCAATTACCATTGATCAATGTGATTGCGGGTTCAAGGACGAAGATAACCGGATATGGACAGATATGTGGTATGAGGACTATACCAAAGGCAGGATAACTCCTCAGGAGGACAATGATTACCTTATCATGAATTATACTGTCACGTCAACACGGGCTGCTGCTCTTGACCGTAAATTCGATCCTGACAATATAGAATGCACATCAAAGGGAATAGAGTTGACTGTCAAGTCAGACAGCAAAGGAGAATTCACATCGGCT
The DNA here is from genome assembly GCA_022702545.1 of Phycomyces nitens. Classification (NCBI taxonomy): domain Eukaryota; kingdom Fungi; phylum Mucoromycota; class Mucoromycetes; order Mucorales; family Phycomycetaceae; genus Phycomyces; species Phycomyces nitens. The sequence goes on along the minus strand of JAHRBC010000006.1, from coordinate 3,378,568 downwards.
TCATTTGGCTCAAGAAGGTACCTTGGATTACAAATCTGAACAGTACACTGAAATATCTTTATTTTTTATTTTATTTTACAAAAGTACAAATCTCTTGTACGGAACCTATCGTGTTCATCTCAAGACGTCTGATGTGCCTGGAACAATTGCAGCCATGTTTCTTCGTAATGAGGAAACTGAAATCGATATCGAGTTGTTGAGTCAGTATAAAGATCCAGCAAGAGTGCATTATGCTGTCCACCCTCAGATCTATAGACCAGACGGATCGCCATCTCCACTTACTTTTGGCCTCAAGACTCTTTCGTTTGATCCTACAAAGGTTTGAAAACTTATTTAAAGACAGGATGTTTATTATGAATTTTCTCTAATGGAGATTATTCTAGGGGTTCCATGAATACCGACTTGATTGGCTGCCAGGAAGAATAGATTACTTTACAGATGGCTTACAAACACACCAACTCTCAAAAAATATACCTCGGGAACCTGGAAGGATTGTAATCAACCACTGGACAGATGGAAACCCAAACTTTGGTGGAGCTCCTCCTGTCAAACCTGCCGTCCTTTATGTCTCAAAGTTCTCTATGATGTTTAATAAGACGGGCGATACAGGCCCCCTTGCTTGTAAAAAGGTATCCAAGGCTTGTTCAATTAATGGTAAGCATATTTTGTTTTTTTCAGTCTATATATCATACCAACCAATTTCTATATAGATATAACCATGGAACAAGTGTCTAAAGGTACCCCAAGCTCAAACTCGAGCACAATTCCAACCTCATCATTGGATACTCTCAATATTGTACCTTTTGGGTCACCATCGACCACACACTCTATATTGGCTCCATCTGTTGAACCATCCTCAGTTGGTCTAGTGAACACTTCTTTGGCTCCAAAAATCAAAGTTTATGGGACATTTATTATCTTGTTGGCACTAGGTCTCGGATCGTTGCTCTGATTAGCATCTCTTTGTTCATACATAAAGAACATGTACACATATAGCCATCTATGTACTAGTATTATTTTACATTTTTCTTCTTCTTCTTCTTCTTCTTCTTATTCTTCTCTTTATTGTCTGTTTCTTGTAAAATATATATATATATATATATATATATTCTTTGTGCCTACATATAACTCTCATCTTGGGACCTTGCCAAAAGGGTGTTTTCCGTTGTCTAGAAAGCAAATACAATAAATTCTATTCTTTGCCTATCCAACATTTATTGTCCAGACAAGAAATGGTTGGATGCACGATCACTCTTCTGCCTCGACCACCATTGGTGCGTCTTCGTCTTCTTCCTCGTCTTCAGGCAATTCCCACTTGAATCGAGATACAAGGAATTTCTTGAGTTTCAGGAATCTCTTCCCCAGCTCGAATTCATGAAGTGGGATGTTTTTTCTGAATTCCTAATGACAGACACACTCAATATCCCAAAGTCTACCTTTCTTATCCAGCGTACCTTTAGCATGCTCGATATAAAATTGTTTTCGGATAGGATATCACGGAAAAAGTCTTCGGGACACTCTTCAAGCTGATGCTCAAATGTGTCTATGGGTTTACAAGTTCAAGGCACTTACAAAATCCAATATATTAAACAAACATTCGGTTTCTTACCAAGAAAGTCGATAAACACACCCGGACTGTCTTCCATCCATTCTTGACATGAACAAAATAGCCTAACCATCTGCTTCCACTGCTGAAATCCAGAAAAGTTTTGAGCCATAAGAAGGCACACAAATGCCAGTTGCATCTCACCCAGCATAACCAAATGGTCTACACAAGAGCCGTCATTAGCTATCTGTCTTGCCGTCCTTGTCTTCTTCTTACCGTCATGATAAACCCGGCGAAGCAAGTCGCGAGCAAGCCATGATTTATCAATACTCCACTGTGTGATCTCGTAAGCCGTTGCGTTTTTTGGAAACGACTGCCTCAGATCAAATGGTGTGAAATCCATGCCCTCTTCCTTCTCAACCTGTTTGCCAACCCGCTGGTCCTTTACAGAAAGAACATCCTTATCAAGAGTTTCGGCAGATTTGCTTGGCAGATGAGACACCTTTCCATCATTTGGTAAGATTCGGCGTACTAGACCAGGTGTGATGTGGTTCGTGAGGGTTAACCAGCGCTGATAGTATGTAGGTGGATCGAGAGGATAAGGACCCATGTTACGATCGAAATCGCGAATGTCTTGAAGATATTAGAACACGCAAATGATGTGGGCATAAGATTTACTTTGCTTGTATCGCTCAACTTGGTCTGGATCTAGTTCTCTTTCTTCTCTTAGATCCTCTGTATTCGGATTCCATTCGCGTACTGTTATCTTGTAGCCAGAGTTTAGTTTAGTTTAGTTTAGTTTAGTTTTTTGGAATATGGATCAAGAATCCAAACCTCTTTAGATTCAAAGTACTTGAAGAAACCGGTGCGTATGCCTTGGAGACCTTCCTTACTTGTGGCTCTAATCATCCACTAATGAGCAAAGGACCAATAAAGACTCTTTGGTGATTTATTGAATAAACTTTGCGTGCTTACGAAAAGTAAATAAAGTGTAATCCTGGAGGGATCATCTTGACACCTTTGAACAAGGGACCAATTGTCCAAGCATGGTAGTCGATTCCAAATTCTAGATTCGGAGGGGCGTCCAAGAACAAGAGACATGCGCCGTGTTCGAATAGTGCATTGGCTGTCTGTTGGTCCATGATTATAGTAATGTGGCTACCAATAAGTAATTAAGATATAATAAAAATACATTTTGTATATTAATCTATATTGCAATTTAAAAAAAAAATCCATGCAAAAAAAAAAAAGTTGCGTGACTTTTTGTATAAATTTACAATACAATAATTATTTATTGTAATTAATTGGCTGAACAAATAAGGCCAGTTGGTATAATTGAATGAAAGAATTTGATAGTTGCAAGGCTGTATTGTTTTTATTTTGTGCTTTGAGCAAGGAATGAAAGAGATGCTGATTTTGATGATAATGTTGATGATACAGTCTAATATCTGTGTGCAAGGATAATGCACCAAAAATAATAAAATAAAAAAAGGGTGATGGAATAGAATCAGTGTCAAACCAATCTAAATAATAAATACAGATATATGATAGAAAGCACCCTATAGGAAACGATCTTTGTACATGAGGAATGTGGGCGAGAGAGAACCGGCCTCTTCAAGACTTTTGATGCCATTGCTATCGAATTGGATGGTATATTGGACTGGGAGCATTGGGGACTCGAGGCCAGAACTTGCTGACGATACAACCGAATCTGAAGGAGTATCGAGATAAGGCAAGGCCTTTGTGGCTAGTGGAGAGAGCACGACACCTCTTCTACGTGAGAGAGATGGAGGGTATTCTGGCTGAGGACGAGGTCTGGGTTGAATGTTTGATGGCTGGACGTTTGATGGCTGGATATCGGATGGGATGTGGGCTGGCTGTGGGTTGGTTGACTTGAGGATGCGCATAAAAGAATAAAAATGGTTTCGTTTTGGCTTGGACTGCACTGGAGAGGCCTGTACTCTGATGGTAGAAAGGCGATGAAGTCTATACTGAATTACGTCTATCCAAGACCCCTGTTCATGCTCTGAATTGCACTCGATTGTCCATGGTGGAAGGGATCTGTCTTTGTCTTGGGCAGGTGCGTTGAAGTTGGGTTCGAGACGGAAGCAGTATGGACGGTTGGTAAAAGAGCAAGGCACTACTCTAGAGACATCGCGTAGACTGAGAGTGGATGATGCAGACACATTGTGCTGTATAAAAGATGAGTACGCTTGCTTGGCGGCAAAGATTGGCCTTGTTACTAACCTCGTCTTTGTAATATCGTAGTTCTGAATCCAGCAGGACAAAGTAGCGGGACCTCCATCGGTTTCCTCTGAGGGAAGATGAACTGAGCTTTGTTAGCCAGTCTGATTTGGGGGTTATGAAAGACATGAAGATAAAGAGAGATGAGTTACAGAGTGAAACGGGCACTGTTGGCACCTCTATTTATACGCTCGATCCATTATATTGGCCCCTTGATTCCTTTTATATACAATCATAATAATTCTTCTATTTCCCCCCCTTTCTTTCTTTTTTCTTTTTTTCTCACGTCACAGACTATTGTGTGTTCTGCGATTATGTTACATGTATTTTACGCCGCCATTTTCGCTTCTTTTTTTTCTTTTTTAGTTTTAATCTCAAGCTGATCATCACCCATCCCTTCTTTTGACGCTCTTCTAAATAAGGCAATAATAAGATACAAGCCTTTACAAAGACTGCAATGTAGATTAATGTGCGTTAATCTTATAGGCCAGATCTGATCATTAACATGGAATTACCATAAAAGGCGATGGATATTAGACAAAAAAAAGGCCAATCAGATTAATAAAGGCCCATTCACACAGCACAGCACAGCACAGTGTCTTTTTTTACTAATCTGCTTATTCGCCACAGTGGCCAAGCATGATCAATTCGACGGCGAATCAATACGCTCAGCACAATCCTCCAAATCAAGTTTTGTGTTATTGCTTCTCTTTCTACTCTATGTGGTCCAGACTTTCTTTAATTAAATCATATATCCATTCTGCGGTGGGTCTGTTGCCATACCTCTTGGCAATAAATAGGTCTCGAATTCATATTTTTATTTGAGCCAATTCTCAAACAGTTGTCCTGTTTCCTATCCAAATACTCATTCAAGCCTTGTGCTATTGTTTTGATTTTGCTCATCCTGTACTCAAGTGGGTCCAGAAAGATCCCGGGTCGGTGTCTGATTGACGGCCAATAATAATAATAATAAAAGTTCATTTCTCGGGATTAGATTGCAATTTGGAAGACAAGGACCATTTGGCTTTTTGACAAGACCGATTCGTTGCTTTCATTAGAAGCTTTTATATATATATATCTAGATGCCTGGGGGATTGTTTGGTTTACTGGAAGCATTCTAGAGCCAACTACCAAGACCATCTCAGAATATCAAAAAGACTGGTGGGTTTGGACCAATTACTGTCCAGACAATCTCGACAAGTTCTTGGTCTGGGCATCAGGATACTTTGAGGATCATGTTTGCATTGTACAGTAACACTTTTTTTTTATTGTACTCTGTTCATTGTCATTTGCCAAACCGTTCAATTACCATCTATGGATCCTTGGGTAGAATATCTTTATTTATTTATTCTAGTGGCGTACCTAACCTGCCAAACTCCTCCTTGCCTTTATATATATATATAAAAGAGGTTACTCAAACGGTCTCTAGAAGAAGAAAAGATTACCAAACTCCAGGGTACGATGGTGGAAACGGCTCTTTCTTGCGTTTGTATCCTTTTATGACACTAGCGCACTCTACTCACACTTTAATTAGTCAATCCACCATGCTAATCTTGGAGTGTGTGAGAAATGACGATAGTCGTTCACTTCTTTTATTTTTGGGGTACAATCCTCTTTTATAGTCCCACCCTAAAGATGGGTAGTGTGGCATGTAAGCCCTTTTAGTTTGTTGGTGAGGCTAGTCTTTGGAATCGCCATCGGTCGATGAAGCATGGTAGATTTTGGTATCTTGATAAATATCCATTGGATTCATTCTGGCAATCAAAGTAATTGCTTTATTATTCATAATATTTCAAAAAAGGCCAATATATAGGCAGAATCGTCTTTTTTTTTGCTGATTAGGAAATGGTACAAATGGCAGTTTCACAACAAGTACGATCATGCTTGTTCATTATACTTTACTACGCCACTTCCAATGATTAGGATCCGTAGCACACCAATGTGTATAGACTTTCTCCTCTTTCAAAAGGAGTCTATAAATGATACAACATGAACGATTCTCCTCCTCTCTTTATTACCAAATCTAGTCCAAGGATGCAATATGTGCTTAAACGTATTGTATGAATCCACGTGGAAAGTGTTCTATCACTTGCATGTACATTATTTGTATATATATATAAAAGGGTAAATGGTATCAAACAAGAGGGGCCACCTCTTGGCAAGATATTTATAAAGACACAAAATACAACCATGTTTAAATGAATTGTATCTATTTGGCTAAACATCAGTGTTTAAAAATGACCAAACTGTAATGGATCCCTCCCCTCCCCCTCTCTGCAAGTGTTTCTGCACAAAAGAGTAATGGAGGGGTAACTTGGAAGCTGTGCATACGAAAAGAATAAACAAATACACAAAAATCCGGTTCTTGCCTATGGATTCTGGCGTCCTTGCTTGCCAGGGACGGTTACACATCATAAATAAGTAGGATTCTTAAACATTTATCTTTTGCCACCATTTCTCCTTGTATGCGCCAATGTCCATGCGCAATTCGAGTATTCGGGAGGTGTACCTTGGCTCTCATGCACAAACAAAAAAACATGAATCCTACATGTCTTTTAAATAACTTTTTTTTGTGTGTGTGTCGAGTCTCCTGGCAGTACCAATGCACCAGATGCACGCCCACATACTCTTCTCAATCGGTTGAGCTGCAAGACATATGTTGCCCCAAACAACTATAATCTTTATCCGCCATAATCTCTTGGTCTATTAATACAAGCTAAACGTCGAGTGTATTTAATAAAGACTCTTGATGACGTGTCTATTGCTGTCGTCGTTTGGGTCCAATCAGATTTGAATCTGCAATATCAATGGCTCGTATTGTGGAAACATGAATTCTGGAGCCTGCTTATATAAGTTATAGAAAGCTCTTTTGGATAATCACCACCGACTGAGAGCGTGATGGAACTTTGGTGTGTCGCGTTCATAGTGATTCAGATGATCATTGTACTTTAGCTTTTCTTTTTTAGAGATTGGCTGGTAGTTTATATCGGTATTGTTCCTAGATCAGACCATTAGTTTCTGTCTTGACCAGCCTATCCTTACCTGTTCAGCTGCCTGGTTACGTCTGTAAGGTTCAATTGGAGGGTCAGAGCCATAAAGTGTCCGATTTCAATATTTTCATGGCTCCCCCGCAATGGATCAGTCCCTTGTCCATAGGCATACAGGTTGACATCAACCCCACTGTGTCCAAGAGTGGCCCACTAAAAAAAGAAAAAGAAAGGACACCTGTTAATTTTCATCATTGGGATCCATTGTCTAAACTTACTCCCAGCTGAGCACGCAGTGACACCATTTCTGCAAGATAAAAGTCCATTATCTTGGCTCTCTTTATCCTGGCCAGACCCCTTTCTTCTTCTTCTGTCACATCATTTATCCCCAGATATTGTTCAACAAGAGGAATAATGGCATCAATCTTTCCAAACAGCTTGTTGTCCTTGATATAGTGTGCAATAGACACCGTTGACTTTTTGACCTTTGTCAACACATCAGGGTACCTTTGTGGATCTTAGCAAGACGTATGAGGCCTTTCCTAGACTTACCAGAGATAGTCGGGATAAAGCGAAGATACCTGACGTGCAAGGGATAGTCCACCGGTTTCATGGTCACTGGTCGATATCATGATGGTTCCTGGGTTCTGATCAACAAACTTCTTTACATGGGCAATCGTGTTTTGATACTCTAGAATATCATGCACATGGGTAGCTGGGTCATTTCTGATTTGACAAGAATTAAAGACTGTATTTTGTGGTAATTGGAATAATAAAAAAAAGGGCTGGATTCCTGATACGTACGAATGAGCCGCCATGTCGATCCGGCTGCCTTCAATCATCATAAAGAAGCCCTTTTGACTAGATTTTGTTGTTTTCAATAGGATTTCTAGTGCCTTTGAGGACATTTCTGTCAGACTGGGCTCTCTTGTGGGATCCCTGTCAATGTTGTAGTCCAAGTGCTAAAAGACCATTGTGTACAATATTCAATCTCAATTTGCCAAGACTCCGTATTAAATAGAAAGTGTAACTTACGTCTTGGTTAAATAAAAGAAGGGCCGGCAGAACACCAGACTCGATTGCGAGATTATCAAAGGCCGACTTGTTGTTGTACTCCACCGTATTCCAATCATACACCTCTTTGGCTTCTTCAAGTAAATTTCGGTTGTCCCCTCGACATCCTCCTTTGGACTTTGGTAGAAAGTGGCAGTATCCTCCGCCCATCATCAGATCCACACTTCTCCCTAGTGGACTGTCGCCTATTTGCTGCTCGGCAATCCGATTCTCATCGTCTCTGTCTTTTACATGGGCTGAGAAGGATGCAGGTGTGGCATGGGTGATCCTAGAGGTTACAACCAAGCCTGTTTTCATGCCTTGTTGTTTGGCAGCTTCGAGAATAGTTGCACATGGGTTTCCGTTGGGATCCACTAAAAAAGTTATCACTTTTAATATCATTCACAGGCTCATGATGAGTTACCTCCAACTGCACCATTGTAGGTCTTGAGACCACAGCTGAATGCGGTTGCTCCAGCTGCACTGTCTGTGACAAGTGTGGATGAGCTACGGGTCCTTGACTGACCCACATGGATGGTGTCCAAAGGCATCTGGTAGTCAAACGGTTCGCCCTGGGTGTATTGGTAGTATGTCCGTGTAAATGCGACGGACGCAGGACCCATGCCATCGCTGATCATCATAATGATGTTACGGACAGGCACGTCCTTGATGTCATCTTTTATAGTTGTGGGCTTAAATGATGAGCCAAGGAGACTGGCTATCGATAGGCCTCCTAGCATCAGTACTATTGCACTAATTACAACAAGGAATGTGCTCCGTGACTATTTGGATGAATGGATCTGCTTAATATACAACAGAGATATCCAATAGACGTACAGATTTATTGTTGGCTTTCCATGGCTGGTGTTCGGTTGGAGCACTTTCAGTTCCGTCTAGTCTTTCAGCGTTATCCAGAAGAGGTTCGTTCATTAGGTATTGTGAGTAAGGAGAGAAAGAATGAAGAACTAAATCAAACGGATTAAAAGTCAGTGAAGATCCATCAAAGTTTGTGAGACATAAAGGAGACTGTTCTTTAGTAGTTTCGATTGTGTACTTGGGACCATGACATCACAAACAGGTATGTTTGTAGCCTTTTTTAAATATCCTAGTATACTAGTTTATAGAATATATATATATTTATATATATAGCTGCTTGGATATCGTTTTCAAGGTATTGTATGGCATTCTCAAGTAAATTTACAGATAAATATATATATCGGACAAGCCTAGTATTACGGATTCTTGTATGATCATCATGTTCAAACTCCACTAGATAGGATATCGATACCCCATTCTTGTTACTCATTTGATTGACGACATTTTATCAAACCAGCAAGAAACCTCTTTATATATATACATCATACATCATATTGACATTTTTATCCAAAAGGGCACAAATAAAACCGTTTAATATTTGCACATCACTACAATAAATACAGCCAACAATGTGGTCCTGTCTAGAGTGATTAATCTATAGACTCATACTTTTCAAGGTTCAGGAACAGCTCCATTATGCCAAGACTGTGGCTTGTGGTGGTTTAGTAATTGTGTGGGTAGGATGAGTTGACTCTGAAAACCCATAATCAACACTCTACAAGTAATTTATTTATCAAGACAGTGATCCCTGTCATAACTCGAGGCTGGGCGAGGGCTGCAAAAAAGAAAAAGAAAAAGAAAAGTGCCACAATATACTAGTAATTGTGTGGCCGCTAAATACCTCATATCTCAGCCCTATTGAGAACTTGTGGGGTTACTTGGGCCCATGGCAAGGGCCAGAGTACCAGCTCCAAGAAATATTAAAAAGCTGGATTGTGTAATCCATGAAGAGTAGAAGAAAATACGGGGTGAAATATATGAGAAGCATTGGATTGCATATCAAATCGTCAATCTTTGGAAATATCTATAAATTACATGATAAAGATATTTTCACTGTTCCAACAAAAAAAAAACTTGAGTGCGACTATACCGGGTCTTTGGTCTTGTATAACTCTTGCCTAAAAAACGGTTTACAAACCAACCCAAATTGCTCCAACAATGACACTTTTAACAATTGAAAAAGCTGGTCATAAGAAGATTGACTTTGGAGGCCTAGACAACACAGTTTATTATAGAAATAAATGCAACAGCTTTTTGTAAATGATAAAGGTATTGATTATGCTCTCTTGTCCACCATCATACAAAATTTGTTGATAGCTTTTGTTTATAGGGCAAGACTTTTTAATTATCTACATGTCATGCTGCTAAAAAAACCATTTGAAACTATTTTTCATTAATCATGACTAATAATCCAAGTGGGCTACTGCGTGTTGAAATTAATTTTGGGATATGGGTCCATAGCATTTATTCACCAGGAATTGCCATTTCGCTTTCAATAATAGGGATCAAAAACTGGATAATGCAACATTAGATAAAAAAACCAAAAACATCTTTATTATTGGTTGGTGCCAATCTTGTAGTTAAGCAAGTAGATCCATAGCATCAATAAAAATTGTCTATGTTTCACCAAAAAAAAACCTTTTTGTCCTCCTAGGCTTCTTGCTTTTATATCTTAAATCTATAAAAACATTGAAAAGATATGTATGTACTTGGTAATACAAAAAGGCGATATGTTTATTAAAAACTTGGTATTGAAATATCAATTGTTTTACAGTTGTGAAAATATCATTAGAATTCATAGTTATATACACCAAATACTCAGAAATATATCTAGTCTTAGTTCACTTTGTATTTTCTGAATCTATGCTTGGCGAAAAGGAATCAACGAATAGTTTGTGCAAATTTGAAGAATGCATATTTTATAGCCTTTTTTTTTTAAAAAAAAATTCTAACTCTAGTAGATTTTCGGGTATTCTTGACTTGAATTTATTCATATGGTTTTTGAACAATGGGGGTGTTTGTTTGCTCGGGGCTTCTCAATTCTTACCTTTATCATCAATTATCTTTCTTGCCTTGGACTTTAAGCGCGCAATTTCATAGTGAAATTCGGATGCTATTGCGCTTAAGCCGGTGAATATACAGTGCTTCTCAATTGTGTTTCCAATGCTCATAGGTGTATCCGGTCCTTATTCATTAAGATCATTGATATTTTTGATCAGTTCAACCACCTGTCTGTACTCTCACTCCAAGTCCTGAGAGATAGATTCCCTAGTTAAACAATCCAAAATAACTTCTTTCATTGCTTCAGGAATAAGCTCAGAGAATCATGTTTATCGTTTAATGTCTTGTTTTTGTTTATAATAGAATTTTTTGTGGTATATAAACCACAGTTGAGTGAAATACAGACTCCATAACCGATCTCTGGTTACTCTTTGCTAATGAGCACGGAAGGTTAATATCTCAGGAGCAGTTACACACCAGGCACACAATAGAGATTAAAAGTAAAAGTAAATTATAATAATAAGTATATAAACCATCATAATATTCTTTCATTAATAAAAACAACACTCCCAGTATCTACAAGCCCTACAAACCCTAATCTACCTCACATTTGTCTTTGGATCTGAAAATATGAATTAATTTATAAACTCAGACACAAAAATCTTTGAAAAAAAAGGGGAGATTCTTGATACACTCCCTTATTACACTCTGCCCGTCAAAAAACCAAAAAAAGTCTGACGTAGGCTTTTTGTAAGGATTGTAATTAATCCTTCTATACACTCCCTCAATACACTCCCACCACAAAGATATCAAAAAAATACTATTGTAGACTTTTTCTTTGTAAAAGTGAATTTTAATACTGTAATTAATATAATATATATATTTTTTAACTCTTAAAAAGGACCGAGTAGTCGACACTGTTGCATGTCTGAGGGAATGCCTCTCTAATTCGAACATGGTCAAAGTTGAGAGTTGGCTAATCGAATTTCTTCATTCGGCTTGTAGGAGTACGCTGAAATTCAACGCAGTAAAAGTGTGAAAAGGAAAGAAGAAGGGTAATCGGATTGTCAGCAGATGTTAATTCCATGTGAATGAGTGGCCAATAAACTTGAGATTCATGGTATGCATTCAGTTTGCCTGTGGTTCTGACAGAATGTTCAGAGTACGTGTAGATTATGACAGGTCTTTGGTATGTGTCGTCAACAATTTGAGGGTAGATAAAGGTGCTGAACCACAAGGATAGATCCGTTTGCCCCAAACAAGGTGATTTGCTGGATTGTAGTCTGTTGATCATTCTCTCCTCTTCATACTGGACTACAGCATCTGTGCCAATTGCTTTGTATAGAGTGTCTTTGTATCTCATATACATCTTGAGCATATCACCTTTTACATCCATCCATTTGCATTGGTCCTTGTGTACACCAAAACTGACAGCTCGAAAGCCACAGTTACCATCAGCACCAACACTATGAATAGCAGCAATTGCATTTCTAGTTGACTGTGAGTGTATCCATTGGAACGGGGCATCTTTCTTTACATTGCCATACGTTTGCAGACTAAGTGAAAAGGCAGCTCAATATTTAGTTGTTTTTAAGCATTGTTTTTAGTCTTTACATACCTATCATAGGCAGAGGAGTGATGAGATAAATCTCCTGTGGCACTTGTTATATCCTCTTTGGCTTTAATGGCGCTTTTATCTGGATAAGAAAAGCTATCATTAACGGCACGTACAAGCAATGTCAACTTTTTTTTTGGCTTTTATCAAATAGCTCTTGGAGGATTCTCAACCTTCCTGTTCCACTCTTGACACCTCTCTTTGACTTTCTGCCTTTACAATTGGTGTTGGTGGAAGGAGGCATCAAGAGATCTATATTGATAGCTGGCTTAAGAATCATGGCATCCATTTTCTCCAAAACTTTGATTGCATCAGAAACCTCTTGCTGCACTACAAAAGTCTAAGGGTATTAGAGAAGGGGATACACACCCAGGGAGTTTCGTTTCCTTTTATAGTGAAAATGTCTCTCCCAGTCAATGATACAGCTCAAAATGGTAGATATTCAATTTGTTTCTTTTAAACCTGCGTTTTAAACATCAAAATGGAGACGTTGCCGACGACTCGACAACGACTGAGGATGTGGTATTGGCTCTCCGAGCCGCGCTTTTATTTATTGTTGATTTTTGTTATACCCTACTCTTTACATCTTTCCAAGAAGTGCTATATACTATATTCTTTTTTCTGTGGTAAAGGGCAGGGAACTTTAGTCGAATGACTAATACAGATAATTAAATTACTATGGATTTAAAACAACCTTCGATACCATGGGCGGGCAGCTACCACATCCTCAGTCGTTGTCGAGTCGTCGGCAACGTCTCCATTGTGTGTTCTTTGTAACACAATGGTTGTTGCCTCCTCCTCTCCAACTCCTTCAGATGTGGTATCCTTTGTCGTATCCATGGAAAAAATCCTGTTTACCATCTCTGCAGCTTGTTCATATTGTGAATTCGGCTTGTAATAATATCTTTCAAAGGTGTTGTGGGTAGAAATAAACTTGGAAAGATACGAAAGAATTCGTGAGAACTTGTGTAGCGTGTTTATTCCAAAGAAAAAGGTTATGTTTCTACACAGAACTAACTACTGATATTTATATGTTTTCTGATTTATAATTCAGTATATGCTTTGGTAATATTTATCACGATGAGTCATCTTCCAGGAGTATTGTCTTTCTGGAAAGATCCAGAGAGACCTATTGATATGATACTTCTCCAGTCAGATCAGCCAGAGAGCTTTGGTAAAGAAGAGCATTTATGCTATTGGTAATATTTTAATATTCCGACCCAGATACTTGGGTAATGTTTTTAGAATTATTAATTCATTGTAGTTGTAGTCTCTCAATCAAGTATTCATATAATCAACGAAATATGTAGATGGAATATGATGATGCCATTAGATAAATATGTGTATATCTGTATATCCCATATTATGGTGATAACAATAATAATAATAAATAATAATCAATTATGTGTATGATGATCTGTGTATTGGATAATCTCATAAAGCCAGATCCGTTTGACTGGAATAGCTGAGGATATTATTTTATCCTTCAGTCTTACTCTCAGATTCAGCAGTGATCAATACTCATTTATAACACTGCCATTTCTATCATCAGAGATGTCACTCCCCATCCTGTATCTAATGCATCCACATGTATTGTGATTGCTGGTTCTTCCATTACTGCGTTTGTGTGTATTGCTATGGGCAATCCATTCTTCTCTTGGCTTTGTGTTATCCACCAATTCAATTCTTTCATTGCCAGTTCTGATATCATGCATGGCTTGTCCCATTGGTGTTGATTGTGTCTCAAGCTCACTGCCAGATCTCATTGTAAATACCTGATATGAAGCAGTGCTTCTCCTATAGCTGGGATCATGGCTGTCATTTTCCCTAGCATTCCTGCTATCCACCTGCATGAATATTGTTTCATCTGTTGGTTCTGTTGTAATTGCTGTGGTATACACACCACAGTTGAGTGAAATACAGACTCCACAACTGATCTCCAGTTACTACTTGCTAATGACCCTGGCAAGTTAACATCTCAGGAGCAGTTACACACCAGGCACACGTACACTTCACACTGCTACAGTGATAACTAACCATTACACGACGGGGACTTTAATTACAAGGGAATTTGAATAATAGTATATAAGCAATAATAATATTCTTTCTTCAATAAATAACACTCTCACAGTATTCTTATTTCCCTTAAAAGATACTAACAAACCATATACCTCAATTGCTTTATATGGGAATAGAGCTTGCTCATCTTTGTCTGCGGAACTGTTATCTTCATCTTCTTTGTATTGAATGTGAATCCTAGGAAATCTTGGACATATTTCGCTTGAAAATTGCTCTTCTGGTAGTTGATGTGATATTTGTAGTAGAAATTGGGACGGTGGATACTTTGAGACTCTTTATTGTGGTTTAGAAAAAGTTAAAGTATATCCCGTTTTTCGATTCAAGAAGTATGTTAACTTAGTATTTATAATTATTGTTATAATTCTTATCAGCTTGGATATTCATTATCATAATAGCTGTGTTATCAGTTAATAGGTATTTTGGGACTTTGTCCCACAATAGATTGGGTATGGTATTTTCATATTTGGATAAGGATTTCTAGATGGTATAATTTGTCTTGATTTTAGATAATCCAGCTATCTGGGTTTATATATCACTTTTCTCTGATATATCATTATGCCAAATACAACAGTTGACAATGAACCCTAACTTGGTTAGCTGTTCGAGTACTTGGCTGTTGTGGTTTGTCATCTCGTCTTTGGTTCTTGCTAATATACAAATGTCATCCAAGTAGTAGACTAAGTGTATCCCCTTCTGTCAGAGCAGTTTCAAGGCGAATCTCATCAATTTTGAAAACAATCTTGGTGCTACACTCAGTCCAAATGCCAGTGATTGGTATTGATAAATTGTTCTCTGGTGTTTGAAAGAGAGATACTTCCGTGATTCTGGGTGAATTGGAACTACCACATAAGCATCTTTTAGATCTATCTTTGTTATCAAATCTTGTTCTTCTATCAATTCCCTTAATGCAGGAACCCCTTCCATCTTGAAATGTTGATATTGGATAAATTGATTTATCATCCGGCAGTCTAAAATCAGTCAAATCTTGTTCGGCTCCTTGATGGTAAAGAACTGGGAAAGGAATCTGTTGTCTTGGGTAGGTGACTGCTCGATTACTTGTGATGCTAAGAACTTTGAAACGGCCTCGTTTATGGCGTGTTGGTCTGTTGGGGTAAGCTGAAATGGCTTTTCTCACCATGGAATTGGTTTTGAGTGGAATTGGATTTGGTAACCCTGACTTATAACAGACAAGGGTTATTGATGGTTGGTGAGTTTTTTCCAATTGGGTAAGAATTGTTGGAGTCGACTCCCGGGTGGTATCCCATCTTCTGGGATTACATAGTGATTATTAAATTGTTTTTGTGGATTTTGTATTTTCTGCTGTTTTTGTGGATATTTCTTCAAATTTTCTAACGGTGGATCTAACATAGGTTGAGGTCTGCTCAATTGCTGGGTGGGGGAGGCTGTTGAGTGTTGTGATTGGCATTGTTTTGCTGGGTTGGATTGGATAGTCCTCCTCCCCTTCCCCGACCAAAATTTCCTCTTTGTTGACTGTTGAATCCTCAGCCCCTGAAGACATTTCGTCCTCTGGTGCCCCGGTTGTTTCCAAACCCTTCATACTGTCTTGTAGTTGCATTCTTGATGACAGCTTCTTCAAATCAGGTTTGCTGGATTTTTTCCACAAGATCAGCAGAGAAGACCAGGTCTTTGTCCTGCTCATCTTTGTCTTCAAGGTACTTGAGACTCTCTGGGAGATGGAGAGCTCTGGTGGTGAGTTCTTTTGTGTCTTTCTCCAATTCTTTGCCTGTGGCAAAGCTGTAGACAGATAAGTGTCTAAGCTTTTCTAAAATTGTTTGCATTGTCGTCTTGTCTCCTCCTGCCTCAATGAGGTGTTGAAAGTCTTGGTAAATTTCAGTGGCACTTCTACCTGCTGTGCATAACCTGTCGCTAGCTTTGTATATAGAGGTGACCATTTGGGCGGCATCAACTTGGTACCACTTAAGTTCAGAGATGTACAATTTGTTGACAGCCCCTGACTTTGTCCAGTTTCCACCATCATATTTGATGATTTCTTAAGCAAACTTTTTAAGTTTGTTCCTGAGCTCAATATGGGAAGAGTTTTCCATATCTTCAAAGATCTTTTCTGGGAGATCTTGTTGCTCTGATCTATCTGGTTGCAATTCTTGAATTTGTTCTGGAGATAGTTCATTGATACTAGTCATAGTTTGTCTATGGTGCGCAGCTTAGAAAGGTATAAAGGAGAAGGATATAGTAGAATTTTTTTTTATATATTATAATCTGAGAATAAAAGCGCGGCTAGGAAGCCTATAACCACATCCAAAGTCGGAGTGAAGCCAATAGCAATTGTGTTAGGAACAACACACAATTTAATTTCTCTTTTACTTTGGAAATAAATTACAAGTAAAATTGACATATCGTGTTTTGATTAATTTTGCTACACTCCATATATTTTTGTTGATTATTAACTTTCATACTTCTTTTCTTAGATATAATCAACCATGAACAATAGACATAGTAAGGTAATATGTGCATTATCATCTATCTATTCAAGCTTCACTTACTGATTAGCATTATTATTTAGGTTTGTATATACTATCTTGTCTAGACACTCTATTGAGTACTGTGTGCCACACTCTAGTCTTTTGAGTCAGGCTTATTTGATTCTGCATTTGCTCACACTATCCTGAAAGAACATCAAGTGGCTGGCAAGGTATGATTCACTTATTCCATCATTTTATGAAAGAATGCCCTGCCTTAAAGCTTTAAGAATTTTACCCAATAAAAATCATTGGTAAACTTGTAACTTCTGCATTTTGGTTGGCAATTTAGATTTATTTGGAAAAAATAGCTCTCCCAATAATTACTATATTAAGGATATTCAAAAAAATACAAGTTTTGAAAACCCAAAAATAATTCTCTTTTTGTGAAATTCTATCCAATGAGAGCTGTTATAAACCATATTATTAAGGCTTTATTTATGCATTGTTATTTGCTGTTGGGATTAAATAGGTGCAAAAAACTCTCCCAAAAATTACTATATATGGATGTCCAAAAAGAATTGAGTTTTTAAAACCCAAAATACTCCTTGGGTGTGTATCTTATGAAAATTTATAAATTAACAGTCAAATTTAGAATTCTCCCGGAATTCAATGAGACCGTCAAACTGGAAGACAAGGCCCAAGTACTATTAATCATCTTTTTATTAAAACAGCAAAAAACTATATAAAGTAATTTCTTATTCTTTGTGTATCTAATTGATCATCTTTTTTGCTGGTTATTACCACTACCTGATTTTCCCTGTAATGTCTGACTCTATGGATTCTATTCGCCTTTTGCAAACTATTACTGACTTACAGACTTGCTTGGCATTGTTAAAGACTACTTCTTCTTTCTCGCTACACATGATTCCTGTTCATACAACATATGGTTGGACTCTTCTGGATCTTTTGAAATCTACTACTGGCATGTCAGCAGATCTTTTCAATCCTTTGTTGGATTCCGAATCTTGCAAGAAGATTATTGACACTTACCTGCCAATTCAGAACCTGGTTTATACCCCTCTTGCCACTCTTCCAGTTGCTTTGGCTCAGTTCTAGCCTCATCAAACTAATGAAGACAATCTTCTTCACTCCCTGCAGTATAACCTGTCTGCATCTTTCTGGCCATTGGACATTTTGGCCTATGAAATCCTTCTCAGCATTCCAGAATTGGAAGCTCCTTGCCTTCTGTTGTATCCAACATAATCGTAGATTGAAACATATTGAATAACCGACCTACTGGAAGTGCACTAAAGAGCGTACCTTTCCAAATACATTATTCATATGTAAAGACACACTAACAACTAGTACTAACACACTGGTTAATAGTACTAAGTAAAATAACAAGTCATATCTAATAGTTGGTAGAGAGAACAGACATTACATGATATCATCATATCATCACTAGCACTCATCTCAATGTCTATATAAACGCACAATATGAATAGCAATAGTCTTCATCTTATTCACAAACTCTTTCTCTCTCAATAAACAAAGTCTCACCGTACTCTTGTCCATGCTTTGTTTTCCTCTGATTTAACACCTTCTGGCTATGGTCAAGGATCTGTATTCTTTGCTGGTCCACACTTCAGCCTCCATCACTTAATCTTGCAATGAACTGGCTATGCAGGCATTTAATCCCAAATTCCAGGTGGCTGATCCTGGTTCTGTCAAACGCTACACCATGGACCCCTCATCATTCTAACAGTCATTGTTGGAACAAGTAAATTCCCAAGAGTCTGTGCGTAAGGCCGTCGCTTCTTTCTGCAAGTCATGCCCATTGGCCCCTGCCTCCTCAGGCACCAAGGACTCATTTTTTCAATCCAGCCCATTGCAATCTGCAGGCAGGCATTTCAACCAGCACCCCTCATCCCATGGAAGAAGTTCACAAGTATGTCTCCTTCAGCAACAGACCTAAAGCCAATCCAAGTCACTCCACCCAAAGCCCTCTGCTCCAGCCCAGTAGATTCGTCTCCTGTGGGTGGTCAGCTCAGTTGGTTCTCTCTGGCATGGCAGAGACTTTCCAACAGCAAGTGGTTGCATGGTGTGATAGCCAACGGGCTTCAGCTCCACTTTGACAGGTTTCCTCGCCTGTCCACCCATGGCTGTTCAATGATCTCTATGGACAATTCCCAGTGACATCTTCTTTGACAGGAGATTGTCAAGCTATTGCTCAAGCAGGCGATTTAACATGCTCCTCCTGGCACCTTTGGTTTCACCAGCCCTGTGTTCATGATTCCCAAGAAGAATGGTGGACACCATTTGGTGTTCAACCTGAAGCAGCTCAACAAGCACCTCACCACCCCCCATTTCAAGATGGAGACCCTCCAGGCTGTTTGCAAGTTAATCAGACCTGGCAACTTCCTTACCTCCCTTGATCTCTCCAATGCCTTCCTCCACCTCCTTGTCCACTGTGCTTCTCGCAAATACCTTTGCTTTCATTGGGAGAATTTCACTTACCAATTCCACACAACGCCTTTTGGGCTGTATATTGTTCCTTGGCTCTTTACAAAGGTTACACGTCCGGTTCTGGAATGGGCTTGTTGTTGTGGGATATGTGTGAATGTGTATTTGAACAATTAGATCATCATAGCCAACACTCCTCAACAGTTGCAAGAGCACACCCAGATCTTGATGACGAAACTGGAATCTTTGGGATGGATTCTGAACCTGAAGAAATTGTCTCTTCAGCCCTCTCAACAATTGGAGCACCTCGGCTACTTATTGGATACACTGGAAAAAGTATACAATTTTATGGTAGAGAAATATCTGTAGTATTAAAGTATCATCATCAATTTATTGTTATTTCAATCTATATTTCTCCACCATACAAATATGAATGATACTATAGGGAATGACACCTGGTCTATCAGAGAAATAGGTCTTTAGTTCCGCTTTAAAAACCTTTGATACCCCCCAACTTTTCTGTTATTAAAGAGGTCTAGTTTATTTTATATTTCGTGTCAAGTAAGCCTATTATTTATTGTATGTTGTGCCATATAAAGCTAATCGCAATATTGCGATTTACAATCTATTCATATTCTTTACTTTTAATCTCAGTAACTCATCTCTTTAGGCTGAAAAGCAAAGGAAAATAGTGTCTTTAGACTGAAAAGCACCATATCATACGTTTACATACAAGCCTCATTTGTTTGTTGATTTTTTAAAAATAAATTTTTTTTTATTTATTTTTTATTTATTTAATATATATACTTCTAGATGAATGCTCTAATCATATAATAATAATATATATGCCATTTCTAGAGTATTGTTTAATATTTTGCATCTAGCAAGACCAACAAGTTTCTACCTGATAGATATTGGATACTGTCTTGGAGGAGAATGGTGCTATTCAATAGTAATAGGAGCAAAGATTAATTAAATAATTGTAATGGATCAAATTATTTGCTGTTGTACTTACAATGTTGATATCGTGAGTAGATAGACTACTTCATAGATTCATGAGAATATTTCAGCATATTAGCTGTCAGTTGAGATTGTCTAAGAATTGTAAAGTTATTAGTATTCTGGATATTCATATATACTATATTATCAGCAGTTTTCTTACCTGTGTGATTGTTTGTTCAGGCATGTGGATGAGATTCTTAATATATCTAATAAAGAATAGAATATAGTTATATATACAGGGTCGGGTAACAAATTCTGCACTTTGAATCTCAGATTTTCATCTCTTTAGACACCTTTACACTTTGCTTTTCTTAATCTCTTAAATTCCATTAATAACTTTATCATCATGCCTAAAGTACAAAACACTCAACCTCACAGGACCTTGCAAAAGCTTTCAGATTTGAGAAAAGAAATCTTAATTGAGCTTAACATGGCCGGAATGAAAGTTGCCGACATTGCGAGACATGAAAACGTCTCACCTACTACAATCTCTCGTATTATTAAAAAATACAATGAAACTGGGTCTGTTGCTGACAAGAGCCGTTCAGGAAGACCAAAGCAACTTACTCCCAGAGAAGAAAGACATCTCATGTTCAACTTGAAGAGAGATCATCATCAGACTTTGGGTGACATGGCTTGCACCATAAAGGAAGAGACGGGAAAATCTGTTTGTGCAAAGACTATTAGCACGACTTTACACAGAATGAATATTCATTCATGTGTAGCTCTCAAGCCTCTCCTGACTAAGGAACACATTGCAAAGCGCCACACTTTTTACAATGCTGTAAAAAACTGGGATCAGCAATAGGAAAAGGTGATCTGGAGTGATGAGTCTAAGTTCTCTCTCTTCAAGAAGAATGGCCGTACCCATGTTTGGCGTGAGCCTAATGAGAAGTACCACCCTGACTGCCTTACTCTAAAAGTGCAAGGAAATAGAGGTTCAATCATGATCTGGGGGTGTATCTGGGCAGGAGGGGTTGGACCACTTGTTGTCTTGGATGGCAATATGAATGCCAAAAAGTATGTGAAGGTTTTGCAAGACTCTTTTTTGCCTTTCTATGAGAGTCTTCCCCATGTTGAGGGTGGTGGCTACATTTACCAAGAAGACAATGCCACCTCCCATAAAGCAGCCATGTCAGAAAGGTGTAAAGAAGACCTTGAGCTGAAGGTCTTGGAGTGGCCACCAAACAGTCCTGACCTCAGTCCAATCAAAAACATCTGGAGTCTTTTGGATGACCTTTTGAGGATGAGGCCTCACAAGCCTACCACTCTGGACGAGTTGAAAGAGGCTTTACAAGAAAGCTGGAGAATGGTGACAGTAGATGTTTGTGAACAATACTGTCTCCACATGGATATCAGATTAGCTGCTTTGAAAGCAAATAAATTTATGCATATTCCATATTAAACATAACCCATTTTTTACTATTGTAAACTTCATACATTGAAGATTAGTCTTTATGAATCTCATGGCTATATGTAGTCTTTACATTCTTTACTACACGATTAAAGATACAAGACTTTTATCTTCTTTTTTATCGGACATTAAAACCACCACAGTTTTTTACTGAACCCTGTATCTCTTTACTTATATACAGGGTTCAGTAAAAAACTGTGGTGGTTTTAATGTCCGATAAAAAAGAAGATAAAAGTCTTGTATCTTTAATCGTGTAGTAAAGAATGTAAAGACTACATATAGCCATGAGATTCATAAAGACTAATCTTCAATGTATGAAGTTTACAATAGTAAAAAAATGGGTTATGTTTAATATGGAATATGCATAAATTTATTTGCTTTCAAAGCAGCTAATCTGATATCCATGTGGAGACAGTATTGTTCACAAACATCTACTGTCACCATTCTCCAGCTTTCTTGTAAAGCCTCTTTCAACTCGTCCAGAGTGGTAGGCTTGTGAGGCCTCATCCTCAAAAGGTCATCCAAAAGACTCCAGATGTTTTTGATTGGACTGAGGTCAGGACTGTTTGGTGGCCACTCCAAGACCTTCAGCTCAAGGTCTTCTTTACACCTTTCTGACATGGCTGCTTTATGGGAGGTGGCATTGTCTTCTTGGTAAATGTAGCCACCACCCTCAACATGGGGAAGACTCTCATAGAAAGGCAAAAAAGAGTCTTGCAAAACCTTCACATACTTTTTGGCATTCATATTGCCATCCAAGACAACAAGTGGTCCAACCCCTCCTGCCCAGATACACCCCCAGATCATGATTGAACCTCTATTTCCTTGCACTTTTAGAGTAAGGCAGTCAGGGTGGTACTTCTCATTAGGCTCACGCCAAACATGGGTACGGCCATTCTTCTTGAAGAGAGAGAACTTAGACTCATCACTCCAGATCACCTTTTCCTATTGCT
Organism: Phycomyces nitens; assembly: GCA_022702545.1. Lineage (NCBI taxonomy): Eukaryota > Fungi > Mucoromycota > Mucoromycetes > Mucorales > Phycomycetaceae > Phycomyces > Phycomyces nitens. Next base: position 3,355,894 of record JAHRBC010000006.1, on the reverse strand, counting down.
GATCCCAGTTTTTTACAGCATTGTAAAAAGTGTGGCGCTTTGCAATGTGTTCCTTAGTCAGGAGAGGCTTCGCGAGAGCTACACATGAATGAATATTCATTCTGTGTAAAGTCGTGCTAATAGTCTTTGCACAAACAGATTTTCCCGTCTCTTCCTTTATGGTGCAAGCCATGTCACCCAAAGTCTGATGATGATCTCTCTTCAAGTTGAACATGAGATGTCTTTCTTCTCTGGGAGTAAGTTGCTTTGGTCTTCCTGAACGGCTCTTGTCAGCAACAGACCCAGTTTCATTGTATTTTTTAATAATACGAGAGATTGTAGTAGGTGAGACGTTTTCATGTCTCGCAATGTCGGCAACTTTCATTCCGGCCATGTTAAGCTCAATTAAGATTTCTTTTCTCAAATCTGAAAGCTTTTGCAAGGTCCTGTGAGGTTGAGTGTTTTGTACTTTAGGCATGATGATAAAGTTATTAATGGAATTTAAGAGATTAAGAAAAGCAAAGTGTAAAGGTGTCTAAAGAGATGAAAATCTGAGATTCAAAGTGCAGAATTTGTTACCCGACCCTGTATATATGATTTATAATAATATAATAGCTTACCATGATATTTGGTTACAAGATTGAATGATATGCAAAGCTGTGATGACTAGAGATATTGTTATTAGTAAAGAGAAGATTTGAGCAAATATTATTTTAAATTATTAAACCATGTAAAATGACCAAAGAAGAGAAGCTTGTTGATGATCTGTAAAGATAATGGTAAAATCATTAAGTAATTATATAAAATAATAAGAGTAAAATAATTATCAGTATGTATATAAGAGCAAGGGGCAAAAGAGAAAGAACAAAAAATAATTTGCATTCCAAGGTGGTTTACCCCTAAAAAAAGTGCAGTCTGTAAAACTAATAATCCCAAAAACATAATATAATCTTCATTTTCATTTTACAGTTAGATGCTTTATTTAATCAAGAAAGACTCTAATCATTTTTAAGTCAAGGTCTTGTAGAATTACCTATATATGATAATTCATTTTAATCACCACCCAAGAATATTAACTTTACAACTTTCAAAAGACAGAGAAAACATTGTAGTTTAATAATCAACAAAAATAAAAACATATTCTAATGTCCATCCAATAGAACTACCAAATATTCTTAATGCTGTCTAAAGTGAGTAATCAAGAAAAGAGATAATTCAAGACCTATACTCCCCTCGTTTCAATTGATATATTCAGAGTTGAAATCAGACATTTTTTGCAGTGCAGGTACCCAATCAGTAATGCTTTTAACATATGTCTTGGTTTTACAAAAAGGGGAACCAATCGGTATAACATTGAGGACATATGTTAAAAGCATTACTGATTAGGTACCTGATTATCTGGGTTATTATTTGTTATGTCAACTCTGACAAAGCATTAGCAAGATACACCCAGTCGAGACTTGACATCTAATCCTGTGTCAAGTCTCAATCTGGTATTTCTTTTCTGGCACTTGTAGCTAAGTCGCAGAATCAATACCACTGGGGATTGTCAAGTTTAGAGAATAGTTTTTAGATAGAATCTAGATGCTTTTTATTGAGACAAATCCTTTTACTATTTATACAAAATATAATCAGATTTAAGGCTAAATGTATAGCTACATTAATATGTCTTAGATGATGATTGTCCAGTAGGATATACTGAAAAAATATTTGCAATCTAAGACCTTTGAGACATTTGAGACATTTTCCAAAACATATGCAAGAAGATCAATTGGCAAGGTCTGAGTGTTTACCCAACAAGGTCAACCATTACTGGTTGCCTATTAAGAGCTGATTTTGGTCACCAATGTCAACTCTGACAAGTCACTAGAACTTGTATCACCAAAATTAAGCACAACAAGCTAGTTTCACCAAAAGCAGGTACAACTGTTGTTCCTGATCTGGGATGGTCTTCCTTTTACTATAACAAAGCCAAAAGGTCAATCCCACTGGGGAAACAGGAGTATATGTAAAATCAAAGAGAGGATAGAAGATACTTTTTATTGTTATAACTTTGGTTATCTTATATAGTTTTCTAACTAATACTGCACATTATCTGCAGTAGCTATTATATGATATTTTAATAAAAGAAGAGACATTGTGTTGTATCCAACATAATTGTAGATTGAAACATTAACACAAATTACTAATATTGAAACATATTGAATAACCGACCTACTGGAAGTGCACTAAAGAGTGTACCTTTCCAAATACATTATTCATACGTAAAGACACACTAACAACCAGTACTAACACACTGGTTAATAGTACTAAGTAAAATAACAAGTCATATCTAATAGTTGGTAGAGAGAACAGACATTACATGATATCATCATATCATCACCAGCACTCATCTCAATGTCTATATAAACGCACAATACGAATAGCAATAGTCTGGATCTCATTCACAAATTCTTTCTCTCTCAATAAACAAAGTCTCACCGTACTCTTGTCCGTGCTTTGTTTTCCTCTGATTTAACACATTGTACTGCAGTTAATGCTCAGGAAGATGTTACTGCGCGTAAAGAAGTACTGCGGTTAATCATCTTGTCATGCCTGAATTAATGTCAGCCAATCAGGATGACAATTACACAGAGTTCTCTTTTGAGAACGATGACTGAATTGATTCCCTTTTGCTCTCTGAAGACCTAGAAGACATTAGTTATAACAAAAGTAGATTAGAAACCGAAACAGACATTTATGATAGCTGAGTAGGTTTAGAAAAGATATAAAAGAGGACAATATTTCATTGAATAAAAAGTATCTATCTTCTATCCTCTTTTTACTCTTTTCTCCTCGTTTACGATTCCCAGTGGGTTTGACCAATATTGGCTGTGTTATAGCATTGGAAGAACAACCCAGATCCAAAACGACAATCTTCAGATTTTACAGATTTGTCGGACATTATTTTGATGAATCCGTAAAATCCGAAGATGATTAACCGCAGTACTTCTTTATGCGCAGTAACATCGTCCTGAGCATTAACCGCAGTACAATGTCTCTTCTTTTATTAAAACAAGCGCTGCTTGCTCTCCGAGGGCTCCCTGATTACCTCCCAACTACAGGCAGAAAGAAATATCTGGTTCTACTGCAAAGATCTAATTTTACGATTTCGTAGTATCTATGGCTATAGGCTGTTATTGAGGTTCTACTGAGTTTATAAATTATTTTGACTACTGGTTACATTATTAGAGTTTTAATAGTTTGGTTCATCCATTGACTTTACTAATAATTGGATCTACATTTTAATAAGAGGATAGACATAATATAAATTATATTGGTAAATAGTTGCTATAGGTTGTAAAAGATATTTTAAGTTATTAGTGAGGATATAATATAGAAAATTTATTGATGTTAGGATAAAAGTATATGTTGATAAAACTGATGATGTGGGAACTAAAGAAGAACTTCTTTATATACAACATTTTTTGTGGTGGATACATTTTTGGGACAGCCACACACACATTTGTTGGATCTGTTGCCCTGGAGAGTGCAACGTACAGCTGACCATGAGAAAACACAGGATGCTCAAGGTAGACACCAACATGAGACAATGTCTGTCCTTGAGATTTGTTAATTGTCATGGCAAAGGCAGCCCGGACAGGAAATTGACGGCGTGAGAGCTTAAAGGGAAACTCGCCTTCATTAGTCGTCATATTGAATCTTGGGAGGAAGTATTCAATTCCATTATTGCCTTGATCCAAACGTTTGATGCCAATGATGTTTGTTGTGAGTGTGGTTACAAATACTTTTGTGCCATTACATAGTCCAGCTTCTGGATCGACATTGCGCATGATAAGAAGAGGCATACCAATTTTCAACTTGAGTATATGAGGTGGAATACCACTGCAAGTGAGGTAATTGAGGAACTCGACTGGGTATCTGGCATTGTCTGCATCCGGATCATCAGAATCCATGACCGTGTCTAAAGAGCAATACTCTTTGGTGTCTCCAGGAAAGATCTTGATGGCAACATCATTGATTTGGGTGATCATGTTGTTGGTTGGTGCAAGGATGGCATTGTGGCTGTAGTAGTGGGGCTGCTGGTTGATTGAGAAAATTTGAGGATACACCTTATTAATAAGGGTTCCATAGCTTTCCGAGTCAATACACCACTGTGGAGGGAGCTCAAGAGTGTGCTCATGTTCTCCGTCACCATTTCCAATAGCCAATAACTTTGCAGCGAATTCAGCAGCAAGAGGACCACTTTGAGAAACTCTCATGTTCTGGATCAAACGGAACACTTTTACAAATCTCCAGAAAGTAGCTCTGTTTAAGCACTCTCCTACAACCTGAGATCGTGTGCCTTTCTTCACAACAGGCAAGATTTGACGAAAGTCTCCGCCAAACACAAACACTTTTCCACCAAACGGAATTCTCTCATAGACAGGGTCTACTGCACCCATAATGTCCCGAAGGCATCTGTCAACAGCCTCAAAGCTGTGTTTGTTGCACATTACGGCTTCGTCCCAGAGAAAGAGTTTGGCTTTTTGTAGAAGCCTTGCGTGGGAAGATCCAAGTGATATACCACAGGAGGAGTCATGGTTTGCATCTAATGGTATCTTGAACCTGCTGTGTGCTGTCCTTCCACCGGGCAATAGGATTGCGGCAATTCCAGAAGTAGCGACAGGGAGAGCGATTTCATCCTTGGATCGTACATAGTTCAAAAGTGCTTTGAACAGCAACGATTTTCCTGTCCCGCCTGGCCCATCAACAAAGAACAGTCTGCTCTGGGGTTCACTTTCGAAAAGATTCAGGGATGCAACAATTTGATCGTAAGCGATCTTTTGCTCTGTGTTGAACATCCTCTGAACTACTTCAAGTACCTGCCTTTCTTCTTCGGCGTCATATCCTCTCTTTTCGGCCATTTCAAGTGCCTCAAGAATTGGAATATCTCCCATATCCGTAACAAATTCTTGCGGCATTGTTGGGTAATCCGAAAGGTTATGGCCAGTAACCTGGAGTCGAGACTGTATGTCCCCAAGAGCCCTTTTTAAGATCAACTCTTTCTGTTCCTCACTCAAGTCCATTGTTGTAGTTGGAAGAGTATTTAGAATCTCGAAAAAGTAGTCATCAGCCATATCATCTTTGTACTTTTCCCAAAGAAGAGAAGGATCAGATGGAGAACAGTTGGTCAGAATGTATGTGAACAATGCACGAATTATTGAGGCCGAAGGGGAGAGTTGTCTGGCTTCATCCATGCACTTATCCCATTCATTGTCATCCGCCAAGAGCCCAAGAGCAAGAGCAGCTTGTTGGAAGGTTCCATACACAATTCCATCTACGGTCTTGATACTCGAAAAACTTGTTGGTCCTCGTACTTTGAGCAGGAGCATCCGAAGACAAAACAACTCCATATTTGACGGACTGGCGGCATATATCCGAGATACAACATCTTTAAATGGAGGTCTGCTCCTTGCCTTCCATTTTCTGCTGGCAGCCATCCAAGTGTAATACTTTGGTATTTCATTGTACGCATATTGACGTGCATTTTCGTTGCAAGCACAGAGTTGGAAAAACGCCAAGAGCTTTGTTCCTTGAGAGAGAGAGTCGCGTGCAAGGCGAAGTTCTTCTGCAGACATGTCCTCCTGAAAATTGATGTATTGCTCATCAGGTAGATGGATACTGAGTCGTGATACCATTGGGTGGTGCATGTGAATAGGGACTGAAAATGTGCGCCACACAGCTTCACATGGGCCAATATATCGAGCATTCTGGTACTCAGTAATCTCATCAATAGCAACTGGTTGATCTCGATGTCCAGAATCAACAGCAGAATTCTCGTTTGAAATTTCTACTTGTGCACGATCAGAGCCTTTTGTAAGATACTTACACAGATACTTGATGGCACGGGTTGTGGAACAGATCTCAACATTGATATGGGCATCATACTTGTGACAGAGGTATGGATTGTATGGGACAACATGTTGATTTGTTACAACGAAATGTCCACGGCCAAAGATGTGAAACTGCCCATTGTTTCTTCGTCTGTAAAGTGGATATCCACTTGAGCTTACCCTTGTCTCCTCAATGAATGCCTTTGGATAGCCCTTGGTACATATACCATTATGCATACATGGAGCATCAGGCTTGGCAGTACCGCAAGGACCATGTGTCATACTATTGACTACTGTATTGTACAACTTTGGGTGGGTGATTGGGTCAGGGAGCTCTGCACAAACAAAGTTGTCAAACTCTACAGGCGTGCGAGGACGTTCATCTGGCATCAGAATAAAAGAAGGTGGACATGGGGAAGGCCTCTCTTCTGAAACTCAACTGTGCCAATGTAAGATGATACATCACCAAAGCATTTTGTATCAAGTATATGCTTTATCATCTCCTTCATCTTCAAGTTGAAAACACGGACGCAAATATCCGGTCTGTCTTGGGCTTTTTGACCATTGAGCTCTCTTGTAATTTCCGGCCATTGAGGGTTACAGGTGAATGTAACAAAGAGTGTCGGTACTCCACGGGATCTTATGATGGCAAGTCCATCTTGAAGCATTTGCTTCATATACCGAGGTCCTCCGGTAAAAGTTGATGGCAAGACTACTGCTTTTCCGATTTGCCGAGGGTCCTCTATATTATCACCAATGCCCTTGTACATCTCTGCTCTGAGACCATCTTGATTGAGTCGAAGGTACAAAAGTCAGCTTGTCTCTATGCGAACATAATTGTCAACTATGTACTGTTGAAATAATCTGCCATAGTGATGTAGGTAGCTGCCATCACGGATCATCAGAAAATAACAACAATGCTCAAGGATGGTGATGCGTACTGGTTGGTTATTGAGGTTTGTGATGGAAGGGTTGGAGGGAACAGATTCAAGATTCATGTGCCATCCATCGTCTCCAAAAGGGAACATGAGGACATAATGCAATGATATATATCCTGGATGCATTGAGCTAATGGATCGTAATCCAGTTGTACGATCACTTATTAACTGTTAAATCAGAGGAAAACAAAGCACGGACAAGAGTACGGTGAGACTTTGTTTATTAAGAGAGAAAGAATTTGTGAATAAGATGAAGACTATTGCTATTCGTATTGTGCGTTTATATAGACATTGAGATGAGTGCTAGTGATGATATGATGATATCATGTAATGTCTGTTCTCTCTACCAACTATTAGATATGACTTGTTATTTTACTTAGTACTATTAACCAGTGTGTTAGTACTAGTTGTTAGTGTGTCTTTACGTATGAATAATGTATTTGGAAAGGTACACTCTTTAGTGCACTTCCAGTAGGTCGGTTATTCAATATGTTTCAATATTGGTAATTTGTGTTAATGTTTCAATCTATGATTATGTTGGATACAACATTAACACATCATGTGGAGATGCCACTGCAAAAAGCATACAGTTTCATAGGGTAGAAAGAGTGGGAATATTATGTTTAAATCATTGATTTCTATATGGTTTTACTCTAATTACCATCATGATACCTAGCTTAATAATAACGGGTAGAAAGAAGCTTGAGATCATAAAGAAACCCTTTACCTGTCACACCACAATAGAGTTCTTTAGTCTGTCATATACAATCCATAATATGTACTCTGTGTAAACACTTGTACTCCAAGCTTATGTGGTCAGTAAAATCCATTTTGAGTTTCATTTGTTATAAAAAAAGATTAAGAATTGGGTACCACCTCAGCACATACACTTTCTCCATTTCATAATATTATTTATTAATTAATTTATAATAGACAATGAAGAGTAAGTGTAGTTTACGGTACACGATTATGGAGAAAGTGTAGTTCATGATACACAATTATGGGGAAAGTGTAGATTTTAAAGAAGCGTTTTGGCTGAATAATCATTTTGTTTTTATTTGTTTCATAAAAAATATTCTCTAGGTGGGGGCTATAATCATACGATTGATTTCTTTACTAGAGCTACTGTATCTATTTGTATTTGTAAATAAATACTCACGGCCAGATCTTGGGCAAAACGAAGTATACTCAGGGAGTTGTCCAGTGCTATATTTTATACTCTAGAATAAAGAGTCCATTAGAATATAGTCATCAAAATGTAAAATATATATATTGTGGTACTTACAGGTATCATAACAAACATTTTATACTCTTTGGTCCTGTTTTGAAGTACCACAGTTAGTATAATGTATGCTGAAAGTATAAGAGACTTGTTTTAAAATAACTTACTTTATATCATCGGCCACAACACGGCAGTATAAATGAGAGATGAGCCAAAAGAATCTATAACAGATATTTAGTAACTGTAAAACAAAAAATAATATTTTATATATATTTACCATAATATTTTTCAAGAGCCAAGACCAGAGTAAGTAAGGATAATAGGAAAGCAGAGTATAGAAAGATGGTGAGTACTTGTACTAGGCATAATGATATCTTACGTTTGCATGTCTTGTTTGGTCTTTCAAGTAGAAACAAAGGGAGAATATACCCTCTATAATCAAGTCTCATAGTCAGTAAAAATAAAAAATATATTAAAAAAAACTTACCGTGTATTGAGTATCAAAAATAATAAGAGAGGAAAAGAAGGAGAAAAAGGAAAAAAAAAGACTCTGGCCAAGATGTCTGGATCGTAAAATAAAATATGATTGGTAAATCAAAAAAATCCAAAAGAAGATGCCAATTTGTGTATCCAATGTTTATAATTCTCTGAGTTGAAAAGACGTTTTGATCTTATTAAAGAAGTAGAAAAATTGTCTTAAATATCATCTCAAACAAACCAAACCAACCTCTCTTACTTGCTCTTTTTACTTGTATGGATATATACATATACCAGCATATTTATTTATATTAATTGATATTGATTTATTTGTAGAAAATGTACAACTTTGACCCCTCCCGAATTTCAGTGAACAATCCCATGTTTGCTGCTATTACCCGTAGTGCAATGGCCAACAATAGTAGCATGCAAGCACCTCTAATTGCTGCTACTAGCCCAGTACCAGAAGTTGTTCATAACTTTCAAGGACTAGAAGATCCTGTTCTCACCTTGTTGCGTTCAACCAATGCAAATATCAATAGTCTTGCTGATCAAATAAAAATGATTACGACTATTGTTGGGGACTCCAAAGGTTTAATCACCCGTTTGGAGCAAACAGTAAAGGAGATTGTTGATGCCCAGACAGTCATCAGCACCACTCCAGTCAGCCAAAACACGGCAGTAGAGATCCAGAGGATGCCAGATTTTCGATCCCTTTTGGAGGAGAATCATGTTCCTGGAAAAAGACATCGTCAGATATCTGTAAGTTTTGTTAGAAAACATAGTGATGGTAAATATATTAAATGCTTTATTCATAGAAAATGATCAATGGTTACTTGAAAAAGCCAGATTTTAAACACATTGATCCTTTAAAAGAAGCTGAAAATGATGCGAAACCAGGGTGGTGCCTGACCAGCTACTTTAAGGGTGGATACAACCATGGTTTGGCCATGGTATTGATTGCCAACCTGAGAAACCAGGAAGCTTCTGTTGGGGTCGCAACAAGCGATCTTGCCAGAATGGTTAAAAACCATTTCTGCAATCAGGTGTGTCAGTTTCGCAGATCTCCAGAGGCTGCGGATAAAAAACGATTAGCATCTAGAAGGCATCAGCGTGGTGTGGCAGTAAGTTTTGGGCAATCACTTTAATAAATATAGTTTAATTTAAATTGATGAAATAAATATCTAGCTTCTTTGACGTCGTTCTGGTGCATATGCCAAGTATAAAGAACGGATTGACCGAGAGATGGGAAAGTCTGACTGTGTCAAGGTGTTGCAAAAGGCCGCAATGTCAGATGATGAGACTGATGGTGAAGATCAGCTCACAGCTTACCGACCAAGCTGGAGAAGTGATGAGGTAATATATATTTAAATATTATTCTTTATATTAAAAATTAAATATACTTAATTATTATAATATAGCTCCAAAAGTTCCTGGACATGGTTGATGATTTTGCTTCCCAGTCTTTGAAGAAGAAAGCAGCCCGATTGTTGAAGCGTGTTGCAGCTGTGAAAGAAGCTGAACTGCCTGTTGATTTAGCAGTCCCACTCCCTCAATGGGCTGTAAAAAATAATTAAATATATTCTATTTTGTTCTATTTTGCTCTATCTTATTTATCCGAGCCATATATTCCCAATATTTTTGATTATGTTGATAGTAAAAAAAATGGTATTATATATATATTTATGCGTATATTTTTCTAAGTAAAGGGACAATGAGCATCTTAATGTTTCCACTTTCTGTTATATGCTCTCCAATGGCAACTGACAACAGAATACGGTGTACTGGCAGAATGTTTTGGTAATCGCCTCTGGTAAATGTCGTCTCACACAGCTCTACATCTTGTCCACTTCTTACATCTTGGCTTGCTGTCCGGTACCACTTAATGTATGCAAAAACATGCTGATCAAATTGGCCAGTTCTTGGATCAAAGATGGCATTTGCAAAAAGGTATTGAATTTGGCCAGTGAAGGCACTAATCCCACGGTCATTGTTCTCACCAAATAAGGCTTGTATATATGATCCGCGGTTGGCTCTACCATTGCAACTTTTATAAACCTGGCCAAGAAGATTGATGGAAGGAATCTTCTGGATCATGTTGTTGATGAATGTCTCCCCAAAAACTGCATCTCGATATCCTCTTATTTGATCATCACCATATGACGTGCGGTAGAACTCAAGCAGGTGGGCATACTCTTCTTCTTTCATTGGCATGTGGTTGCCAAGAGCAAGAGGAAAGGCAGACGGTGGCAGTGGTTCATTGCCTTTGACACCAAATATATTGCGTTCGGCGGAGTCAAGGAAGTTCTTCAGGTGGAATCCAGCAGGAGAGAAAGGAATGTATGGCGTAGTGGGGATGGTGACAGCAGGAGCAATATGGACAAGTTCAGAAATCAAAGAAGTGTGCGATTCGTTTTCAACAAATGGCAAGATTCCACGGGCAAGATCAACTTTGAATATATCCTCAAGGTACTTTCTCATAAAGGTTCCCTCAAAGCCATCTTTCTTATTTGTGGAGTAGCTTTTCAAGATACTATTATATCGTTCAAAGCTGAATAACCAGTACCCATATACCGGCCCAAAGTTCAGGATCGTTTCTTGCAGATGAAGATGCAGATGCATATTAGGTGAGATGAATTCTGTGCCGTATATGTTCTGACATTGACGGCCAAACAACTCCAGACAGTAGTGGGCCTCAGCCAATTCATCTTTGGATATGCTCGGTCTTGCCAAGTATCTGCACCCATTCACAAAGCACATCCAGTTGTCCAGATTCTCGCGTGGTAAGCAACCCAGCAAAAGAACAGGGAGTACACCAGGCACCAAGATCTCCACTCATCGGCCTTCATGAAAGGAAAATCCTTTCCAATTTTCTTTCTTAGTGGTGTGAAGTCTGGGGGAAGGACCATGGTCTCAGCCTGTTGCTGCATTTCTGTCAAGTGTCTATTGGTAATCAGGCCAGCTGATCTCCACTTCTCCATCATACGTTTCGCGGTTCCCAGAAAGAGGTTATGCATTGGGTCAATAATGGTGCACTCGACTACATTAAAGTACTCAAGATTATGGAGTTCTGACCAGCGGACACCATTCTCTCTTTCCATCCTCTTCTGTTCAGTATCACTTGACGCACTCTTCCAGGCAGCAGCATGTTGACGGTTTTCAATATCTGTTTGAGCCACCCACTCTGAGAAGACGAACCCAGAATAGTCCATTCCAGCATTTCCAGGAAGGCGAGAAAACCTGCGATTACACTTGTGGCAGGCGTTTGTACTGGCATGGGATGTAAATCCACATGTTTTGCGAGCTGCAGGAATATCACAAGCAACCAAAAGAAGAGCTGCACGAACAAGAGCACCAGAAGGACAATGGAAGGTCGGCATAATGATACCACCATACAATTTCTTGAGTTCGACAACAAGAGGGGCCAAATAGTGATTGATTTCACTTGTTCTTGCTTCTTTCGGACCTGGCATCAAACCAACAAGTACTACGTTCTCCTTCTTGTACCTCTCCTCTCTTGGCAAATTATTGATTGAAAGGTAGATCGCTCCACAAGAATAAGCAACCCCATCAAAAGGCTGAAACCAATCAATATTCAATGTGAGCATCAGAGACCGCTCATGGGCTACAAATTGTTCATCGTTTCGGTCTTTCAGTGCACCCCACTTTGCTCCATCGTAGATATCAAACAGTGTGTCTGGAACTTGCTGTCTGAATCTCCAATGATTGACCATGCGCTCAAATTCAGGACGGCGGAAGAGAGAAGACAAGGTGTTTGTGACTGAGTTGTACATGTACACCCTTTTTGGTAGAGCCAAGCTACTGGATGACCCCAAGAAAAGCTCATTTTCGCACATATTTCCGGAAAGCTTTCTGAAAGTACAGCACTGTGGAACCATCTCGGACTCGGAATATATCTTGTGGCATTCACCACAGGCCACATAACGTTGGACTCCTTTTGTTACTGAATTCAACCCCGTCATATTGTAGAGGGCATTCAGACTCAATGGCAGGCGGAACAATTGCCCAAATTGAGCCAAAACCTCATTAATGAACTTGATCAATATGACACCACCTGAGTTGACAACGTATTTGGAGATGAAGAACGCAGCAAAGGAGGCAATGAATAGATGGGTCGGGTTGGTTGGCATATCAAAGACAAAGGATTGGTCTATTTAATTTATTGAATTAATATCTCTGATATTTTTTTTAAAATATTTTGCGATTTTACTAACCTTCAATTGTCTCATATTCCTCTTCAAAGGTATCAGAATTCACGGATTCCACACTCTCAGCATCATCGTCAACTTCAGCAAAAGGTGAGCTTGGCATTTCTTCATGGGCTATAAAACCAAAATATTATAGACAACAATTAGTTAAAAGCTTTTAATAAAATTATATACATACATTCAACATGAGTCTCAACAATGATGTTGGTCTCAATCTCCATGTCATTGCCATTGCCATTCACATTCATGGCCATTGCTTCAGGGACCAATGCTATATTATATAATATTATTAAATTTCCGCCAAAAAATTATTTGTGTCTGTACATACATGAATCCTGTCTTTGTAATCTTCGCAAAATATCATCAGCAACATGTCTGCGATATGTTTGGGCTGATACCAGCTCGAATGTTCTGCCAGTTGGTGAGCATACAGAGCACTTGCATTCAACTTCGTTGCTTGAGTAAAAAGACATTTTGAGTTGTTTTGTATTTAAAAAAATTAACAGGAAAGGGTAACCATTTGAAAATATGCTTTTTTTTTATAGTTTTTATAACACAAATGTAACGACCAAAAGGTAAATCATATTTATTATCCAATAGAACAGACTGAAAACTACTGGCGCAGTTGAAAATAAAAAAGTTTATTGAGTTCAATTTTGATACACTTGTACCTTTAATTCCACTGAAATATCTCTAAATGAAAGTGTATATTTTTTGCAGTGTGCATTACCATCAACGTTCTCTTCAATAACCATCGCCGCTACTTCAGGCGAGCTCTGTATGTCATAGCAACGTCCGGCATCTCTTGCTGCTCTTATTATTACTTGCAGGCTACCGAATGGCTGGTTCCAAAACTGCTCAGCGACAGACATCAAGGATTGAGCATATGGATTTACATGCTGGATGACGGACTGGATTGTCTCTACAGTCAAATGATTTAATCCAGAGAAAAGCGATGTCCGTCTCGCAAGCTGCTCATTCGTATCACTGAAATAGATCTGTGAAAATCCAGCTGAGGTTCCATTTTGAGCTCGAAGTGCTCCAACATTATGGTACATTGTACCATTTACACGAAATGTTGATATGCCATTTCTTCCACTGGCCAAATTCTTGTCAACATTAGCCTTTATAGACACAAAAGCAAATGCATTGTTGAATGCTCTAATGTTGGTATGAAAATTCACACATTGCTCATTTCTTGCATCATGGTTGTTGTATTTGGCATAATGGTATATCAGAGAAAAGTGATATATAAACCCAGATAGCTGGATTATCTAAAATCAAGACAAACTATACCATCCAGAAATCCTTATCCAAATATGAAAATACCATACCCAATCTATTGTGGGACAAAGTCCCAAAATACCTATTAACTAATAACACAGCTATTATGATAATGAATATCCAAGCTGATAAGAATTATAACAATAATTATAAATACTAAGTTAACACACTTCTTGAATCAAGGACTGGACATAACTTTAACTTTTTCTCAATCACAATAAAGAGTCTCAAAGTATCCACCGTCCCTTTTCTACTACTAAATATTACAATGGTTGGTGACAAAATCCAAAAGCTCTTGTGGAGGTGCAATAGGTAATGGAAGTGTTATCTTTCCATTGGAGCAACACAATCCGAACCTCGGGTTTTGGATACTGCTTGATTTTAAGCGCTCATCCACCCACATGTGTGCATTGCAAAAGGGGCATCTGCTTTCCATACGTGGAAAAACATGTCTGCGATATAAGTTTCCTTCAGTTAAAGAAATGTTTGGTCCAATAATGTTCTCAGGGTTAAAAGGGATCATGCGAGTGACTCTATACTGTGAAATTGTTGGAGTAATCTCATTGGTTGTATTTCTTGTTTGCTCAGTATTGAAAGGACATTCATGGTGGCTTGCTCTGGAATGAGTGTTTGAACCACAGCTTGGGCAATTACGACGTGCATTTCTTCTCGATCTTGGTACATTTTGAATATTAGAAAGAGTAGTATTCGATTCACTTTGTTCGTGATTAACAACATTAACTGAAGTATTGCTGGTATTGTTTGGACAATTACGATGATTAGAGCGTCTGTGTTCAAATGAGCCACAACTGGGGCAAGGTACAGTTTGGGGTTGTACATATGGAGAAATTGTATTCAGGGGACAATCACGGTGAGTTGTTCTCAGATGATTAGTAGATCCACATCTGCATGAGCGCATTGAAGAAGTAGCTTGAGGCATTTCAAAAAAGTATTATCAAGTGATTGCGTTTGTTTTAGAATGTAAGTAACAGATAAAAAAATTATATATCTCTCCCTGTGTTGTGTTGTGTTATACTATGTGACCTTTTTTTTATGGTGATGATGATAAGAATAAGATATTATACAGCACGTGATGAGTTAGGATGGGTTTATCACGTGACGGACTAATCTCATTCTATTTTAATAATATGATATCATATAATAGCTACTGCGGATAATGCGCAGTATTAGTTAGAAAACTATATAAGATAACCAAAGTCATAACAATAAAAAAGTATCTTTTATCCTCTCTTTGATTTTACATATACTCCTGTTTCCCCAGTGGGATTGACCTTTTTGTCAGAGTTGACATCGGCAACCGAAATCGGCTCTTGATAGGCAACCAGTAATGGTTGACCTTGTTGGGTAAACGATCAAGACCTTGCCGATTGGTTTCCCTATATATGTTTCTAAATGTCTCAAGTGTCTTAGATTGCGAATATCTCTTAAGTATATTCTACTGGACAATAGCCATCTAAGACATATTAACGTAGCTATACATTTAGCCATAAATCTAATTACATTTTGTATAAATAGTAAAAGGATTTGTATCAATAAAAAGCCATCTATCTATTACCTAAAAACTATTATTTGAACTTGACGATCCCCAGTGGTATTGATTCTGCGACTTAGTTACAAGTGCCAGAAAAGAAATACCAGATCGATACCTGACAATTGGTAGCTGAATGACCGAGTCTTCCGACCTGAAAAAGACAGAAACACAGTTTACAGACGCTCAAAAGAAGTCCTTTGAGATTGAAGAACGAGTTCAGGCCCTACTTCCCTCTACATTTGCCCGTACCGTCCCCCATATCCCTTCGGACCAGCGTATCCGTTCTACCCCTGCTCGAATAGCCTTTTGGGAAGCCCAAGCCAACCTTATTGTAGCCAAGTTAACCGGTGTACCTGTTTCTACACCCACGGACCCAGATTCGCCTGTCTACATACCTGTTCCCAGTACCCTGTCTGAACCCCCAATGAGTGAACCAGTTTCCCCCACTCCCAGTGTCCCTGCGACCATCTCCATGCCTGAGTTGATCGCCGCCTTTACTGAAGCTCTCCGTAGCTCCCAACCACCGGCCCCTGCTCATGTTCCAGCACCTACTCCGGCCAATGTTTCCCTACCCCCATCGGTGCGCATCGAGCGCCCAGACTTTTACCGCGGTGCCCGTTCAGCCAACGAGATTGACGGTTGGATCCGCTCTGTTGAGCGATTTGCCGAATTGCACCGTATGGACTATGATAGCTGGACGTCTTACGCCATCACTCTTCTCCGTGATCGAGCTGATGTTTGGTGGCGACGATTAGAAGACAATGGTACCCGTACCTCTGACTGGCGCACGTTCACCCGCCTCCTCAACGATAACTTCCGCCCAGTCCACTCCATCCAGAATGCCCGTGACCGCATTCGTTCCCTGCGTCAGAGTGGCTCAATCGAATCCTACATTGACACTTTCCAAGACCTCCATATGGATATCCCATCCATGACGGAAGACGAAGCCCTCGACCGTTTTGTCAATGGTCTGCGCCCAGAAACCCGTTGCCAGGTTCGTTTCCGCGAACCTCTTGACCTTGCTGAAGCTGCCCGCACTGCCCTTGCCTATGAAAATGGCCGCCGTCCCACTCCCATGCCTCGCCCTGAAGTTGTTCCGCAGTATAATAGCGATAATGGCCCCACTCCCATGGACCTTGACGCTATGGAGGGGAGGGGGTCCATGCGGACCAATCATCGTGGACGCTCAGGCCAGCGAAACAATAGACACTCCGCACCCCGCTCTGAGACAAAATCGTACCAGCAAGAAGGCAGAGACAGCCGTGCATGTTTCTGGTGTGGCCAATCAGGTCATCTCCGCCGTTTCTGTCAAGAACGCATCGCAGCTATCCGACAGCTGGATGAAGGACGCTCCAGAGCACAAGGCAACAAGGACAGGTCATTCCATGCGGCGGAATTGAAAGGAGATCACTCATCCGAAGGACAAGAGCCCAGTAACAGGGATGTAAAAGATTACAATAGTGTTGACTATAAAGAATACGATAATAAAGCTTTACCTTACCAGTATGTTGATGCCCCTGTCACTTGCAATGAAGATTTAATACATTTGGAACAGCTCAATGCTACTGTGAACACCGATTTGCCGTTGTACAAGGCTGTATATGAAGAAAAGATGATCGAGGTTCTGATTGACAGTGGTGCAAGTGCAAACTATGTGACCCCAGAGATCGCCATGAAAGCCAACCAGGTGGTCCGTGTCCATGATCGCCAAGTAGAGACAGCTGGAGGACACAGAATTTCAATCACTAAGAAGATCACCATGCCAATCTCAATCAATGGATACACAGACACTATTGAGGCATATGTGTTTCCAATGAAGTTTGATTTGATCCTCGGTAGAACCTGGCTCCAGCAAGCAAACCCGGTTCCAGATTGGTTCAATGACAGTTGGAAACTATGCAGAAATGGCAAGGAGTTCATCATTGAGCCGCACAACATAAGACCAAGCACACAACATCTGAACTACCTCGTATCGCACAAGCAGGTGGAGAAAATAATGAAGAAGACTGAGGCTGATAGCTTCCTGCTATATGTCAAAGAAGACCATGCCAAGGAAATCAGCGAGTCTAACTGGAGTAACCTGGCCAAGGACTTTCCAGATGTGTTCAGAGATGAACTCCCAGGTGTCCCGCCCGACCGAGACGTACAGCATGTCATTGACACAGGAGATGCGAGACCAATCAGCCGACCTCCCTTCAAGATGAGCCCCTGGAGTTGGACGAGCTCAAGCGTCAACTCAAAGAGCTCCTGGACCTTGGGTTGATTCGACCTAGTGCGTCACCTTGGGGAGCACCCGTCCTGTTTGTAAAAAGAAAGATGGCGCGATGCGTATGTGCATCGATTACCGCGCTCTGAACAAGGTCACTGTCAGGAATAATCATCCATTGCCAAGAATCGATGAGTGCTTGGAACGTCTTCGTGGGTCCGCACACTTCACCAGCCTCGACCTAAAGAGCGGTTATCATCAGGTGAAGATCCAATCCAGCGATGTACCCAAGACAGCGTTCAACACGCGGTATGGCCAGTATGAGTTCCTCGTCCTTCCTTTGGCTTGACCAATGCCCCTCCAACGTTCCAGAGCTTGATGAACCGTGTTCTCGGTGATTGCCTAGACGACTTCGCGTTAGTGTATCTTGATGACATCCTCATCTTTAGCAAGACAGAAGAAGACCACCACCGCCATGTCCGACACGTCCTGAAGAGGCTGCAAGAGGAGAAGCTCGTGGCCAATCTGAAGAAGTGCGAATTCAACAAGAAAGAACTGATCTTCGTTGGATTCCACATTTCAGCACGAGGCATTCTACCTGCGCCTGGAAAGGTTACGGCAGTTAAGGAATGGTCGGTCCCAACCAATGTTCAAGAGGTTCGTCAGTTCTGTGGTCTCGCGCAACATTATCGAAGGTTCATCCCAGGATACGCAAGTATAGCAGCACCGCTGACTGACCTGACCCGTGGTACCGGAGCCAAGAGAAGACCGATCATATGGACAAAGGAATGCCAGGCCAGCTTTGAGCTCATCAAGGACAAGCTGACTTCACCCCCAGTACTGCAGGCCCCCGATGTGCACAAGCCATACCGGATCGAAACCGATGCTTCGGATTTTGGCGTCGGAGCAGTGTTACTCCAAGAGGGCGAAGATGGTCAATGGCACCCGCTAGCATATGAGTCCAAGAAGTTCAGCTCAGCAGAACGATCCTACCCTGCTCAGGAACGAGAACTTCTAGGTATCATGCATGCCCTCAGGACTTGGCGTTGCCTGGTAGATGGCCGACCGTATACAGTGTTCTCGGACCACTTGCCACTCAAGTACTTCCGCTCACAAGTGACACCAACCCCAAGACTAGTAAGATGGATTGCCGAGCTAGAATTGTATGCGCCGGATATCCAGTATAAGCCCGGGAAGGAGAATGATGTGCCGGATGCTCTGTCCCGTGTTGGTGGCCCAGAGAGTAAGAGTGCAGCCGAATCCATAGAGCCGGAATACCTGTATGCCGCACCATTGACACACCCCACCGACTGGCCTAACTACTATGCCTTCCATCCAGAACAAGTACCACGTGAGGCCAGAGAGATAGTTGAGAAGAACAGGCCCCAGTTCACAGTCAAGAATCGTAAGGTGTACCGCAAAGTGAAGTTGAGTGAGGATGAAACTCGTGAGGTCCCATTCCTTCCATTTGCCCACCGAGCCGACATGGTACAATCGTGCCACAAGGGTTTTGGTCACTCCGGGTTCTCCACAATGATCGACATATTGAAGCCTCGCCACTGGTGGCCTAACCTCCGTAACGATGTTAAGGAATGGCTGAGCGCATGTCAAGAGTGCCAACTCAATGCACGCAAGGATGGTCAACACCATGACGAGATGCACCCCTCAAAGTACCAGACGCATTCCAAAGGTGGCATCTGGACTTCATTGGCAGGCTTCCCATGACATTGAAAGGCAACAGGTGGATCTTGGTGGCCGTGGATTACACCACTAATTGGCCCATTGCCCGCGCAGTTCCTGTTGCATCCGCAGAAGCCGTGGCCGACTTTATCTATGAAGAGATCGTGATGCGTTTTGGTTGCCCAGCTGAGATCCTGACAGACAGAGGCGCCAATTTCACTAGCAAACTCGTATCAGCTTACCTGAGTCGGATCAAGTCCAACCACCGCCTCACCTCTGCGTTCCACCCCGTACAAACGGTAAATGCGAGCGATTGAATGGCACCTTGAAGCAAATGCTACGCAAGTACACCAATGGTGCTCTTCATCTCTGGGATAACTTTCTCGCCGCCGCGCTCTGGGCTTGCCGTATCCGCACTCACTCAACCACCGGTTACAGCCCGTTCTTCTTGACATATGGCCGACACCCTGTACTACCTGGAGACCCTCAACAGCCATATTTGGATCAAACTATCTCAGAGGATCCGCGTGCCATAGCCGACAAAACCGCTGACCAGTTGGAAAACGTTGGTAGGGCCAGAGAAGCCGCCGAACTGCGTATGAAGGTAATGAGTGCCAAGGACAAGGAAAAATGGGACGCCGTGATCAAGAAAGTGTCGTTCGAGGTTGGCGACCATGTCAAACTCACACACGAAGGCCGGTTTGGTTTGGAACCGAAGTTCAAGGGCCCCTTCATCGTAATCAACAAGAATGAAAACTTTGGTACGTATCAATTGAAAACCATGGAAGGTAAAACCCTCGCGTCCTGGGTTCACGTTGATCGTCTGTACAAGATCCATGGTAATGCTCCCCAAGATACCTGGTACAACCCGACCGCCTCTCGCTCTGCTTGGCGCGCTGCAATGCGACTTTTGGACAGTGAAGTCCCCAATGATGCCGTAGACCCCTTGGCCACTCCCGATGACGTTGGTGCTCGTGGACGATCACAAAGCCAGGAGGGGGGTAATGTCAGAGTTGACATCGGCAACCGAAATCGGCTCTTGATAGGCAACCAGTAATGGTTGACCTTGTTGGGTAAACGATCAAGACCTTGCCGATTGGTTTCCCTATATATGTTTCTAAATGTCTCAAGTGTCTTAGATTGCGAATATCTCTTAAGTATATTCTACTGGACAATAGCCATCTAAGACATATTAACGTAGCTATACATTTAGCCATAAATCTAATTACATTTTGTATAAATAGTAAAAGGATTTGTATCAATAAAAAGCCATCTATCTATTACCTAAAAACTATTATTTGAACTTGACGATCCCCAGTGGTATTGATTCTGCGACTTAGTTACAAGTGCCAGAAAAGAAATACCAGATCGATACCTGACATTTTGGCTTTGTTATAGTAAAAGGAAGACCATCCCAGATCAGGAATGACAGATTCATCAAAATAATGTCCGACACAACACTCAAAATATTTCATTGGTGGTAATAGCTGAAGGAGGTTTCGATCCTCCGACCTTTGGGTTATGGGCCCAACGCGCTTCCTCTGCGCTATTCAGCTAGCGTCTTGTTGTGACACGTGTGTTGTGGACAGGTTCGGTTTCGACCATGAAGCCGGACCAAGGGCCCGGAAAAGGCCTAGGAGGGGTCGGAGGCCGGACCAGTCCGAAGAAGAAGTCCGAGCCGAGTAAGGATGGCCGATCCCCGAGTTTCTTTATTTCTCTTTCTTTTCAATTTTTCTTTATTTTATTTTATCACATTTTATTATTTCCTTTTTATACTCTTTCCTTTTATATTTCCTTTGTGAATCCTTTCTCACTTTCTTGCAGGATTGCACCATTCTGTACTTCTTTAGTTTATTTCCCCTACTTCTTTGTCTTACCCCTTTCTTTACTATGTTATAGTATTTTTTTTTATTATATTTTCCTTTGGCCTTGATGGCATCATTTTATTATTGTATTATTTCATTTTTCGGTTATTCTTTTAGTTATTTTCTTTGTCTATAAAAGACATTCTTTTCTAATGAATAAATATTATCAGTCAGTTTTACGATCAATTTTACGGTTATTTTATTCTTTTGAGTTTAAGCTCTCGATCTCTGAAGAGCAGTTATATTTTGCCCGGTCATTTTGGGGATATTTCTGTTGAGTTTCGTTAGTCTTTTACTGGTTCTTTCATTGTTTCTTTTATATATTTTATTTGTCGCCCGTTCGGTTACCATACACAACCATACAAACACATCACGCGTCAGTTGACACGGTGTGTTGTGGTGTTGTCGGCCTCAGTCGCAACCCGATTTTTGGGCCGTTTTGGGTAGCCAAGGTCACTGACGGTGCAGGTAGTCGTGACGTGGTCCTCAATTTATTTCATTTGCCGATGGCGGGCGAAGACCTTTGCACCTTTTCCCTTTGACATTTTTTTTTTCTTGTCTCTCAATTTTTCTAATTTTTCCTTAACAAAACCTTTTCCCCTTTCTTTCGATTTCCACTCACACTAAAATTTAGTGTTGTGTTTTGTTGTACACTTCTTTAACAATTTTGGTAAAGAATCTCTCGTTAGTCAAGTCTACAAATCTCCCAACAATTTTCTCATTTATTTAGTTTTATTATTATTTTTATTTTTATTGATTCTATTCTATCCAATCTTCTGTCAACTCTTCCGTATGTTATTTTATGATTTCATACAACATCTTTCTATTATTTTATCGTATATTATTTTATCCAACAATTAGTATAAATATCTCAAAATCAAACACTCAATAAACAAGGTCGAATTCTGATACAAGTTTCTTCTCTGACAAAGTTGTCTGAATCCTTATTCTTTCTTGTGAATTTCTTCCGTTATATTTTGTTTCTTACCAAGTCTTCGTGGAAGATTGGTTGTTCTTTATATTTTTATTTGTATTAGTCAAGTCTTCTTGGAAGATTGACTACCCCCGTTTTTTTTATTCTCATTTGTATCCCTGTGCTGTATTTCGTTATTGATTCACCTGTGGTGAAGTTAATATCATATATTTGTATCCATCCTATTTGTATCCCCTTTTTGCTCTCACTTTTGTGAAAGCATTTCTTATTCCTGTCCTTGTAGTCACTTTGGTAACAAAGCGACTATCTTATTTACACCCGTTTCCTCCTTTTCGAACCTATTCTTCCTCCATTCCGGATTTCGATCCATATTACTACCCGTACCTTTCTTTTCTCGTCCACCTCCTACACACAACAAAGTACCACACGCGTCATATTGCACTGGAAAAACCTCTCGATTTCACCTAGTATAAATGGTGCAGATGGGTACTAGAAACATAGAGCTTTTTTTCATCTCAGACATTATTTTTTTTAAAAATAAAAAGTATAATTTTGATGCATCCTATTGGTTCGGGCAAAGGATCAAAGAACAATAGCCTTTTTCTTGTCTATAAAATGACAGCAAATAAAAATATGTAGCACTTGTTTCCTTTTTTATCTCACAATCAAATAATATAAACTATGTCTTCTATTTCCGCACAAAACACTACTGCCTGTTACTGCAACAAATGCAGCAATAACCAGCAAGGATTCACTATTGTATCCAAGCGCACTTACCAACGCCATAGTAAGAGAGCAAGAACTGAAGAAACTGGCGAATTTGAGAGCAGTATGTATACTAGTGTTAATTTTCATTTACTGCGCAATAATAACTTGTATTTTTCAATTGAACTCAGGCACACAAAGTGATATGATGGATTTGGACGTTGAGGGTAAAATATATTTATTTGAAAACCAGTGCAGAGTAATAAACTAATCTAACCCATATTTGCAGCAATGCCGATTATTGAATCCGAATCCGTGGCAGTTGACAGTCAGCCCAGCTTACCTTTTGGGGATTATGACCAAATGGTTGATGCCGATCAACTTGACAATGAGGTCAATGGCGATGGTGCCGAAATCACCAACGACTCTGACAATGACAGTGATGATGAAGCCGATGTCGAGGAGATTGAGGTCGAGGAGTTTGATAGTGAAGGTCAGTATTGAATAGCTATAATACAAAAGCAAGCAAAAATTGAGTGTTAATAATTTTCCTTTTTAAATAATAGACCCTTTTGCTACTCCTGGTATGCCCGAAAACCCAGTGCACAGAGCAATTGCCATTTTCGTTGTTCTGTTTGCATCCCGTTATGTGGTCGATAAGGGTGCTGTTGTCTTGATTGAGTTCATCAACAAACTCTTGACGATTTACGGACAGGACTTCCAATTGCCCTCAAGCCTTTCTGGTCTCCAAAGCATGACGGGTTTCACTGCCTTGACCAAGGGTGTAAAGAGATTCGTTGTGTGCCAGGATTGCCACACGGTGTATGAGGAAGCTGGGTCTGCTCCACTTCGGTGCGATTCTGCTAAGCTCGGTTCCCAATCTGTATGTGGTTGTCAATTGATGAAGCAATCGTCATCTGGTGCTTTGGTTGCCAAGAGATCGTACGTCTATCAGTCCGTCAAGCAGGCGTTGAGAGTCCTTTTCCTCCGCCCGGATTTTGAGACCAAGATTCGTCACTGGAACCAGGAGCTAAAAGTTGTAGACACCATGTGCGATATCTACGATGGTGCAATGTGGAAGGGTCTCCAGGACATGGGTGGTGTTTCGTTCGTTGCAGATCCACGTTCTTTGATGCTGACACTGAACATTGACTGGTTCCAGCCCTTTGATGGAATCAGCTATTCTTGTGGTGCCATCTATCTTGTAATCAATAATTTGCCTAGGGAGGAAAGGTTCAAGGCCGAAAATACTATTCTCGTCGGTCTGATGCCTGGACCCAAGGAGCCAAAGACAGATGAGATCAACAGTTATCTCAAGCCGTTGGTCGATGAACTGGAGCAGTTGTTTGTTGGAATAAGGATCCCGACCTACGAGTGCCCGTCTGGTGTCAATGTCCGTGCTGCATTGTTGATGGTGGCGTGCGATATCCCAGCTGCAAGGAAGACGAGTGGGTTTACGGCACACAACAGCACCAATGCATGTTACAAGTGCAATCGTCAGTTCTCTCGTTTGGAGGGGTCAAACCAGGTGGATTTCCGTGGATTTGACTATTCACAATGGTCTCTTCGGACATCAGTTGACAACAGACACCATGCAACACTTTGGAAAGATGCCCAGACGATTTCCGAAAGGCATGGACTTGAAGTTGAGAATGGTGTACGATGGTCAGAGCTTCACCGCCTCCAGTATCTTGATCTTGTCCGCGCAACTGTGGTGGACCCCATGCACAACCTCTTCCTGGGAACCGCCAAGAGAATGGTTGAAAACTGGATCTCTGGTGGTGATTTGTCCAATGACGATCTTCTTGTGATGCAGGAGATAGCAGACACCATGGAGCTGCCAAGTGATTACAGTTCACTAAAGACAAAGATTGCCAGGGGATTTCCATTCATGAAAGCAGACGAGTGGAAATCTTGGGTGCTGGTATATTCGCCTGTTGCATTGAAGCCCGTTCTCCTGCGTCAAAAGTTTAACAGTTGGATGAACTTTGTGGATGCCTGCCGCCTGATTGTCAAGCCATCTGTGTCCTTCCAGGATGTTGACAATGCCCATCACCACCTTCAGCAATTCTGCCAAGAGTGCGAGCGCCTTTACCCTCCAAGTCTTCTCACCTGCAACATGCACCTGCACCTCCATCTTCATAAGACCATCAATGATTTTGGACCGGTGTATGGCTATTGGCTCTTTGGGTTTGAGAGGTACAACGGATTGCTAAAGAACGTGAGCACGAATGGAAAGAATGGGTTTGAGGCAACCTACATGCGGAAATTTGTCCAGGACGTATTCAAGAATGATTATGTCAATGCTGTTCTACAATCTCCAAGCCAAGACATCTTCACTCCTCTCTTTTCAAACCTCCTCTCTGCCTCCACCTCTGCCTCTATCCCTACCCCCACACCCACACCCACACCAACACCAACACGACGCCCGTTCAGATTGCTGGATTTCATCGAAGCTTCAGAGAATTCTGAATTCCCAATCAAGGGTAACGAGCCTCTTCCCCCTCTGCGTTTCCTCTGCTTCAAAAGTCTGCCACAAAAATGAGTGATATTGACTATCCTCAATTGTTGGCTTACTATGTGGATACGTATGACATTGACACCCTCCAGCATTATCAACATGCCACTTCTTCTTCGTTGTTTGTTGACAATCAGATCGTGAAGCTGAAATCGATAAATCTCCTTGGCCAAGTTTATCGTGGACACAATAGCTCTGGAAATGGTGGATCTCATGTACAAGCTTTGTTTGGTAGCAGCACTGGTGAGAACCAGACCGCCTATACTGGGCAGATACAGTATATTTTTGTTCATCAGTTTACGCCGCCTCTCTCTGCCTCTGTCCGTTTAAATCGTCGTGGCTATCAAAGCCAGCATGTCTTTGCCTTTGTGCGATGGAATGGTGTCTGTTATGAACGATCACGCGAAGATGAAGGTGTTGACATCTGTTTGCCCAGTTTTTCTCCTGCTACCAATGAGTGCATCTTGCCAGTGCATCGCCTTCTTTTGGAAGTTGCGACTGCCACACACACAAGCCGAAATGGTATAAAGAGGATGCTGGTCATTCCTTTGCCAAAGAAACTTTGCGTGTAATAAAAAAAAATATCTTTTCTCTTTTATAAAGAACAAACAGAAATAGCATTGCCTTTATAAATGTCGTCAAAACGTAACGCGTGTCAAAAAAATAGATGGAGAGATAAAAAAAATTATTTTATTAAAGCCCATGTCTAAGAGCCCACTGAGCAAGACTGGGATTTAAATTGGTCGGGACTGCCACGTCCACAGTTCTGCCATAAACCCTTGACAGCAACTGGTGAGAGTTTGCTCCAAGTTGGAGACCAACGAATCTATCAATGACTTGGATAAATCGGTTGTACTATCAATTGCACATTAGTAATCTAAAGTCATCCAAAATATTATTTATAATCAGCTCAACAACTCACTTAATCGCTTCTCCAACTTGGGCGGACGGTCCGAATCACACGTCTTCTTCCAGTTTCGGAGACTTCGTCATCCGATTCTCCTCCGGACATTGCTTCCTTGGGGAGTGCATTGGCACAATCCCGGCCCATCTCTTGGTTGATGGCAACCATGTTGCTGCCGTATGCCTTTGTTCGGCGCTTGTGGTTCTAATAATAACCTTGTTATTATTTTTTGGAATAGATTTTTAATATATCAAGGATAACTTACTTCACCAGCACGTCTGGCTCTCCGTGAACGTGTGTTCGTGATCTCTTTTGCAGCAGCAGAGATCTTCTCCTGTTTGCATCTGTTGATGAAGTTTTTGTGGAGCTTATCACGAAGATCCTTGGTTCTCATCCCATCACCAGCAAACTTGCGCTCCAGGACGACAAGAAGCCTGTTCACTAACTCCTTGTTTGGAGTCACATTAAAGTGAACATCCGTGTTCCACCTGGGCTTGTTAGTGTTGGCCAAGATCTCTGCTGGAGTATTTGCATGGAAATTTGGCTCCCACAAGAACTCACGGATCTTTCTCTGATATAGTAAACAAGTTAATGAATTGATAATATAGTATAAGGTATAATGCTTACATTGACCTCCACTGATGTTTTATGGCTGGGTCCGGCCAAACCAATGGCCTCCACAACCGCAACATTGCTGGGTTCACTGGTGGCAGTGGCAGGAACCTCTTCTCCAAAATTGTCAATGGCCTTAATGGCTTCACGGGTTCCAGCAATGATGACACCAAGTCTGGCATCCATCGTTACCAGTTTGGTGTTGGAGGTCACCAACTCGCCTTCTACATTGGTGACCTTATCTTCCACTCTGGTCATGTTGTCTTGAATTCCAGAGAGCATCTCAACAATTTGCTCCATGTTGGCAGGAGTGAGAGCAGGAGCAGGAGTGGGACGAGGAGCAATCGATCTTCTTTGGTTAACCATTTTCTAGAATATGGTAAAGTATATTTCGATTATAATTATTAGTTTTTGTTCAATTGAAATAAAAATAAATATAATATACATACAAAAACTGTTTTGTTGGGTGGGTGAGTAAGTGTGTGTGTGTGTGTGTGTGTGTGTGTAAAGGTAAGAGAGGTTGAATATCAAAAAGGCCGTTATATATAGGCATTTTGAATGACTATAAAGATGTTCCTCTATTGTCTTGAAGCACTGAGATGCAAATCGGCCTTGATATTGTTTTTGGGCTCAATCCATCATGCTTTCCGCAGCATGCTTCAAAGGTGAAAAAAATTTCAGACTCTCTCCTTTTTTTTGGTTCCCTTTATTTTTCCTTTTCCTTGCTTTTTTGATATTGGCGCCTTTCTCTGGTAAGACATTTTTTATACCTCTTTATACACACAAATTAACCTCTTTTTCATAGATGTGCGCTCCCATTGCAACTCATCCTTTCCACAATGGCCATCTAGACAAATACTCACTGGCCGCATTCACTGGTACCATCATCTTGATAAAAATTATTTTCACTTTCTCTTTTAGATTGGCCAAACAACTTATATAGGGATGCCATCGGCACCAGGTAAAATTTTTTCTTTCAATCATACTTGTTCCCTCTCTGACTCTATTCCATTGTAGACTGCCCTTTCTATTCATGCCATCGGCCTCCTCCATCATTCGCAATTGTAATCATAAAGGTAATATTCTTTATAAATCTCTTTTTGCTTATCCAAAATATTATTCAGATTATTTATTAATTATTATTATTATGTGTTTTATAGACTCACTTGGGCTTCCTTTACACACCATACCCCCTACTTTGATAACCCATTTGGCTCCTGGTATGTAAATTAAATATATCATCACTCTGTTCACCCATATTAATTTTTATTCCCTTTTTTATAGTAAAACCTGCCACACAGCCCATCCAGCCTTAAAATTCAAGTCCCCTTTGCGCACTCTTGCCCATCTCTTGCAATGTAAGTATCTTTTGACACACAAAAATTTTCTCTTTGTACCCCACATCATTAACACTTCTTTATCTTTTACAGAACACTCCTGCAGCCCAAAAAATTGCTGGATATTCATATTTTTGCAGGTATTTTTTATGTAGAAAAATATTCCATCCAAATAGCAGCAAGCAACCGGGTAGAAACGGCTAGGCATAGGAATAGGCGTAATAATAGACCCTAAACCTAGAAACATTCTATTCTTTCCAATAAAAATAAAAGCGTAAACCATTACCAATCCAATATAAACGGGAAATCAAATAATGGGTGATATATTACTGGTGAAG
The DNA here is from genome assembly GCA_022702545.1 of Phycomyces nitens. NCBI lineage: Eukaryota > Fungi > Mucoromycota > Mucoromycetes > Mucorales > Phycomycetaceae > Phycomyces > Phycomyces nitens. The sequence goes on along the minus strand of JAHRBC010000006.1, from coordinate 3,327,238 downwards.
AAGAATAAAGAGGCTTTCAAGTGTTTGATTTGATTGGTCTTGGGTAGTAACCACTAGTAGATACATCGAGTTTCTACAACTCGCAACATAAAGATATGTGACGTATCTGAACATTTCAACGACCACGTTGAGACGACCAAAATAGAACCGTTCTTTTAAATACTTTTTTTCATCGTTCCAAATCAGATCTATATACCGAAAGTGCTAACAGACCTCACCTGCGGCACATTTTTACATGTTTCTACTACTGCAAACCACGACACCGAGGTACCTGTGAAGCTAGCATGCCTCCTAGTTGAAAAAATATTTAAACTAGGTGAAACCCACCCCTTTTCAGTACCATAATGCCGGATTTCTGGTACTACAAACAGCCCCTCTTTTGCAGTGTTGGTGAAGAGAGTGGGATTCAAATCCAAAGTATCCCGGAAACTGAACGTGTCGTACCATCCAAATTTATAAAAATGGTCAACGGAAAAGACAAGGTCAACCTGACAAAATTCATGGCCAATCCCGAGCCTTTTAGAGGAGGTAGCGAGGGCAAGCATGCCACGGCGTGGTTCAAGAGCATCGATCGTTTGCGTCGTGCGGTGGGCATGAATGACACTGAGGCTCTTCTGGTTGCGGCCTCGTATCTGCAAGGAGCGGCAGAACTCTGGTGGGACAGTATCGAAGACACCACCAAGACTTGGGACCAGTTTTCCAAGGTTTTTCACTCTCGTTTTGCTTCTCATCAATTGGACAATGTTCGCTGGAAGGAGATCCAGAACACGAGACAGCAAGACGGAGAGACGGTAGACGATGTGGTCTACAAGCTGCGTGAGCTTTTCACTCTGGTCAAAGTGGACAACGAATCATTCAAAATCCACAGCCTTTTACAGGCGATTGATCCTCAAGTGGCGTATGAGTTGGAGCAGAGAGACGACATGCCGGAGACGTTTGAAGGTGTTGGCGAGAAGGCGCGCAAGTTGGAGTTGGTGAAGTCCAAGTACGCCCGAAACCTGGTAGACCGACAATCATTCGCTTCTGGTTCGACGAGTTTGGGAGTGAGTGATGTGTCAACCTTTCAAGATCTCGTCAAGGAGTTCAAGGCGTTAAAGGTGCATGTGGTTGACCAGCCCCGGTCTTTCCCTCAGTCTCGTTCTCAACCCCAAGTTCAAGGAAGTTCTTCCCAATCTCAGCCCAAGCCAAGGCCAAGAGGTACCTGTTGGACGTGTGGCTCGGAGGAGCACATGTCAAACACTTGTCCCCAGAAGAACGACCAGGGAAAAGACAGCAGTCGGCAGTGAATGAGGGTCCTGCCGACTTGAACCCAACTAAAACCCCTCAAGGTCAAGCTGCGGAGGTGGGCCGAGTCACCAACCAGGTGAACTTGGTCGAAGGCGTCGAGGTGTACACGGCGCAGAAGAGAGCCCAGTCGGAGGCGATGTCTTCCAAGGAGGAACAAGTAAACAAGAAGGGCAAGGCGGCCGAGTCTCCTGTCAGGCAAGGTGCCCCGACTACTATGGAAGGTGTTGAGCTCTCTGGTGTCCCTGTGGCTCCCCCTGTCCCTCTTGTTAAGAGGAGAAGAAAACCCCCTCGTTCTCTGCCTGTCGAGCTTCGGCGAACGGACCTTTGGTCCAAGCTCAAGGAGGTGGATGCTGGCCTGAGTGTGGCCGACTGGATCGCCTTGGATCGATCTCTAGGTCGAGATCTGCGGGATGGTTTGCGGTTTTTGTATAGCCGAAAGGTTAAGAAGCCGGTTGTTCACATCAACCAAGTGAACACTGTTTCTCGTGAGCCGGACGATGATGATGACTCCCTCGATGACCTTTTGGAGGACTCTGACTCGGATGGTTCGGACTATCCCTCGGACGAAGGATCCTTTGGCACGGATGAGTCCAGCTCGGATGGTTATGTCAGTGATGACACGGTCTACCACTACCCCTACAGTCATAAAATCATGTACAACAGCAAGCCTCTGAAGGGTCCAGTGGCGATCAATGGTCAGGTGGTGCAGGCGATCTTTGATTCTGGGGCCAGTGTCTCGGTGATCAGCAAGAACTTGGCGGAGAGGTTGGACCTGAGGTCGAATGGCGACCAGCTCTTGATTTCTGCCTTGGACAAGGAGTCCTGTGGTCCTTGTGAGATCACAACCGATGTTCCGATCCGTATCGCTGGGAAGTTGAGACCTGAACATATGTGCATATTAAATAATAACACTGACCGTGATGTCTGTCTTTTAGGAATGACGTGGTACCGGGCTCACGGTATCTGGCAAAAGCCCAAGGAAGGTACTATCGTCGTCCCGACGAGACATGGCTCCGGTCTGGTGGAGGTCCAGTGCGAGTTGGCCCCGAGCGATGTTGGAGAGGTTGAGGATGAGGAGGTTCATCCGGTGTTCTCGGTGGAGATTCGTGACCAGGAGGGTTTGGACCTGCTTGGGTACCAGGAGGAGGTACTCTCCACGATGGACGAGGTTCTGGAGGAACCGAAGGAAGAGGTGCCTCCCGAGATCGAGGAGATCGTCCAGGCGTATGACAAGTGCTTCGTTGAAGTCAGTGGTCTTGGTCGGGTGTCTGAAGTCGAGCACGAGATTCCCTTGGCCACCGAAACGCCAATTCGGTCGCGGCCATACCGGCTTACATGGGAGGAAGAAAACCACTTGAGAAGCGAACTTGATCAAATGCTGTCTCTTGGTTTGATCCGACCATCGAAGGGTACTTGGACCTCGCCTATTTTCTTCGTGAGGAAGCGGGATGGTGGCCTGCGGCTGGTGATTGACTACCGGCGGTTAAACAAGTTAACCATCAAGGATGCCTACCCCCTCCCACACATTGACGAGTTGTTAGACTCAATGAGTGGAGCTAAGTTCTTCTCTACCTTGGACGCGGCGTCCGGATACTGGCAAGTCCCTGTGGCCGAAGACTCGGTGGAGAAAACTGGTTTCGTTACCCGGTACGGAACTTTTGAGTTCTGTGTTATGCCCTTTGGCCTTACTTCTGCGCCTTCCACTTTCCAGAGGCTCATGGGAACCCTCCTCGCGCCATACATTGGACGGTTCGTCTATGTTTTCATAGATGATATTATCATCTTTTCCCGGACCCTGGAGGAACACAAGAAGCATCTGGCCACCATTTTTCGTGTTTGTGACGAAGGCAACCTGAGGTTGAAGAAGTCCAAGTGTGAGTTTGCCAAGAGTAAAGTGGAGTACCTGGGCCATGTCGTGTCTGCCTCTGGTTTGTCTCCTTGTACCCGGAATGTCCAAAAGGCGATGGTGATGCCTGCTCCTAGGAACATTGAGGAGATCCGGTCCTTCTTGGGTACAACTGGGTACTATAGGCGTTTTATCAACAATTACGCTAAGGTAGCCCAGCCGATTACCAACCTCTTGCGCAAGGATCAGCCTTTTCTCTGGACGGATTTGCATGAAGAAGCGTTTGTTTCTTTGAAGAACTCCTTGGTGACCACTCCTGTTTTGGCGTATCCGGATCGAGGACAAAAGCAAATCCTGACAACCGATGCTTCTACCCGAGGTCTAGGGGCGATTTTGTCTCAATCTCCAACTGGTAGTCAGGACGGCGAACAAGTAATCACCTATGCTTCTCGTGGACTTCGGAAGGGTGAACAGAAGTATTCAGCCACTCACCTTGAAGCCCTTGCCGTTGTCTGGGCTGTCTTCCATTTCCGCCACTACTTGGCTGGACGCCATTTTATCCTCCACACCGACCATTCCGCCTTGACTTATATTTTCGCCAGTGATAAGCCATCTCCAAAGTTGCAACGTTGGGCCGCCGCTTTACTTGAATATGATTATTCCATCTCTCACAGGCCTGGGAAGCAGAACCCGGCCGATGCTTTGTCTCGATTGATTGCGAGCCAGTAGGCTCAGATTATCAAAAGACACTTCTTTTTGCGCGGCTTCCAACTTTTTCACGGCAACTTTACTTTGGCAACTTTTCTTGTTCTGGCGAACACCCCTTTTTTTTTTATATATATATATCTTTTTGATATTTTATTTTTCTTATATTCTTTTTACAACTTCTTGATATCTTTTTGATATTTATTTTCTCACATTCTTGTACCCTCTTGATATTCTTCTTTCCCCGATATTTTATTATTCTCTTGACACTTGCTCTTATTTTTTTTTTATCCTCCCAATATTTTTTTTTATTTTCATCTTATCCCTTGTTGAATACTTTTGTATTTCCCTTTTTACATTTTTCCAATATTGTATTTTCAAATTATTAAAACTTTACTCTTGAATTAAAATCTGATTATACCATCTCAACTATACTTGTACCAAGAACGTGTAATCTTCAGATTATCTTTATTTTATTTTTGCTCTTATATTATTTTCACCATGGATTATCCTTTTTACCTTGCTGTTTATCATTACCTTACCTCCAAGACTTACCCCATGGATTCCGACCTGGCAACCAAGCGAAAAATCAGACATCAAGCCCAAAGGTATATGGTTTCTCAGGGTAAGATCTTTCTCAAAACGGATGGCGAAGTCACGTTGGGTCCGGAATTACTACATGAAGGTATTGTCGATGATGTTATCAAGATGGTTCATGCTGAGGGGCACTTTGGTGTCAACAATACCTGGAGACGACTCAAGATGCAGTATACTGGTCCATGTCTCTTTGAGAAGGTTCGTTCTGTGGTCCAAGGTTGTCCCATTTGTCAGTACCGAGCTAAGCGTCCTCATCAGCGAGCTGAACCTGCCAAGCCTATTCCGACTCCTTCAAGACCTTTCTACATGGTAGGATGTGATGCCGTTGGACCGGTAATTGACTCAAGACAAGGAAATCGGTATATCCTGGTAGCAATTGACTATCTTACTCGTTGGCCCATAGCAGCGGCGGTGCCCAACATTAACTCTGAAACGACTGCAGACTTTCTATTTAACCATCTGGTCAAGGACTTTGGTGTGCCCACTTTTCTATTGACGGACCGAGGGTCCAACTTCACGTCTGGTCTGGTCCGGGAATTCCTTGAGCAATTGGGTTGTAGACATATAACAACCACAGCGTACCGTCCTCAGACGAATGGCCTATGTGAACGAATGAATCAAACCATCACTCAAACTCTTTCCAAGATTCTTCATGAAAAGGACCAACCTGACTCCAATTGGGACCGTTATCTCAACTCTGCTCTTCTGGCCATCCGTACCATGCCCAATGACTCCACTCGTTTTTCTCCTGCTCGGCTCCTTTTTGGTTATGACTTAAGGACTCCCAGTACTTGGCCGGCTCCTCGTCAAGATTTTGTTGAAGGAGAACTCGCAGACTCAGTAGCCAGTAGGGTCAAGGCCATTCAGTTTGTCACCGATCATGCCAGGGAGACAGCCAGGGAAAGGGTCAAGGCAATTCAAGAGAAGAACAAGGTGCGATATGACAAGAGGGTTGCTCCTAGGAAGAGGTTTGAGTTGGGCGAGCAAGTTTTGATGAAAGATGAGAACCCGCCTACCAAGTTTGCAAACCGGTGGCTAGGACCGATGACAGTGGTAAAGGTAAATGGGAAAGGGACATATGTTTTGGATGGACCGAATCAAAGAAGACTCCAAGGCCCGGTGCATGGCGACCGACTGATTCCATGGTCTACCCACAAGTCTCTGGTTCCGGATGTGCAAGTTCGACGTGCTGAACAGCAGTTCAAGGCATGGTTGGAACGACATGTTCAAGTTTAAAGGTTTTTCTGGTTTGGGTACTTCGGCCTGGCTGTGGAGGGGTGACACGGTGTGTTGTGGTGTTGTCGGCCTCAGTCGCAACCCGATTTTTGGGCCGTTTTGGGTAGCCAAGGTCACTGACGGTGCAGGTAGTCGTGACGTGGTCCTCAATTTATTTCATTTGCCGACGGCGGGCGAAGACCTTTGCACCTTTTCCCTTTGACATTTTTTTTTTCTTGTCTCTCAATTTTTCTAATTTTTCCTTAACAAAACCTTTTCCCCTTTCTTTCGATTTCCACTCACACTAAAATTTAGTGTTGTGTTTTGTTGTACACTTCTTTAACAATTTTGGTAAAGAATCTCTCGTTAGTCAAGTCTACAAATCTCCCAACAATTTTCTCATTTATTTAGTTTTATTATTATTTTTATTTTTATTGATTCTATTCTATCCAATCTTCTGTCAACTCTTCCGTATGTTATTTTATGATTTCATACAACATCTTTCTATTATTTTATCGTATATTATTTTATCCAACAATTAGTATAAATATCTCAAAACCAAACACTCAATAAACAAGGTCGAATTCTGATACAAGTTTCTTCTCTGACAAAGTTGTCTGAATCCTTATTCTTTCTTGTGAATTTCTTCCGTTATATTTTGTTTCTTACCAAGTCTTCGTGGAAGATTGGTTGTTCTTTATATTTTTATTTGTATTAGTCAAGTCTTCTTGGAAGATTGACTACCCCCGTTTTTTTATTCTCATTTGTATCCCTGTGCTGTATTTCGTTATTGATTCACCTGTGGTGAAGTTAATATCATATATTTGTATCCATCCTATTTGTATCCCCTTTTTGCTCTCACTTTTGTGAAAGCATTTCTTATTCCTGTCCTTGTAGTCACTTTGGTAACAAAGCGACTATCTTATTTACACCCGTTTCCTCCTTTTCGAACCTATTCTTCCTCCATTCCGGATTTCGATCCATATTACTACCCATACCTTTCTTTTCTCGTCCACCTCCTACACACAACAAAGTACCACACGCGTCATTGTTGTGACACGTGTGTTGTGGACAGGTTCGGTTTCGACCATGAAGCCGGACCAAGGGCCCGGAACAGGCCTAGGAGGGGTCGGATGCCGGACCAGTCCGAAGAAGAAGTCCGAGCCGAGTAAGGATGGCCGATCCCCGAGTTTCTTTATTTCTCTTTCTTTTCAATTTTTCTTTATTTTATTTTATCACATTTTATTATTTCCTTTTTTTATACTCTTTCCTTTTATATTTCCTTTGTGAATCCTTTCTCACTTTCTTGCAAGATTGCACCATTCTGTACTTCTTTAGTTTATTTCCCCTACTTCTTTGTCTTACCATTTTCTTTACTATGTTATAGTATTTTTTTTATTATATTTTTCCTTTGGCCTTGATGGCATCATTTTATTATTTTATTATTTCATTTTTCGGTTATTCTTTTAGTTATTTTCTTTGTCTATAAAAGACATTCTTTTCTAATGAATAAAGATGATCAGTCAGTTTTACGATCAATTTTACGGTTATTTTATTCTTTTGAGTTTAAGCTCTCGATCTCTGAAGAGCAGTTATATTTTGCCCGGTCATTTTGGGGATATTTCTGTTGAGTTTCATTAGTCTTTTACTGGTTCTTTCATTGTTTCTTTTATATATTTTATTTGTCGCCCGTTCGGTTACCATACACAACCATACAAACACATCACGCGTCAGTTGACACGGGTGTTGTAGGATTTCCAGCTTCGCCCACTTCTCTCCATTTCACGTGACTTTTCCAAGGTCTTCCCTGCTAGAAAGCGTGACGTAGCATCCTGATCAACTTGGCAACGTCACCTTTCTCCATTTGCAAGTCACCTTATTTCTCATATCTCCCTTTTCTCCGCACTTCTTTGATTTTCCATATTTGTCACCCTCGCTCTCATTTCAAACCCCTCCTATCCATTTCCATATTTATCCATTGTATACTATTTTTGTCATCTATCTTCCCTTCCCTTCTCCCCACGTTGCTGTCTGTGCGCACTTATCTTTCTCTTCATGTTATCTACCTCTTTACACCCACTACAAAAATTAAGTGGTTTCATTTATAGCAAACTACTATATTATCTTACCATTAGTAGACTGAAGTTAAACATAATAAACATTTTTATTTTTGACGGCGATTATAATATTCAATATGTTCTATTGGATAGAATAATAAAGTAGAGTCTTTTAGGCATGATATTCGTTTGTAATTCATTTATACTCCTTGTAACTATGTCGCAGAATCAATTAGAATAGTGATTTTTATAAGCAAACAAGATTTTTTACAAGATAGCATCTAGTTTATTATTGTAAAACCCCTTTTGAAATAATTAATAGCTTAAAGAGTATATATTTCTCTTTTCGATTTATTATAAGTGATGTCAGTTCTGTAAAAGAGATATAATGACATATATTATAAAAGGCATATAAACAAACACATGTTCACAATCCTGTAACCAGGAATGAGACAACTATTTCTGCTTATAGACAAATCCCAGTTTTGGGTGTCAATGCTAGCTATGTCATTTTGGCAGTTGATATTCTAAAAATGATATATATTAAAATATATTCCTGAGCCATTTGCCTTTCTTGTCAATTAAAAAGACTATTAAAAATCAATATGTCCAGCTACTCAAACAATCAAGTCGAATGCAAGTGTGCTATCTGCTCTTCTAATAGCAGAGGCTTTGTCATGGTATCAACTCAAACATACCAAAGACATATCACCAATGATATTGTAAGAAGCTTTCAAGCTAGAAGTTCTTGTAAGTATATGCCGTAAATTATTATTTTTTGTCATAATTAACCGTTTTCTTTAAAATATATAATCGTATTCTAAAGCTTCTCTGATGGTGAATGAGAATGACATGGAGATTGACATTGAAGTCAATGATGCCGAAGAGAATGTTGAATGTAAGTATATAATTTTATTTATACAATATAATAAATTGTAATGACTTGCAAGGATATTCTTTATGTAACAGAATACGAATAATTACCTTTTGCTCTTGCTACATTATTATTTTTAGTTGAAAGTGAAGATGCCGATGACAATGAGTTGAATGGTTCGGACGATTCTGAAGATGAGGTTGAAGAACTTGAAGGTTAGTACAAAATAAATAAGCATATATCATATATTAATACAAAAACCAAACAGAGCAATTTGAGACGTCTATGCCTGCAGACCCTCTTCATGCCTTTGTTGCCGCCTTTGCTGCTTTCTTCATCTCGAAATATGTCGTCAATTCGGGTGGTTCGATCTTGATCAAGTTTCTGAACGAGGTCCTGTCTCACTTTGGCCAATCATTCCGCCTTCCATCTAGCTTGAGCGGCCTCAACTCAATGGCTGGCATGACAGCTTTATCCAAGAGTATCCAGCGTTTTGTGGCATGTCGCAATTGTCACAAGACATACTTGGAGTCTGAAGGTGTTCCCCAATGCTGCGATTTCGAAAGGCTCTCTGGAAATACTTGTGGAAGCCAGCTCTTCCAGGCTCCTCCAAAAAACACATCCTTGCCTAACAAGGTATACATGTACAGCCCAATCATCAGTGCATTGTCAGTCCTCTTTTGCCGCCCTGGATTCGAGGAATCCATCAACCATTGGAGAGCAAGACACCAAGTTCCTGGAATGATGTTCGACATCTATGATGGTGCCAAGTGGAGTGAGTTGAAAGATGGCAATGATAGGCAATTCGTGGATCATGAGCGATCTCTCATGCTCACTATGAACATTGATTGGTTCCAGCCTTTCAATGGGGTTACATACTCTTGCGGAGCCATCTATCTCTCTGTCAACAATTTGCCAAGGGCCGAACGTTACAAGAAGGAAAATGTTCTCCTTGTCGGTCTAATGCCTGGACCAAAGGAAGCCAAGACAAGCGAGATCAACCACTACCTCCGTCCCCTTGTTGCCGAGCTCAAGTCCTTGTATGTGGGTGTGGTGATGCCAACGGCGCAGTGTCCTTCTGGTGCCTTGGTTTGTGCCGCCCTTCTTCTTGTTGCCTGTGACATCCCTGCCGCCAGGAAAACATGTGGATTCACGTCCCATGCAAGTACTAATGCATGTCACAAGTGCAACCGCCAGTTCTCTCGCCTCCCAGGCAATGGTGGTGTTGACTATTCTGGGTTTGTCTTCTCCGAGTGGGTGGCTCGCACTGATCAAGAGAATCGCCGTGATGCTGTGGCCTGGAAGAACGCGTCCAGTGAGGTAGAAAGAAAGAGGATGGAAAAGGAGAATGGAGTCCGCTGGTCGGAACTCCACGATCTTGAGTACTTTAATGCAGTGGAATGCACTATAATAGATCCAATGCATAACCTCTTTCTGGGAACCGCCAAAAGAATGATGGAGAAGTGGAGATCAACTGGTTTGATCACAAACAGAGACCTGGCCGCCATGCAAAAGGATTCTGAGAAGATGGTCCTCCCTCCTGATTACACACCATTGAGAAAGAAGATTGGCAAGGATTTTCCATTCATGAAGGCAGATGAATGGAAGTCCTGGTGCTTGGTGTACTCTCCTGTTCTCCTGCGCGGCCGTTTGCCCAATGTCCACCTTGGCAACTGGATATCGTTTGTCAATGCCTGTCAGTACCTTGTTAAGCCAAGCATTTCCATGGCCGAGCTGGAGGAAGTGCATAGCTCTCTTGAGGCATTTTGCAGACAGTGCCAAGTATTGTATGATGCCCAATTGATTTCGCCAAACATGCACCTCCATTTGCATCTTCAAGACACCGTCAGCAATTTTGGACCGGTTTATGGATACTGGCTCTTCAGCTTTGAGAGATTCAACGGCATTCTCAAGAATTTCTTGACAAACCAGAGAGATGGCTTTGAGGCCACATATATGAAGAGGTACCATCAAGACGCGTACAAAGGAGACCTCCTGTGTATACTTGCACCAGTTCTTGTGCCTTCACATGCCAACATCCTTGCTGAGCTCACTGCCATCACTGCCACCACTGCCACCACCATTTCCACCTTGCCATTTGATCTGAACGCATTTCTTGTTGCTGCAGAGACAGACTTTGACATTGTGAAGGGCAACGAGCCATTGCCACCATCTGCGCTTCCTTTGTCTTTGAAGGAAGAGGTATCGATGAAGGAGAGCGAGTACCAGTACCTTTTGGAGTACTATTGTGAGGTGTATGACAATGAGCAACTTGTTCATTATCGCCAGGCCAGTCCCTCACAAACCATTGTCAACAACCACATCCAAAAATTCCCATCGATCAATCTTTTTGGCCAGGTGTATAAAGGGAGTAATGGAACCCTGCAACGTGGTTCATTCATCCAGGCACTGTTCAAGACAAGCAATGATCAGTATACAAATGCATACACCGGCCAGATTCAGTACCTCTTTGTGAATACTGCCACAAACTCATTTGCTGGTCAATCGAGTCGGCATGTGTTTGCATATGTACATTGGTATAGAGAGGCTAATCTGCAACCCAGGAGTGATGAGGGCGTGGAAGTGAATGAGCTGGAGTTTGAACCGAGTAGTCTTCAAAATATTCTTCCTGTACATAGGATTTTGTTGTCTGTAGCTATAGGTGAACACATAGGTGATGGAGGTCGAGTGATGATATGTGTTGTTCCCTTGTTACGTAAGATCTATATATAATATTCCAAAATAAAATAACATCAATAAAGACTTACAATTAAATATCATTAAATATTTCTATATTATTTAATGTATATTTCACATACAGTATAACTTTGATTATTTTATATATTTGCCTGTAATGCATCCATCAAAAAGTGCATACGTATACAAGAAGCTATTAAATTCTTAGTTAAAATTTTTTTATTTATTTATTCAGTAGAAATACACCACTCTGGTAACGTGACTGACATATGCTGAGAGACACTCATTTCCTTTACAAAACGAACACGCTTCAATAAGCTGTTGGATTTCTTTTGCAACCTTTTGACAGAAAATTTGTCAACCACATCGATAAACTCTTGGAGCTATTTTTTAAACAAATGTTAGTTAGTGAACTTAAAGCTAATATAAATTTTAGTTATATAGTACATTACCTTATCACTTCTCCAACTGGGACGGTGTGCCCGAACTTCATTCTCAGTGTCAGATTCATCGTCAGACATCACCTCTAATACAAGAACATTGCTGCAATCCAAGCCTCGCATCAATCTTGTAATCTCCTCGGTGTATTTCTGATACGTAACAGTGCGACGTTTGAGAAGCTAGACATAAATACTATATTAGAATATATAATAAAACATTAGCCTATTTATTTTTATTCTTACAGAGATCTTTCGATTGCGTCTTCGTGATGTTCTTTGCCGAGCTACAATCTTATCAGGTGATGTTTTGTAATGTCAAACCTGGTTCCTGTAGTGATTCTTCACTATTCTTGCAATATCATTTGTTGAAACACCAATTGCACTTTGCTGTTGTCGCAAGTACGAAATCACGGCCATTGCAAGGGCTTGGTTATAGCCTTCCTTGAAGGTGCCATTGGTTGACCATCCTGGCTTCTCATTGTTCTCGGCAACTTTTAATGGATCTGTGTCCGTGAGGTTTGGGTTCTTCATGTATTTATTGAGTGCATGCTAATATATGTCTGTTAGATATATTGGTAATTATATTTACTATCATTGATTTACTTACAGAGATGCCGACGTGCCGTTTTCCAGGAGTATACCCTTCCTCCATCAAAGACGAAAAGCTTGCTTTTATCGCAGAATCTGCCTCAGAAATTCCATTCTCGGTAGACTTGCTGAGCTTGTCCTGGGCAGCCATGATCTCTTTGATCATTTTCTTGAGATAAATATTAATCTCGTTGGTGAGATTAATACCATTTTCTACACCACTCATTCTCTTTGACATCTCAGCCATTTCTTTTGCCAGTGTTACAAAGTTTCCATTGTTGGCAGTCAACAGAGCAAGCATTCTCTCAGTCGCATCCATATCTTGAGGAATGCTTGGTGCCGTGACTGTAGTGGTGTCTGACATTTGTACATCTTCAGTGGCAGCTAATGCACTGCGTGCAACGGCGTTAAGTCTTGGGTTGTGCTGACGGGGAGGAGGAGGAATACGATTGTTCATGTTCTATCAATAAATAATTATTAATATATTTTGACAATTGGAATATGGTCAGTATACTTGCAAGTAAAGAGGTTGACTGAAAATAATGAATCGTCTTGTAGTTTTATTGTTATTTAACAGCATTGTGTACACTCTTGTTCTATATCTAGACATCTTTTTCAACCTAATAAACTATAAATTACAAAGACATGAAAATGACGGCAGGCATATTCTTTTGGATTATCATTTTTATTGCCCACATTTTATCAGGGTCAAACAGCCTTTTAATACAAAGTATTTATTTTTCCTTTTTATTTTTTATATTCTTTTGTGCCTAAATATTACCGCAAAATACTCTGATAATTAATTCTTTTCTTTCTCTTGTAAATATATTTTTTACTCAATATATTTTATTATTCATAGGTAACTGCTTATAAATATATAATGGGGTCTCTCTATTGCACATGTCTGTATATCCAAAGGTAAGATCATATTATGCTAAAGCTCTTCTTTATTAACCAAATCACTCTTTTGTATGTAGCCGCAAATTCTATTTTTCTATCCATCTCAATATAATATTCTGGTAAACCTTTTATATTATAAATATGTTCTCTTTAATAATATCTATCACAGATGTCTTGCTATGCTCTTGTATGAATTCCCAATTGAAATTATCTGGCCATTCCAACGACTATATCTTGTAAGTGAACCAATATTTTAGTATTATATATTGCCTATCTACAAATATTAACATATATCTATTAGACAATGATTATTTGTTGGCATAATACAGAGGGTCTATCAAAGGTTCTGTTTATTATATTAAAAATGTAAGTATAAGAATGAATGATTTATATAAAAATAATTTACTAACAATCTTCTCTTTTACTTTTAGACAGTATTGGCTTTCTCTCAGCTAGGTAAGTATCCTGGCTCTATTAAGAACCAGTTCATGGTGCCGACCAAGAAATATCGATTGGTAAAATAGATATACCAAAGAAATAATCTAGAGACTAGAATGTATAGCGCAAATGTATTTTTTTATCAAATAAAACGAAAAATAAAAATTTTCAGAATCTATTGCTCCAAAAAAAACAACAAACCAGGGAGGCTTGTTTGCATAGAATAACTACAATTACCTTGCCATAGTCTACAATCATCCTTGATGGACTGTTAAAACATACTATAAAACCCACTATAAAATATAATGAAAGATAAAACTGGTTGTTTGTAAGTGGCCAATCTCCCCTGACACAAACTGTCTGTGTATCGTAAAATACAATGCAAAAAAGGGTAGATCGACTAGGAATATATTGTGGCTACAATGTATATTTAAGTTTTGCGCTGTTTGAGGGCATTTAAATATTCTACATTGGATTCTTGTACACCAGTAGGTAGGATGATTCAGTTCACCCCCATATCTTTTTAGTCTACTACGGATCACGATTATATATTACCAAAAGCATAGTAAAACTATACAATTAAGTAGCTTATTTTATAAGTTTTATCTACATAATACCCTTAGACTTTTGTAGTGACCCTCTCACACATCGGCACTTCATTTTATTCATACCCCTTCATATCTCTGTCCCTTCTCTCACACTGCTCACTTTATCATATTACTGTTATCCATATCTTCATACTTCATATTTACATTGTCTTCGCACATTTTCATATCTCATTTTGTCTTATCATATTTGTCCTCCATTTTTATATTATCACCTTCACTGTATTAGATACTTAGACATGAAAATAAAATTATGAAATATGATTTGCTTTATCTTCTTTTTATTTAAAGTCAGCGAAAGTTAACCGTAATAAATTGAATCTAATTGTCTTAATAATATAATTGATCTCGAAAAGCGAGGTCAGCAAGGGAAGGGAGGGTGGGGGAAATCATATTTCATAATTTTATTTTCATGTCTAAGTATCTAATTCATGTGTCGAAATAAATTTCTAACAGAATTGATTGAGACACTCCAATAAAATTATGAAATATGATTTGTTTATCCAGAGAAAAAATAAAATAAAATAAAGAAAGAAAGAAAATCAAGAAAAATCCAAGGCATCAAAGAAAATGCCCTCCTCGTTAGTGTCCTCAACAGCCTGGTCTCCGCGTGTGATAAGAGTATTCGTGAAGTCAAAACGAGACAAGTGTTCCCGACGGTAATGGTTTTCGAACGTAGTGGACGAAGCCCAGTTACCCATTGTCACAATATCCTCTTTGGGAATTCCGGATTGGAGAGCCAGGGAAGAAGCGATAGAGCGTAAAGAAACGCGAGGCTCGGAAGTAGACAAGCGAATGAGGTTGGAGATCCAGACTTGAATGGTCCGGGTACGGAGCGCCAAGGTGGGGTGCAAGGAGTTGAAAAACAAGTTAGGAGCAGTGCAAGAAGGGCGACGCTGGGAGAGGAGGTGAAAAGTATAGATAGGACAAAGGCTTTGTTCAACGTGGGCTTTCACCAGAAAGGACTTGATAACGCGACGGCGTCGACGCTTCTCTTTGGGACAGTGTACCTCGAAGGAAAGAGTAGATTCCGTGGGTAGGGAGACCGATGAGAGAGGAATCCGTTGCAAATCGGACGGACGAAGAAAACAAGAGACACCCAGAAGAAATGCAAGCTTACTTTGCAATGTGGCCAGAGTGAGACGGTCGGCAGTTATAGCGGCAAGATAATCTATAGTGGGTTGTAGACTGATAGTAGGACGGTGTAGTCTAGTAGGTGGAGCTTGGGCAAGAAGAGTAGCGACAAAGGAGTTGACATTGTTGTCAGAGCGCAAGCTGGCGGGGTCTTGGTGTAGGTGAGTGACAGCAGACCGGAAAAGTTGGAGGGTCGAGAGGGCATACGAGTGAAGAGTATGCATGTCGCTTAAGAAGTTGATAAGGTCACTAGGCGTGAAAGAACTGGGAGACACCTGGTGGTAAATGCTCCACTGGATGAAGAGTATTTGACCCCTTTTGTAGGAGATGTTGGTGGGACTTTCTCGCAAACGGTGGTCAACAAGTATTGCGCGTGCATTGGAGTTTAGTTTTGAGTGATTGAAGCTGGCATGGACAAGCTCCAGACGGCGAGTTTCCAAGAACTGTTTGTCATGGGCCAAACTGCGGTTGGTGTTGGGAGGACGATGGCCGATTGATGGAGCAGAAGAGGCGGGGATAGGCTGAGAGATTGGATCGTGGGGAACCAAAGAGCGCTGGGCCACCAAGGTGTGATCATTGTCACGCGTACCAGCTTCTCCTGCAATATCTTCTGAAGGCAACGACTGATGAGGTTCCAAGGTGGATTGAGGTACGGGCAATGGAACTGGTTCCAAGGGATTGTGAAGGCGTCGGTGAAGAGGTTGCCCAGATCGGGAAGCCAAGACACATACTTTGGAAGTTGAGCGGTGATCCTGTCCGCAAACAAGTCGACATCGTTTCTTCCCAGCTGGAGTTGGATCGAGTGGTACACTTGAGGATGAATCATCCAGTTGTTCTTGAGGTAAGGACGTCGAGACTCGAAGTCGGCAATTGTGTTGGATGCGCCCGCGATGTGGTTCGATTGAATCGTGATGCCCCGTTGAAGACACCATTTCCACAGGGTCGTGGCCAGTTCCATGAGGGGGAGAGAGCGAGTGCCTCCTTGTTTGTTCATGTACGCCATTGAGGTGGTGTTGTCCGTCCGGATAAGAATCCGCATGTTCTTGAGGAATGGAAACGTCTGGAGTGCAAGAAAGGCCGCCTTCAGTTCTCTCCAGTTGATTGACATTGACGCTTCTTGGTGAGTCCAGTGACCGTAAGCCGTTTGATGTTGATGACGGGGAGCTGTAGACTGCAGCCCCACCCACTGTCGCTGGCGTCCACATAGATCGTTCGTTGGGGCGTCTGAGGGAGGATGCTCTTCCCGTTCCACAGGTGCAGGTTGGTCTTCCACCACCTCAGCTCGTCTAGGCACTCTGGTGAGAGTTTTTGAGGTATGTCCCAGTCGGGCAACGATCACACAGTCTGATTCTTCATGCGCAGAAGATGTTGAGTATACAATCGTGCCGGAATTAGGGCAAATGTGGCGGCTTGGATCCTCATCGTGAGGCTGTGAATTGTACGAGGTGATTGATAAGGAGTCTGGAGGAGTTGGTGGATACTGCGGCGAAGATCCCTCAATTTCTTGCCAGGGAGTTGAGCGGTCATGGTACGAGTGTTCAGCAAGAAGCCAAGGTGTTCGATAGATTGGCGGGGAGTAAGGCAAGATTTCTTGTAATTGACCAGCCATCCAAGAGAGGTCAATTTTTGTATCACGACTTGAGTGTGGCGAAGGGCTTGAGCAGAAGATTTGGCGATTATTATCCAGTCGTCCAGGTAAGCGCTCAGACGGATGTTCTGGGTACGAGCCCATTCGAGTATGGGTCGAGTCAATTTGGTAAAGAGCCAAGGTACGAGAGAAAGCCCGAAGGGGGTGGTACAGAATTGATAAGTCTGGCCCTGCCAGTGTAGCCGAAGGTACAGACGGGACTCTGGATGGACCGGTATATGAAGAAAGGCATCCGATAAGTCTATGGAGGTTAGAAATTCGCAAGGTTTGATTAGTTTTGTAACTTCTTGCAAGGTTTCCATCTTGAAGTGTGGAGCCTGTATATAGTTGTTTAGTAGTTTGAGGTTGAATACGGGGCGCGAGCCGCCATCTTTCTTGGGTATGACGAACATGCTGCTGTAAAACCCCGGAGACGAGTTGTCGTTGACCAATTCGATGGCCCGTTTTTGTAGTAAAAGGTGGATTTCTTGGTCGAGCAACTGTTGTTGTTGTTGATTGTACGGTATAGTTGGCAATGGGTGGAGACGAAGTGGTGGTGGTGAGGTGAAGGGGATGGTAAAGCCGTGGCGTATTGTGCGCAAGAGCCAATTGTCGATTGAAAGTGTTGTCCAAGCCGTATAAAACTGGCTTAGTCGACCACCGACTAGAGGTGGAGTATTGCTTACTGTTGTTGGCGAAAGGGATTGGTGTTGTTCCGTGGTTTGTTGCTGTTGTGCTGGTTGTACTGTTGGCTGTTGGTGTTGCCTGTGTTGCCTGTGTTGCCGGCGTTGTGAGACTTGGATTGGTTGTGGGACATGTTGTTGTAACCGCCCTGCTGAGAGGACGGACCTGATCGAAAAAACTGCTGGGGTTGAGGTGGGGTAGAGTGATTGGAATTGTTGTGAAAGGGTCGTCGCTTGGAACGAAGGTTGCTAGCATTTCTGATGGCTTGCGAGGTGGTAGTCTGTTGAACCAAAGCAGATTGGAAGTCGGTCGGGGAAATTGTATATGTGTTCCCTTGGTTAGCAGTGGGGGCCGTAAAACCCGGATTAATAGCTTGAAAGGCGAGGGTGGTACGCATCTCATTGAGTTGGGCAGAGACATTAAGTAGCAGAGAGCGGCAATCCTTAAGCATGTAGAGGTAGCATTGAACGTTCTCATTGTTTGTGTCCTTGCTGATTTCAAGACTCAAAACGTCCAGGGACGGAAGACACCCGAAAGCAAATACTGCAGTCGTTTCAACGACATGTCCTGCTTCGATTGAGAACGATTCATTTTTCGAGCCGCAATGGGAACGGTGTCTGGTGGTTGGTATTGAAGGCCGTCAATATGGGGATATTGATCAATCAAGGTACGGCGGTCGACATCGGATAGTGAAGTCGTAGGGAACAAGGGAGAATCAAGAGAAAGTACCTCCTGTAAGAAGGTTGGAGGTGTCCAAGTGAACGATGGTCGAGTACCAAGAGAATGTAGGGTAGCAACCCTATCTCCATCGTCCGTCATAGTATTATCCGTCGTAGGAGGAAAAAGAGACGGAGACTCTGCTGAAGGTTGAGTCTGAGTGGCCAAGAGTTCGAGTTGAAGTAGGCGTTGTTGCATGGCAGCAACAAGTTCGGGAGTAATTGTGGAGTCCATAGTTTTGCGGTGCTGACCGAGCGAAAAAGAAGATCAATTATATTATTAAGACAATTAGATTCAATTTATTACGGTTAACTTTCGCTGACTTTAAATAAAAAGAAGATAAAGCAAATCATATTTCATAATTTTATTGGAGTGTCTCAATCAATTCTGTTAGAAATTTATTTCGACACATGAATATCCCATTTTCTCATACTATCATATCTTATTTTGTCTTATCATCTCATACCTCTCCCCCCAAAGTCATTATTATCCTTATCCATTATCTCATATCACTGCAAAAATATGTTCCTTTTACATATGTAAAATAATATGAAATTCTGAGTGAAATAAAAGATTTTACCCAGACTTTGAGTAATATTTTACTATTCAGACAGATATTATTTCTACCTATAATTCTTTTATTTATCCTAAGGATGGAAACACTCTCATAAAGAACTATAGTATTACCATACACAAACTGACTATAAATTACTTTTTTTTTTAAAAAAAAACAGATGTTCTTGTATAACGTTGCATTTTTGTTTTCTTTTAAGAATCAAGAAAACAATGGTTTAAAGATTATAGAAACGCGCAAATGTTTTATTTCACGTATCAATGGTGGCATTTTATTGGACTATATTTTAACTGTCACTATAATAACAGCTTCTTATTGAACAGCTACATAGTTCTCACACTTTTTATAAATATTTTTATGGAAAATCATTTATGAATAGTTTATTTTATTATTTTTATTTTTAGGAGAATATTATTTAGAATTTTGTTCTAGACCTAGATTTCAAAAATATTACTCATCTATATAGTATACCTTTTGATATATAGACACAGTATGGGTAGGTACTCCTTGTAAAAGACAAATAAAGCAGGAGAGTTTCTTGTGAATAGATATTTATATATCTGTGATAAAAGAAGTAACAGATATTAATTTTTAAAATAATCCATATTTTTCATTTTGTATTTACCCATAAAGCTATATGCAATCATAGAAAAATATTTATTCCAGATTGCAGATATAAAATGTGATAACTAAAGTAGTATTTGGCAAATAGTAAGAGCTTATACAAGATGTTTGCTTACATATTGAGAGTTGCGGGATAAAAACAAAATACAGAACATGGATTGCAATATGTTCAACTAAAAAATAATAAATTAATAAGAGAAAATATAACGATCTTTTTATATTTACCATGTATATTATCATCAATATCATTTTGAAATATCAGAAAGCCGTGAATCTTTTAAATGAATAATTAGTAAACATATAGTTTATCATGATATTATATTTACCTTTGTCATAAAAGAAGAGCATATTATACTATATTAATAATATATCAGTAGTTAATATAATATACTTGACGATATAAACAACATGTTTAAAAAATAATAACTTACCAGGGTATTGAAAAATAAAATAAATAGGAAAGAAAAGGAAAAGGAGAATATATTATTTGAAATTTATTTGAGGTTACCATGAGTCGTATATACTGGGACCCAGTTTTACAGACCAAAATAGATTAATACAGCTGATCTTACAGCACTGATTAAAAATGTAAATTATAATAAAAATATTTTCAATAAGCATATTGTAGTCTGTCCCCTTTTTATTTTCTAAATATCTTTACCAATAACTGTATTTTGCTTCGTATGTATTTATATGCTGAATAGGCAAAATATAATATTTTAATATATTCATATATTGTTATATTTATAAAATACATATAGAAAATGTCTTCTAGCTCAAGAAACTCTAATCGCAGATCAAATGCTAATGAACAGCCTGGCAGTTCTTCCCAGGGGGCAGGTAATCAGCCAAAACGCCGCAGACTTGCCCCAAGATCTGAGACAGTCAGAAATGATGATGAGGGATATAAAGAACTCTCTGGACAGATGGCATCGATGAGTCACCAGCTTAGAAAGATGTATGACATGCAGGCTAGCTCAGCAAACACAGTGAGCATGTTCATGAATGCTCATGCCAATGGTGTTTTTAATGGAGCACCTGCTGGCCCAGTTTTGCCAGCAACTATCTCTCCTTCTGTTCCTGCTCAGCCTTCTCTCAGTGAGAGTCAGATGAGTGCGATCATTTTGGTATAGATAATCTTGACAGAGTATAATAATATATAATCTAATAAAAATATACAGGACTTGATCCATGAGAAAATGTGGATAAGGGACTTAAAGTCCAACGATCCCATTGAGATTGCTGAGAATGAAGCCAGGAGAAAATGGAATACTGATCAATGGATTGATCATCAGGACAATGTCAAGATTGTCAAATATCTGAGAGAATATATACTCTCACAGCCTCGTGCTGCTGGATTTTGGCCAAGTATGGTAGTTGCTAAAATCAAAAACAACTACAAGACCTTCTACCGAAGTGTTAACATGTCAGAGGAGGCAGGCATTATCAAGAAGCATAATGCACACATCAATAGCCGAATGAGAGAGGTAATTATAAGAAAAATATTAATGTACATGGTTATCTTATATTCTAAAAATATTAACAGATTCTTAATCGCCGCATTATTACCTATGAGACCAACTGGGAGATCATAGATGCTGAGATGGGTCCAAAAGAAGGAAATGCTCATGAGATGGCATATCTCAATGTTCTTCGAAAAGAGGTCATGTCAGATGGTGAATCAGGTGTTGAGGATTTTGGTGAAGGTGTCAGCCTGAAGGTTGTAAAGATTGCTTGCCCCAGTTGGAGAAGTGATGAGGTAATTATTTTCAATTTGTATTTGTTGCAGCACAAGTTAAAACTAATGACAAAAACAGTTAAACAGACTCTTGGCAATAATTGATTGCATTTCTAAAGACCGTGACTTGAGAAAGGGGCAGTCAAAGTCAAAACCAAAGACCCCTAGAATCCAAAGAGGAGTTAAAGTTGTCTCTGTCCCCACTTCTCTGTCCACCATCTTGCCTCCCTGGTCAATTAGAGATGAATAAATATATTTTTTCTTTTTCTCTCTATATTTTATATCAACTGCAAATTGTAAATATAGCTGAAGAGTTTTGACCAATAGATAAATATATTAAAAGCTAAGTATAAATTTTGCGTGGCAATGGAACTACAAGTTTTTTGCTAATCTTGCTTAATGGCTGGTAATCAACAATTGCAACTGGCATGAGAATTCGGTGCATAGGTAGGATACTTTGAAAATCAACTCTTGAAAACTCGCTTTTGTGGATCTCAATGCCTTCCATTTCTCTAGTCCTATCAGATGTTGTTTTATACCATTTAACAAAGGCAAAGGTATGCTGGGGGTTGTGGTATTCAGTTGATAAGGATGCTGGACTAAATGTGTGCACAAAAATATATTGGATTTCTCCAATATATCCATAGATTACATTTGTTTTGTCCTCCACAAACAATGCCTGAATGTATGATCCACGTTTGTTACCATGATTGCCTTTGAATACTTGGCCAAGAATGTTGATAGACTTCAGCATGACAATCCAATCGTTGACAAAAGCAGAACTGTCCATGTTGATTTTGCAACTTGAGATTGACCTGTCATTATAGACCACTTGGTAATGTTCAACAAGACAATCATAATCAGGACTTGGCATTGGTGACAAAGGCTTTGTTCTAAGAGGAAATACAGATGGTGGAAGAGATTCATTGCCTTTGATAGAAGATGTTGTGTTGTATGCGGCATTTATGAAATCAGACAAGGAGAATGCATGAGGTTGACTGGGCGGGATTACTGAACGAGTCTCAGTTTTTAACAATTTCTTGAAAATATCCAGATAACCATGTGCATTAGCAGACTCAAGTATATTCCGCGCAAAATCTTCTTTGTGAACTTCTTCAACAAATCTCTTCATGTATGTCCATTCAAATCCAGTTTTCCTGTTTGTCTGGATGTTTTTGAGGATACTATTGTATCTCTCAAAGCCAAAAAGCCAGTAACCATAAACAGGGCCAAAGTCTTGAACTGTCTGATGTAAATGAAGATGAAGGTGCATATTCGGTGAAAGAAGATCAAGATCATAAAGATTCTCACAGCCTTGGCAAAAATTTTGTAGATATTCATGAGCATTGTCGATTTCGTCTTCAGTGATGTTGGGCTTGATGAGTAAACGGCATGCATTGACAAAGAATATCCAATTTTCAAACATTTTTGGCGGGAGTAGATCTTTCAGGACAACAGGAGAATACACAAGGCACCACGACTTCCACTCATCAGCCTTCATGAAAGGAAATCCTTTTGCAATCTTTGTCTTTAGTGGTGTGTAATCAGGTGGCAGTACCATATTTTTAACCATGTTTTGCATAGAGATGAGTTTTTTGGAGTCAATTATTCCATCTTCAACCCATTTTTCCATCATTCGCTTAGCAGTTCCCAAGAAAAGGTTGTGCATTGGATCTATAATGGTGCAGCGGACAGCATCAAAGTACTCAAGACGATGCAGTTTGGACCAGCGAACACCATTTTCAACTTCAAGACGATGTCTCTCAGTCTTAGTGGTTGCATTTCTCCAGACCTCAGCATCCTTACAATTATCATTCTTAGTGCGAAGGAGCTACTTTGAGAAGTCAAATCCAGAATAATTGACAGAACTCGTTCCAGCTAACCGGGAGAATTGGCGTTTGCACTTATGGCATGCATTTGTACTTGTATGGGATGTAAATCCACATACTTTCCTTGCGGCAGGGATATCACAGGCAACCATGAAGAGAGCAGCGCGGATTGTTATACCATTTGGACATTGGTGGGTTTGGATTTTGACACCCTTGTAAAGACTTTGCAACTCATCAACAAGAGGTTGGAGATAGCTGTTTATCTCTGATGTCTTTGCTTCCTTTGGCCCTGGCATTAATCCAACAAGAATTGTATTCTCCTTTTTGAACCTAATCTCCCGAGGAAGGTTGTTGATGGCAAGATAAATCGCTCCACAAGAGTAGGTAACACCATCAAATGGCTGGAACCAGTCGATATTCAAGGTCAACATGAGAGATCGGTCAGTGTCAACAAATGGGAAGCCATCAATGTCCTGGAATTCATTCCACATGATACCATCATAAATGTCAAACAATACTCCATCTACTTTTGGCCCACGATTCCATGAATTGATTGCATCTTCAAATCCTGGGCGATGAAAAAACTTTTTCAATGAGTCTATGACAGAGTGGTATACGTATGTTCTCTTTGGGATTCGTGACTCAGATCCAGACTTGAACAACGGATTGGAACACAAAGAGCTGCCGCCAAACTTGATTGATGTACAAGACAAAGGAACAGATACACCAATATCATAGATTGTATGGCATTCACTGCATGCAACATACTTTTTTATCCCACTTGTCAAATTGCCATAACCTGCCAATTGCTTGAGACCAGGAACACTCAAAGGAAGACGAAATGGATCCTGGAATATTTCAAGAATCTTGTTGATAATGGCAACCAAGATAACTGCTCCTTCATCAACAACGTACAAGGATACAAATAGGGCAATGGTGGTGACAATGAAATGGTGGATGAAATTCAACTTTGGTTGTGGGTCCAAAGAAAAATCTTTTGTGTAAAAAATGAAAATTAGCTCATATAATTCTATTTATCAGGGGTCAATATTAATTCACGATATCCATACCTTCACCAAAAATTGCCACCTCATCATCACTATCTTCACTTTCTTCCTCATCTTCTTCATTCTCAGAGATGCTCTCATGAACACAGTCATCTCCATCAACACCAAACATGGTGTCAGCTTCGGAAAAAGGTAGGTTCCTTATCTGTGCTGGTGCTGCCTCATCTTTATCCAAATATTAAAATAAAAATTAGTAAAGAAAAATAAAAAATAAATTTATTTCTATTATCAAATTCACCTTCATTTTCAATTTCATATTCTTCAGCATCAAAAAACTGTTCATGTTTATCAACGGCCTCAGATGTTTCATGAATCATTTCGATTCTGTCTTCATTAAATACTATATTATACTTGTTATTTTACTGGGAAAATAAAATTATATTAGCTTTCTTACTCCTATGACTGAGAAGGTTTTTCTTTGTTTCTTCTATTCTCATATGTCGTTTGAATGTTTGAGAGGATATAATGTTAAAGCCTCCCAGTTTGTTCTTGCAAACAGAACATCTGCACTCGACTGTATTTCTTGAACTTCGGTTAGGAGCCATAATTAAAAGATTTTACAGTAAAGAAGAGGGATACAAGGCAAAGTTTATTTTATATATTTGGACTTAGTATTCATTTCTTATGCTACACATGTTTTATAGCCAATTACATTGACAAAACGTTTTGCTATATGTCTAAACTACCAAAAAACATCTGATCTTTAATTTTATCTTTTCTTTCACGTATAATTAATATTCTTTGAGATATGTGAAACTGACCAATTTTTGCAGTGTATACTGTTCTATTTTTCATTCACACACCCAATTCCTATATTTTATTATTAATCAATTCACCATTTATCACTAAGTAACATTTTACGAAGTCTATATAAGAGACCAAAATTTCAATCAATAAACATTATCAGTTACCTCTCTCTTAATTTCCGTCTCTGAACTAGTGAATTGTCTTGTATAGAAATTCCTAGTCATACCTGTGCCAAGATTGATTTTTCTTTTCATCCAATTCCCTTTTTCGTCCAAATCTGTATCTTCCCAGTACCTTGCTGTCAACTTTAGTAATTGTCCTGAGTGAAATTATCTAGTTCCCCTCTCCTATTATATCTCTTCCTCCCTGTTTCCATTGCTGTCAAGAATATATTCAACTGTCCCGAGCGAAGTTATATATCTCTATTCATATTTTCACCTTTTCTTTCTCTTGTCCGTTTCTTGCTGTCCAATTTCGGTTTCTACCCCGTTATTGTCTATCTCTATCGCACCATCGTTATTGTCAACGAGTGGTATTTAATTTATTATATTTTCTGACTCGTTTTCACATCACAACAAACTCAACACGCGTCATTGTTGTGACACGTGTGTGGTGGAGAGATTCGGTTTTGATCATGAAGCCGGACCAAGGGCCCGGAACAGGCCTAGGAGGGGTCGGAGGCCGGACCAGTCCGAAGAAAAGTGTGGTAAAACCACCTTTAAATACTATTACAAATTGGCTTAACAAAAGCTAGGTAACAAAATCTACTCAAGTAGATTTAAGTTACACTAAGATCTAAAGCCCTATTAACACCCAGTCAAGCATTTATACGCAAATCCTACAACAGACAGAGTTTTAGTTTCTCTTTTACTTTAAAAATAAATATCAAGTAAAATTGACTTATCGTGTTTTAATAATTTTGCTACACTTTTTTCAATTTGTATATTTTTTTTTTACCATAAAAGAGAAGAAAATTCTGTCAAATGGCCAACCATTGTGAAACCAATGATATTGCTGAATCTGCACTCAACAACCAGGTAGCTCAGCTATCGGTTGCTAAGGATGTGGAGATGACCGAGATGATTTTGTCCAACAAGACAGAATTGTCAAAAGAGTACAACTCTTCTACAAAGGAGTTGATTATGACTGAGAAGAAGGACAAGGTCAAACAACCTTCGTTCCTTGAATACATCAAGTCGACTGAGCAGGAGCTTAACAACCTCCACTCAGAAATGATGGTTTTCATGGACCAGCCAGGATTACAATCCGAGGAAGACATGATTGCCGAGGAACACCTTCACAAAAGAACACAGATAGTGA
Organism: Phycomyces nitens; assembly: GCA_022702545.1. Taxonomy (NCBI): domain Eukaryota; kingdom Fungi; phylum Mucoromycota; class Mucoromycetes; order Mucorales; family Phycomycetaceae; genus Phycomyces; species Phycomyces nitens. The sequence continues at coordinate 3,300,928 of JAHRBC010000006.1, read as the reverse complement.
TGGCAAGACTGAATCTCCTGTTGGCCTCGAAAAACATTGAGATGTTGAAGGCCAATGCAAGAGGAAACGAAGAAGCGGAAGGGCATGAGTCCAAGGGAGCGGCGAGCTGTGTCTACACGCTCAACGACATACCAAAGTTTCAAATTCATGCTATGAACATGGTGTATTTCCCGGAAGAAGTGGTTTATGAAGACGTGGATGCCTTTGCCGTGGCATACGAGCTTTTTTTAAGCCTGACTGGATTCGGAGGAAAGAATGGATGGAAGAAACTACTGACCTTGGCCTTCCATACTACCTTCCACCATTGGGTCCAGGAGACTTTGTTCATGACAGAATCATGGGCAGAGGCCAAGAAAACGATGGAGGAGAAATTTAACTCTAATATCACCTGGGGTAAGAACAGACTGAGTGTCTTATATATGACAATTCGCGAGGAGGAATCGGTGGAGGTCTACTCCATGCGCTTTTTGAAGGAGGCCAACAAGGCCGGATTCAGAAGTGATGACACGACACTGGGAGAAATCTTCATAAAGCGTCTTCCATCATCGTGGTACAATCCAATCTTCAACAACCTTAGCATGGGCAAAGAAGACAACAGCTTCATCAAGACTGTTGAACAAGTAACCCAGGCCGCCAAGAGAGTGTCTGCCCCTCATCATAACAAAGGGGACAAATAGAAATTCGCAAGAGAGTCCAACGATCTCTTCTGTGGCGCACACGGCGGGTATAAGGCAGATCACGATGAGGAAAACTGCACCCAGGCCAAGCAAGGGAAGAAGACTAGAAAGGACATGGTCAACCATGATGAGGCCAGGATAATTGTCAGTACTCCAAGAAACCTGGGCTCAAAGAACTACCCTTTCAGAGCCACGTTGTTCAGCCAGCAGAAACAACAAGTTTCCGTAATGCCGGAGGAGCACAAGTGCAAGTTTTGCAAAGGCTCATACTTCCGGGGTCATAAATGCACCGCGTACTTTGATGTATACCCGGAAAGAAAACCAGAGAACCTGGCAGCCAAAAGAAACGTTGCCATCAACACGATTTTGGCGTCTGATGGCTTGAACAAGAGCAAGTAGGCTCCCTACAACAACCACCACCACAACAACAATAACAACCGCAGGAACAACAGTGGCGGCGGAGTTGTGCACCCTGGTAGAAACCAGATTCAAGATGCGATGAGCAACGCCATGAGCTCTGACCCCTTCGACAATGAAGACTGTAAGTTGGCAGACATTAATGGAGAAACAAATCCATCCAACAAATTGTTATTGACACCTATTGTCATAGAGGGAACCAAGCTCATGGCCATGTGCGATTCTGGTGCCGACACCACGTGTATTAACCAATACACATTTAATAAATACTTTGCGCACAAACAAATCTTTCCAGTGCAGGGTGTGATAAAAAACTTTGCACATGAAAGTAGCAATTATCCTGAGAGATTAGGTCAGACAGAATTACTGTCAGTAGTGTATGGAGATGCTCCATTTCGCTGTACCCACCAATTTGAAGTCGTAAATTTCCCTAATCACATAGCAGCCCAAGCTGATATATTGTTGGGAACAGATATATTTGAAAAGTTGGATATCCGAATGATGGGAATTGCTTATCGTTACCCTAAAGAATTTGAAGAGAACTACTCAGAACCTCAAGATTTAAACTTTGATACACATAATTATTATAATCCTGAGAACAACAATTATGGAACTGAATCGGAAAGACAACACTTTTTCCAAGACATTTCGGGGGCCATACAGAAGAACGAAGCCATCAAACCCAGTACATTCTGTAATGTACCTGCTTCAGAAGTATGTATTCCTATGAAGCAAGACGGAACAAATTGTTATATTAGACAATACCCCTTACCATATAAATACATGCCCGAAATACAAAAGCAGCTTAACGAATGACTACAGAGTGGCTTGGTAGTACCAGCAGAACCAAGTGCCTGATATAACTCTCCTTTGTTAGTAATCCCTAAAAAAGGAGACGATGGCGCTTTAACAAAGCTGCATATAGTACAGGACTTACGTCGGATAAATATCAACATATCTGATTCATACAAAGAGGACTATGCCGTCAACTGCATTCAAGACATTTTCCGAAAAGTTGCCAAACCAGGGATGGTGTTCTCAAAGTTGGACTTAAAAAATGCTTACCACTCATTTAAAGTCAAAGAATCCGATCAAGAAGTACTTTCTTTTACCTTTGAGAACAAAACATACAAGTGGCAAGCCTGCTGCTTTGGCTTAAAAACTATTACTAGTTTATTTTGCAGAGTTATCAAGATAATTCTTGGGGATACTGAAGGTGTCGAATCCTATATTGATGACTGCATTTTATTCAGTACCCCTGCTCGACATGCTCAACTCGTACAAACAGTGATAAACAAGCTTATAGCTGCTAATCTGAAACTCAATGTACAAAAATGCAAATTTTTCCAAACTACGATCTTTACCTTGGGATTTGTCGTTGGCCCTGGTATTACCAAAATAGACTTTCGAAAACTATCAAATATTCAGGAATAGCCAATCTGTCAATCTGCAGAACAAGTCAGAAAACTCATGGGAACTATCACATTCATGAGAGACTATATTCCATTGAGCTCCAAACTAACTGCACCCTTGGATCAATTACACTATGAACCTAATGTCAAAGAAAAATGGAATAACACACATCCAGAATGCCTAGAAGCCATTAAGCAAGTTCTGTTATCAAGTGTGGTATTACATGCCCCAGATATGAGTAAGAAGTTTTACATGCAAACCGATGCCTCGCTCTATGGCGTATCTGCTATTCTGTACCAAAAAGCAGAGGATGGACGCACTAAGCATATTGCATTTATATCCAAATCTTTAAACAAATATCAACGGTTATGGTCTACCAACCGTCACGAAATCTATGCTATTATATTTGGGCTGGAAAGGTTTAGACCTTTATTGCTAGGCAACCCAAACCTAGAAATATGAACAGATCATTCAGCGCTAGTTTATTTATATTCTAGTAGCTATTTATCCAGTAACCTCCAAAACTATGTTGATACCCTCAACAAATACGGGCAACTGAAAATCAGCTACGTCAAAGGAGTAGATAACACTCTACCCGATGCACTGAGCTGTCTATACCCTCCGGTTGAAGAAGATGTGCAACAAAAGAAAGAGGAGGATCAAGTCATCCGTAAAATGCTAAAATATATTATGATAAAACGGCAGAACATCGAACCCGAAGCTACACCAACCGATGTAGTAAAGAAAAGAGGATCACATTTTACCAAATGTCAAATAATACATAGCAAAGACAAAGACCTGCATATCCTAGCCGTTAAACTCAACAATGAGCAATTTAAGGAAGCTACCCTAGATTATCTAATTCTACCATTAGATGACAGAAAGTCATTGGTGGAAGAAGCTCACAAAATGGGACACTTTGGCATAGAAGGCGTAGTACAATCACTACTAAGTGATGGTATGTATTGGTCATCAATGTATAAAGAATGCAAGGAAATCATATCGAACTGTATACCTTGTGCGCAGCATACCATTGTAAAAAGAGGGTACAACCCCAAGAAAAGCATAGTGGCTTGGGATGTATTCGATCATATCGCAATGGATTTAGCAGGACCTTTTGCAGTTACTGAAAACCAAAACCTATACATATTGGTTGTAGTCAATGTAGCAACTAGATACATTATTGCCAGACCATTACCCAACAAACAAAGTGACACTATAGCCAAAGCCTTAACAGGGATCTTTGGAGATTACGGTATTGCAATCATAGGACGGTTCATTCAATCGGATAATGGCAGGGAATTCAGGAACAGCCTGATGCAATCTATTACCCAAATCCTGGGTATCAAACACAAATTTTCAACTGCCTACTACCCACAAGGAAATGAGATTGCTGAAACTAGCGTCAAAATGATAGCAAATACATTGTGCAAATTATGTGGACAAGACTTTAGAAACTGGGATGACATACTACCTACAGCACAGCTATGCTGCAACTTGAAGATCCGTACTAGATCTGGTTCAAGCCCATTTTCACTCATGTTTGCGCGTAAGGTTAATAAACCTGGAGACTACTCTGCCAACGAAACACAACCAGCTACAACCAAAGAATGTCTTACTGAAGAAGAAATACTTCAGCGAGCAGAAAAAATGTCAACAATAGTATTTCCTGCAATTAAAAAACGTACGATGCAACTCATCGAAGAATATGACAAGAAATTTAACAAGAAACATTACCTTATCAACATACCTTTGGGGCAAACAGTCATGGTACAATTACCATCGAGAGATACAAAACTATCGCCATTATTCGAAGGTCCATTTGTAGTCATTCGCAAAACGGAAAGTAACAACTATGTATTGCGCGACGAAACAAATGAGCTATTACATCGGGACTATACACCATCCGAACTAAAAGTGGTGAATATTGATGAAACTGCTATTGAAGATGAATATGTCGAAGTGGACGAAATACGAGACCATAAAGACGCAGGTCAATCTCGTCTATTTTTGGTCAAATGGAAAGGACTTGGAGAACGTGAAAATTCCTGGATTCCGGCTAGCAAATTTTGCTCACCGGAACCCATTTGCAAATACTGGAAAAGACTGGAAGAACAAAAAAGCAAAGCTATGCGTGCTAAAGTAGCTACAGTCGTACAACCTATTCGTAAAAGAGGGCGTCCAAAAAAACCGATAGTGATGTACCAACTACCAATTCTAATGCTATAACAATCGGGACAAAACGCACACGAACAATGACATTACCTACCACCATTCAAAACCAACCTGTACGAAAGAGAGGACGACCTTGTAAACTTTAAAAACTTTTATTTTTCATTTTTTTTTTTTATCCGAGTCGGTTTTTTTTGTTTTGTTTTGTTTTGTTTTTTGGACAGTAGACTAACAAGTCGTTTCAATCATAATTGAACCTGGCTGGGGGGAGTGTGGTAAAACCACCTTTAAATACTATTACAAATTGGCTTAACAAAAGCTAGGTAACAAAATCTACTCAAGTAGATTTAAGTTACACTAAGATCTAAAGCCCTATTAACACCCAGTCAAGCATTTATACGCAAATCCTACAACAGACAGAGTTTTAGTTTCTCTTTGTGGTATACACACCACAGCTGAGTGAAATACAGACTCCACAACCGATCTCCGGTTCCTCTTTGCTAATGACCCTGGCAGGTTAACATCTCAGGAGCAGTTACACACCAGGCACACGTACACTTCACACTTCAACAGTTATAACCGACCATTACACAATAGATGCTACATTAAAAGGGAATTAGAATAATAAGTATATAAACCACCATAATATTCTTTCTTTAATAAATAACACTCTCACAGTATCTACTAGTTCCCTACAAACCCTAATCTACCTCATTTTTTACTGTGAATTGTATTTTTATAATTCTTTCAACTATGTCCGATTACATCGCAAACGCTTCCATTACCAGCTCAAACGAGAGCATCCAGACTGACATCAGTGATGTACACCAGCACATTGGTGAAGACCAAGTCATGGGTGAAATCATCGACATCACTGAGGAGCCCGTAGCCATTGACACCATGGCAATTGGAGCCGACCTAGACAAGCGTCGCAAGAACGCATCGGCCGACCTGATGAAGGTTCTGGCTAACCCCAGCGCTTCTCCCAAAGAAGTCGCCCTGGCCCAAGCTGCCATCGACAATACGATGGTGCGCTGGAAAGCCTTCCTGTCCACCCAGGAAGTGCTGACCGACGCCTCGGCAGCAGAGGTCTTGGAGAAGATCCATAAGAAGAAGGAAGGCAGGGACCACGCCAACAAGCTCAACTCGTTCGTTCCCCCCAACCTGCCAGCCTTCCAGCTCCAAGGTGGACCCATCCGGCAGCCAAGCAAGATGGTACATGAGTCCATTTGGTCGTTCCTGAACGAATTTGAGGTGCAGCTCTGTGCCCACAACTTGACATTCGACAAGCACTGGGAACGTCTCTTCTGGCTCACCTGTGACAAAAGCCAGAGAATCTTGTTCCAGTACACCAAGGCCGGAAAGGGGTACACCTGGGGCGAGTTCCGTTGACAGATGGAACAAGAACATGGTAACCCTTACCATCTGTGGATGAAGAGACAGGAGATGAGAGCTCTCACCCAAGGGCCAAGAGAGCAGATCCGTGGGTACGCCAGCAAGTACCAAGAGGCTGCCCACGCCACAGTACTGCCCAACGGTGAAGAACTGGTTTGGCTCTTTGTCACCTCGTTGACAAAGACGGTCAGAGAGAAGGCCTGGCAAACTATTGCCCAACACTTTGGCCTGACCACGCCAAAGGATATCAACCAGGTCATCCCGTTGGTGATAGCCACCTGTGGCAAAGAAAACGAGGTCAGACCTCAAGAGGAACGCTGGGCTACTGGCAGCAAGCGCCGACAAGAAGACCACCACCACCACCACGAGGACCAGGACTCCTTCAAGAAGGGCAAGGTTTCTCCCCGGGTCGGACGTGCCACCACCAATGGGTCCTGCCCAGTCCACCCCAAGGGACGACACTCCTTACAGGAGTGTCAGGTACTGAGGAATTTGGTTCCTAAAGAGAACAAGTTCTCCACACCGGTAAGTGCCCCAAGAGCACCAACACTGTGCTGCTTTTGCCACAAGGCACCTTATGTCCCCGGGCATAAGTGCCAAGAATACCACTTGGCAAAGAACAAGACCCCGGTCTTTGCCAACCATAGCGCCCGCATGGCCCACGTCAATGAACCAGCCAATGACAACATTGACGTGGACCTCAGCCAGCTGAACCTCCAAGCACAAGGTAAAAAACACCTTTCACATAATAATAATAACAATAATAATGACAACAAACCGCCTTCTTCTATCGATGGCTCACTATATATTCCTATACTTGTACAGAGTAGACGTGTCTGGGCCCTGGTGGACTCTGGGGCCAACGCCTCCTTCATCTCGCCGCATTTAATGCAATCACTCTCTCTTCGTGCAAATAAAAAGATTTTACATCAAAAAATATATTTAGCCTCACAAGGCAGTGTAGTAGAACATTTAGGAACAATAGACAATGTCACACTATCATATAATAACAAAACAATTCAGCACAGCTTTATCGTCATGAGTTTATCCTTGGATACCCAGATAAGTATTGGCACAGACTTAATGCCAAAACTGGGTATGGCCATCACAAACCTAGCCACTACGTGGGACAATCAACATGTCAACTCTAAACAAAAAGACATACCCAACGATGTTCCAGAACCTAATAATTCCCCTGCAGGTACAACCGATGAATACAAACAGTTTATGAGAGCGATTGAAGCGTCGATAGAAGAAAACAAACTTATTCCCAAAACATCATTTTGCACAATACCTGAATCAGTCATTCATATCGACACTCCAGAGGGAGTTACATCTTACAGACGGCAATACCCTCTACCTATAGTATATGAATCAAGAATACAAGAAACTGTGAACACTTGGTTAGCTGATGGTACAATTGAAGTAGCATCCAACGATACAGCTTGGAACAGCCCAATTACACTAGCTCCGAAAAAAGATATGTTCGGAAACTATACTGACCGAAGATCGTGTCTCGACCCTAGACATATCAACAAACTCCTCAAAGAAGATTGATACCCTTTACCTCTCATAAGGGACATCTTCCACACACTCAAAGACGCAGTGATATTCATGACACTGGACTTGACAAGTGCCTTCCACCGCTTCGAAGTATACAAGCCAGATAGACCAAAGACAGCATTTACCTTTAAAGGAAGACAGTATATGTTCCGCGGTTGTCCTTTCGGATTAAAGCCCATCTCATCTAAGTTCCAACGAGTGATGAACATCGTCTTTCAAGACATGCCATTTGTCACCACCTTCGTGGATGATATTGTCGTGTTTTCACATAACATGGAAGAGCACGCAAAGCATGTTAACCCAGCAATAAGTCAACTCACTAAAGTCAACCTCATATTAAATCCAAAGAAGTGCCATTTCGCACAAAGAGCGGTCTTTCTACTAGGCTTCTGCGTGTCAGAGAAAGGTATATCATTAGACACACGCAAGGTAAGCAACATACAAGAATGGCTACTTCCGTCAACCGGAAAAGACATACAACACTTCCTGGGCGTCATAAACTACTTCAGAGAACATATCCCTAATGTAGCCCAACTCACGGCACCACTGGACCAACTTCGCAATGAAGGTTCTCTCGAACATATATGGAATGACAAACACATCAATAGTTTCACAAGCCTCAAGGCTATATTACTCAAATGACCAATCCTGTGTTACCCAAGCTTGAAATACCCTTTCAGTGTGGCCACTGATGCTTCCAACGTAGGCATAGGTGCCGTACTCTACCAAGTCATCAATGGAGAGACAAGACACATCGGATTCATGGCACGCGCCTTATCCAAGAGTGAACGAAACTATTCTACAACCAAACGCGAGTTGCTAGCAGTCATATACGCACTAAACAAATTTCACAAATATCTCTGGGGTAACCCATTCACCCTGTATACAGATCACAAAGCGCTCACATATATTCATACACAAAAAATCGCCAATGCTATGATGATAAACTGGCTCAACACTATACTCGAATATACATTTGAGGTACTCCATCTACCTGGTCTCAGCAACATCCTACCTGACCAATTATCACGCCTTTTTCCTACAGATAAAGAGCTGGAAGGGGGTAATGACTCCGCAGAAACTCTCAACGGACGAAAAATAGTCATTAACAGACAACAAACTCTAGTCAACAAGAACTACAATAAAATGTTAACACCACCGGATAATGAAAGAGAAGACCTTCTCACCAAAGCACATGCTTTCGGACACTTTGGAGCAGACGCCATAACAAACTCACTTCATAATGAAGGTATACACTGGACAAACATACATAGAGACGCCGTCAAGGTAGTACAAAGCTGTATAGAGTGCCAAAAGTATAACATAGCAAAGAAAGGCTATCACCCTCTACGACCAATTCATGCATACTTACCATGCGACCATTGGGCTATCGACCTTGCAGGCCCTTTCACGACCTCTCACAACAATAACAACTATTTACTCGTAATGGTAGACATTTGCACAAGATTTTGTGTATTACGTGCAATACCTGATAAGACACAGGACACCGTAGTGAACACTGTAATCAACGTCTTTTGTAATTTCGGATTCCCTAGATACCTACAATCAGACAATGGCAAAGAGTTCGTCAACTCACTTATGAAGAAACTAGCTGAAGCATCTGGATTTGACCACAGATTAGCTACGCCCTATCACCCTAGAGCAAACGGCGTCGCCGAATGCTGGGTACAGATATCAACGAATGCTATAAAGAAATGCATACAAGGAGCGACTCGAGACTGGGACCTCTATGTGCCTAGTATACAACTAGCAATGAATGCCAAAGTGACAAAGCGTAATGGAACGGCGCCTTACAACCTCATGTTCGCCAGGACAATGAACGGTTTTAAAAGCTACACCAATGATCCAGCAGTTCCATCACTCACAGAAGATGAATTACAACAACGCATCAAAGACATGGCAGACATTGTATTTCCGGCAATCGCTGAAAGAGCAAAAGCAATGACTAATGCACAAAAGGGCAAGTTTGACAATAAGTACAGGATGATACAATTCCCTGCTAACAGCCAAGTAATGATTAAAGAACTGCAACACGGAAAATTGTAACCAGCATACCAAGGTCCATACACTGTAGTCAGAGAGAAACAGGGAGGTTCTTACGTCCTCATGGATGAACAAGGACTGCTGATGCCCAGAGAATATCCACCGTCACAACTCAAATTAATCTCACAGGACAAACTCGTCTCACTCGAGGAAGTCCAGAAAATCGGCAAAGAGTACTTTACAGTCAGAGCAGTCATAGCTCACAGAGAACTATCAAAAGGAAAATATGAATATAGAGTTAGATGGGAAGGCTATGAAGAAAAGGATGACACATGGCAAGACCCAGAATCCTTTAGCAGCCCTAAACCTATCGCGGATTATTGGGATCGACTTGGTGCAACACCAACAGACAAGACACTATTAAATCAGACATGCACAGTTAATGCAACGTACATTAGCAAGCGCCGCAACACGCAGCATACACCTACACGCCAAAGCAAACGCACAAGACGCTAACACGGTCCTTTCAGTCAAAGTATCTCAACCTCTGCAAAACGGTTATTCAACCTGGAAGGGGGTAATGTGGTATACACACCACAGCTGAGTGAAATACAGACTCCACAACCGATCTCCGGTTCCTCTTTGCTAATGACCCTGGCAGGTTAACATCTCAGGAGCAGTTACACACCAGGCACACGTACACTTCACACTTCAACAGTTATAACCGACCATTACACAATAGACGCTACATTAAAAGGGAATTAGAATAATAAGTATATAAACCACCATAATATTCTTTCTTTAATAAATAACACTCTCACAGTATCTACTAGTTCCCTACAAACCCTAATCTACCTCACTCTTTTACTTTAAAAATAAATATCAAGTAAAATTGACTTATCGTGTTTTAATAATTTTGCTACAAAAAGGTCTGAACCGAGTAGGATGCGCTGCAAAAAATATCTGATTTCAACTCTGAATATATCAATTAAAACGAGGGGAGTATAGGTCTTGAATTAGCTCTTTTCTTGATTACTCACTTTAGACAGCATTAAGAATATTTGGTAGTTCTATTGGATAGACATTAGAATATGTTTTTATTTTTGTTAATTATTAAACTACAATATTTTCTCTGTCTTTTGAAAGTTGTAAAGTTAATATTCTTGGGTGGTGATTAAAATGAATTATCATATATAGGTAATTCTATAAGACCTTGACTTAAAAATGATTAGAGTCTTTCTTGATTAAATAAAGCATCTAACTGTAAAATGAAAATGATGATTATATTATGTTTTTGGGATTATTAGTTTTACAGACTGCACTTTTTTTAAGAGTAAACCACCTTGGAATGCAAATTATTTTTTGTTCTTTCTCTTTTGCCTCTTGCTCTTATATACATACTGATAATTATTTTATTCTTATTATTTTATGTAATTACTTAATGATTTTGCCATTATCTTTACAGATCATTAACAAGCTTCTCTTCTTTGGTCATTTTATATGGTTTAATAATTTAAAATAATATTTGCTCAAATCTTCTCTTTACTAATGACAATATCTCTAGTCATCACAGCTTTGCATGTCATTCAATCTTGTAACAAATATCATGGTAAGCTATTATATTATTATAAATCATATATATCTCTTTACTTATACATATATAACTATGTTCTATTCTCTATTAGATATATTAAGAATCTCATCCACATGCCTGAACAAACAATCACACAGGTAAGAAAACTGCTGATAATATAGTATATATGAATATCCAGAATACTAATAACTTTACAATTCTTAGACAATCTCAACTGACAGCTAATATGCTGAAATATTCTCATGAATCTATCAAGTAGTCTATCTACTCACGATATCAACATTGTAAGTACAACAGCAAATAATTTGATCCATTACAATTATTTAATTAATCTTTGCTCCTATTACTATTGAATAGCACCATTCTCCTCCAAGACAGTATCCAATATCTATCAGGTAGAAACTTGTTGGTCTTGCTAGATGCAAAATATTAAACAATACTCTAGAAATGGCATATATATTATTATTATATGATTAGAGCATTCATCTAGAAGTATATATATTAAATAAATAAAAAATAAATAAAAAAATTTATTTTTAAAAAATCAACAAACAAATGAGGCTTGTATGTAAACGTATGATATGGTGCTTTTCAGTCTAAAGACACTATTTTCCTTTGCTTTTCAGCCTAAAGAGATGAGTTACTGAGATTAAAAGTAAAGAATATGAATAGATTGTAAATCGCAATATTGCAATTAGCTTTATATGGCACAACATACAATAAATAATAGGCTTACTTGACACGAAATATAAAATAAACTAGACCTCTTTAATAACAGAAAAGTTGGGGGGTATCAAAGGTTTTTAAAGCGGAACTAAAGACCTATTTCTCTGATAGACCAGGTGTCATTCCCTATAGTATCATTCATATTTGTATGGTGGAGAAATATAGATTGAAATAACAATAAATTGATGATGATACTTTAATACTACAGATATTTCTCTACCATAAAATCGTATACTTTTTCCAGTGAACAGCTTGTGTGTGCAGGTGTGCCTTCTCGGGTGATGATGCAATGATGATCAAGTTGTTAAGGTATGCTGACATGCAAATTCCCCGGCGGTGACCCCAGCGAAGAAGTGGTTGTAGGACTTTGGTGAATACCAGGGGAGACAGGGACAGACCAAATGGCAGAACCCAAAATTGGTATGTCTTGCCTTCCCATTGGAACTGGAGGTATTTTCGTGATGAGGTCTTGACAAGGACATGAAGGAAGGCGTCCTGAAGGTCGATGCTTGTGAGGTAGTCATTGCGTTGCATCATCTGACAGACGTGATGGATTGATTCCATTTTGAAATGTTGATGTGGGATGAAGCGGTTCAATGGTTGAAGGTTCAGGATGGGACAGAGGTCTCCTGTTTTCTTTGGGATAGTAAAGATCCTCAAACAAAAACCTGGTGCACTTGTTTCTTCAATTGCTTGCTTTACTAGTAGGGAGCAAATTTCAGCTTCAGTAGCCTGATGTACCAGTGTATGTGATGTTGTTGTTGTCGGGGGTGCTTTGGAGGGTATCAGTGGGGGCAGCCATTCAAAGGGTATGCAATACCCGTTCTGGATGATCTGGCGTACCCATGATTCGTCCATCAGCTTGGACCATGCGTTCTGGAAGAGGGATAGCCGTCTACCTACTGGGCCTTCTTCAGTTCATATTTGCGCTGGCACTGGGAAAAATCTGAAGAGCATTGGGGTTAAGGGCAAGGTTAATAGTCTGGAGTGGGAGCAGATTCAGAAGGTCCAGGGTGGGACTTGTGGTCCATTGGTGGTACATTAGGTCCTGATTTTTGTTCAGGACGTCCTTTTCCCTTTCTCGATTGGGAAGGTTTACCACGTTGGGTAGCAGTGAGCAGGGACTGCGTGAGAGCAGTTTGTTTGAGGATGGTCTTGGTATCCAACAGCGGCTTGGGAAGAGCAGAAGTGGATGAGATGGCAGTGGGCGTGAGACCAGAGTCACGGCAGACATGGTCAACTCACAACTGAGTGATGTGCAAGGCAACATCAGAGAGGAGTAAGTGCATGTTTTGTGCAAAAGTGAGAGCTGCATTGGTGGACACTGCATTGTTCTGGACAATTCCATGGACAAAGAGGTCAATGGGCCGAGTGATACTGGACAAGCGATACTGAACATCACTGAGTTGTGCATCATATTTGCGAGTGAGTGTGCCCACATCTGGGAGATTAAGCACAGGAGCAGAATACTGGTGAAGGACATTACGAGGACAATTCTGAAGGAAAGTACGTCATTCGTTTTTGCTGAGGGGGCTGCAAAAAAAGTCATGGAGCATACCAGGGAAAGCTTGTTCCAACGCAGGATACGGAGTGAGATCAGTGGGAGTAGGGCGATCAGTGATATGAGGATCCATGGATACATCATCATTGGAATTGGCAAGGGCCAGTTCGAGGTCAGTGATGCGTTTAAGAAGAGTAGACAAGTCATTAGACATTTGAAACAAGTAAACTTCCAAACGGTCGAGCACCAGGATGCGAAAGAAAAGATGATAGAGGTTGGCATTAACCACCTAATAACTATATATATTATCTAAAAAATTTAAACTTTTGACCAATAAAGAGAAAAGATGGTAACACAGTCAGAGTCTCCAACTCATGAAGTATAATCAGTTAATAGGTATTTTGGGACTTTGTCCCACAATAGATTGGGTATAGTATTTTCATATTTGGATAAGGATTTCTGGATGGTATAGTTTGTCTTGATTTCAGATAATCCAGCTATCTGGGTTTATATATCACTTTTCTCTGATATACCATTATGACAAATACAACAATTATATAGCAAGAGTGTCTTCTAACTGAAAGATCATACTTTTACCAGTTATTATATTATTCCAAATACAAGCGTGCGGTTACTCATCACACTAGTCTTTAAATAATCTCCACCTCTTCCACTTTTCTCCACTTTTCAAAGGTTACACTATACAAGTGTTGACCATACCAATTAATATTAAAAAGATTGTGTGATCCATAGAAAATTGAAATCCCCAAATACTTGGATGAGTCTTTTGACAACTGTATCTGATTGCTTGTTCAAACCTTTTTTATGATAAGCGAGAATATACACAGGTGCCTACAAAGATAGGTAAATATGCATTACTATACTTTGCGGGATGTAGTGGACCACCCAGGCTAAGTATTTAGTGGCCTCTAGCTTGTCTTGGTGATCTTGTACTTTTGTCAAGACGAGATTATTATTTTTTGGAATATTCAAGTATATATATTGAATAATATTAGTCCAGTGAATATTGTTTTTGCAGACCAAATCTATTGTATCCTATTAACAAAGATATCCAAATGTTCTTTAATTCAAATGTAGTTTTACTGTTGTATAAAGATTTTATATAATCTAAAGTGTTAATATCGACCCTTGTGGTTGAGATATTTGGAGCTGTTGGTATCCTGGAAGGAAAATAAGGATACTGCGAGACGATTATTTATCAATGAAAAGTATTATAACTGATTGTATACTATTGCTCAAATCCCTTTGTAAGTAAAATACCAGATATGCAATGGTTGTTTATCAATATAGCAGTATAAAGTATAAATATACCTGGTATATAACTGTCCATGCAATGTTAAATTTCTGTGAACATCAGCAAAAAAATAGCAACCAGAGATTGGCAGTGGTGATCATACCGCATGTACTATCCAATTGTTCCAACGTTGGTAGCAAATAAATTTTTCTTCCGAGTAAGAACAAGGCAAACCTATTGGGATGGTAAGATATCAATTATTTAATATACAATAAATTTACTATAGCACTTGCCTTTTTTACATTCAACATTTCTCCGTAGATACACAAAATACCAATGGTACAAAAAATAAAGCTTGGAAAAAGGTTGGAGTTGGGTAATATTTACATTATATAGTCATGTCAAACTCTATATTTAGTAGAGCTGATATTGTAGGTTACATAATTGTATGGAACAAAAATTGAGGTTTTAACACTTTTATGTAGGAGTTGATTGTTATCAAGATACGCTATACCTTGTCAATAGATTTTAGCAAATTTAATAACAAGCCTCTATTTATTCTACTCTTTTTACATAAAGTTCTACAACCAAAATCCATTTTCTGTAAACGAGTTTAATATATCAAATATCTAAGCTAGTCATGTCGTGCTTTTATTCATAATCTATTAACTAATATGCAATCTAGTAATAGACCTTGCGATAGATGTAAGACTTGTTTTACCAACGGGTCGGATTCGATACTCTGGTTGCAACATATTCAAACAAGGGGTTTGTCACCAACTACCAAGAGTTTCTCCTTTCTTTGTGGAGGATCACATCTAACTACACAAATATTGGCTCTTTAAAGCCATTACTCGTCCTTTCTACCAACAGGCTGAATTATACTATGGTTGATAAAAGTGCTAAAAACAACTCATTTTGCCTAGTGAAAAATGTTTTCTATTTAGACGCTTTTCTAGAGTATTTTTATTTTTATTTTATCCAAAGTATTTTGCAGTAAAGGGTGTATTTAAAAACACTACAATAATATCCTGATTTTTACCATTTGTTTCATGGTTTACAAGTGCTCAGACCTTTATATTTGACACGAGTCTTTAGAATACAATATTGAATCAACTTTTTAGAAAGGGTATTAGAAAGATACTTTAGTATACTCTGGAAAAGACATTTTTCAACTGGTGAATTATAGACATCTTGTCGAGAACCATGTAGCTCATATAATTCAACAAGGAGATTTGGATATTTTCCATATTGTTTAAAATATATATATATAGTAAAAACCTGATATCTAATTGTTTTAATTTATAAACCATTGAAACCCCTTTTTTTAATTTTTGTATTTTTGGTATCATGTCAACTGTTCAACACACAGTCTATGTATTTTACTTGAATGCAAATCATATAAACAGCAAGAATTAAAGCCATCTTACTTACCTCTGCTTTGTACAATTGATAAACTTGGTGTTGAACATATTGCCAATCTGTCATGAATGCATATTTGTTAACAATCCTTCCTTGCACATTGACCTGCCAATTATTAAAAAAAAGGGGGATTTTAACTTTCAACTACAAATGATTGCATGCTGTTTGATAAACACTGTAAATAGAGTCCAATTTATCAAGACACACCTTTGTATTTTTGCAATACCTGGTTTTGCAGACTCGCTGTGATAAATAGATAAATGCCCACAAATATATTATTAACTGAAAATAATATGAATAACCAACAATAACAATCTAATGAGACAAAAAAGGGGGCTTTTTTTTAATAGAGAAAAACAAAGAAGCAAATCTAGCAATAGAACGACCGCATAAACAAGCGACAACAACAGTAACAAGGAAAGATATGAATAAAAAAAGAAAGAAAAATATTTTTTTTAGTCGGTTGGGTTGGTCAAGAGGCTTTCTTTGATTGTCAATTGCTTTTCTACTGTTTCAGCAAGAATTTCGTCAGATGTTTGCTGTGTAGGCTGACATGTAACGATGGGGCGTGAGTACTGGGCGTATTGAAGAGATTCTGGATAAAATGGTTGGTTAGACATGGAGGGTGCAATGCCTAGCATTGTCTCTGGGGTAATGGGCATCATTGGGCGCACAGGAAAGCCGGCCATTGTGTGGAAGTCGCGCGGTCTAATCATTCGCTTACGAGAAGTCTGGCTTTTAAGCTTCTTTTGAGCAGCAGAGTCAGCGAATCTGACCTGAAGAGGTGCGGATGAACCGACAATGCTCTGGCCATTGAATCTTTCGATAATAGCAGAAGCGGCATGTCGATCTGCCATTCTGTTTAAATAGTCAGCACTTGTTTAAGTCTCGGGATTCTTACCTCGCGAATCCAACACCTCTGCTCATCCCGGATTGGGGATCACGCAAAATTCGATTCGAAATAGTCTGAAGAGGCTGAAACAACTCCTCTAGTTTCTATACCCTCTACTATTAGGATCCCTCTTTCTTGATTAATTTGTATTTGTATTTGTATGTATACCTGCTCCGTTGTGTCCAATGGAAGGTTGGAGATGTAGATGTTTGTCGATGTCTCATCCTGAAGACTGCGTAGTTTGGAACTAAATGATTCCTACCACACACAAATGTCAACCACCAGAATATATGGCTACTGACTATACAACCCTTTAGTTACCTGGCCAACTCTCGCAAAAGATGCCTGGAGACCAGCCTTGTTAAGCCCTTCAATGGCCTTTGTGCAGTCTTCATCGTTGGCATACATTGTGAACCCATAACCTTTACATTCACCCGTCTTTTGATCAAGGATAGCCTTTGATGAAGTAATTTCACCGTAACTACAGAAACAATACATGTCTTGAAATCAAAACATAAGAAAGAAAGAAAAACAAGCAACTTACGCGCCACAGAGCTCAAGAAATGATTCGTCAGTGGTAGTTGGGGCAAGTCCTCGGACATAGACGTTTTGAGGATGAAATTGGTTTGATTCCATTTGCTCAGCCATAGATTTGATGGAACGGTCGACGCCAAAGGGGCCTGGGAGAGAGATGTATTGTGGAGACCCGGGGGAAGCCACTCCGGTGAGGAGTGGGGAGGAGATGTGTAGAGGAGGAAAGTGCTGATGAGGAACCGCATACGCATGGGTAGGTGGCGAGAGGGTGAGGGTAGATTGGTAGGCGTAAGTAGGACTGAATGGTGGCGACTGGGGATGAGCAGATGGCGACTGGGGATGAAGAGCAGGGGAGCCAGGATAGCTCTGGTAGCCATTAGAAAAGTCCGAGTAATACTGTACCGAGAACTGAGGACTAAGAGGATAGACATAAGCATACGCAGCAGCTGGATCATTGGGATCGAATCCAGCTGGATTTTCGTACATCTGGGTCTCCATGTAACCGTAGGGAGGGTAATGTGGGGATGTGGGTGTCATGAGACCACTGGCGTTGTTTGACCGTAGCACCTGTTTCTTCTTTCTGCCTTCGGGGACACTCTCGGTCGGGTTCGTCATGGTCAGGAATAAGACTTTGAAAGAGAAAGCGTAAAGATGTATTCACGCCTGTTGTTTTTTAACAGTCAGCTCAAACGACTTCAGCACAAATACCAGACGTCATCATCCTCTTTCTTCGATCGTGGTATCCTCCTTCTTTATCTGTTTCATCATCACCTCTTCCTACCTCACTCGACAGCCTGAGCCTGTTGCTGACACTTTTGGCTGGAAAGATGATCCTTGAAGAATTACATATCAGCAGATCTCAGTTTACCGATCTATCCGCTCTTCTCCGCTCTCCATAACGCGTTAACTGGAATAACATACAGGTTGTACAGGTTTATCGACAACGAAGATCCCTTACTCGCTTTCTACAGGTGACCTTCTCTATCTTGCTACCTTGCTCTTCTTTACAGGTATAAAAGAGTATGTTAGGGTTAGGCAATGACACGTGGTGACACCATCAGTGTCCGACCTTATTTCACGGGAAAGCCGCCCTTGTTTCCTCACTGGGTTGCAATAACAGGGTCTATAGACTCACCTGTTCATGGTACCCTGTTGGCATCTCGTAATTAAAAACATCTTGTCTCATAAACTAATACCTTGGCAATATCCATGCCATTAAAATAAAGGGGTATTGGCCAATGCAATTTTAATGGCAACAGGAACGGCACCAAGCGGAAGTGCGATATTATTGGATGACCGACCTAGTTCAATGTGTTCCAATCACAAACACGGCCATTGACAGGACCATATAGAGCAATGTCAAAACAAGATCCCACTTTTGCCATTGTCAAACAGCGTGTCAAGGACTACAATCTCACCGATGAAGAAAAGCTTGCAATTGACACTGCAAGGAGACAGCTGAGCTCAAGAAGTATACAAAGATGCATTTTTTTTTAATCCAATCTCATTAACAATCTTGCCATTCAAAGCTAGTCTTGGTGGCTTTGTTGGCGCTGCTGCCACATTCTATTTGGGCAAGTACAACTGTTCAATAGAGATACGTAGGCTAATTGTTTGTCTATAGTCAAAAGAAAGCAGCTTTCTCCATTGAGATCGATTGTTTTGGTCGGTGGTGGGTTTATTATCGGTTCTCAACTAGGGTTCGTTGCAGGGATCACTGCGGGTATAAGCACTATCAACAGACTTCCTAATCCTGAACGTCTCAAGAATCTGGTTATCGATGTTCAGTAAGCTGGTTATCTATATGGCTCTCTTGGGATTTCTAAAGTCTATATAGAAACGAAGTAATGGCTGCTCGCGGCTATACACGTGACAGTCCCACCAGCCGGCCTCGTCCAATGACACCAGAAGAAAGGCAAAACACGAGAATCTCTGAGGTGGGTCTAGAGCAGCCGTCAGCTGCCCTGGGAAAGGAGCCAATTGAGCCAACACAGGACTTGTTCTGGAATGAAGAGGAGGTACAGGGGCCAAGTAAAGACACCATATCGGCCTGGGACAAGGTCCGTGCTGAGCATGCGCCCACCAGCGATTCATGGAGTAGGCTCAGAAAGGAGCAACTGGAAGGAGCACCCAAGGATCAGAACAAGAATCAGCAGCCTAGATATGATAATTTCAGTGATGATCGTTTAACCAAAGGGGCATTTTCGAGAGAAGGACAGGAAGAGGGCAAGCCTGCCAAAACCAATGCATGGGGGGATCCGATTTAAACTTTCTTTTTCTTCCTTGATTTGTCGGCGGTAATTCAAACAGAACTTGCGTCAAGCACAAATACAATATGCGATAAAATATACGCTCAAATTATCCAATAGGAATACAGTATCAGTACCTACACGGTTATTTAAATCCAATAAACAATACAAAAAAAAAGTATCAGTACCTTTCTGCGCCATAAAAATTAATAATGATTGAGGCTTCAGATTAGATCAATTTCATCTTTGGCAGTGCAATGGTGCAGAATGGATAGTATTAATATCTTATTATTATTATTATTATGTATCCAACCAACAAAGTATGCTCTTTAAATATAAACTTTATCAATTTATAGAAACATTTTGAATAGGATTTGTTAGACTAGGCAATTAGGTGCTGTTAAAAGGCGGTTGCTCAGACATCTTTGTAATTTTTTGACACAGTCAATTAAGAGTACAGAACTTGGCACTCCAAGGGTTTCAAGGATCAAAGATGTAGAAATCCGACTCAACTTTGGTGCTATCAGACCAGACAGCTGGCCTAAATGATAATAGGTTGGCAGCAGGTTCTTTATACCAATTGCAAGAATACTTGTTTAAGAATACTTGTTGCAATAAGCTTTTCTGATGCAATTTTTATAGTTGCAATTGTTGGCCATGTATCAAAATACAATACTTGGAGACATTCTATTTTCCGGAATGCCCGAGATGCTTTGGCTATGCAAAATAGAATGCGTAGTTGGATAGGCAGACGCAAATGATTTATTGGTCCTGTAGTGCTAAAATGTCCAAATCAATCTACACGCACAGGGTAGCTAGGCACATGCCTGGATGAACCTTGTGCCTCTTTCTGGAACGTGGCTTACGATTCCCTACTATTGTCCATTCTCTTATTGTTATATTTGCCACACTTGTGTGTTTATCGTTTCTAGAAAGGAAAATGGAATGGGATTTGGAAAGAATACCTTCATGGGCTCCCGGCCCCACGAGATTATAATAAAAAGTCTTTACGCAATCATCCGGCTTATGCCCATTGTTCATCCAAGGGCCATGCGAGGAACCGGTTTCTCCGTTTCTATTCCCCTTCCCCTTCCCCTCCCCCCTCTCTCTATCTCTTTCTGTCTCTTTTATTTCTATTCCCCTCGATTATGCCTATCCCCCCTTGCTCAATGGTCTGTTGTTTGATATCAAGGAATGTTTCTCGAAAAAGACAAAGTCTAATGGGTGCCCATGTAAAGCCACATTATGGCTACAATTTGGTGTAAAGGACACTTCCCCACATTAAAGTCGGCGTTGAAATGCCCCGTAATTGTATACATCTATTTTTGATAAAGATGTGTTTGCGAATTATATAATACAGTATTATCTTGGAAGGGTGAACGAAACATGAAAGTCATGATGCCCAAATGCAAGGCGTGTGCATGTCAACAGACGGATTGTTGGGCATGTCACCCTAACGAATATAAAATACAATTGATTAATAGAATAAAAAGGCTATCTTTTGATGGCCGGGAAAGGAAAAGGGTTGAGCTTTCCAAGTCTGAGCATGCGGTAACTCATGGCAATGTCTTTTTGACCATCACACGAGCCTGTACCTCGATACGGGGAAACGATAAGAAAGTCAGGCGGCCTAAAAGACAAAGGATTGGTGCACGCTCTTGATTTGGTTTGGAACAATTCCAATATGTCTTCTTTATGCATTCTCACATGGAACCTGCCATCAATCGTATAAATACCTGCTTCTTTACAAAATTCACAAACCAACTTCTTTTCCTACTCTTGAACCACATCGACCAACGACCGAATAAATGATAGACATGATCACTACTTCTACCACAATGCCCCTGTCATCTTGCCAACCCCTCGCCCATCGAAAAACTACTTCATACCACCCTACCATTCGACCCCTACCAAATATCCTGATCGGTAAATGACAATTTTAGACTCTGATGAGCAAAAATCAATAGTCCTAACAGTAGCAGATTTTCATCTTGCTTCTTAAAGACTTCTTTGCATTGACCATGGGCGATTTATTACCAGTCCGATATTCTCCACGAGGACATCGAACAGCACCTGAATTACTCTATTTTATCCACAGAGTCACTTCACAGGCCCGTATTTCGTGCCATATTGCCGTAGTCGCGCTTATCTATATAGAACGATGCAAGGAAGCCTTGCCCAAGCACGCAGTAGGCAATCAAGGTAATTATTATTTACAATATAAATCATTGAATTAAAATAAATAAATTGCTAATAATTCTCATTTTAGATACTGCCCATCGAATTATTGTAGCATCTCTCTTAATTGCTTCTAAATTTCTACATGGCACTAGATGGGCCATATGCCAACAGTCAACAGAAGACCTGACAATGTGTGCAGATGAAGATAAACCCTGCTGGCTGACAAACAGCCGAATGGCTGGAATATGCGGAATGTATAGTCTTGAGCAGGTCAACCAACTCGAGAGATCGTTTCTCAACCTAATTCAACATCGGTGTTGGGTTGACTCTGGTGAGGTTCAAGCTTACCTTATCAGACACCGTCAGGATCTCCTCCTCTGACATTGGGCGTCGATCATGATCGCCTTGCTTCTCCCCCAATTTGTATCAAGTGCTGGTCATTTGAACCTTGATTTCTCTCTAGCCAAAGCCTTTTCGCTAGAAATAGCCAATGAGACCTTTTGCGTCTGTACACATGTGTTTAATCTTTTGTATTTAGATCATTCGATAGACTTTAATATTCATACTATTAAGCATCAGCATTTTATATTTTCAGCATCATCACTTAAAGAATACACGTGTATAGAAAGCGCTTATGCGCCTACAAGAAAACCATTATTTTTTTCTACTGTGGTATTGATGACTAGTGCTCTTTCTCTTTTGTTACTATAATGAGTTACTCGTAAATCACCAAGGCAACCGAGATTTTATTTGTATGGTTAGTGAGTTGTTTATTACCAAGGCAGCCCAAAAAAAAAACAGGTATTGGTTGCTACGATTGATAGATTAAATAGGCAATTCAAAGATATATTCATGTTACTAAAACATCAATGACCTTGGATTCCAGCAGCTATATACAATAATTACCGTCTAATTTCCTCGGGTCGTGCTCAATTAATTAATAAGCTTAGTTTTCGTATTACTAGATTAAACTATTTTCTTTATTAAAAATTATGATATAAATTGTAGTGATAAAAGACTATCTAAACAAATAAATGCTGGATAAACCAACTTCCGTATCATCCAAACAACGCCCGTCTTTTTGGAATAAAAGTATAGGTTTGTGACCCCAATCTATTGAAAGTCAATTATCGTGAATTCTATATTGTTATCTTACATAGTGATTTGTATTTTTCTTTTTTTATTATTTAATTCAGTGGTTGCCATGTAGCTGACCCTTGTGTGCGCTGGTTCCATTCAGTCCATTCAGCCCAGTCCATTGAGGATGGTATTCCCCAGAAGGGATTGTTCGGATTATTCCGGAACACATTGTTGGACAAATCCTGATTCCCAGGCATGCCAGGCACCACATTAAGTGCATTGGTCGATTGTGTATTGAGAGTAGATGCGACTGTCGAAGGCATATCGACATTAGTATGTACAGGGACATCGATATCAAGTGACCGTGGTTCGTTCCCATAGGGTGGGTAGATTGGAAAAGACGGTAAACAGTCTATTCCAGAAAATATCGACATTTCTTGCGAATTCTGATCAGCTGTAGGTTGCTCTCCCGGAATATTGAATCCAAATTGTTTTAATGTAAATGCTTCTCCTGTAGAGGTAGGTGAGGGTGTTGAGGCAGCAGAATTGGTCTCAAAGGGTGAAATGACGGTGTCTGAGAGGCCGGGTTGAAAGAATATATTGTTGTTTGTATAAGGCATAGAGTGAGGCAATTGATGAGAAAGAGACGTTGACGTGTTCATGTTAGGCATAGAAGTGATCCATGATGGGTTGGGAGGTTGGCTTTGGCGTAGTATTCCTCGGCCAACATCAGATACCCGTATAGCTGCAGATCGATTTGTTTCTGGTTCGGTTTGTTTTTGACTCGAGTTCTTTCGATCATCGTTAGTGTCTAGGGTTTTCCCGACTTCGATATCCTTATTATCCATAACGATACTCAGGAGCAAGTGCAAGCGTCGGGCCGTACTCGACATCTCCTGGAGACGGTTCACAAGAGCGAGTCCTTTGGCCAGATCTGACATGGCAGGAGAAGAGATACGAATATCGGGATTTTTGGTGTTGTACATGTGGATCAAACAGCATTGAAGGACTGGATATAGACCAAACGAATAAGGGAACATCAAAAAGTCCCTCACCTTCATCTGAGAAGCTATCCGCATACCCCGAGTTGCTGCACTGGTTCCGATCCGAAAAGAAGAGTAAGAAGGCCGGGCTTTAGACTTTCCAGGCGAAATGCGCTCAATGAACGGTCGATGGAGTAAGATCAAGAGACTGAAATAACACAAGAGAATAGAAGCTATGCACAGATAATAATTATGAGAAATTCCGTTATTTGGCCGCTAGAAACATGCCAAATAAATATGGTTGGTTTGCTTACCAGAGACAGGTGCCAGATAGCCATCCTTTTCATTAAAATCTTCGAAATTTGAAGATTCCAGGGCTTTTGGGTAGGCAAATCGCCACTCGGTCAGTTCATGGTCAAGCATAGATACAATTGCATCACTGCCATGATCATGGCTCACTTTCTGTGCCTTTGGTGTGTATAATCCCTGTAGGATACGACCGAGGATCTCCGATAGTTTAACAAGCTGGATAAACAGCTGATAAAATTCAACTCGACCCTCGATTGAGGCTGGTTGGTAAGTGGCTGAAGGGAACCGGGTAATATCCTTCCCATCCAATTCTTTTGGTAGATCCAACACTTCTCTCCAGCTAGCTGTGGCGTCTGGATACCCCACATCATTGTCCTACATTCGAGCTGGTTAATTAAAGAGGACTGGTCCGTAATAAATGTCCTGGCTTACCTCATCACGAATGCTGATTGGTCTTCCAAGAGAAGCAGAATGAAACCGATCAGTGACATACAGAGCCCACCACAGCCGTTTACGAGTCTGTTTCTCACTCTCTGGTATATCCCATTCTTCACAATTCCTATTGAGTCCAAGACCCTGAGCCTATTATGATGATTAGGTCTCTTGATGCTTTACAAGGCAATCAAATGGCACTTACGAGTCGAATGGCCTGAAATACATATGTTAAAAAGGCTTAGTAGTCTTGGTTTGATTATTAATTGACTAAATGAGACTTACAAGACCACCCA
The DNA here is from genome assembly GCA_022702545.1 of Phycomyces nitens. NCBI lineage: Eukaryota > Fungi > Mucoromycota > Mucoromycetes > Mucorales > Phycomycetaceae > Phycomyces > Phycomyces nitens. The sequence goes on along the minus strand of JAHRBC010000006.1, from coordinate 3,275,833 downwards.
TTAACCAGCATGCAGATGACTTTGAGTCCATGTTACCGCTGTGGTTGTGTATCAGAATAACAGCCTGGACCTTGGAGAGTGTGGGATATGCGGCTGATTCTGATACGATTGTTTGGGCTTTATCAAAGAATTGATCTGACCAGCCAAGCGGAACATCCCATGCTGTGTCTGGTGGTCTATATACCTTGCTTTTTTGACTATGGGCTTCGCATTCTACAAAACGAGCGGCTGCACCCAGCATTGCATTCAGTACATCTGAGGACGGATATGTGTCTGCTTGATCACGGTATTGCAATAGAAATTCGGTCTTGTTAACGACGGGAAGAACTGGGTGAATATTTGCAAAATAGCTAAGACAACAATCTCCAAATGTTAAGCACCAATCTCTTTTCTTTACTAAAATTGAATCTTACATCTTTAACAGCCTGTCGCAGGTGTGCCTGTCAGCTCCAGTGACAGAATATATCCAGTCGTGAATGTTGGTTGATTGGCGACAATTATCCACTACCTTTTTCTCCTGCTGAAAATCTGGTGTATCTCCAGTGTCTTTTACCAGCACAACCTGTTTGCCAAACTTTCGGATCTTTTGGCCTCTCCACATATCCTCGGATATTCCCTCAAGCTGCATTTTATTTGAAAAGAACTGGAGACTCGACAGGTCTCCCAGGTACTGGACTCGATCTGAAGACGAGCTCTGGAGATGTTTGTGTGTCGGTTTTTCAGCAGCTGTATATGGGGTTTTTGGCGAATTGGGATGCGAGAGAGGCTGAGGAGGTGTGACGGGTGGAGGACTGCAATAGTGTCTAGGAGGGGTGGCTGATAGGGATGCTTCTTGCGATTTTGGAGTTGTGGAAGATCTATTCAGGGCCTCTTCGATTTTTCTCAACCTTTTCTCCAGTGCATCAATGTACCTGTGGGTGGGTAAGTAATTGATGTTCTAGACAGCTTTTAAGAATGATTATATTACCCTTTTGGTGGTCCTCGTTTCTTTGCACTAGACAAAGATTTGACTAAGTTAGATAAGTATTCATGGCAAATATCAAGTGTATGTATGTGTGTGTATGTGTGTGTGTGTGTGTGTGTGTGTGTGTGTGTGCTTTACCCGTCATTAAACTCGCAAGACACTCCATAGGTGAGGCAATTTGAGCATTGGCCTCCTGGGGAAGAATAACATTTAACTTTTTTGCGTCTGCAAAAGTCACTGGAGATGCAATGTCAGCCAAGAATCAGATTTAGAGAATCCTTAGTGTGACATTACCATGCCCGGGTTATTCGGAGTCGTTTGTTGTCAACAGTCAAGGGTTCGGCATCCTGAGATAGGTTTGTAAAAGGAGGATTGGTATCTTTGGGTGTGCTGTAGAAAGATTCCATATTGGGTGTAAGCCACTGTTGAAGGCCTGTGGAGCAAAAAGAGAAAGTCCAAAAAATAAAGAACAAGACTGGGCTTGAACGAGCTGGACATGATACCACGTCATACGTGCCTTGGTTTGGTTTGATGTGTAATTAGATGCCTGTTATCCAAGCAGATATTTATGGTGGACTTGGCTGGCCGGGTCTACTTGGCCAACAGATGCCCTTGAATGCCAATGATAAATGCCGTGTATTCTGGTCAATTGGTACAATCGCCTTCATCTCTCGGTGCATTGAACAGGGAACAAAACTCCGGTGCATAGACAGCGCCAACGGAGTAACTATCATTCTCTCAAGTCCTCTGAAACATTCTTAGTCATCAAGCATCCTGACATTTGGTTTGTAGTTTATCAGAACCTCTTGATTAGAACCAAAAATTGTACAGTAAGGGTCTAGAATGCAAAATGTCAAGGTTATTTATAAAGAGTATTCTATTCACTCTAAATTGCGTTTCTTGACCCTCAACCAGGCATTTTTCATCTTGGTGGAACATGTGTGTCCTACAACATTTATTTACTCCTATATTCCATTTCAGGCCATTTAAACTGTTATGGTCAAGAGTCGCTTTTAAATCCATATCTAAAGCCCTTTAACATCTGGTGTCCATTTCATACAACTTCACATGCTAATTGCTCGCCAATTATTTCCTCGTGTGTCCTCTGCAAAATATATTTTGAAAATGCCAATAAAAACAAATGTATAATAATAATATCGGGTTTCGCTAGGAATTCACCTCCAGATCTTTAGAAATACAAAACCCATATTTTAATATATATATATATATTAATAAAAGAAACGGAACTGCAGTGCCTAATTACAGAATCATAAGCGTCATTTCTTATCGTCCTGTCCTTCTTACCGTCGTCTTTTCTTCTTCCAGAGAAAGCCCCGAATCATTCCCAAAACTCATCATACGATCCCTGCGACAGTTTTCTTGGTAAAGTAAATATCCTGTCAACCCAGAAAACAGGCACCCAAGCACAGACACGGTCAGGTTAAAAGTATTTCCAAAATCTACTGCATTTTTAAGAATCCAGACCAAAGTTAGCCAAATGATCCACTTACGGTACCTAGGCGAATCAACAAGAGGGTAAAGGAATGAGGCTACTATACTACCTCCATTGCCTATCATTACCACTGTGGCCACTGCCACTGCTCGAGTCGTTATGTCTGGAAAATTGATAGTAGACCAACCAACCACGGCTGGAGCTAAATTACATTTAACCATCAGTAAGCCTAAATAGATATCAGCTTTTATACATACCTTGAAGTCCTATTCCAGCTGGAATAATAAACAGTGATCCATAAAGAGCTATGTAGAATTGGGTTTAATAAACAGTATTTTTGTAATGAACTTACCCCATGTGTTTTGGAGGACAAGAAGCAAGAGATATCCAATTCCCATCAAACAAAAGCCTGCCATGACTAAAGGTGTCCTTGCCTTGCATCTATCTGCCAGTGCGCCACCCATGAGCATGATAAATGTTGATAACAGGGCAGGTGGTGCAGTCAACAGTTGAGAGGTCAAGACAGAAAACCCAAATCCTATCAGCAGCAAGAAAAAGTTGGCTTGTTACATAATTTACTTTGCACATTTGAACCCTAGGCAACTAACCATCGATGATTGTTGGGATAAATATCCCCATACTAGTGATATTAATGGCGCTTAGAATATATACAATACTAAACATCCACATCTTCCAATCTTTCAACACACGCCATATAGTTTTGAAAGTAATGGACTCTGGATGGTTATCTGCATCTGATTTTCCTTCTGCCATCCGAATGTGCTGAATAGCCTTTTGTTCGTCTGTCAGCCAGCCCACAGAATCAATTTTGTCAAACAGGCACATGTACGAAACAAGGCTGAGCAAGATTGTAGGCACACCCTCAAGAATGAAAAGATACTGCCATCCATGCAGACCTCTTTTACCGTCAAGAAACGAGGTTGCATATGCCAATGGACCAGACACAATACCAGACAATGAAGCCATACAGAATAAGCATCCTATTCGAAGACTAAGTTCACGTGGCTTGTATACGCACGACATTTGATAAAGAATGCCAGGGATATAGCCACTTTCGGCTGCCCTGTAGTAATATAAGTACATTATGATTCTCACATATAAACAATAACCCATTACCCCAGCAAGAGGCGACAGGTCAAGAGCCCCTCGTAATTACTCGCGAATGCCATTGTGAGCGTTACTGTTCCCCATACAACCATAATAAGCGAAAGCCAGATCACCGGGCTTGTCCTTGTAAGCATTATATTGGAAGGCACTTCGAAAAATATCTTGGTGGATAGATGAGTATTTCACGAGTATTTGAACATATTACATGGGTATTTACATATGTAATGTAGAAAGCTGATATAACAATACTCAGTTGAGAAGGTGCAATCTAATTCCAAATAAACATAAGTTACAGTTCGCATGTGGGTCCTACATATCTAACTTACATTGAGGTCTCGATTGATGCCACCAAGTCTGGTTTGCTTAAAATTAGTATCGTTTTAATAAACAGATTACTGCTATGATTATTTATCCCTTTAAGAAATAATTATATATTTACATGGCATTTCCAATGTTTGCTCTATCCAGATGGTCTGTAAAATAGAATATACAAAAGAGGGGCATTATGTGGATATCCAAGGCGCGTACAATCTTTGCTTCTTGAATTTGGCGGTCCAACAACTCTTTTGTTGTATATATTTCGGGGTTGGTTTCAAGGTCTGGGGTGGATCCAGAAGATGTGGTGTTTTGGATCGGTTTTTGGTACATTTTGTCTTTGGATATTTTGCTACCAATGCTTTATCTCAACAATTAATGGGAAGATGGGCAGATGTACAAATTTATATACTGTCAATAAAAACAGTAAGTCGCGTTTGGTCGGTTGAGGAGAAGAGTAAATGTATTTATCAAGTGTCGTATCAAGTCAATTTTTAGATTAATATCTTGCCACACCATTCCATCAAAGACTATCCTTTACTCCTTCTTTCTGTAGCCCCGTCTATTATTCATCTTAACTTGGCATGTTTAAGAAAGGGCACTATTTGAAATCAAACGATATATATATATATATATATTGCCTTTGTCTCTTTATAACAGGCCAAAAAATAAAATAAAGGTGGATAGGGAGACACTCTGGAACTCTCGATTATTTTAAGAAACAAAGAGGGGGGCAAATGAATCAAAATGTAGACATTATTATTGTTTTTACAAAAAGTTTATCCTCAGGGATCATTCTAGGTATGTGCCCTGACAAGTCTCTCTTTTTATTTAGCTCTTTATTTTGCAAGGAGAACTAGTATGATTGTATAATTAGGAATCTAAAAAGCTACCAACAATTTTATTTAAATCTTTTTGTAGATACTAATCGTACTCTTTATAGCCATTGTTTTTATATATATAAAAACATTATAGTACAATATAGTATCTGTCTTTTGCCATTTATTTCAAAAAACACAAAACTATTATTTAGAGTGGTCCCTTGGTAATACAATTATCATTTCATACATTTTAAAATGACTAGTAATACTTGTTCATAAACATTCAATAAAGCCCATGGTCAATGATGTCCGAAACAAAGTTTCGTTCCTGGGTAAAAGTGAAATGATGATTTGAAACAGGAAACCATGTAGATTTTAATTTAATTCTATTCTTCGTCCATTTTCACCAATAATCTTTTCTTTAATAAAAACTAATGGGCAAATAACGCTATCAATAGATTTCTGGAAATTGTACTTTAATCAAAATTGTACAAAAACATTTTTTCAACCAAAAACAATTTTGTAATAGTATGGAAATGTCTTTGGGATAAGTTTATGGACCAAGAAAATGTCAAATTTTCTTTTATCAGATCCCACGGCGTTGTAGTAAAATATGGCTAGTGTGGTATATAAGCTTTTTTGTGGGTAGTAGCGCCGAGTGTATCCTCCAAGAATGTGAACAATATTTGCGAGTTTTTATGTATATATTATCTATACTGATAGAATGCGTCAGTTGACGAAGGGACATCTAAAAACATGGTTATAGGCTCTCCAAGCCGCGCTTTTATTTTCCGTGATAATAATAATATATATATCTATATATAATAAAAAATAATAAAATCCCTTTCCCCTCATATTTTTCCATAGCTAAGTCTGTTTAGGTCTTTTTTTTTCTAGCATTTGCTTGGGAGGGACAAAATAATTCTGGAATTGTTAAAATGGTAAAAATCTTGAATACCAGCGGCGAGCACTCACCACATCCTCAGATGTGGTTTTGTTATTCGTACATGTAGAAAAAAGGGCCTCTGTTATCGTGGCTCCTCGTCTGTGCTGATTGTTCGGTTTAAAATAGTATATCTCAAATGTATCACAGGAGGTGCCCCAGTTGCCATGTCATTTAACACGGCGTGAGTACTGGCTGCCGATCTTGTCGAGTGTCCGGTGAATCTCTCATCGATGCCAGCTTCCCTCATTATGAGCTGTACCCAGTTAGCAATAGTGACTGGTTTTGCGATGGTTGGTGTTGGAGTTTCGATGCAGGCAAGAAACAAGGTGTGGTCTTCTGGTAAGTGTGAGCGTAGAGGAGCAGTTCGTTCAGTAAAAAGATATAGTGTAAGGGTGGGGCACATTGTTGAGTCTGTGATAATTCCCAACTCTTTAGAATTGTCTTCGTGAAAAGTGACATCTCGCCTCTGCACTCGGGCAAGGTCAGATCTGGGTTGCCACATAGTCGCGAGGCAAAGAAACATCAAAGTCTTACGTTGCAAGTTTGTAATGGAAAGGTCTTCGCTGGGACCCCAAGACTGGATAATGTCCAGGACTAGTCCAATATCCCATGTTTCTTGAGAGCTATTTGGGAGCTTTATTTCGATCTTCTTCTTGGCCTTAAAGTATTCTTGAATGAGAGGGTGGCTGGCCAGTGGCACCTCAAGGGGATAAAGAGCTTTATACACAGATGCAATTGCCGAGCGAATTACATTGACATGTTGAATAGAATGGTCGTGGAGTGTGAGTAAATAAGTGGCTACTAGTTGTGGATTATATACCTTTGGATCAAAAGCTGGGAATTGGTGTTGACAACATTATGTCCATCGTCGTCAACAGTGGTTGTAAGCCGTTTGAGTAGATTTTCGGTTTGATAGTTTGAGAAACGTGAGCAAATGCTCCTCTAAGCCTTCTTGACGCTTTGCCTTGCGGATAACCTACAAGCGGTCAATGTCCATCGTTTGTTGATCTGGATTGGTAGGGGAGTGGCAATACTCATTTTAAGGATAGTGAACCACCAAAATTTGGTCGACTACACTGGAGGGATGAGAATAGCTTGCTTGACCTTGTCTTGTTTTAGTTTTTGAAGTACTTGTGGAATCAGTTTCCAGGGAGGATGAAGATAAAGTCCTTTGGCGGGCCAAGGTTGTTGGAAGCCATCCATTTCCGAGGCCTATGGATCTGGTAGTAGACTCCAATATCTTGGAAGTCGGGCATTGTGGCGTGCGGTGAACGCATCAATGGTTGACTCTATTCGTCAATGTCTGTGAATACTTCGGAACCACCTCCATGACAGGGCCCATGCTTGTCGGCTGCGACATTGTTTACTCCTGGTATGTGTCCATATAGGTCCTACAATTTGAATTCGTTGCATATGTTTTGTATGTCGAAAGCGAGGCCTTGTAGATGGAGTGACGCCGTTTCCCCCGACTTCCAGGCGTACTTGATTGCCATTGTGTTGTCGGAGAATAGCAGGATTCTCGAGTTTGCGTAGTTTTTGGAGTGCAAAAGGAATCGTCCCCAATTCCCTCGCATTAATCGAGTAGTCTCTTTCTTCGACTGTTCAGAATACCGAGCTCAGTACAAACTTTGAGCTCACTCCCCACCCCGTGTACGAGGCGTCGACAAGGATGGTAATGGCTGGAGGTGGCATGGGTAACTTGTGTATTGGCAGACCGTGGGTCACCATGTTTGTAGTATTCCACCAATCCAGTTCTTCTAGGGCTTCTGGTGACAATCTACAGGGACTATCCCAACGGTGGTCCTTGCCCTGGAGATTCCGAGTGAAATCTCTTTGTATATAACGGACAAGAAGAGACTCCCCAATGGCTGGTATCATACTGGTAATCTTCTCTAGGAGGCTGGCTATCCATCCGCAAGAATTGGTAGCAATATGTAGCTGTCAGATTCTGGTCTCGAGTTTCTGAAACTTTTGGAGAGGAACCTTGATCTTCATTGTCTGAGTATTGAAAGAGAATCCTGGGAATTCCTGCGAGTGTGATGGTGTTAAAGAACTCTTTTCCCAGCTGATGAGGTATCCGAGCGAAGTAAAGTGTTGAAGTATGATTGTTGGGTTGTGGGCCATCTCCTCTTTGAACTTGGCAAGTATACCAATATCGTCGAGATAGTACATCATTCGGATGCCCTGTTTCCGCAAAGGTTCTATAGCAAATATCATTAGTTTCAAAAATACACGCGGTGCAACACTCATCACAAATTCCAGCAATAAAAGTATTGATTATGCTCTTTTGCCCACTATCATACAAATCAAGTTGGATCTGTCATTGGAACTAGATAAAACAAACCCTAAGAACAATAGGACTACCCCACTTTGCATTGGATTTGTTGTTATAAAAAGGTCTTCTAATCATCTCCAATTCAACCTCATATAGGATTCAACCGGAAAAGACGACTTGTAGAAAGGACACATTAAACTGTAATTTTGGCTATTTGTTATAGCCTTTGTTTATATGGCTAGACCTTTTAATTATTTATTACATGTCATGCTAGATATTGGTTAAAATGCTGCTAGAAACCATTTGAAACTATTTTTCAATAGTAATGGCTAATAATCCAAGTGGACTACTGCGTATTGCAATTCATTTTGGGATATGTGTCCATAACATTTATTCACCAAGAATTGTAATTTCGCTTTCCATAATGGTGATCAAAGACTGGATAATGCAACATTAGATAGAAAAACCAAAAAATATCTTTATTATCGGTTGGTGCCAATCCTGTAGTTAAGCAAGTAGACCCATAGCATCAATAAAAATTGTCTATATTTTACCAAATAGCCTTTTAAGATATGAGATGCAGAATGGACACCTATACCTCTACTTTTGGTATCCGTTGTTCATTATTAATTGCAGTATCCGTCTCCAAAACTTATTTTTATTTGGAGCTGGTATTCTTACCCTTGCCATGCAACCAATATATAACCTAATGCTTTCAATGTGGCCAAGATTTGGGCTGTCTGACTGCCACACCATTATTAACCCGAGTCTTTTTTCATGTATTTTACTAGTTTGCAGTCTATTATCTTGAGAAATAAATTATCCACTATTTTTGTCTTTACCATATAACATATGGTCAAATGTGCTGGTTGTCTTTAAAGGGCCTGTACCTCTCGCTTATACACTCAGAACCAGATCATGATGGCTCCAAGTGTGCCAATTGAATGGTCTATAATATTACTCATAGTCCTGGGTTTTAGACTCTAAGTATACTAACTTTTTTCGTCAGATGCATGCTTAGGAGCCCATGATTCATCCATGAAGTTGTCGTGGTACAGCTGTGTCAAAAAATACAACCTAGAACCTTACATATGATCGATGTAAACCTCTCTATTTCTCTAGATTCGCGTTTCAAACAATATTTATATTGCCAATTCCGTGTCTTTGCATAAGGATATTATTATTATTATTATTATTATTATTAAGTAGCAGGTCAATTAATCATATGTTTTGGTCGCCTGTAAGAGATCAATCTTGTAAAGGATTATTTATTTATTTAGCTATTTATAAGACAATATATCGTCAGATTTGTAGTAAACACTAGATGCATGTCAATAATTATCAAAATGCTAAAGATGTTGTAATAAACTTAAATATTTGTTTTCATCAATCAACCAGTTATGTTTTGCGGTTACTTTTATTAGCCTTTAGAAAACTATTTATTCCCACAAGATTCTTGGGACCCAGAATATTAAAGATATTGTAGGATATGCTGTTGAGTAAAGTCTTTGGGATCAGATTCAAGCTCAAATCAGAGACTATATATGGCCTTTGAGCCGTTCCAAGGACAAGTATCGGCTGAAAAAGAGGGCCGTAATCAAAGTTTCTCTTCTTCTTGTATTGTTTATTAGAACATTTTGGAAATAATCCAAAGAAAAACAATCAATCAATCTTTACGGTTAGGCAGTCTGTCTTAATCAGATGATAGTCGGAAAAGGTTTTTACTGTATTTTCACTAACAGCAATCTTACGGGCACGACGTTTCTGCTCTACCGGACTCTTCGAAAGCGACTTGCCAACCAGCCGCAATACGGGCTCGGCGCAAAAATCTTGAGACCAGAAAAGCCATCCGTAAGGCTATCGAAACCCGTCCCATCGGTAAGGAGTCAACTCAATATCCGCCAGATAAAAAAAAATAACTTTTTTGACTCTCTCATTAGAAATCCTTTGAGCTTTTTTTAAAAATAATAATAATAAAAATACATTTTTACCAAATATTATACAAGAGAGAGTGATTTATGTTTGCTGCGTTATTATTACTACGCGGCAAAATTGAGAAAAAATCTAATTTTAAAAGGTTTTTTGTTTTTTGAAACTAATGCAAAACCGCCTCTTTTTTTCAGGTAGTTATCTTGACGATAAAAAGCAGAATTTGCTAAACTACTAAAGTCATTCATATGGCATTGTTAATGGGTTGTAAAATAAAAGTTCTGCAAGATTAGCATGTCTTGCTCTCATCTTCACTTGCTGCATACTTTCTACCAATGTCTATAAAAGAAAATAACAAGCACTAATGCTGAAAGCAGCCTTAAGATGATGCGTTTCAAGGAATTCAGCCATTTTTTGCCAGTTGAGAGATCCAGTCTTTTGGAACTGATAACAACAATTGTTAACCTTTAAAGAATATTCGATACTATTTTCATCTGTCTGCAAAAGAGACCAGCGCAAAGAAGCATAAGCACAGATCATCAGTAATGAGCTGATTCCAGATGATCCACTTTTGATAAAGAGCCACAGTAAGAACTTCTTGGACTCAATAGTTAAATCTCTCTCTCTGGATCAAACAAAAACTAATCTAAAGTAGAGGAAACTGTCTATAATATTAAAGGTATATTTACTTTGTACCTTTTTATTTTTATCATTCTAAATTACATATAACTAAGAATACAAGTGTCTTGAACCAAATACTCCATTTATTATAGTTATCTGCATTTTCTATTTCTTTCGGAAACTCTTTTTACATATATTTGACAATATTCTATACACAAACAACTCGCCATTTGTCATATTTCCATTTGTATAGTGATGTGTCGAAATCCCAATTTAAGATGGTCCTTGTAACAGAAAAGCAAAGTCCTTTTTTGGTAATGGATTATAAAGCAAACATAAATCCCCAAATGTCTCTTTAAATGTCAAAATGATCTAATGGTTTACAAGTTTGTTGAGCCAAAAACTACTTTTTTTTCGAGTACCTTATATTACAATCAATACTCTAGAAAGTAATTGGTTCTGATTTTCATATCTGCCTCCTTATTTTCAAATCACCAACCCATCTGGTGTTTTACTCTCGACTAGACACATCTTTACAAGACATATATTTACAAGACATATATTTAATTGGATATTTAACCAAAGATACAACGTGATCCAAGAAAACCCTTGATCCCACCATCCATTTTATTAGAGATTTTTCAAATTACTCATTTCAATAGCTATTTACAATACAGCCGAGCGCAACTCTTACTGTGCACCGATAAATAATAATAATAATAATATATATGATAACAAGACGTCAGGTTTAATAAATAAATATTTCTCGTAAGCTTCTTTACCTTGTGGAAAATCTATTTCCCACATGTCAAGAAAATTATACGCACATAAAAAAAGAAACGTCACAGTGTGCCCAATCAACTGTCAGTGACTACATAATTTTTGTGTGGCTTAAAGATTTTTTTAAAAAAAAGGATATAAAAAAGCCTTGACTTTGGCAGATTGATTAATGTTATCATTTAACCTGTAAGTAATATTTCTCAATTTAATGGACCTTTGAATCGAAAAGAAAATGTTGGCTGGCTATGAAGAGAACTATCATTTTGATGCCCTGAATTCTTATGTGGATTAAAACGATATGGAATTCCTCGTATCTGAGTCTTCAACATTTGTCTTTACTATGATTTCCATACAAAGTAAACAAAAGCGTGTTCAACATAAACTAATGTTTATTATCAGTATTGTATAGAGTATACCATGAGGTTCAATGCATCAAATGTACCCGTCGGGTTTCCGTCTTAATATTGTAAAGAAATGGTAAGCAAAAGTTCTAGTGAATTACAGAGAGAAAGAATGAAAGAGAGATTATTGCGATGAGATGAGAAATAAGTATCAACGTCAGTTCTGCTTCTGAATGACTGTGACGACACGTACTTTCGCGTATCTGATGAAGCGCAAAATCTCTCTTTCTCTTTTTCACAATGTGAATGCCTAAGCATGCAAGAGAAAGCATTGATTCTAATATATTTATTTAATTTTTAGTGAGTCTGGCCATTATAATTTATAAATAATATATTTTTAATAATAAAAAACAATTTTGAAAATCATTTAAATTTTTTTTTAATCAATTATTGATTGTTTCAATTTTTTTTATAAATTTCATATAGTCCAAATATTTAGTATGCTCGTCTTGTGAGCTTTGTAAGTCGATGTTGTACAGTAAACCATTTTCTCTTTCTAGTCCCTTTGTGTTCATTAGCTTAAAAAGAAAATGGGACACTGTAGTTACCTGTTTATGTCAGTCAGTGCGAAAATAACGTAACACTAACACGCGCTTTTATGATTTGAAATACTTCAATCTATTTTCTCATTTGCAAAATAAAATGTATCCGTATTTCTGCACATTTAAGACTTTTTACAATTTTTTATCAGAGTGATCAAAATAATATTTGGAGGGGGATATTCATAAAAGCAAACTGCAAACAATATAAAATATAAGAAAGAATGGAAAGGGCAGAATGAGATCGCGAAGTTGAAGAATTGAAGGAAGGGGTCTGCATAATAAAAGGCTGTTTTTTTGGAGGTGAAAAAGGGGAATTGAAAAATGATAAAAGTGAGTGGAATACATTAGATAAAACATAAAAAGTTTCATCTAAGAAATAATAAAAAGAAGGGGAGAAAGGAGAAGAGGGGAGGGGGATTAGGAATATACGAAGGATAAAAGTAATAAAAGGATTATTCCTCTTCAAGTGTCGCTAATTCGTTGCTTCTGCGAAGAGAAGAAGAAGTGGTTGAGCTTCCGGATCGACTCAGGCTAGGTGCAAGTGCTTCTGGCTCGAGCAGCTTGTTGCCTGAATCAGATGAACTGCTCTCATTGTCATCACTCGAAGAAGATCCCTGTACAGGCTCAATTGAACTCTCCTCGGGCTTAGCATTAGCAGACCAGCCAATAACGCTCATTCGGCGAAGTGCCTTTGCCCATCCTCCATTAGGTCTCTCGGGTTCCTTGGCCGCATTAGAGCTGTGTCTGCGTGTGTTTGTTGTCGGCTTATCCAGACTTCCGCTTGGAGTCGGGAGAGGTGAGGTTGGAATGACGGGCGCGGCCTTTGATCCCCAATAAGATATTGTACGACGACGTTGTTGGCGATTTGTGGTAGTGGTGCCAGTAGCCTTTCCCGCCAAACTGGTCGAAAGTGTGCGAGTGGGAACAGGACCAGGGCCTGCGGTGACCTGGGTCATATTCTTTTGGTTATTGTTGGTCTCTTTGAGATTCTCATTAGAAGTTCTTGGCTTTGGTTGATCAATGCTAAGCACGTCTTCGAGCTGTTTGTTGTTGATAATCTTCATCAAGATTTTGTTCATGTATAGCTGCAGAGCTCGGTTGGTATCTGTCAGCATTTTGTTTTCCTCATTGAGTTCTAAGTAGAAATAAATAAAAAAAAAAGGCCATCATGAGTCTTGTCTTTGTCTTACCCACAATTATCTATACTTACTGTTCATTGCCATTTCACTCTCACTAAGCTGAGTAATACCAGCCATGTTGAGCTCTGCGGCAAGGTTGAAACCAGTACTGCTGGTACTACTAGACGGCTTCAAGTGCTGCTCTAAACCGTCTTCTACCTAAAGTACAATCTCGATTGTTCAACTCAAAAAGCCCATAAATAAATGTAAGATTTTTACCTGCATAATCGGGTTCATCATAAATTCACCACTAATAGTCTTTTCATGCAGCAGAATCTGATAACTCTCATTGTCCTCCATCAGGGATCGATTGACCTGCTTCACATTTATAATCTCATGCTCTAGGTGCTCGATGCGCAATGACTGCCGTTGTGCTTCGGCACTTTGATCTTGGGCTAATCCCTTTTGCTTTTCCACCTCGTTCTTGAGATCCAAAATAAGCTTGTCCTGTGCCTTGATGGTCCGCTGGGCAATCTTTGCTTCCCGGCCATAAGAAGAATCAATAGGAGCCAGTTTTGGAACCGAAAGGTTTGTTAGGTCCATTGATTCCTCGGGCTGTTCGTGTTCTCCAATATCATTGAGAGTATAGCCCGTAAATGGACTCATGGTGGTGCTCATTGTCGTTGCTGTCACACTACGACGTCTTGGTGTCCGTGGTGTACGAGGTTCCCCATTACTAGCACTTAATGAGCGTACTTGATTGTAAAGGTCGGCTTCTCTTTGTTGCCATCGCATCCGATCACTTTCAAAGTTTTGGAGCTAATGTACATGATTCAATATATGTTGAAAAGATTAAATAAATATATTTAACTTGGCAAGTTGCAAAAGGTCTTACCTCCTGAGTCAACTTCTTATCGGCTTCTTTGCGTGACCTGGTAAGAATCTGGACTTCTTTCTTTAAACGGTCCATTTCTTGTTCTTGGGCATACAATTGTGTTTCCAGACGGGCCTGGGTGTGACCATAGGTTGCATTATCATGTTGGATACCGGCTACTTTCTAACGTAAAACATTTTTGATGTGTTTGTGAGCTGTTGATAGCATTATTGAATAAAGACAAACCTTTCGCAAGTACTCATTATCTCTTGTCATTTCTCGTTCCCGGTCCTTGCTTTCTTCCATTTGTCCCTGAAGCTGAAGCCAAGTGAGTTTGCGGACAAATCATACAACAATATACTTACTGCAAGATTCTCATTCTGGGCTTCTTCAACCTCTTTCTGGAGTACCTGAATCACACTGTGAATGTCAGGTGCGGCCATTGTGAATCAAGATGGTGATTTTTTTTTTGATGTTGAATGAGAGTGATGTTTGGTTCTGGTCCAATGTAATAAAGAGGTCCCTTGAATTATGTTATTATCAAACTGAAAAGATAATAGTGAGAAAAGAAGGTGAAGAGAAAGGGAAACAGAATAGTGTTCCAGGTGAGGTTGAGAAGAAGAAGAAGAAGAAGAGAAATGTTTTTTTTTGTTTTTTTTTTTCAAAGTAAAAAGGTCAGAAAAAAAAACCTTTGGCCTTCTGTGCTACGTTTAGCCAGAGTGCCTCTCTGCTCTTCTTGGATGCTGTTGTTGAAAAAGGAGAAGGCTGACTGTGCTACCTACAAAAAGGCAAGCAAATTTGAACCTCATCTTGTCTTGGGTGTAATTGACACTTTATGAATACAAATTTATATTTATTTATATTATGCAGAAAAGGGAGTTACCATGACAACAAAGTTTTAGGCGTTGTCATGGTAATTAATTAAACCAAGTAAATAGAAAAAAGTAATATTTAATTGACAGCCAATTATCAAATATGGTATCTTGTTCTTTATTATCATGATACAAACGTTAATGTTTTATATAAAAAATAATATAAATGTGTATATATATAAAAAAAATGTCCTTTTGATTTCTCCTCCACTTTTTCCCCAGCCCGAGACCCGTTGTCCTTTTGGATTTCAGACTCCAAAATAAAATTCAAATATTTTATATTTATAATACATCTTGTATTTGTCCCTTTTTCTTTTCTTTTCTCCTGTTTAATAAAAAAAATAATACTTTCCAATAATGACACACCATGGACACCTCTTGTCGATTAACTATCGAGCACTTGTTACTCAGTACCTTGAAGAGGACGTCCCTTCCTTTGACTATGGAGGCTATGTTGTAGGAGAAGATGAACAAGAGGCTCTGCTGTATTGCAAGGCTGAGGGTGTCCTTGCCGGCGTCCCATTCTTTGATGAAGTCTTTCGTCAGCTGGACTGCAAGTAAGTTGTCTGGCTCCTCAAGACATGACTGACGCGTCTGTCTCTAGGGTAGAGTGGCATAACCAAGAAGGTGAATGGATCAAACCAGAGGGTGGCAAGCAAGTCATTGCTCGTGTTACAGGCAAAGCCCGTAACATTCTATTGGGTGAACGCACTGCCCTGAACATTATATCTCGCTGCAGTGGAATCGCTCTTCGGTAAATTGGCCCCACATGACTGTGGGAAATATTTGTTAATCGATACTCTTGGCAGTGCTCGCAAGGTACACGAACTTCAAAAGGCAAAGGGATTTACTGGTGTGATTGCTGCTACTCGAAAGACTACCCCCGGTAAGAAAATATATAGATATATCATATGAATATGGTATTTATAGTAATAATCTTTGAAATGCGAAATCTAATCTGCGTTGAGTCATCTCCAGGCTTCCGACTGGTCGAGAAGTACGGTGTGTTGGTCGGTGGTTTGGACACCCACCGTATGGATTTGTCTTCAATGGTAATGTTGAAAGACAACCATATCTGGAGCTCAGGTACGTTGGAATACATCTTAAATACACAATTCTTATTTATATATATATATATCTTAGGATCTATCACAAAGGCAGTAAAGCAGGCCAGAAGTGTATGTGGATTCGCATTAAAAATCGAAGTCGAGTGCCAGTCAGAAGAGGAGGCTGATGAGGCTATTGCTGCGGGCGCTGACATTGTCATGCTCGATAACTTTTCTGGGGCCGGTCTTCAATCAGCAGCCAAGAGCATCAAGGAGCGTTGGGCTGAGAAGGGTGTGAAGCACTTTTTGATCGAGAGCAGTGGAGGAATTACCTATGAGACCTGTGCATCGTACTTTTGCAAAGGTAAAGTTAACAACTAGACTTATGGTGTGTATTGATCTGGTGTATATAGATATCGATGTTCTCAGCATGAGCACAATCACCCAGGGCGTTCCCCACGTTGACTTTTCACTCAAGATCAGCAAGAGACATTAAAAATTGCTACTGTTTTTTTTGATATTGTTTTATTTTGGTTTAATAAAAATAATGCTTATTTACAAGATACGTTTGTCCGGTCCACCTTCAGTGAGTGCGTTGTTTGCAAAGGTGTCATCAAGCTTTGCAGCAACCGTCTCGAATTCGGTGGCACTGTGTCCGTGCATGGCATTGACATCACGGCGTGCAGCGTGGATTGCGCCTCGGTTAAGCGCATCAGCAGGGTAGAAACCAGTGTGAGAAGTATTTAATGTGGGGCCGCCCATATCATCAATCGTTTTTGATGAATCAGCCATGGATCTGGTTCCCATGGAGCTATTTCCCATGGAACTATTTCCCATGGGTCCAGTTATGACTGTCTCGGCCTCCACATAGGTGGTTTCCATAGTTCTGTCCTTTAGATCCTGTGCATTCTGCTGGGCATTCTCCATAAATGTTTTTTGGGCATTATTGAGCGATCCGAGAACACCACTCATACCATTCATGAGATTTGCGTTTCTTTTCTCGAACTCGGCTTGCAATTCTAATGTACGGTCTGAATATCCAGTAATGTTTTTTCTTTAAATTGATTTCTACTTACGTGCGTCGGTTGTGTCTTGATATTCCATATTGTGTATATATGTTTATAAAAAAAATAATATATGAATAAATCAATTGGACGAATTGACACCTCTTTATATAAGAATTATTATTTATGCTATCCTGCAAGGCAAGAAACAGAACTAATGGGCTCATCGTGAAGTCATTGACAGTGTGCCAAATAGGATTTAGTCTCGTAGCCAATTCTGCGACTGCTTTAAAATGATGTGACTTTTACGGGCTAGTGAATTTACAATGAAAACCGAGACCGCCCCAAAATGCTTGGATATTGTGGGCCTGTGGTGCTGTTTTAGTAGGCTCACGCTTAAACAAGGTATATCATAATTAGCCGTGTTTGAGTGTTTAGGAATCTCTTGATGTTTGATGCAAAATCGAGTGGAGATATATTTTCAAAAAAAAAAAAATTCCAACTATGACAAACAAGATAATATAAAGGGTATTAATGTAAGATTGTAACTGCTTTCTAGTGAATTAGGATATCAAGTATATCTATCGGCAATTGTTGTCGAAGGTGTAAAGAAACAATGCTTCTGGCCAGATTGTGTGGTTAAATAATCCGGACTAGGCAAACGAAATATCATAGCCTCCTGATCAATGCCGACCCAATGGTCATGCTTTGTTTCTTCACAGGGAGAAGGAAGGAGATAGAGCCCGGAATCGTTGACCGTCGACAATTCATAAATCTCATCCTTTGCTGCCTCTTTAAGAGCCAAGGTTTCAAAAGAAGACCGTGGAGTGGAAAGATGTTGATTGGATAGAAAACTTGGCGCAAAGATAAGTTTTGGCTTTTCTTGACCAGCAGATTCGGCTTTGACTAGATCTGGATTTAGAGTCTTTTCGATTACAGGGGATGTCTTGTTACTACGCCAAAGTCTGACTGGCTTGACAAGCGCCTTGAACCTGGAGGAATAGTCAATTGTGGCAACAGACATATTGCTATCTATCCCAATAAGATGAATAAATTTACAAAAATAAATATAAAAATAATAATAATAATAATATATGTATAAAAAAAAAGGGCAAAAGAAAGAAAAAGGGAGGGTTTTTATAAAGCAGCTTCTCGATGATTTTGCTCACGGCTCTTTTACGCATCCCTCGCTTTAAACGGGAGTGATAATTGTGAGGTTAGTCCATAGGTCTTGATCGAACAGGAACAGAGAAGTGCTGTGATCATCTTGTAACTCTAGAGAATTTGAAACAAGAATGTTTTAAGAATTAATAAGGTACAAAATATTGCCATGAGCAACATACTTTTGGAAAATACCAAGATGATTATAAGAGAGGGTGCCTTTCTGTTCTTGTTTGGTTAATCCTGTATTGATGTGGCAATGAAAACGGTAATTATGATTCTGTATGATAGCACAGGCACAATTGTCATTTTTTGTTTCTATATATTCATATTAATATTACATTTGTATGGCACAGATGACCTTTGGAATCCATCAATTGTTACAAATATACTCTGGTCAGAACAAAAAATCAGTCATTTACAGGTTCCTCTTGCCCATATTAATTTATTTTTTTAAAAAATTCCACAATCACTCTAAACAATACAATTACCATGCCAAAGTCAAACGAACCATTACCTCAAAAGTCTTGGAGATAAGATTACGAAAAAAAAGAGGGGGATTGTTAAAACACTAGAAAAAAAGTGTAGCAAATGTGAGATTTCTCTTGAGACCAATCTCTAATCAACTGTCAGCCATATAATCTTGATTATAAAGAGGGATCTTACAAATACAAGAAACATCCCAGAAATCCTACACCATTGGGATTAAAGTTGTCTCTCAAAAGCACAGATGAATGGCATTGGCCGAGATTGGGTGAGATGCTGAAAAAGCTGCATGGCTTTTATTAGCCAGAAAAGTGTTTGTAGATACATTCGCAATCTAGGTTTAAATTAATGTGCTGCCATGTCAAGGCCTCTTTGAATAATATATATATATATGTGTGTGTGTGTGTTCATACCTAGAGAGACAACTATCTCCCTTTATAGGTTTCACGATAAATATACCAGAGGCTATATGTGTTGCAAGAAAAAAAAAGTAATCCAATACCTTTTGAACAAAGTGAAAAAGCAATGTCAAGATAGTGATATTGCAGTTTAGCCATGGCCAGCAAGTATGCCTAGTATCAATACATTTGTTGATATCTAGAGTCGTCTTTAGAGCATGATTAGAGGTTAAAGACATTGACCCACCGTTCTTTCACAGATAGACTGCTTTGCCAGAAAAGTAGGTAAATATCTCTTGAAACTTGTATAAAATATTGTCTAAATATCAAGACTCGTATTTCCAAGATTAAAGAAAAGTGTAGTAAATACATACCTCTTTAAGCCGTTTTATTTTATCAAAAAGAATCTTTATTTATCACATTTCAATAATAAAGTGATGCACTTTCTTAACGTCCTCGAAGCTGGGAATAGCCAACTCAGCCCATATACTTTGGTGCTCCGTGGTTATTGTTGAGTTTTCCCTCCATCTACAAGAGGTACACTACGTTTAGTAGTTGTATCTATCTACTGTATATCTACTTGTTCTTCGTTTCCAGAATCAATACCTCTGTCAATTTCGTGGTCTGCTGTTGGGTATGTTC
Source organism: Phycomyces nitens (assembly GCA_022702545.1). Taxonomy (NCBI): domain Eukaryota; kingdom Fungi; phylum Mucoromycota; class Mucoromycetes; order Mucorales; family Phycomycetaceae; genus Phycomyces; species Phycomyces nitens. Next base: position 3,256,057 of record JAHRBC010000006.1, on the reverse strand, counting down.
AAAAGTTTTGCCATTGCGTAAAAGTATATGGGCATCCGCCTTTTCATTGAGCTGGATACTCTTGAAAATAAGCTGTTGTAAATCAACAAGTTTCTTCCATTGCTTCAGTCTTTGGAGCTGATGTTGATGAGTCTTTAGATCTGAAGATATGAATTACTTTTTTTTGTCTTTATTGGTGCGGTCATCTCTTTTAAGCGCGACCTTTAAAAATGTTTGGAATGGGAAAATAACAACCTAGTTAAGTACAAATGTTGGGGAGTGTTTTCTGAATAATTTTAATGATTCCAACCACAATGGGAGCTAATACCATGGGAGTGTTTTCAAATACCAAGGATCAGTGTGCTCGCGAAATGGAATTAGCTGCAACGGACACGATGGCGATTTGAAGAGGTGGAATTGCGGATGCGGATACGGAAAGGCGAGTGTGGGTGAGGAGGGCCAGCAGCTTCCGAGATAAACCATGAGATGGCAAGGCGTTCAAGGACAGCGACCCATGTAGGGAACATTTTTGGCGCACGAGAAAACAAAATGTTGCATGGTGTCTACACCTTCGAGGCAAACAGAGCAAGTGGGGTTGGCGAGGAAGGTGGAGGTGCGGTGATAGACGAATGCAGTGGTGGGAACCAGTTTTCACAGGATTTTCCACCAAAGTGTATGAGTGTTGTGGGGTATAGACCAACGCCAAAACCATCTCCAGTTTATGCCAAGTGAAGAGAGGGACGAAGGAGTGGATAGAAGGTGTCGGCGTAGTAAGTCAGTTCGAGCTTTGAGGAGCGGGCTGCCATCAATCTCAACCAGTGTCATTAGTGATAGTAAGCCGTTGCCAGGACAAGGCGAGTCTGGAGTGCGTGGCAAGAGAAGGAAGACAACCCAAGGCCAAATAATGATCTTGGCTTCATCTAGGTGGCAGAAGAAAGCAAGGAGACGACTTCTGACATGTCTGACGCTATGTGTCGGTCGACGACATATGACTCCTCGGGTTTTGATCACGAATGCGCAGTGAACAAAGAGACCTTTGTGGTTCTATTGAGGGATAACAAAGAGAGGGAGAAAGGTCTATATAGCCTAGAGTGGTAAATAATAAGAATGTAATGGAGAGGGATGGAGAAGAAAAGTAAATCTGAAGTAGAAAATCAATATAGGGAATGTCATACTTGGATTGAGTGGAATAATCACGAATGATAGGTAGTATCCAGCGCAATTGCAAAGTTTCTTTGTTGCTGTTCTGGATCAATAAGTCCCAAGCTGCCTTGTTGGCATGATTGGCATAGATGATCCCATAATGGACTACCAAATCTGAGTGAGAGGTACATGCGTATAGATTTTCAAATGGATACAAAGGAGGAGACCGGAGCAGGCATACCATATAACACATGCCATATAGTGATGAAGAGGAGAGAGTTGGCTATGAGACTTTTACTTCTAACAGACAAACAACGCTGAGAAAGGATGACACAGTGGCGGTCTAGTTTGCTGATGAGGGCAAGAGCGGAAGGAATCAATCTGACGAGGATGGGAGGCAAGGAGAAAACCAAGGTAGGGGATGGCATCGAAAGAATGACGGTCGTAGATGTTGGTAATGTCGGCTGTCACAAGCACTGGACCCCAGTCAGGAACTAAAGGCACCAGAGAGGGAGACCACAACAGCTTTTCCAAGATTGATTCGAGTATTTAATGATCTACCATACAGCTATATTATGGGTAAGGGAGGAAGCTGTTCGGATGGGGGTCCCAGAAGAATGAGTAGGTCGTCAGCATATGCCAAAAGCTTTAGAGGTTTAGGAGAGGTGACCGGATTTGAAAGAGTGAGATGGGAAGGAACGTCAAAGGTGAATCCAGTGAGTGTTAGAGAAGCAAAGATCATATGGAGTAGTGGCTCATAAGCCAGGTTGAAAAAAAGAGGAGGAAGAGGGTCACCTTGTCTCAGCCCGCAGCCCTGTGGAAAAGAAGAGGGAAAAGGCCGTTGACATTGACGTGGATCTGCGCAGAGAAAAAGAGAGTTAGTACGGTATCAATTAACCCCACGGAAAAGTGAAAATGGGAGAGAATCAGGTAGAGGTATGTGGGATGAACACGATCATAGGCTTTTTCGTGACCCAGAAGTAGAGCCACACCCATGTACTTGGACAGTTGAGTATGATGCATGGTAAGGCGAGTGATGAGACTATTGTCAAAAATGAAGCGATTAGATATGAAGCCATATTGGAAGGGAGTGGTGAGAGGACTTGTACAAGACCGAAGTCTGGCTGTCAAGAGCTCTGTAAAAAAAAAAATTGGCAACACAATTTATGAGCGAGATTGGATGCCAGTTTTTTTTTAGCATGGAGGTATCGCAGGCTTTGGGGAGTAAGACCACCACTGTCTCAAGCCAGGAAGATGGAAATACACCGTGAAGTACATATTGGTAAGCTGTCATAGCCAGTTGTCGCACATTGAGATGGAGGAACAACTGGTTCCATAAAGTAAATGGAAATCCGTTCAGCCTGGGGTTAGATTTTCTGGGCGTAAGTTTGAGGGTGCCATCGAGCCCAAATGCAGTGATGAGCCAAAGGAGTGTGGAGACATCAGCAGAGGATAGGCGTACAGAGAAATGAACATGTTCCATTAGATCCGCGCTAACCTGGAGGTCGATTGGTTCGGCTGTGTACAGGGTCTGGTATAATTGGTGCGTATGGTCGAGGAGTGCAGAAGTGGAGGTAAATGTTTGGTTTGTGGTGTTGTCGCAAATGGAGATTATAGAGCAGGATACAGTACAAGATTTGATGACCCAGTAAAAGCAAACGTTGGATTGCTATCCCTCTTTTGGCCATTGAACACTCGCGTATTGCGCTAGGAGGACGGTGGTGATGGCCTGCTCGCGCCGCTTAGCATCGGTATTAAAGATGACACTGGATGGATTGACAGTGCGAGTCCATGCACCAGCAGCAGGACTCATATTGAAGAGGGATTCACTCCCAGGAGTCGAAAAGACAGTTGTCCCCTTGTTCTTGGGGGTGAGGTGGATGGGGATACCGTACGGATGGATCTGGGGACCTTTGTCCAGGCTGATTTTGTGCCACCCGGTCGGGTGGATCTGTCAGAGGTTGCCAAATGGATTCTAAAAGTGAAACTGTATCTGTTTATTATAAATTTTTGACTAATTTTTAGTGCGAAAGAGCCTAGATCTTTATGACACAAACTTGTTTATCAAGTGCGTAGATTCTTGTGGGAAAATCAGTATTTAAAAAAAAGATGTCAGTGATAGGATTATCCGTATTCTTGGCTTGATTATGAAACAAATAGATTGAAGAAGAGCATGTTTGTCTATGTTTTACTGCTTTCGGTAATGATATGTGTGAACCAAGTTGACGTGATTTATCTATTCGCTGAGATCGATTCCGTGTCAAAATGCGTGCAACATTGTGCTAGAATTAATGCATAATGATAGAGTAGTTTATTGATTATAAGTTAAAAGTAATATTTAAGAAAGTAAAGAGGTAAAGAATTTAAGAAAAATAGACTTTTGATGACTAGTTAATGTCAAGAAAGTCCAAGAAGAGCGATTTTGTACTTTGTGTTTTTACATTGAGATGGCCTGTGCGTCGCTTGGAAAGGTTGTAGAATAGAGGCATATCAGAGAATTATTTATTCGGACTTAATAATCCCATGTCCATTGATCCGATAATTCGGCAGAATCTGGATTTTGTCGTCAAAAACGGTTATCTATAAAGGTTGTCTCACAATGGTTTTTCTTTAAGAAAATATATTTTAAAATTGGAATTTTCTTTCGAATTAGCAGCCTAATAATTATTAGGCGTAATGTATAAATATCTACCAATTCCCACACCAAGAGCTTGACAGTTTCAAACAACAGACAACGAACGAGTGGGACCAGTCACAGAAATTTACACTTTTAAGCATCGTCTTCCACTGAATTTTTTATATTCTTGAACTTCATTTTATAATCAAGACTGTCAACACAGTTCCATCTTTCTTTGGTAACGGTCAAAGCAAAGTCTTTGGCGAGTTTGACGTTTTTTCGTCTATTAGTTACAGAGGTATATACCTTGTTAGTATTTTTGAAGGGAAACAAGAATACTATGGGGGTGTTGTTTATTAAAGAAAGAATATTATGATTGCTTATTTACTATTATTCAAATTCCCTTTTAATTAGAGTCCCCGTCGTATAATGGTCGGTTGTCACTGCAGTTGTGTGAAGTGTACGTACAGTATGTAACTGCTCCTGAGATGTTAACTTGCCAGGGTCATTAGCAAGTAGTAACCAGATATCGATCGTGTAGTCTGTATTTCACTCAACTGTGGTGTGTATACCACAGGGATTTCTTGAAGAAGTTACAAAAATCACATATCAGCATTGTAAATCAGCATCGTAAACCAATGCGTAACGATCTGTTTCAAGCAAATCTGGATCTCTCTGCTTTGCTACGCCTATGTAATGTCTTATTTCTTTTAAAAAAGTCATCTACTATGGTTTATTGACAATGTGTCTATCTTTAGCATTACTTGTGGTTGAATACACAGCCCATATCACCACAAATAATGATGATAAATGCGCAGCAATCCACTGACAACAAGAAGCTTACGAGGATTTATATTATTTAAACCAAGAGATTGAATATGCAAATGAAACATATTTAAGCAGAGGAAAGAAAAGAAAAGAAAAAAGAACACTATAAATTGATTGCCAATTCAGACTGATCAGAACATAATCAAATAAAAACTACATGTCCTTATTTTACTATATATACATGTGTATTCCTAAAGGGAGTTGTAAAGGCCTTTTTGACTATGTCGGCTCTATTTTAAAAATACCTGAAATTGAAGTCAAGTATATAAATATTAGTATGAGACTATTGAACAAGGCATCTACTTTTGCCACTGGGCAATCATTATTATGATATATATCATGACAGTATCTTTATTCTCATATTCACTCTGTCTTCAATAATCTATTATGCGACTTCTCGCACACATTACTGCTGGACTCTTCTTCTTCTTCTTTTTTTACTGCCAAAACCAAATCTTTAGAATGTCGCTAGAAACATGTAATTATGGTAGCCAAAGATCGCCCTTATAAGTTTAGATAGCGCCCTTTGATAAAAAAAAACAGGTATCTTCCTACTAATATTCAGACATCTTACTTTATCGTCTTCCAAAAGGTGTCTTTAAAAAAAACTTTGCTAGACTCTATCTTGATATCAGTTAGAATATCACGTATAGGAAAGTCTCGCTGGTAGCAAACGAAACCCACTTTTTGTACTATCCGGAGACTAAACCCTAACAATTTGCCTTTTATGGAAAATGCAAAGGTAAAAATAACGTCCCCAAACCTCTCTAATAGACACGAAATAACACGCAATAACACGCAATAGGTTTTGCAAAGGTTGGAAAGACTCTCGAGGATGCCCAGCCTTTGTTTATTCTTGTCAGATTGGATGAAAAGGCATCAACAGGAGAACATAAGTGACTGTTTATGAGCTATGTGCCAGATAATGCCAAGGTGCGCGACAAGATGGTCTACGCCTCTACCCGTGCAATATTGATCAAGGAGCTGGCTGATTATCGGTTTACGAAAACCATGTATGGTACTCAAGAGGTATAAGCTATATCTTTTTGTTGGATATATTTAACAATCCATCTATAGCCAGAGTTTACGATAGACAGCTCCGAAAGGTACCTTGCCCACAAGGCAGCCGACAAGCCCTTGACTAGACGTCAGCGTGAATTAGCAGAGATAAAGGGAGCAAGACAAAAGACAAGGCCTAAAAAAATGATGATTGTAATAGGCCAAGACTGTGACAGACAACCAGGGCACAAGTGTACTCAAGTCCTATGTAGTTGGTATTTCATTTCCTCTTACAAAAGAGACGATCAAGGCACTTTATAACCTCGCAAAGCTAAAGGAAGAACGTGAAAATAACTATGTGTCATTGGTAAATGGGAAATAATGGTGTGAAATATTGAAATATGGGCAAGATGAGCTAATGACGATTGGACAAAGTGCCTGGATAACGAGAAAATTGACCTCAATACAGAGTCGCCTGTGCCTGTAAATAAGCTAAAGGATCAGATTCCCTCTAATGCGCCACGATTTACATTTTATGTATTTGAACATGAGTACCCAGGAGAAACAAAGAAGGGTATTGGTAGGTGGACGGATAATAATATGTCGCATTTCTTAGTGCTCTTTACAATGTTCTCATGTACAACGATGGTGCGGGTAACATTGTATGTCTCTTTCTTGTATTTAAAAGAGATATCAGGTAGCAATGCATTGTTGCTGTATTGATTTAAGAGAAAAGCAAACTGCTCCAAGTTTAAAAGATTTATTGAGTTTTAAAAACGTTTCTTTTATTTTTAGCACTCGGTTTATAGAGTATAGCATTACAGATGTTCTCTTTTATCGCTTTTATATATATATATATATATATATATATACTCAAACAATAACGAGTTAATGAACACTCCTGAGATTAATACTGGTAAATTATCAAAATCTATAAAGTGCATCTCTCTTTGGGTATAATGATTGGCTATCTAAATGTACTTGATTTATATCTAATAGATTCTCGAGAAAGTTTCACCAGAAAACCATACAAGTAGCTTATGTAAGACCTTTTGGATATATTTGGAAACTCTTATACACACTCTGGCCAAACCCCCTCCGCAAGCCATCCAAATCTATTGGTATGTATGAATCGACCATGCGTAAATGGCTTCAGCGCATTGAATGAGACCCTGGTGGAATGCCTATCTTTAAAAGCAAAGAACTGCCCTTGCAAAAGTACAAAAGAGAACCTTGTATATTTGCAGCAAATATTCAAAGAACAAAGTGAGATGACACTGATGAAGTTATTGCACAAATTACAACAAGACTATAGCATTGTCTGTATCATCTGTGGACAGAACAATTGTACAAAAACTGTATTTCACTTTGAAGAAACTTGAAATTTGTACGCATTGTGCAGAAACAACCATGGAATAAACCAAATTTCTTACAGAGTGTATAAAATTGTGGTGACATCATATTAATAAGCATAGTGCTCCCATCTTAAACTTTCTCGAAATAAAGGAATTTATAGACCAATGATTTGAGTGACAAAAAGAATCATAAAAATATCATTTCAGTTCCAAAATTGCTCTCTTTTTGATTTTCACAACTTTCTTTCCCATGGGTTCGCGTCAGATTGTGCTTTCTATTGATCCTTTGTCTGAAGAGGCCGACTACACAGTTCAATGGGTGTCCGAGAACTTTCTGCGTCCGGCAGACAACATCTTTATTTTCATGGTCATGGTAGTCGAAGATGAAACTGATATTCCAGATGAACTAGGTAAGAGATTAAGATATCTGGTATGCAAGACAAACAAATCTCTCTATAGAACCTGTGGTGTTTGATGATGGAACTCTGTCGGATATCCAGAAAGAGGTAATGGTTTATTTTTTGTTATAGATATTGATGTCTCCAATGGCCCTAGACTGTATCCAAAAACACCTTGGCCATGACAAACATAAAAAGACAGTTGAACAGTAAAGGGTACAAGAATGTATCCTACCACATATTCAAGGCAATCGCTTCAAAGGCTTGTGATACTCTAGTTCAGTACGTCGATTCTCAGAAAACGGATTGCCTTGTGATGGGAAGTCGTAGTCTGTCGGGGTGGAAAAGGTAAAGGCTCAATCTACATACCTTTTACTCATATCTCTCCAAAGGTTCTTTATGGGAAGCTTTAGTGATTATGTTCAGTCTCAAACCAAATGTCCGGTCCTGATCGTTAAATAAGTACTGTTGCGATATCCCACCTAATTTGTCCACATAAAAAAAACCCCATTTGTCTATCAGCCTATTCAATCAGTGTAGGACAAGAAGATCGGATGTCGTATGTTGCCCCACTATCATGCTCTGTTTTGAACATAAAGCAGTAGAAATCCCCAGATTCACGCTGACACACATGAATACAAAAATCATTCACAGTCTTGAATTTTGCCAATTTATTATATTCCTGTTTGGCATCATTTGAGTCTGTCCTTTTTCAACAATTTTAAATAAATTGATATGAATCTCATTGATATATATGTGTGTATATAAAAAAAACATGAGAATCTAGATTTGAATACTCTACTCCATGCACATCCTGCATAGTGTAGAATATATGTTGTGAATATAACTAATATCCTTGAGAATATCAAGTATATCTTTTGATAATTGTATTAAATCTTTTAAAGGGCGTGAGTTTCACAGCCACTTTATATTGCGGCAACCAAACAGGTCTATTAAAAATGACTTGCCCCCTTTTTTATATATTTTACTTTGGTCTTGACAGCTTGTAATCCTTAGGATAGTCATATTTCATGGCATTGAATAGATTGAGTATATTGACCCAATACAGATCCATTGGTCTACAGACGCAAAAGAAGTCATGACAAGCTAGATATCGTTTTAGTATACTCTCTCTCTCTCTTTTTCTCTAGACTGATCTGTGGGGTTGATATTAAAGATCAAGTATGAATTAAGTAATAAATTTATTAAAAATATGCCGTGTATTGTGATAAAGGCATTTATTTATCACATTGTCAGGCACCATTGTGCATCTGGGAGATGCCGATTAGTTGTTAGAGATATACGTATGGCCAGAGTACAAGCAGTAGGCTTATAGTAGACATAAACTCGGTTAGTTTTAGATACATTTATACTGCACTGGTCTGCAATTAATGCCATATAATAGTTATGTTCTCTTGGGTTTTTATGCCAGAATAATTACCAGGAACCTACTAGAATACATGGCTAAATGGTAAAGCGTCTGTGCCATTTAATTGATTAATCTCCATCTAACCTGTGTATGTATGTATATATACACATATATAAAAGAGATGTTGCTTGTCTTCAAGGGATGGAATGCCCCTCTCATTTCATTCCTCCCAATTAATCTAATTGGCGACGCACATCTCTTCGTTCTTGACTACAAAACCTTTTCTTATTCACCAATTCGCGATTCACACCAATCGCTTCTTCTTTCTCTACATAACCATTCATTTTTTTATCCATCGTACTTTATGAAAGAGCTATCAAAAGGCATTAGCATAGCCCTTTTAACCTGTTTGATAGGCTTTGTAAATGTTTTGGCTATTCAAAACGGTACCTCTGTTCAGAGTTCCCAGTTGTTTCCATTTTATGTAATGCTAGGAAACCCACATATATGCGGTGGAATGATCATCTCATTCGATCCACCAATTGTCCTCACAGCCGCACACTGTGTAGCCGATTCACCCCATCCGTCTACCTTTTCAGACCGTCCTAACCCATACTTTGTTGGCTATGGGCACAAGGATCGCAAGCATCAAAAGATCACCACAATATCAGATTGGAAAGTCCATCCCTCGTACCAGCCCAACCCTAAAGACGAGGCAGATATGCACTACGATACAGCTCTTGTCTGGCTAGCAAAGCCATTAATACCATCCACAAAAGTAGATCGAATTGCTCTCTGGTCACCCACGATGAATCTCGATAATAAAAAGGGTAAAGTAGCTTTATAGACAATTTTTTTTTTAAAAAAATTCTTACATGGTTTTATTAGCTACTCTAATGGGATATGGATATGTTGGGAACAATCGACCAGAATCACTTGAACTAAAACAACTTCGCCTCGAAATCACTCAATTCAAAGCAAAAACAAAAGACATGATTGAAGCAAAATCGTCTGACGATAATTTTATAGCCTGTCATGGTGATTCTGGAGGACCTCTTGTGGTCTATATGCCTGTCTCAAAGGACAATTCGCCTTCTGTCTTGATGCCATTTGTGCTCGGACCACTGGCTAGAATATTTGGAGTTCATGATCCAGACAAAGACCACCCAACATGTCCTATCCCACTCACGAAACAATCCAAGAATGTAACAATCACAGAAAGTTTTACCAATATATCCAACATGCTAGACTGGATTTCCAATAGTACGGGCATACCCCAGTCAAAGCTGATTGATCCATTTGATGAGCCCCGGCGACGTATTTTTCCCATTTGCCGTCGAAAAGGATGTCCTATTCGTGAATTTCCAGACACACCCGAGTCTGAAGACGACGTTGATGATGCCTGGGAGATTGGAATTGCCAATAAATTTGACACTTCTAGGGATTCCCAGGATGTGGCCTGGATGGGATTAATCCAACAGGACTTCCCCAATGGTGCCTCGAATGGCTCTTCAAGAGTAGCTGCTGGTACAGACTGGATCTTGTGGAAAACGGGGGTTTTGTTCGTGTTGATTATTTACTTTTTGTAGAGCTGGTAATTTATGGGTCTCTTTATTCTTATGTATTTTCAAATGTACAAAGAAGCCGAGTAACACGGTTTTCTTGAGGGGTGCCAGCCAATCTTTATATTTTATATATAATATTTATTATCCTTTTTATCATATTATTCCATGTATAAATATCTATCAAATACACAAGATAAAACCATTTGAATGCTTGTACAATAATCCGCAGCACTTTTTATGATCCAGGCACTGCAGCCAAATAGAAAATGATCACTAGAGGCCGTGCATTTCTATCCTCCCCCCAATAATTCATCAATCCGTATATTTTGATTCTTTTTTTTTAGTGTACCAGAAGAAGCTAAATTTCTTATTGCTTCATTATCTATTGATTCCAAGCCAGGACTCTAAACGTCTTTTGTTTGGTATTTGTAAGACGTCAAGGTTTATGATTTAGATTGTAGAATGCACATCTTTATTTGCTTGCCAGTGTCTCTGGTTCATCTCTAATACAATTGAATTTTTTTCAAATAATAATAATTGTATATCAAGATGGCTAGCATCTTTTGATAATTATCATTATCACTAATATGCATAGATTAATGGTATTAAAAGAGCACGTACCACTCGTTAACTGATAAAGAGAGAGAGACTAGAGATCTATTTGTACATCACTAGGATACATAAAGCTTAAAATGTGGGACAGATATATCTTCCCGAATTGCCATTTGTTTTGATAAACATCGACTTGTCTTCAAGACCAGTAATAAATCATTTGTTTCAGGGTACAGAAACGCCTTTGTGCACCTTGTCAACCAAAAAGAAAAAAGAAATCACAATCAGTGTAACGGTTTCATGACCAGAGCTCAAGATATGCTCTATAGATCCTAAAGGTCCAAGAAAGTCCATGTATCTCTTGCATCAATCTCGTTTTTTTTTAAAAAAAATAAGCTCATGATCTCGAGAGTATGAAAAATAGTTTATTATTATTTTTTGGTGTAAAACAAGCCCCCTAGAGAGAGCTTCTTCTCTCTCTTTCTTTTTTTAATACAGAGATGCTACATCCTACAAGACAAAACAGAAGCATTCTAGTGCCTTGACTAGGTGGTTCAATGTTATATTGGAAATATATAGGCTCATCAATAAACTATAGTTCTCCAGAGCCCTATTGAAAGACGATTGTGTATAGACAATTATGCTGAGCACAAGTCTGCTGTGTTTTCTGCCATTCCACTTGGGATGCCCTTAAGGCCTGCAAATGAGAACAACACATGGTCAATAGGAGATACAATGAATACAGTAAAGCGGGTATATATCAACTCTAATAATCATCACAAAGGAGATGGCCCGCAGGTTCCGGAGAAAATACAAAGCTACCCCTCTTGTCTGTGCAAGACTTTTGCTCAATTCATTAATATGTAGGTCGGTTGATTTGGGTAGAATCGGGAAATGTGATATTAAGTATTTTGTTCGATGATGTACATGATCCCCTTGTACTCTGTCGTACGATACTATAGATTACATTAAAATATATATATATAAATATATATATAATAATAATAAAAAGGAGATCAAGGGGGTAAGGGCAAGGAAATAAAGGCGATATTCTGGCAATAGCTCTAGGTTGGCCTATCGATTTGACGGCGATTTTATTAAAAAGAGTTGTATAGAACTGTGATCATTTACCATACATATTTACCACGCCTTTAATTTCAGTTTATCTCTAGTGTCACCTGGCTGAATAAGAGATACATGAACGGCAAGAAGCCTAAAAATGGCTATTTGTCCGTAAATATCATTATAAAAATCAAGGATTTCCAAAATATCAAGAAAGATATTCGTGCAGTTTTTTATGTATTTTTCATAAATGTCTTTATGGTCCCCCCCCCATCGTCAAGTGTCTATTTTAATATACCTTTTTTGTTTTTGGTTACAATCATTGTTCTTGTTTTTTTTTCTTAATTGTATTCATGCAGTATGTGCTCACACGGCCATTACAAGAAAGATATATAATATGGATTTCAAAACCTATTCCTTTCTGGATCCAAACTAGTATGCATTTGGTGGGGTAAAGGTACCAAGAGCCATTTACTTTAATAAGCACATGATCTGATTATTTACATCTGCCATATTTTCAAAAGAAGAAAGGCGCGATTAGATGGGTTTAATATACACTACAGTGATCGTTTAATTTTGTACTTGTTCGGTATAATATTTGACAGCTCAGACTGCATCGATTGAATATTCCATTTTACTTATTTACTTATTGTTTGGTGTACAAAGGTTATTATGATGAAATAAAGCAAAAATGCCACCATATACGAATCTTTCTTGTAAATGTTTTGTCAAGGTTCTTCAAAAAAGTGACCAATTGATATGGCGGAAACACAGTAAATATAGTTCCACCCCCTCTTTGGGGTTTCTCTTTTATTATCACCATTAAACCAGACCGCTTTAATCTACAGATCCCCCAGGCATTGCATTACAGCAGCTCTGGAAAGGAGACTAATGGTACTTTGTGTGACCATAATGATCATCTCTTTCTTGCTCAATGTGATGCGGGGAAGACGACAGGAGATTTAATGAATATGAAGAATCGGTGTGTTCATTGTGTAGATATTTATTTATTTGTTTGAATATAATGATAGTTATGCTTATATACAGGACCCTTGAAGGTTCGATTTGTCTGTGTGAAAGATGGCTAGGTTGAGAGGGCGGATATGTAGACCCTCAGAGACCAGTCGGGTTCTAGTGTGGTGGGTTCGTAATATGGCTCGAGATGCTTTTCGTCTTCTTCTTCTTCTTCTTCTCCTTGAGGGACTGCAATATAGGTAACGGCTTTAAGGAAGACGAAGAATAGGATGATTATTTGAACGGCCATTTATGTAAAGAAAATGTTTGGAAGAAAGCAGTGGAATACAAGACTTTTTTTTTAGAAAAAAAAAATATGAATTTCAGTGTGTGTGGGTCCCTTTATTTATACAATTTGTGGCTGCCAATTTAAGTTGCTTGTCACCGTCGAAGCCGAATGATCAAACACACACACACACACACACACAAGCTATGAAAATGAGAAACACGTGCGATACACTCATATGGACCCTGTCCCTTTTGAACCAGGATTCCTAAAGTAACATTGACATTTTATATCCATACGATGATATTAAGCCATCGAGGTCTCCTTGAAAGGATAATCTATATATTGTGTATATAAGCTTCATGACCAGTCAGAGATAGTCTTACCAATAGACTCGTCCTTTTTCCTCCAGAGCTTCTTCTTTCTCTTGGTTACTTGGTGCTCGGCCCAGACTTCAACACAATGCTTCTTTTTAAACTTGCGGATAAATGCAGGGTCCCTATAATATATATACACTCAGAATCATCCCAAAAGCACAGGTTCCTTCCTTACCAGAGCTCAGATGCGATACCCAAATCTTTGCAGCATCTCATCAGGGCATTGCTCTTGCACCCCTCGGATGCAGTCGGCAGCCCAGAGACATCAAAGTAGTCTTGCTCGCCTCTTGCCTGAGACACAAATCTGTACACACCAATTCAACAATTCAACAATCTGCCCATTGTCTTCTTTATCCTTTACCTTCCATGGCATACAAGAGCATATTCACGAGACACATTTCTTGGCGAGATTGAATGTTCACCGCGAGGAGCCAGACCCCAGCCTACAATTCTCGCTCAGTCATCTTTACATGTTACTTATTATTTACCTCCAGGTCCAAATGCAATATTAAGAATACGGCGATACTTGATCTCTGGAAGGTAAATCATGCCGTCTAGACACCATTTAAAATTAAGTGACTCACGTCTCTGGCCAGCAGGAAATATACCGATTTCCCGGTCAAATATCCCGTGTCCTATCATTTACCTGGCTTTACTTCAATATCGTTCTCATTGACTGCCTGCATCAGCACATTAGAAATCTCAGGGGGGAAGGGCTGAGTTGAAAGGCCATGAAAAGATGTTGACCAATTACGCGATTCAGAATCATCAAATTCATCCAAGGGACGATCAAACTGGACAGACTTTGGAAAGTAGTCTGTGGACCCAGCCTGTACAGCAAAAGTCACATTGCTACTCTCAACCACATCGCTCTCAATGACAGGAGAGGCCGCGGCAGTTCGTGTGTAAGGTGTGCGTGGTTTATCGGTCTTGTACTTTTCAATTCGGACAGTCGAGGGTTGAGTGTCGGTGGCCTTGTTGACCTTGAGAGTCCTTGTGGTAGTGACTGAGCGAGTGAAGGACTAGAATGAATGTCAATCAACCTGAACATTAACTTTTGAATATACTTGCAGGCATGCTGCGAACAAAGAGATTGTTCTGCTTCAGGGCAGAGGACCTCACGAGACAAAACATGGCTTGTGATGCAAAGGGTTATGATATGGTATCGTACGGTATGATATGATATGGTCTTGTCAGAACAGGTTGACGATTACTTTACGTTTATGAGAACATTCGTGTGACTTTTTTGCTACTAAGCCTCTCCTATATATCCTTAGGCATGTACTTTATATTTATATATTTATATATACATACAGATATATACAAAAGCCTTATTATTTTTTGCACTGATAAACTAAAGAGTGATTAACAATGGGACTAGTCAAGACTGGTTTTGAAGATTTACAATTGATAGTTTGATGAACATCAATGGCTTTAAAGCATCAATGTCCGTCTTGGTATTCCCACTAAAGCAGCTACATTTCACAGCTGTTGTCGGAACGTAAAAGAGCATATAAAATACCCATATTTTTGATCAACTACTGCTATATACTCTTTTTTATTTTATTTTTATTTTTATTTTTATTTTGGTTATTGCCTGCATAAATCAGAAATGAGCGATACAGAGAGAACCTCTCTGCTAGCTAGGCCATTGAAGCTCACAAATGGTCACTATAGAACTGCCAAACTCTACTCAATTGTGTCCATTGGATTCTTCTTGTTTGCCTATATTGTTCAATCTATTCGAACTACCCTTCCAGCAGCCATTGTCGATAATGACGCCAAGACCAATGATGGGTTTCCAGGAATGCATGCCTATGATACCTATCTGTCTGAATTCACCGAACCACATTCAATGAACTCCCATGAAATCGGCCGTATCAATCAATGGATTGGGTCTCTTGCCCTGGACTTTCAGGAACAGGGGCGCGCGCGCGGACTAGCTGTAGATGTTGTCGTGAACGATACCCTGTTCTTTGTCGCTGATAGCTACTTTGTACCCAAAGGTAAATACTAGATATTCTGGATATTTAAAACTGACAATAGACACCTAGACGAACATTGGTTTGTCCAGTCTCGCAACATCCTCTTGCGCATTCGAGGACAATCGGACAAGGAAGATGCTGTGCTGATTAATGCACATTATGGTAATCAGAACAAAAAAAATCCAAATAGCCTATTAAAAACACACCATTCTCTTTAGATAGTGTACCCACAAGTCCAGGTGTAACAGATAATGGAATCGGTGTTGCGGTTACACTCGAATTAATCAGATATTTTATTGACCACCCTCCTCAAAACACGATAATTTTTCTGTTTAATGCCTTTGAGGAAGGTGGCTTACTGGGTGCAAAATCCTTTATCAAACATCCCTGGTTCCCGTCTGTAAAGACATTTATTAATCTCGAAGGCGCTGGTGCTGGTGGAAGACCCATCATCTTTAGAAGCTCCAGTTTGTATGCTCTCCAGAATCTGGCCTCAAGTGGGGTACCCTTTGTACATGCATCTCCGCTAGGAAATGACATGTTTAAAACAAAGCTTTTGAAGAGGTAAAATATCTAATCAGACTATTGAACGTGTTCTGACACACATGCAGTGATACCGATTATACAGTCTTTACACAAAACGGCAAACCGGGTGTTGATATTGCATTCTATTATCCTCGATCCCACTACCATACCAGTCGAGATAGCATTGCCTATACTACTCCAGAGGCACTCCAGTACATGGGAGAGATTGCACTGTACACTGTGCGTGGAATCGATAAAGACAATGGCTTGACTCATGAGAACGGCAAGCAAATGGTCTACTTTGATGTCCTTGGCCGCTTTTTGTTTGTCTATACCTTTACCACCTACCAGGTCCTCAACTTTATTGGATTATTTGGTATTCCAGCTGCAGCTATTGGATGGGCAGTCTACACCAACCGTTCCTCGGCTGCCCACCTTTCTCTATACTCCAAGATTCTCTTCCAGGGTATCCTGGCCACCGTTGTTGGTCTGACGGGTATCTTGGTATGCTTTGGCCTATCGGTGTCCCTGTTGATGGCTGCAAACCCTCTGGTAATTGGTTTTTAAAATTATAGATCAATTAATGATATATATATATAATGAGAGATATACTAACATGCAACACTTTATCAGGTTACATATGGAAACATCTACCTCGTGGCTGTCTATATGTTTGTTGCATGTATTCTCGGTCTAGTCCTGTCCCAAGCCCTGCTCGCTCGCGTATCCCAGCCTCTCAAGGTCACTCTGGCTAATCCTAATACTGGATTAGTAGGCCTTTTGGGTCTCTGGTGGATCTCTGTTGTCTTGTCAGTCTATGTTGGATCATTCCAACTGAGCTTTTTGTACTTCTTTATCTTTTTCTTGGCCAGTTCGGCACTCTCGTTTGCATTCTATCACTTTGTCCCCCACCGAAATGTATGGCACTTGCCAGGAGTATTCTTGTGCCAAACCCTTGTGCCAGCCACCATTCTAATCGAGAACTGGTACCTCACCATGGACACTATGCGACACGCTACTGTAGATGGCACTCCAGAAGTAGCAGGTAAATACAAAAAGACAAACAATAAGGCTTACCAGTTAACTCACTTTTACCTAGTGTATATACTGGTTGGAATGCCCATAATTCTGCTCGTAATCCACCTTTTGCCATGGATCCATGTTGCCGAAAACAAAAACTCTTCTGCAATTGTTCTTGGAGTCTTTTTGGTGTTTTTATTTACAATCTGCTCTGCCCTCCAGCCTTTCAATGCCGAATGGTCTCCAAACAAGCTTGTCTTTAACCAATTCTATAATGCCAGCCAATCGACTTCTACTGTCCAATTGATCTCTTCTGTCGGTCTACAGGACACTCTTATACACACCCTTGATGAACAAGAACTTGGCAGCCTTGAATGTGCACCCCATCTGACCTACCAGACCAAATGTACCTATACTAGTACTGATATTCCTCTCTATTCCAAGAACCTTGATGAATTTGCCTGGACTGCAGGAACGACGTGTGATGATGAAAGCTGTACAATTGAGGGTGAATTCACGGCAAACAATACCATGCATTGTCGTGTTTTATTTGACACTGAGAACCTCACCAACATTACAGAGGCATGGGTGAATGATATTCTTGTCCAGGACGTCGAAATCAAATCATTGGTTTCTTACACTGGTGTCTTTAAGGCGCCTGTGACATGGGGTGCAAACTACCCTGCTAACCAGTCCATGCCTGTCACACTGAGCTGCTTTTATGACGAATGGACCAAGGAACAGATCCCAGCATTCACTAGTCTTCGCCAGCGATTGCCCCAGTCTGCAGTGCTATTGATCCGTGGCCAAGGGTTGGTCTCGGTAGACTTTGCTAGAATTTAAGAGATGGACTGTAAATGATCCAATGCTTGCTACGGCTAATATAACTACCGATGATATCTATATATTATATTTTATATATTATTTATATATACATACAATTAAAGCATTTGTAATTCATGCGCACGTGATATACGTAATCAATACCACAGACATATTTATATGCGTACATTTTTGGCTGTGTTCTCAACCTCTATATCTCTTTTGGACTTGGTCATTACAACAATGAGTCGCATTGCTAGCCACGCGGGAACATGGTACTCCAATTTACGTAAGGGTTATTTTTGACACTTGAGAACACAACTGACGTGTGCTGTTTGTTTTGCAGCTGCAAAACTAAACCAAGAACTCGAAAAGAATCTACAGAATGCCTATAAGCACCTCGAGAAGCCTATTCCAGGCGCTAGAGCCTTGATTGGCCCGTAAATACACTCATAGGGCGGCTCACAAGGCTTTTTATACTTACACTACTTTTTATAGACATGCTGGCTATGCATACAGTGGTCCAACAGCTGCCTATGCCTATGCCTGTGTGAATACGGCTCCAATGCAAGTATTCTCTACAGTGTCTTGAGCCTAAAAGTCTAAATATGCCTAATTAATCTAGTAAGCGGGTATTTCTTCTGGGCCCTTCTCACCACACCTATATCGAAGGATGTGCTCTATCAAAGTTCAAGTCTTATGAAACACCCTTGGGTGACCTTTGTTTGGATACACAAGGTAAAGATTACAGATTCAGGCATTCATAACCGACTCTATGATCCCTAGTCTCCAAGGAATTGTATGAGACAAAGATGTTTGCCTGGATGCCATCCTCGGTCGATGTAAACGAGCACAGTCTCGAGCTGCACTTGCCCTTTATTGCAAAGATCTTTCAAGAGTAAGACCAAAGCACTCAAGCAATGATTACAAACAAGTCAATTTAGGAAACTTAATGAGATTACCCTTGTACCCGTGCTTGTTGGCTCTATCCAAGTCCAAGAAGAAAAGGCCTATGGAGAGATTTTTGCACCCTATCTCAATGATCCCGCAAACCTTTTTATCATCTCATCTGATTTCTGCCACTGGTAAACTGCAAGCCAAATATATATATATATATATTACTAATACATGCTTGTAGGGGAAGTCGCTTTGGATACACCTATCGTCCTCCCAGTCCTGAAAACCTTCCTATCCATACTGCGATTTCCGAACTTGATCACCAAGCCATGGCACTGATCGAGTCTCTGGATCTCGATGAATTCTCAGCATATCTGGCAAAGACTAAAAATACAATCTGTGGCCGGCACCCAATTGGTATCCTCATGGGTGCTGTCTCACACCTCAACAAAACACTGTCTCCACAGATCAAGTTTGTAAAGTATGCCCAGAGCAATCCTTGCAAGACATTGGCAGATAGTAGTGTGAGCTATGCAAGTGCATACTTGTACTTTTGAAATATAATTATAAAATCATAATAAATGGATATTAAAGAGGTGATTGTTGGGCTGGAAACAAGACTGAGCGTGTTCCTTGATAGACATCCAGCAATACCGGCCTTAGTGAAGGAAGCAGATTCTAAGAGAGCGTTACAAGTTATAAGGATGTGTGTGTGTGTGTGTGTTTTTTTTTATGTTTATAATCTTACTTGGAATGCAATCACCATTGGTTCCTGATCTTTGACCAGGATTGCAATGTACGACTTTATTTGCCAAAAAGTGATTCCTTCATTGATCACCACGTCCTCAATGTCCCGTCGACTGATGAATCTAGACACAATACTCCCACCCCAATAGACGGTCTTGACCTGGATTCCAATGTCACGCATTACCAGTAGACTCTCTAATTATTATTATTATTATTCTTTAGAATCTAGATGCTCAATAATGTCCTGTTACCATGATGAATCGTCTTGTATTTCCACCAAAACCAAATAAACATCATTACTCCAATCCATCGAACATGTGTGTGCATTAGAGATGGCTGGATCGAGTGATTAATAGTTCAAGTTTGATCATTGAGGACCTACAGCTGCCCATGACATTAATGCTCCAATCAGTCCTAGGACTAGATCAATAGCACCAAACAATTGCTCTTTTGATCTGACCGTATACTCTAGTGAATTGTTCTCGACCAAGACTCGGCACGTCAAGTTGGCCTTTGTATATGATTTGATGGGCATAACAGTTGCAAGAAAGATTGATTCGGACTTTGGGCATAAGTTTTTATTATTGCTGCTGCTACTACTACTGCTACTACTACTGCTACTACGAATATTTAAATAACATGTATATATGGATGTAATGATTGAAAATAAATAAATAAAAAAAAATCAAGAAATGCATGGAATGGTGGGTATAATTATCAAAAAGAAAAGTTCTAGATTGCTAGCCTTGGACTATGGAAAGCAGAGAGGCCAGGAGAGGAAGATCCGATAAAGATAATGAAGATGGGGGGTTTGTCAATGTGCACCGACGGGAAATATTTGGTTTGATGGATGATTGAAAGATATTGTCATGCTTGGGAAGGAATGAATTGGACATGTCAAGAGATGCCAGCATCTTGAGAACATTAGAGGTATTTTCGCGGACACTCTCGATACTACAGGAGGCAAGTGGATCTGCACCTGCTTCAAGCAAGAGTTTGCAGACCTCCAAGGATGGTGTGGTGCAGGCGAGATGAAATGCAGTGCAACCATTCTTATCTGGAAGATCAATGTTGGTTGTAGCGGGAATAAGTGCAGCCACAAGATCTTCGTAGCCTAGTAGGGCTGCAATATGAAGCATTGTGTGGCCATGAGTCCCTTTGTGCTTCTCCACGGGTACACTGTCTCCTTGGACGATTCGCATGGCCACTTGTTTGGCATTCTGTAACTTGCCCGTCATTTTTAGCCCGACGACCTGAAGGGCAAGTTCAAGCAAGGCTTGATCACCGGCATCATAGTACGTGAATAATGTGATGTCTTGGCCACCTAGTAATAGCGGGTGCTCTTTAAATGTCACGACGACAGGTCCAGGAGTGGTTGCGGGCGGCAGAACGCACACGAGCGTGTTTGTATTCCAGTAGACTGTCTTGGCAGGATGTTCACCAAACATACATGTGAGGTCACGGGAGAACCCTGATCCGAGTATGGTTATCTCTGCACCTCCATAGGTAGGCCCTCTACCGGGCACAATTCGTTCAATGTGGGGCGTCTGTGGAGAGGAGATAGGGGTCGAGGGTGTGGAAAGAGTTCTGCGGCGCTGATTGTAGGGCCATTCTTCAGAAGGGGTGTTTGGGTCGTCCAGAGGGGTTGGAATGGACAATATGGACTGTGGCCCGGGCGACTGTTCGATAAAGTCCAGAAGAGAAGTTGTTGGAGTTGGGAGACACTGGAGCCATCTGGGGAGGTCTTTAGGAGAGATGTTGGAGATCTCTGGAGAAGGCGACTCTGTGACCGAGGTGCGTCTGGAAGGCGTGGCTGTGTCGGGGGTGTCCTGTCGACTACGCTTCCGTCCTCGCTGCTTGAGGCTCTTGTGGTCGTCTGTGATCAGAATAGGGGGTGAGTCACCAGTAGCGACCAGTGTACCGCGATCATTGCGCATCGTAAAGCGGACCCTGTGAGATTGAATGTTAGAATCGTTCTTATTTGTCTTGCTCCACGCCAACTTGCCTAAAACCGACTTTCTCGTTGTGGTGCCGACAATAACAAGTAATTCTTGTGGGCAAGATGGCATCTCCGGAGCTGAAGCTGACCATTGGACCACAATTGAACAAGAGGATCCTGTCGCGCTCACTCTCCAAATGGTCGTCTTCTGGTGTGGCAAACCCAATGTCTGGGGTCTTTCCGTCTTTGGATCGTTCGGCTCTCTTGCGCTATTGAAAGGTAAGAAGACATGTTTGTAAGAGCTATAATTTACCTCTCTCTTGACGCAGCCGTGACACATGCGGACCTGCTTGTCCTCGTTACTTGCGCAGATCACCTTTGCCTCGAGGGTGAGGACATTTGACTCGTCTGACAGGAGAGTTGACAGATTGCCGTCCATACGCGCCTTTTGCTGGGATTTCTTTTGTTTGGACCGGGCTAACATGTTGTCATGGAGACGCAGATAAGACCAGTTTTGCACTTTGGCATCCTGGTTTGTAACCAACTGAACACACAGCTTGATTTGTGTTTCCACTCGCGATTTTGCTCCCGTACTCGGCACACCGTGTACCCGAATCTGTAGTCTATCGGATCAAACTTTAGTCGAGGCAATAAATAGAAAATTCAAGATTTATGGCTTTCTTACTCGTTTGGGTTGGTGTTCATAGCAAAGGGACTGGGTTGTGGGTTAGATAATGCTACATTTAAAGATCTAGTGACTTACGGGTCCTCTTGGTCTTGAGCAAGACATTCTGTGAGATAGAGGAAGCTGTCTTCCATGGTGTAGTCTCTGTCTTGGATCCAATCTGGATTGAGATGTTCATGCTGGCTGTGGGGCGATGGTGATAGGGATGAGGATAGAGAGGGAAGATGGTGTGCAAAGTCGTTTTTGTTGATGGCTGGAGGTGAGTAGGTCATGGCAGAAAGAAAAGATTGACAAAAGAAGAGTGTTGCATAACGACCCCTTTTTAAGATCAAGGAATAGGATTCTATTTAAATAAAACAAGGCAAATGCTAGGGCCACGCTGATGACTTCCGAGATCACAACCGAGGAAAATAAAGATTGGAAAGAGATTCAAGGGAAACAATGGTCCTAAGCTTATAGCTGTAGAAACCCTTATCGATTGTGCGGCTTTGAGTTTAGTCTTTTGCGTGTGGGAATCATAAACTTTATATATATATATATATATATATTTATATATTTATATTTGTATTTATATATATTTTATATGCCTTATTGCACGGAGTATGTTTCAAGCACAGACACTTGTCTTTATGATTATTATACTATTTAGTTATTCTGGTGCCTGGTCTGACTAACGATATGGAGAATATTACGCGACAATACACAGATTCCAGGCCAAATTTGGACCGATAGAGCCATATATACATTGGAAGCTTGATAATTGAACTGATAATGATCAGCCTAGAGTGTAACGTTGTACTTTTTATTTTTGAAAGTTTCATCTCACGATGTACCCGCTTGGGCCCTTTCAATCGATTAGTTTTTTTTATATCTCTTTGTCCAAAGACGCGTAGGTAATGAAAAGGATATAGTAAAGAGGATTGGAATAAATAGAGAGCAGGGCTGGGAGTAAGATTGAATTGTTACCAAGTAATACCAAGATTATTATTACATTAATATTATTGTTATTATTGCTATTGATGTTCAAATATCTGAGATTCCACGTTGTACCTAAAAATGGAATGCTTCAATTCAACCTTTCTCCACTTTTGATATCCTTTTTTGCAATAAATTTTCAAGAATAATAATAATAAATAATCTTAAATTTTCCATGGTGATAATTTAAATTCCAAAGATAATTTACATACATAAAAACATGTTTTTTTTTAGGATGCCATTTTATTATCACTCTATTATCACCTTGATATTTTCTGTATCCTTGACCATTGGCAATGTAATTACACAATTGCCAATTTCATAAATTCTGGACGATTCTCGGCATTTATGAGATTTATCGAGCCAATCTTGATAGATTGTAAAGCACAAATATCAGCCCATTGTTTACTTTTAACCATTTATAATATATAGTTGAGCGCAACTTATCCAATTCTGTAAAAATCAAGAATGCCTTATCAAACGTTACATTTCCCAACCAATACAATGGCTCTTTGGTGATTGCGATGAGTATCTATTGACTGTCGTCATCAATGGCTTATCTGCATACTTTATATTCATATGTGTCTATAAATTGTTTGTGGCTCTAAAGACAAATTAAATAACTAGACTAGATAAACCCAATGGAGAATTACGGGAACCTTGGAGAATAAATAAAGAAAGTTTATATAGAACGTGCCCATGGAAATCACACAACAGCATAAAGTTCTCGGGATTATGATGGTTTCTCTAATGAATCCATAATCACAAACGGTTAAAAAAAGATAAAATTTCGTATCTGTGTCGCATCGGAAGATTGGGAGCGTGGGTATGTAAGGATTTCTTTCTATTTTGTATATGTGATTAGGTTATCAAATAAATAAACCCTCTTACCTTGGCAGAGTCTAGAAGAAATTCGAGACCTTTTTCCCCTAATATATATATATATATAAATATATAAAGACCTGTTGTCAATGCTCAATACATGCTTACTCATCAACTTCTTTACGTCTGCAGAAGCACACCTTGTTACCAACGGACCAAGACCCGTCTAATATTGGATTTTGTTCACTTGCAATTTCTTTGATCGTCCAAGATTGGGATAGATACGACGGACATTGGACATGTTCATCTTACAATAATAGAAATTCCCAAAGACATTAATGTATGATCATTCAAACACAACAAGCCACACAATTCATTCATACTAGGAAATTCGGTTGGAGAACGTTCGATCATCTGCCACAAATTAAAAAATAAATAAATAAATTGTTTTCCAGATCCATTTATGATACATTCTCTTGTTTCAAAACAATATATTTGCATATTATAAAATGCCTTGTTACAAAAAAAACCATCTTTATTTTGACAGAATCATTTATATTAGGGTTTGATGTTTGATTGATATTCTATACCCCAAAGATTATTTCCATTAAAGGCTCACACAAATGTATACATCATCTAACCTTTAATCACAAGAATCCTATACGTGAGAGAAACAGTACTATAAAGACAACCAAGACATAAATAGCCACATCTTTACATACCTCTTCCATTACCTAATCAGAACGTGTGATACTTAAAAGGTAGTATCCAATTCATCAGACATTCAAGGAGAGCGTTTCATTTTTCAAAATTTATTGTTTAAAGAATATATAAAAATTATTATTCTAGTAGACTTGATAGTTTATTGAATCTGACTTGTTTCCATAGCAACCATACGGAATGTTATGGAAACGGCAAGTTGTGCCTTTTGTGACTTTTTTGTATAGTTACAAATTAAGCACTAATTATTTGTCTGCCTTTGTCTTTAAACAAGCCAATCAAGCAAGAGATTTCATGTTTTAAATATTTTTTTGTTCATTTGGCTGAAAACCATCTAAAGACTTGTATTTAATACAGATAAAATACATGTAAAGCCAACTCTGGTCTTTACTGCCAGAATTCTTGCTACATACACAATGATTTCACAGGGCTGTAGAAAACAATAAAGTACCTGCAACGATCTAGTGCTTGCATCTGTTGACTTTCGATGATGTACTCGAGGGCGTCAAATAAAATCACTGGGCATATTTGTGCCTGCTTGTACATGCATTACTGTCACTGCAACTCCCTTTTTGATCAAATGGTGAAAAAAAAAACTTGACAATATAGAATAAGGTGTGGCAGATTGAATAAAGGATCGGATGCCTAGTAAATCTTTTGGGACTGTGGACATACGGTCTGACAGTAACGCAAATTGCTACCTGTATGCTACAGGAAGTCCCAAAAAGAACATTGTACACTATTTCTATAGAATGTGTCGTATTTTATTTTGAAAGAGACCACCTTATGACCCAAAGGATCTGGTAGAACCTTGGCCAGTTTGATGAGTTATAGTGCAATATTGCCAAAAAGCTAAAAGCCCAAGGTCACCGACATCGTCCACCGATCCAAATAGACATATACTCGACCGATTGGGAGAAAATTAAACATCACAAATAATGCACTCTAAACAAGGTTTTCTTTACACCCAGACCATTGTTCTTAAATGGAATCATATTGTTTTGAATACAATAATAGATCTTGATATGTGCATAAACAAGAAAAAGAGAAAACAGACAATGTTTATATTATGAATCAAGGTTCCAATACATTATGAAGATAGATCTTGAATACCTAGATCCAAATACAAATACAAATCCGGTGGAATTCTTTTTTGAAATATTTGAAATACACGGAGAAAAAGTATTTTGATATATTGTAATTATCATGTTTACAAAATAAATATATTATAGCTGTCTAGTCTAGCATGATCAAGTATCTATTGACTAGTCTTTGACAATTACTCTTTTGGAGTATATAATAGCTTGGATATAATAACCTCCCATGACCACTAGCAAAGAGTAACCATGGGTCAGTTGTATATTTTGTGTTTCACTCTACTGTCGTGTTTATATCACAGTTGCGACTCTGATCATATTTATACCTAAAGAAAAGATATAATTTTATGGTAATAGCTCTTTACGACGACCGTTTAAAAGTGTCAAAAAGTAACGATATTTTTGTTTGTTTGAGAACCACAAAGAGAATATAAGCATACTCCAAGATTCCACCGTAAAGAAACAAAACAAAAAAAACAGGTCTTGACCAGCAGTTTATCTGCAACTAATTAATGTGATACCACAGTTGCTGTTTATCATGTATACCCTAGCTAATCTAAACGGTTTGGCTGCCCTATACAGCAAAAGAGAAGCACCCTAGAGTTTCGCAAGTATCAAGACTAGAAAATAATTACTGCTAAAATAGCCAACGTTTTAATAGCCAAAGCAAATGATAAAATGATATATATATATATATATATAATGTCAAACACAACAGAGAAACTTAAAATATAGAAACCACAATTTTACTATATCAAAATCTACACACACACACACTATTTTTTATTTGGGATGAAACGAATAGTACACTGCAAAGCTAAAAGAGAGCTGATGGGGAATAAAAAGAAATATTTAAATCATCAGTCAAATACAAAGACTTTAGTAGAATTTGTAAATATTGATAATGTTTGTATGCCCAAGGTATATATATAATTATATTTGTACTAGACAATTAGAGGTGCAAAAGAAATTGGCAAAGTACATTCAGTCAATACAAATGTATCTATTATATATATATGTATTATTTGATTGTGAACAACTAGAATATATCATGCAAAATTACAAGAGAAATATAAAGTAAATCTTTGCAAGAATCAAAACCTCTACCAAGCTTTTACACAAGATATGCAAATTCATGGAAAATTTATATTAAATTCCACCGAACCGATAACAAAATTAAACTTTTTACAAGGATATAAAAGTATTGACTGGCAAACTCACCAACCTTGAACGGTTTTCAAGCTAATGACAAGTACTAGCAAGCATATTGATTGATATGTAGTATTTAGAAATTCAGGCCACTCGGCATTATTGATAGAGTGCAAGGATATGATGGTTCAGCAAAACCCTCAGGCTTTGTTTCAACCGACAATTGGCCATTTGTTTTCTGTAGTCACAGTCCCAAACAGCCATATGGAACCTTGCGACATCCAAGAACCATGCCTGCTAATAAATTATTGTTGGTATTTGTTTCTGGTGTGGATCTTGAAGAAATGTGACTTGAGAGATTTTCTTGGTTGCTTACCGTCAGGGCAACTTGGCATTTGTTCCTGTTAATTGGCTGGTTTTATTGGATGAGATTAGAAAAAATAAAACATTATGATTTTAGCAACTCAGTAATTTACAAAAACGGTATTGTAATTCACAAGAACTTTCTGGTGGTTTTGTCTTTTTTTAAAAAAAGTAACTAAATGAGGCTGATAGTTCTGCCGCCTAAACTTTGATTTGACAGTACAGATGCATAAAAACCATGATAGAATCAATATTTTCTCAAGGGCATTAGTACTACTGGAAAGATCGTTCAAAAATAACCATGTACATGGTTTTTTAAGAGTGTCGAGTGTTGTCCTGGAGAGATAAAGGGATAATAGTGAGTGTGGTTGAATTTGGTTCCGTAGAGACAGGAAGCAAAAATTATCCGACCCATCTGAAGACAAAGGTTGTGCTACTAGTGTCGTTGAACATACAAGAGTTTATCCCTTTTGTATTCAACATGCTTTGGATTGAAATCAATTTAGCCATTATCTGGTATCGATAATGGACTAAATATCCCTAGATAAATGGTGTTTTCTTCTTCTTCTTGTAGACTGATGGGGCCCGCTTTTGTCCGTATTTGGACGTTTTGGACGTTTTGGACTTTTCTTGTTTAGAAATATAGCTTTATATGCGGTACTTGGCTTGATTGATTATCCACAGGAGAACAATGGACTCCATGGATCTGTATTTTGAAACAGAATCAAAAGAGTATGGTATTGATTTTGTAGATTGAAATATTGAAATATTGAAACAGCGTAGGCAATCAATTACTTTTAGGATTATAAAGACTGAATAGCTCATAAAGACTGAATAGTATACATGTACTGTACTTCTTGTCAAGAATGCGCATTCTTTATGAGAATACCATAATTTCATTTTCTGAATACAATTTGCGAATCATCATTCTTGGAATCCTGTAATATTAAATGAGAATTCCAGGCAAGAGAAAAAGAGATTTCAATTGAATTTGTTTTAGATCCCAGGTTCCCCGCGCTATACCCAAGTGTTTTATAATAATATATATATTCACCAGCCTGATTGTTCTCAAATGTTCTATTTGTTCTGCACTCCTCTAGAAACCAAAACCAAAACCAAAAACCAAAAAATCAAGGCACTATATTTTATATGATACAATACAATATCACCCTTGACGCCAGCCATCTTCTTTAGAGATCGTGGCTTCCTAGGGCTCAGCTCTTGTCGCGGGACCACCCCGGGTATTTACGCGGAGAAGATGATAATGACTAACATGAGTGGGTTTAAATCGGCGCGTGGCATGAAGTCTCTGATCAAAATTATATAAATATATCTATATGTGTGTATACACACAACGTTTGCAAGACTTGTGTTCAGTTTAAGATCGCGGTATTGCCCTTGATTTTATTTATTTTTACTCAATGCCAGATTATATAAAAAGTGTTATGTCCGAGAGTCCATAGATTTTTATTGTAAGAAGTTTAGATTTTCTAAAATCGATACTTCTTTAAGTTACAAGATGTCCTTTTATTGTTCTCTATTTGTAAACTATGTTAAAATTAATACATCTCTTGGTTAAATAATGTCGTCTGATGTTTTTTTACGGGCCATGTAAGACAAGATTTCTTTCGGACTAGAGAAACGAGGTGGTCCATGAACGAACAAGATTAAGGTTCGCACCTTTCTGCTCTTTTTCAAATACATACATATAAAAAAAAGATCTTCATCTTTATGATTACTATTGCATTTCTGGTATTTTGGAAACAATTGCGTATATTTGGATCTAGGATTTTGATTGTTTTAGAAACTGAGTCCGGATAAAATATTAGTTACAAAATACTATTGATGTCTGGCAATTGGCAGTCAATATTTAACTCTTTAAAGAAGTCTTGAAAGTGTCACACAGCGATCGATGCACGTGCCTTTACAAAGCCTTTGATGGCCAAGAGGGTTAGAAAGGCTTATTGGGACGGCGCCTTTTCAGCAAGAGAGGCACGAGGCATAAGGTACATGGTGAAATGGAGGTCTGGTTAGGCAGATGTATAAGCTTTAATATCAACATAAACAACTGGATAAGAATGCAGTGGCTTTTGTAATAAAATGTATATATGTGTATATAAAAAAAAATCTTCAATTAAGATGTACCACAAGTCCTGTCATTGACTCCACTTTTTGTAACTCGAATGTTTATAGCCCAATTTTCCATTAACACTTCTCTCTCTCTCTCTCTCTTTCTCTTTCTTTTTCATATTTTTGGCAATACCATCTTGCTTGTATATAACACACCTTCTTAATCGCCAAACCATTTCTATAGACCCTAATCCATTCATCCTATCCAAGATTTGCATGACCCTCCAATTGCTACCTTATCACGACAGATCCTCGTTGCTACATTCTCTCTCACTTTTCAGGATCTCTGATTATTCAATATCGCGCCCATGGATCTCTCCAATCTCCAATCAGCACCCACTTCCCTCCTCCTCCAGGATCTCATCAACGCCCCTGCAAAGGCAGAGCACATCCTCGACCGACTCACTTCTGATCAGATTCTCATGATAGAATCAACCATCAACCGTGTCAAACGAAGAAAACTCAAAGTACAATCCCACAAACACGAGCAAAGCCACCTTCCTACCCCACTACCATCTCCCTCTCTGGTCGAGAAGCCAGGATTCGACACTCTCCAGCAGCTCGAATCCCCAGAAGACCCCACAAAAGCAGCCACCACCATAGCAAATGCCCTTGCTGCTGCAATGACCATGGCCACCCTCACAAACATCTCAGCAAACTCGCCAGCCCAATCCCCACCCCCTGTGGACACCCCATCTTCCAGCGAGCCAGTGGCCGAAATACGCGACGGTGTCGAGTGGGTATCGTTTGTCTATTCCCACAATCGCACCCTCAAACGATACGCCATCCGTACAGACATACATGCCATTTCACTTGACACAATCGATGATCAGTTCAAAACTGACAATTGTGTAAGTATTTCTCCTTTCTCTTCTTCTTCTTCTTCTTCTTTGCCATTTTCATTGGGCGACCTTTCTTGTTGGTTGGAATTGCATCTTATTTGGCGTTCCGGTGGATCCGATTCTTCCGAACATTGCTCGCCAGATTTGCAGTCCCTTCCTACGGATACAATATAGTCCGAGAGTACCCCGCAAAAAAAATTTTTTTTTATGATTCACAGCCAATAGTAAACTCAACGACTGTATAGGTTTATCCAAGGGCAAACCTTCCCAAGGAATCCTACAAGGGCAACCGATGGGCTTACGAGACAGAGTGCAACGTTTTGGGATGGAAGCTCGCCTGGTTGAATTCAGCAGACATCTCGGGCAAGAGGGGTCTTATTCAACGCGCCGTAGATTCCTACCGAAACAGATACCCAAGCATGCGGTCTCGTAGGGTTGCCAGACAGGAGAAACTGATGAATGGGACCCTCAGGAAGAGAAAGCACAGAGACGAACACGAAGAAGAGACCCTATCCGATCTGTCGGCCTTGTTGTCTTCCCAAGCAGCCGTCCTGGCCAACAATTACCCTGCCCTTGCATCACCATCCCCCTCCCCTCCCCCGTCCACCTTTCCCCTCACTCTTGAATCTGCAATCATCAAGCCAGCTCACCAGCCAAAGACAATCGCCATTGATGACTTTGCCTCAAACACGAGATTCCGCATCAAAATCAATGTCGACAGCGTCAATCTGGAGGAGATTAGCCAGTCTTTTAGAAAGGCAAACTGCTCTTTCCCTCGAGCAACCACAACCAACCCAGACCAATACATGGGAGGACGGACCAGATGGCTAGAAGAATCAATGTGCAATGAACTTGGCTGGAAATTGGTATGTTGGTTCACATCTTCCAATCGCTTTATTTACCCCGTTATCTAGGCATGGCTGAATTCGCGTGTGTTGGCTGGAAAGAAGAACTTGCTGCAGCGTGCTCTTGATGTGTATCGCTCAAAGTTCATGCCTTTATTACAGCCACGTAGAAATTCGGCAAGAACTGCCCCAATCGCACCACCGATCCTTCTTCAACCTACCTTGGCCCAGATCTTCAACCTGCAACCCACCACCCCCTTGACAGCATCAGCCTTATCTGCACAAAACGCACATTTTGCCAAACAAGACAAGCCAGCACCACCAGCATCCCCGGCCCTGTCTTGTATCAGTGGAACAACCGCGTCTCTTGATTTTGGGGATTGTTTCTCAGTAGCAGACGAATCGTCTTCTGTCACTGAAGACACCTTTAACGATATGACCATCAAGGAAGAGGAGATCTTTGCCTGTTTCTCTCCCATCTCAAACGAGTGCGATTCTCAGCAAAACCACACTCAAGGGCCAGAACCACTGCTCTGTGCAAGCGATCAGTTTTCCTCGAGTGACGATGCCAGCTGCCACACCTTTAATTCATCTTCTGCCAACAGTGTTACCTGTACACCCAGCCCACCAGTGTCCTCAAGCGTGTTTGGGTTCTGTGACAGTGATCTTTACAACTCCTTTATGCTTCCTCCTGTAAACGATGCCTTTTTTATGCTTAATATCACCCACCCTGACCCCGACACAAAATTCTGTAATCCTCTTACTTCACCCTCTCTTCCCTCCAGTGCTGTCAACCAAGACCTGGACATGAACGAGACTCTCCAGACCGAATTCCTTCTGGATCCCCTTTTTTAAATTTTTAAAAATAATTTAATTCGTTGTTTGTATGTATATAAATTCCTATAAAAAGTTTTATACCTTATATTACTGGCTTTCTCACCCTCATGAACCAACCAAAATCTTCACAAGTCATCCTAAAAATTCTTTACTGCAAATCCCTTTATTTGCAACAAGACAATATAATAAATTATATATACACATAAAACTATTGTTGGCCACCATTCGTATAATCTATTTATCATGCAAAATTAAACAAAACTTCAAATTGTTGTGACTGCTCACCACCCGTCTCTTACATTCCTCTTCATTCTGACGCGGTAGACCAAGGTAGTAGTGCTTATGGTCAGGACCAAGAAATCGGTAAGATTAGAGGCATTGAAAGCCAACAATCGCTCTGCACCCAAAGGTAAACAATCCACAATGTTTGGATAATCCGTATAAATAAAGGATATTTCTATCCTTTCCCGCTACAACGATATACACTTTTTTCTAATGACCTTTGGCAAGATGCACAATCCCAATTGGCAAGTCCTGTCATTGACCAGATCTATTCTTGGCCAAGCATAAATGTAATGACTTGATTATTAGAATAAATGATTAGCAATCAATGGAATCACTAAAGGAATCTTTACAGGTGCCAGAAAGGTAACCGTTTATTCCACGAGAGTAACAAGAATATGCCAATTTCATTTTCTTTTCTTCTTCTTTTTCTTCTTTTTCTCTGCTTGATATCACCTTTAGATCTCAGTCCTTTCAGAGCTCAGAAGCCGATTATGAACACCAAAAAGCCAATAAATGCAAACCATTAGACATGTACCCTTTGTTTGTGGTAAGACGCCAATATTATCCACATTTTTTTTTAATTTATTGACATTGTCCAAAGGATAATCCCATTCCTGGTCTTGTTGCTCAGGATGTTGAATGGCCACAGGTTCCTCCAAGCATAATTGATCTTGAGAAAAGTAAATTTGGCTCGAGTACGCTATATTCTGCAGTATATGATCCAGACATTTTAGAAAAGCAAATCTTGCCAAGAGAGTAAGATAATTTGGGTAGATTGGCCTTGTAATTGTAATGCGGATCTCATGATATTAGGTGCCATGAGCCCAAGAGTCCCTTGGCACTCGATCCCATAACACAGGCCAATGAGCACAATATCTCAAATGCCACAATCTCCAAAGGCTGGTCTCAAGCACGTATACACGCGTACAAAATGATTCATCAGAGTCCAAACAGCTACTACTATCGCTTTAATGCTCCTGGAGAAGAGCAGAAAAAGGGAGGATGGTCAAAAGATGAAAAGGCAATGTTTTTGAAACGTCTAGACCAAGTAGGCCCAAATGGACAATGGGGACTCTTTTCGACAGAGATACCAGGGCGAGTCGGCTACCAGGTTAAAGAAAGATTATGTTTTTAAAATTTCTAAAGTTAATTACAAATATTGTATAGTGCTCCAATTTCTACCGATTGTTAATCGAAAATAGAGAGATTCAGGACCCAAACTATGTCTTGGACGATAACGGAAAGGCGAGATTTCTGTTTGACAAAAAGACAGCCCAGGGAAACATTGAAAAGACGTTCCGTACCCATTCAAAGCACAAAAAGCGACAGGGGCATAAAGAGCCAGATACATCTCCTTTGAGTACATCACAAAAGAAGCAAAAGATTCAAAAGCAAGATGATTCCAGAGACACAGACAAATCATACAAGCCTAGTACGATTGGTTATAAGACACGGCTCACTCACTAGGACAGAGAGCCTTGAGCTAAATTTGTATATTGTGATGGAAATGGTTTAAATGTCTAAATACAAATGTACTCTTTTTTTTTTAAAAAAAAATCTCTCTCTAGATATTCACAATCCAGAATAGTATTCTGTATGTCAGGGAAATACATGGTGGATCGTTATACCTTGGAAATTTCCGATTTGGAATATTGGTATTCCAAAAGGGTTTCTTGGGAATCTATCAAGTGTATGAATAAACTAGTAGATGAATCCATAGACTGTATTTATCAATTAAAAACAGAGGCAAGATCCACAGGTAGTCTACTATAAAGTATATATATTTTTTCTAGCTCTAAACATTAACTGGATAAATATTCTCTAAATGCTTTACCATATCATCTGGACCCATTTCTTTCTGGTGAATGTAAAAAAAAAAAGTCTAAACTACAATACTTGGCTCATATTTTTAGGGACATTCTCGATTAATGTAATTCTTGTGGAATTTCGTTTTCTAGCCTTAACAGTGCCTGAGTATAAGAATTAGAAAGTACTAAATATAAACGGTTTATAAACTACAAAATATATTGATGCCTAAAAGAAAGGATTGCTATTATTTTTGAAAGAGACTCTGGCTTGGAAGATGTACTGTCATGATGTCTAACCAATTCCTGATTCTAGTCAACACTTTTATTAATGACAAGAATGTGTACATGGCTTATAATAGCTGTCTCCATATTCTGGTATTTTATTGAAATAAGCCTCCAACCAAATGTCTTTTTTGTCAGATAATTTATAATTTTGGTGAGAAACAAGTCTTGACTGGTAATAGTTATTGATAGAGACCAAAAGGTTTACAATTTGAGTAGATGGATCAAATAAAGTCATTAGTTTGACACGTAGGATACTTGAGTTGGGCAAAGTAACTAGTTACGGAACTATTATGAGAAAGGACGCTCAAGTTATCTAGTGTTTATAGTCGGGTTACTAGCTAGCAATAAATGTTGTTCCAATTGGGGACGTGGTAACGAGGGACAATAAACTATTGTCAAGATGTGTTTGACAATAGAGCTGCACCAAGGTTTTGGAATGCTTCAAGCAATATTAATGACTAGGCGTATGGAAATGAGAATCAGTTGTCAATATATATATGTGTGTATAAAGTATTTTTAATGAGGTAAAAAGAGATACTTTATTCTTCTTCACTAAACGTCCTCTATTATGGCCCCCACTGCCTCTACACTCATTCTACTCTCGCTCCTTCATACTCCGCTCTACTTCGCCTGGCATTTACTTTCAAGGTGGCAGCCACCAACCACCACGCCCACAGTCTCAAGTTGACTAATGATAAATGGGAATAGCTAAAGTAGGCAATAAGAAAAATCAATCTTTTTTTCTTCTTCAAAAATAGCACTTTTGTGTAATAGATCTATAGTTTTGTGTTAATCTTTTTTGTTATTCAGCTTTAATACCCATACTTGTATTAGATCTTTCTTTTTTACTTTTTAAAAGATTTAGACACATCATTATAATTATTACTACATAGAGCACTTGGCAACAATGGTCGACTGTTTAAATAATCGTATAAGAAAGTTCTTTTATATGGTCAGTAAAGAAGTATATTATTTGACACTTGTTCTATAGGCTTCTTGGAGGCTAAAGTGTTCTATATAATTTAAGCCGAAACATATTATTGGCCTAATTAATTGAAGCGCAAGTTTAAAATTATATGTGGCGGGGATTTGAACTCCGGGAATCCGGATCCTCTGAATCCGGCGCTCTACCAATGGAGCTCTCAACCGCTTTTTTTTTTATTTGGACAAGAAAATCATTGGATTAGTGTAACTTTTTACTTGTCTTTTATGGAAATTGTACTACATTTAAATTCGCCAGGTAATTTTGATTACAAAAACGATCTACTTTTGAGGTATATATTATTTGTAAACATCTCAAAAGAAATATATATAATTACTATATAAAAAAAAAGGTATTTATCCCAAAGACATTATAATAGCAATATACCAACTGTCTTGGTTTCCTCGCAATTCAACACATATTTTGTAATGGTAGTACTCCAGAAGTATAAAGTAAATGCGTGTCTGTTGACTATTAACAAAGATAAGGTCAAGCTTATTTGTGGACTTTATATTCCACTCAATCTTGATATACTCGAGTAAGTTTTGTTATTGTCAAATAAAGTTGGTAATTTGAAAGCATGGATTATCCAAATATACATATATATATATATATATATATATATATATATATATATTCAATGGCTATATCTCTTTATCAGATTCTATTCAGTTAGGGAACCTTGTTATATGCAATATATATATAGATATAGATATGTATATACCATGGAAAATGACAACCACACAAAGATAGATGATCCAACATGAAATCTTTATTAGCTATATATGTCGAGAAAGGCTCATAGCACTAATATCAACGCTTATCATTTATCTGTCTTACTATCAGTGTTATTGAGTCTATATCATCAAGGATATATTCTTATGATTATATTTGAAAACCTTCTCCCCTTGAGGTTAAATGCTGTAAAGGCCAATATAGTGACACCTTTCCAAGTATGGGTTTATTAGTTATCTAGAAAGATTTATGAAGAGGATCCCTGAAAACACTTGAATCCCGAGTTATATTCGTTACCTCTGGTATATCGTTATCTGTCATTTCTTACAAAAGCGTCTTGGAAACTTTATCTCCCGGCTAGATGGTATAATCGATAGACTGTTATTTAGGTTGGCTTTTTTCAAAGTCTATATCCAACAGACAAGTGTTATACTCGGCCAATATTCCATTACTCTTAACAAATATACGATAATGTTCTCTGTTGTCTACTTTTAAATCAAATAATTGTTGGGTTTGACAGGAACTAAAAGTTACAACTTTAATGCCAAGCACTGTGAGGGTATCTGGTTGGACTGATTGGACCAAATGAAATGTAAAAATAAAGCCGCAATTTAATTTACTTTTTTTTTAGAGCTGATCAATGTCTTGACATTTAGTGCGTCCACGAAAGGATTCAATGAGGCTAGGAATGGCATCAATGAGACCAAAGACATGGTATCCACACAGGCTATAAGGATATCAAAAGACTGGGAGAATATCAATAGCTATATTAACAAGTAATATATGCTTAATTTATCTTGTCTTTCAACGCACCAAACAAAATGTGGGCAGCTCAGACAGCCCAACAAGAAGGTCCATGAGTCCGTCATGGACTTCCTCAACGATTTAAAAGTGCAACCGAGGGCGTACAATCTTCTCCTAGACCAATATTGGGAACGTCTCTTCTGGTTGACCTACGACCAGAGCCAAAGGCTCACGTTCGAGAGAACAAAGGCCGGAAAAGGGTACACCTGGAAGGCAGTACGCCAGCAGCTTGAGCAAAAGTATGGCAGTCCATACCACATATGGGGAAAGAAGAGCGAGCCAAGGCATGTCAGCCAAAAGGCAGGAGAACTCGTTCGCGTCTACGCCGAGAAATTCCAGGAGGTTGCCCATGCCGCCCTCACGGACAATAGCCAGCAACTTGTGTGGATGTTTGTATTCTCGCTGTCAAAGAACATCCGAGAGAAGGCATGGAAAACGTTGACACAGAACCTCGGGTTGATCATCCCCAGCAACCTACACCTTGCTATCCCATTGGTAATTGCAAAAAGTAGAGAGGAGGCTGACGGGATTTTCCTGGGGGAGTTCAGCAACAGTGGACACAAGAGAAGATAAGAGGAGAGCCAGCATGCTGTAGGCAGCTACAAGAGGGGTAAGAAAGAAGACTGGGACACAAGTAAATATAATGGGTGACTGTCCAGCATACCACATGGGAAGACACTCAGCAGAGGATCGTCAAGCCTTGAAAGACTGGAATGCCAAGGACAGAAGGACCCTAGCATCATTGCCAGCAGTGAGAAAGCCGTCTCCCTGCCATTACTGCCAGAAGGCGCCGTATGTCCCTGGACATAAATTCTATGAATTCTAGGTAGCAAAAGGGAAAACCCCAATTCTGGAAAATCGCAGCACAAGGTTAGTCAACAATGCAAGTGTTGAGAGCAACAGAATTGAGGTAGACCTGAGCCAACTAAATATTCAGGCACAAGGTAACTATCAAAACAAGTTTGAGATGTCACTTTTTCCATATAGCTCACTTTATGTTTCTATTATCATTCAAATTAGTTGCGAGTAAATATATTAGTAAACTGAAAGGCAACTTTTCCCTCTACTCAAAATAAATACATTTTAAAATAATAGCAAAGTAAATTATTTGGATAGTGTAGAGAACAGATACTTGTAATACCTATCTTTTTCAGCAGACTACTCGCTAATCAATGTATTCTGAGACCAATTTTTAACTTTATGCTACTTCTTGGATCGATGGCCCAAAAGCTGTCGTTAATTTGGGATCTCTTTGGAGACTATATATTACTTGGGTAAAGAAGGTCTGCAAGGAAAAGGTGAGATTGGATGAAGAATTGTTTGACTCTTTGGGTTTCGATACTTTGGTAAAAGTTACTTTTATAAAACTTGTATTTCTTTGCGAGCGAGAAAGAGAAAGTAAATCAGACTAATGAGGTCGGAAAACAATCAACCTATCTCTTTAATTTATCAGCGATTATTTGAACAAGACGTTTCTCTCGTACACGACATTTCTTCTGTATACAACATCTCTTTCGAACCCTACGGTCTTAATTAAGACTATTTATAACATACTACTTATACAAGAGTAGGGTACAATATTAATAATAACATATCAAGACATTTCTGTTGTCCCATATTAATGATAGAGTATTATTTAGTATGAATCAACACACATTCAATTACATTTATTCATGAGTCTAGTAAGATACATGGCCTTCACATCGAAATATGGTTTTTGACAAGCAATTTGACTAGTGTCATGTATTGAAATAAGGATAAAATTTCTGTCAAGGAGCACTCTTTGGATGACCGGGATGTTCTTTGCGAGATAATCCAAGCCGGTAGTTGTATCAAATCAATTGAAAAATATAGAGGGTGAATAATATACTAGGTTCTTTTCTTCAAGCTTAATAAAGTAGATTTACACTTTAATATTTGTACGATTATTTGGGATCTAATGGTTTAGAGCTCATTATCAATACCAATAAAATATGATTATTCGATTATTACCATGTAAATACAATGATATGGTACAATCTACCTATATATTATCCAATACTACTATAGATGCTACTTATGTACCATATACTAATGATATGAATTTTTCTGTACTAATTTATGCTATTGGATCAAGAAAACTCATATAAACCAAAAGTCTCAAAGATATCCAGCTTGGTTTTATAGTAGACATCTTGTGACGGCCAAATATTGTTCGTCTATGAAATAGGCGCCACCAAGTGAGCTCAAGCATTGCTTATTCAACAGAAACATGTCATCAATAGACGATCAAGGACCCGAAAAATCTGCAAATAAGCGTGTTCTCGAAGAAAACATCTCTGTTCAAGATGAAGAAGATGGTAATCTTGAGGATTCCTACCGATTCATTCCTTCACGCTTATTCACATTAAAATATTTGTACTCACATGTTCACAGAAGAAGACATTGGACCAATTCTACCGCCTTCTGGTGACAGCGAGGCTCCACGAAAAAAGAAAAGATGTAAGAATTTGCCAATATATCGTGTGGTAATGCATAATAGATCTCAAAAAACTAAAATCTTGCACTTGTACGTTTTAGCTTTGGCTCATGAACAGCTTTTCCTTTCGCATCTACCTTCGTCTGACATGTATGAAACTAGTTACATGCACCGCGACACCCTCAACCATGTGGAAGTTACAAAGTAAGATCATGTTTACTTTGAGAGCCAATGACTCTATTTTTTTTGTTCTGTAAAGAAAACAAAAAAAAAGATATAGATTGGGCGGCATTCTCACCTCTTTTTGTGCCTTTATATTAATTATATTATCTTTAGGCATGATTTTATAATCACAACTTCAAACGATGGACATTTGAAGTTTTGGAAAAAGACAGCTACTGGAATTGAGTTTGTAAAGCATTATCGCTCTCATCTTTCTAGCATTGTTGGAATCAGTCTTTCGGCCGACCATGAATTACTAGCAACCATTTCTGACGACAAGGCACTCAAAGTGTATGATGTTACAAACTTTGGTGAGTGTATAATGTCATGGTCTATTTTACTTTTTTTTTACTAATATTTTTAAACAAAGATATGATTAATATGATCAAACTTGGGTATAAACCAAAGAGTGTTTGCTGGATCCATCAAAAAGGACAGGCTCGAGCATTGGCTGCAGTGTTAGTATTATAATGCTGAACAAGTAAGAAGATGATGGCTCAGTTTTGCGGTTTGATATATGTAGTTCTGAAGCCGGAAGCTCAACTATCCACATTTACGACGGACGTGCAGACGGAAAGCCTTTACACAGCATTTCTACCATTCATCATGGGCCAGTACACATCATGACAGTAATAACTTGGCACCATTTTCTTTATTCTCGTCTGACATGGTTTCGTAGTTTAACTCAAAGTTTAACTGTGTCGTTTCTGCTGACTCACTTGGAATGGTTGAATATTGGTCTCCAGAAGAACCCTTTGAGCTTCCTACCAATCTTTCATTCGAAATGAAGTCTCAGACAGATCTTTACGAATTCAAAAAGGTAAGGAGTGTAATATAGCCAAAAGATTCTTAATATCTCTTTTCCATTTGGACTTAGACAAAATCTGTTCCTACATGTATCAGATTCTCTCCAGACGAAATGAGTTTTGTTACCATGAGTTTCCCTGATCGCCAAGTTCGTTTATTCAAGTTTCTGTCAGGAAAGATGTATCGAAAGTATGATGAGAGCCTTCAGATTATCAGTGAAATGCAGCAGGCAAGGGACTAGAGATTGAAGTTGTACTCGGAAAGTGTAGTGGATTTTCTAATCTGGCTTTGGTTTTCTTAGGCTGGCACCGCTTTGTACAAGCTAGATGACATGGAGTTTGGAAGACGTCTTGCGATTGATAAAGAGCTCGAAAAGTCATCTCAGGCCAACTTTATTAATGCTGGTACTATATACAACATTGTGTACTAAACCCATTCTAATACAATTACTCTTTATTATTTAATGTATAGTATTTGATGAAAGCAACAACTTTATCATTTATGCCACACTTTTAGGCATCAAAGGTAACAAATACATGTGCGAAAAAGTGTTTAGAACTATCCTAACATTCTCTTGTACCTTTCAGTCGTCAATATCAGCACAAACAAAGTATCAAGACTTATCGGTAAATCCGAAACTCATAGATTTGTCAATGTCAGCTTATACCAGGGAGCACCACGCAAGAAGGGTATTTATACTTTGGTAAGTATTGGTGTATTGAATACATTTTATAAACACCTTTTTTTTAAAAATGTATACTTTATAGGCAATGGCTGCATCAGAAAATGCTGTAATCAAGGAAAGAGCAGCGCTCGATCCTACTCTTTTCTGTACAGCATTCAAAAGAAACAGATTTTTCATGTTCACCAGACGAGAGCCATACGAGTAAGGATTTTTATTGAAGGCTTACTTTATACTAACCAACCTTTCTTCAAAAAGGGACGACAGCAAAAAGGGTGATCGTGATGTATTTAACGAGAAGCCATCTCGTGAAGAACAAACTGTTGCTGCCGCACAGGAGCCTAAGCAGGTTCTTGGAACACATGC
Source organism: Phycomyces nitens (assembly GCA_022702545.1). Lineage (NCBI taxonomy): Eukaryota > Fungi > Mucoromycota > Mucoromycetes > Mucorales > Phycomycetaceae > Phycomyces > Phycomyces nitens. Next base: position 3,214,739 of record JAHRBC010000006.1, on the reverse strand, counting down.
TATTCTAAGAACAACTGCAGGCGATATCCACATTCGCTTATTCCCTGACGTTGCTCCAAGAGCAGTCGAGAATTTTGTAACCCATGCCAAGAATGGATATTACGATAACTTGATTTTCCACAGAGTTATCAAGGGATTCATGGTTCAGACTGGTTGTCCGTTTGGTAAGTTTTAATGCTTTAATAATGCATGCTTATTTAGTTTTATCATTATTAAGGTGATGGTACTGGTGGTGAGTCTATCTGGGGAGACGATTTTGAAGATGAGATCGTTCGTGAAATGAGACACGATCGTCCTTATACAGTCAGTATGGCAAATGCTGGTCCCAACACAAACGGAAGTCAATTCTTTATCACAGTTGTACCTACAGTAAGTATAACACTCTGATTGTTTAAAGATTCCTGACATTTATTGTATTCTAAACAGCCTTGGTTGGATGGAAAACATACTATATTCGGAAGAGCAACCGCAGGTATGGATGTTGTACATACTATTGAGCAATCAAAAGTGGACAAGAACGCCAAACCATACGATGATATAAAAATCATCAATATCGAGATTCGATAAAATAAAATAATAAAAAAGGCGTCTTATTGGATCGAGTTAACAATCCACCTTTCTTTTTTCTCACATTAACCTCATAAAATCTCCCCAGTTGACCCAAGGGTTGGTAATATACATTATATAAAAAGAACTTGGTTGCAATAAATGTGAGGTATATAGATTTGTTAGTATTTGAAAGGGAAACAAGAATACCACGAGTGTTATTGAAAAGAATATTATGATTGCTTATATACTATTATTCATATTTCCTTGTAATCAGAATATCAAATTGACTATTGTAATTTTTGGAATATGTAGTAACATTAAAGCAGCAATTAGTCACACCACAAGACATTAATCTTGTTTGGCTGCAAATGTCCAGTAAGCCAAGTTTCTGGATCTTTCAACGATAAAAGTACCCAATTATAGGAAACATTTAATCGATTTGTTGATTTGATTAATATTCCTATAAAAGGTTCAAGTGGTAATAATTGAAATTTTGTTTATCTATACTAGTAAAATAAAGCTGCTAATCGAACAAGACGGAAAGAAACTGTCTCTTTAAAGAACAAATGACGTTAATTACCGTTTGATTTACACATTATGAATAATTAGTCTCAAGAAGATTTGACATTTTCAATATCAAACCAAATGTACATTTCAATGACCAAAGTAACTCTTGGAACTTACAAGGCTTCTCAAGGTACTGAAATCATCTTGCTCCAAAAAGAAATAGTATTTTATACTACCCTTGTCAATTGTTGCTAATGACATTGACTTGCAACCGAAACCTACTGATAATAAGCTGAAACGAATATAAATGGCAGCTATGTGGCCACTCGATTTCCAGCTACTACTCTTGTCCGCAGTTTATCTTTTGTTTCTCACTTTTCTCACCCTTCTGCACCTCTTTGACTTGCAATGTTGCTGATGACCATCAAGATATGCTAGAAAAGAACCATTGTCAAATATACAAAAACAAAGATGACGAGGAAAAGGGGGATGCGGAGGAAATCCGGAAGAAATGGTATCTAGAACGAGTGGACACGTTTCCTCAAGATCTACACACATTAAACATCTACAAAGCATAATGTAAGAATTTTGTTATTTAATCATATTCATACAATACTCTTTAACTTGGAGCACAGAGTAATCTGGTGCTCAGAATCGTTGAAAGATGTTGTTGGAAAGTTTAAAGGTTATTTCTTATTACTGGGGGACAATGGCTGTCAATCTGTAAATGGATCGGCGAGTTCAAAAGGCTCAAGGTGTTCTGCAATGAATATAACACTGTTTTGGAATACGAGCTTTCTGTTTTCTCATTCTGACCATTTGAACCATGATTATCCTGTCTTTCGAACTACAGCTCAATGTTTTCAATGAAATAATGAACGGATTTTTTTTTTAAAAAAACCCTTTGGACTCCTTGAAGCTACAGCATAATGTTACAACACTGTTTCTTCCAAAACATGGTAGCATACTGTTTATAGTACCGCATTAATGTAGCAATAGGTGTATAGCCTGTCATTTAATGTACTTGCGTGGTGCTTTTTTTTTTTAGTGATTTGATATGTAAAATAATAAGAATAATATTAACCTCTAAAACGCTTGGTTTGATGAAACGGTTTAAATGTTCACAATATGCTACAAATAAACTTTTCTTATCTTGTCTTTAGTAGCTATATCCAAGTAAGCTTAAATAAATACTACAAGCTGCTTGAACACCTAAAGACAGAATAATATTGTTCATTGGTAAAAGCCATATACTCACAAGCATAGAGATTACATTGATTTTTTTTAGCACAGAAACAAGTAAAAATTGGTCCAAAGTTCTTGTGTTTGTAATCTATTGTACATAAAATATGTGCAGATTTTTTTAAAAAAAAAGTGTTACAAAAAACTGTAACATCGTGTCTCAAAACTTCATGTTAAATATATTTCTAACATTATTTTAATATAAATATGTGTTCAATTTTTTTGGTTAGCTCGACTGTTTGCCTTGATTCTTTTAACCAGCTAAAGCATCAAGATATTGCTATAGATCCTGTGTAGGAATATAACTTTTGAGTAAGTTGTTGATACACGTAAAGTGTTAATGTCAATTTTAACAATCGGAAGTATCAAATCAACCGTTTTTCAAGAATGGAATGTGCTGAACTGGTATAAATTAGATCATGGAAAGAGTCATCACAGTCCTTGTTACTTTTATATGAAGAGTAAATGGCGAGTGCGTTAGTTCTTGATAACTGCATTAAATACCCAATTGATTTTAATCTTTGGTAGGTGCCTTGAAGTAAGTACCGGCAATGTAATTCAATTACTGTAACAGTATCATTCATTATTATTGTTTTTTAAAAAGGAAAACATTTTATATTCTCACACTTGGTTCAATTCAATCAAATTGTAGATTATGGAGGCATATAAGCGCAGGGCAGTAAATACTTGGATTAGTTCATTTGGGTGTAAACCTCGAACTACAGTATTCTAGGTCAAGATGAAAGGAATCAACAATTAAATTAGACCATAATATAAATAAAATGTTTGCTACAAGGATTTAATAAGAACCAGCCAAACAAAAGTTAAAAGGTTTGCAAATTCAATTAGAATTGTGGTCTGTATCTTGAGTCGATCTACTAACAGCTACAAAGTATTTGCTATTCTTTTCTTTGGGTAGTTTACTACTGTTAGACAAGGTTAACTTTATTCTTGGACCAGTAAAAGGATATTCACTATACAAAACTGTTTTGGGACTTGCTGTTTAAACGTTTTAATTGGGTGCCATATCTCGGTTTCAAGAGCAATGGTAAATATCGTACTGGTGTCTCTACAAAGTACCGATTATTAAAATTGTCAACTGCTGCAGTATGTAGAGGTGGTTCCATAAACATAAAGTAAAAGAGAAGACGAATTGAGATTATTTTTATAGTAACAACTCATGACTTTCTTTATTATACCCGTCTTGTTCAATTTATAATAATTAATGTTTCTTAAAATATGCTTGAATTCGTATTGTAGGAATATAAAAACTCTCTAATATATAGATTATATTCTCACTGCAGATCATGTCTTTTCAAGAGATGGTCCGTTGTGATAAAGCACGTGGATACTCCAAGGAACATTATTCTTAAAAAGATATTCGTTTGGCTGGTTCAATTTTTATAGTCCTTTCTTTAGTTTATATGGGTTTATAGAAAATTCTCATCAATCTAAACTGTGTTCCTCTTGTGTAGACCTTTATGCTATAATAACAAATAAAGAAAACATTGTCACTTTGGAATCAATACTACATAGTTACTTTTATACGCAGACAGCTGCTTGGGTATACTGTGCCTTTTAAAATTATACCAATTGAACTTGCAGGTATTTTGGGTCTATAAGAAAACCTTTTATATTGCTTGACTTCTTATTTTAGTCTAAAGCACTTTGCAAAAAAGAAAAGAAATTACCCAAAATGTGTAGAGAATAATAAAGAGTAACCATGCCAACCCACATATTTTTTTAAAATAATAATAATAATTAAATGTCCGTTTAGTATGTTGCCTGGGTTACGACTTTACGCCTTTACGCCTTTGCACTTGTTATTCCTTACTTTTTATACACGCACATTAATATATAGATACACGTATACCTGTATTTGTGTATAAGGATATTCTTTATTTTGTTTCTTTTTCAAATAAGCATTCTTTCTTCTTCTTTGAACATTCTACCAGCAAAGAAAGGTCAATAAATGAGTTCTGAGAGTGGCGCACGGAATGTGGGAGATGAGGAGAATCGTCCTTTGATTCCATCCCAGGATGTCAATTCAAATGGAGCACCTGGGAATCCTGATTACCAAAGTATCCCAACCAACAAGGTAATATAAATGTGTATATTATATTATATTATATATATATATATATATATACAGCTCTGCATTTTTTTTTTGGTTGACAATCAAATAAGACACCTACAGAGTCTTTATCGATCAAACGCATTGCTCTTGGAATATCTGGTGTGATTGCAATGGTCTTTTTGGGTGTTGTTGCAGGAGGATTTGTGGCGAGTGATGGAAAAGATACGGTTTATAACAACGGGACACATGGCTTCAACCCGACTGTTATTTTTATCTCTCTGGACGGTGTTGTAAACCATGATCTTCATCTGTCGATTACACCTCACATCAGTCAACTTGGTAAGGAATATTATTGTGGTGCATAATACAATATATTACAAGAGGTATTGGGTCAGAAGGGCCACCAAACCTTGTAAATATTATGATGAGTTTTCTTTATTATAAGCTCATTTAATTATCTACAGCAAAGGATGGCGTACAGGCACGCTGGATGACTCCATCTTTCCCGGTAAGATCCCTATGGATAAAAGCGAATATCAGGATCTACCTTCTTAACAGGTTTAAAAGCCAATCACTTTTCCAAATCACTGGTCTCTTGTCACTGGATTGTATCCTGAAACACATGGAATTGTTGGCAATTACTTTTATGCTCCAGAGTTCAATGACACTTTTGATTACAAGAGCCCTGCCAAAAGTTGGGATGGCAAGTGGTGGGGAGGTGAACCGGTAAGTTTAAGCAGCCAAAATATAGAAGACCATGGAATACAATGGCTTTACATATACACTATACATACATTACATGCAAAAAAAAAGGGTTTTTCTCTCAAACATGGACTCCGTTAAAGATTTGGATAACGGCTGAGAAGCAGAACCTAAAGTCTGGTGTAATCATGTGGCCTGGATGCAGCAGCCTTTTACATGGACTAAGGCCGACATTTGAAGTTCCTTATAGCGATTATATGAGTTTTGATACAAAGGTTGACACGACGCTTGACTGGCTGGACCTTCCTCTCTCAGAAAGACCACAGTTTGTTAGCCTTTATGTTCCCAACGTTGATCAAGCCGGGCATCGTTATGGCCCGTACGCGAATGAGGCAAGTGTTTAGTCTTTTTATTTGGTTGCCATGGGAACAAATTATCATTTTGGGTTGAATGAAACCTAATACAAAAATCATAATGTCATGCACCAATGTTTTTTTTAGACCATGAAACAGTTGCAAATTGCAGATGCAAGTATCGGTCGATTGTTGGCCGGTTTAGAAAGACGCAACCTAACAGAGATTGTGCATGTGATGGTTGTAAGCGACCATGGCATGTCCCAGACAGACAAGTCAAGACTGATCTATTACGACGATGTACTGACTGAAGAGGAGATTAGTCTGATCTGGCGTATAGAAGCTTATCCTTCACTTGCCATTCGACCTCCTCTTAATGTTGACCAAGATGAAGCAACCGAGACACTCTACCGAGCATTCAAGCGGCTCAAAGAACACCAAGAAGATCTGAATGGTGGCAAGGCTCATTTTGAAGTCTACAAGAAAGAGGATATCCCAGAAAGATATCATTTCCGTCATCATACGCGTATTCCACCCCTTCTGGTCCTACCCGATCCTGGATGGGTTCTAGTGACACATAAAGACTATGATTCCGAAAAAGATGGTGAATATTCGCCTCAGGGTGTTCATGGATACGATAATCTGTCTCCACATTCGAGGGCCATCTTTGTCGGAAGGGGGCCTTTGTTGGAAAAGGGTCGAGCAAAGCCATTCTGGAATGTTGAATTGTACGAGGTGGTTACAAGGATTCTTGATATCCAGCCTTCTTTTAACAATGGAAGTCTTTCTGGGGTACTTGAGCTTGAGTAAGCGACATTTGAGACAATTGATCACAATAAAGATAATCGCGTTCTTTGTAATGATTTTTGTGTATCTTGAGGATATATATATATATATTAATGTGAACAGACTTGATTGTTGCTTTCTAAATAAATAAAAAAGGTTCTGTAAATATGTCTGTGTTTCCACGACGAGAGAAAAAGAAGAAAAACTCATTTATGCACTATATAATAATATGTGTATTTTTGGTTGACAATCTAAAGTTTATATTGCTGTAGAGAATAGGCAGGTGTAAGTAAATAAACAAAAAATCAAGTTCATTTAATTTGACCAAAAACAAAAAAACAAAGGTGAGTCTAGTGATAAGTGCAACGAAATAATCAAACATTAGGCTGTTTTAATACATTGTGTCTTTGCCGTCAAACGGATGTTCTGCATTCATTAAAGACATATAAATACTCTGCTCACAAGCACCACAATTGATCTCAACCCAAAAAAAAAACACATCTAATCAAAAACATGAGCTCCTCCATCCCTCTTGTACAGTCCATGAAGCCCATGGCAATCTCTTCCATTACATCTGCCCCACCACTACCACCCTCTCCTGTGACACCCTATTCTCAGGATAGCCGGTTCTACAATTATTCGTCCTATACTCCATACTATCGTTCATTACGCTCTCCACCCACAACCCCCGGAGAAGAGTCGTTTAGCTCGCCTCCTTCCTCGCCACATTCATACGCCTCTTCAGAATCTCTATCTCATCATCACCACAATGATGACACTGGTTCAATTGTAATGGTAGCACCGCCACTTACGCTTGAAGAAAGGCGCCAGCGTAACAAGGCAGCTTCTGCCAAATATCGCCAAAAGAAGAACCAGCAGCAGAATGATATGCGCCAGATGATTGGTCGGATCTCGGAGCAAAATGCTGTTCTCGGACGCCAACTTCAAGAACTACGATTAGAGAATGAGCGACTACGGGCAACTGCAGATCGCCTGCGTGGTAATATGGTGGCCAAGAAGATGCTTAGGCAATGGATAGGACGACACAAAGAGCCAGAGACCATAAAGCCAAGTTCAAGAACACAACTGGCTCCATGTTCCACTTATGCACCTCATTATCAACCAGACTACGAATACCCAGTAGAAGAGGTTGATTTTGACTATGAAGATGAATTATTGGGAGAACCCCTTTGATATATATATATATATAATTTATTACTATTATTACCATTATTATTTTGTACCATAGCTTCCTCCTTTATGAAAACCATACTCTTTTTATATAAAACAAAAGTGTGTGCAACATGTACCATCAATCCTTTTCCTCTTTCCATTCATTTGTCCAAGAAACAAGCACCTCAAATAAATATATAAAAATTATTATTATGTTATTAATATTCAGCATTTGTATCAATGGTAAAGTTGAGCAAGATGAACTTTTCTCAAATTCTGTCACCTTGTAAACAAATCCCCCTTTGTGTTTTCGTCATCCTTCTCATCCTGCGTCATGGGGATCTTCTGTTTTTATTTCTTCTTTGCCCTACCTCCTTGATAATGTTTGTGCTCTCTTGAACACAAATATACTTATACATATCTGAAACGATACAGAAATTCGAAACACTAATCATTCTATTTTCTATATGAAACTAATAAATAACAAAAGAAGACGATTATTGAAATTTGAAACGGTCGTCGTTTGTATTCTATGTTTTGGTTCATTTCATGATACACTGCTTAGAATCTATTTGTATCATCAGGCCGTCGATTATCAGGTAAATCAAGGAGATCTGCCTTTAGGAACAACAAGAACATATCAGATTGATGACTTTTTGAAACAAATAGATAAATAAATACATAATATTTTTATTTTTATTTTATCACTTTATGTACGATCCTTCTTAGTATTGTTGTTAACCGTGCTTCCAGTTTTCATCATTTACACCTTTGAATGCAAATTCATCTAATTCAGCAATATCCTCTGGCGATAATATAAATCCAAGGGCAAGGATATTGTTTTCAATATGCTCAGCAGTCCTGGCCCCACCAAGAGGAATGGTGCCTTTGGCAATACACCAATTGAGAGCAATTGCACTCTGAGGTCTGTCGTACTTGTTTGCCAGAGTTCCAAGAGTGTCCAAAAGACTCTTGAGCTGGGGTTTGTCCAGACTGTTGAATAGACTCTCACGGCTGGCAGGAATAGGACCATCAACACTATACTTTCCAGTGAGGAGTCCCATACCAAGGGCTATGATACCAATTGTTCTGATTAATAAAACATTACAAATCAATCTGCCTTACGTGAATAGGCCAGGATGGCAATTCCAAGATCATGGCATAGCTTGATTAAACCATCCTTTTCAGGGATAGTACGAATAAGAGAATACGATACTTGGTTAGAAGCCAGTTGGATTCCCCTCTTTTTCAAGGCAGCATGCATTCGCTTGATTTCATCCAAACTATAGTTGGACACACCGACACTCTTGACAAGCCCGGCTTCATAAGCATCGGCAAGTGCATTGGCTGTCTGATGTGTGAGCAGATTTGTAGATTTGGGAACATATGGCTTACCGACTACTTCAATTGCCACTGGGTGAATGGGAGCATGGATCTGGTAAAGATCTACCTTTTGGACACCCAGTCTGTCCAAGGAATCACGCAAGGCAGAAAACAGAACGGCAGGGAATTCTGTTCTGTGCTGATGAGGGAAAAACTTGGTGGCAATGATCTGGTTCTGTTGCTGGTCTGGAGAGTAATCTTTGCGGAAACGAGAGATCTCTCTCTCTGACTCTCCATCGCCATACACTTCAGCTAAAATAAGCCGTCGATTAGAATCCAAATAACGATATTCTCATCCCTTGCCATGGCATGTCATGTACAATATATGTGCGTGTGCACTGACCTGTGTCATAAAACGGAACACCAAACTTGTATGCAGCATCAAACGCCTCCTTGGCATCCTTCTCAGCCTCAGGGCTCCATCCCCAGACTATTTTTTTTATAGTTAATTGGTATTGATATCAAATGGAATCCCAAGAACCTCTTGGTCCCAGTACTTACCTCGTTTATCACCCCATTGCCAAGTACCGACAGCTGCGGATTTATATATCAATTAGGACGTTTAGCGGTCTTAACACGATGCTATCTTACCAATGGGAGGGACTCTGATTGTGTTTGCTAATTCAATAAGAGTGTCCTTTGTGGGGACCACTCCAGGGTCAAGTTTGACTGGATAGACAGTCATTGGTATTAAATGCCCAAGAGAAGAAGAATGGCAATCAAAAGACGCGTTTATAAAATATTAATTTTTTAAGTTTAGATTTCGCAACTACTTTTGGGAATTGCATCATAGGCAGTGGGCCACAACGTTCATCTTGTACCATAAAGAATTCTACGTTTAGGTCTGTGGCCCTCTTGATTTTAAAAGGGTGTCCTGGGATCCCAGGATTACGCTGGTTATTATCTTTTGAGCTTGATCGCAATCCCAGTTGCACCTATTGGACTATTAGGAAATAATATAATAATAGTTTTGTCTAAATTAAATTAAATTAAATAAATAAATAAAAAAATATGGCTTGTATTTGTCTGTTAAACATCAAATCATGATTACGTGAATTTATTTACAAAATGCGTATATGCATAGTCTATGGACTATCTACCTAGTCCTCCAGTGCATCGACAAAGAGACTGTCGTCATCCTCTTCAGCCTCCAGGCTGCGTATTTGGGTAACTTGATCGGTGGGAGAGAAAACCAGGATCTTGTCGCTGAATGAAACTGATTTCCATGATTGGCTGGATAATAATGATTTTGATAAAAGGTCCTGAGCCACAGGGGCTATCTGGGTATTATGGAGTGTGTTCCGGCGCAGTAAGAGACTGTTGGGATCCTCTGGAATGTTTTTGGGTCTGGGTCTTTCATTATATTGGTTCGATTTCATGTCTTCTCCTAGCCAGCTCTGATGGACCCTCCACAGGGGAGCTTTGGGCTTCCACTGTGAACTGCTGCTGGACGGCTTGTGGGACAATTGTCGCCGCTGCAATATCGGGGGATTGCCCGTAATATCCGATGTGCTGTCTTTATTAATTGAATGAGTATATTTGCCAAAAGACACTGAAGATGGAGACGGTGGCATGTAGTAGGCCAGCAGTTGATAGAGAGATGCGTCTATTTCTGCTTCTTTGGTGCAGCTGTGCCGTGAGCCATGGCTATAGGTGTGGAGGCGAGAGTCTGGATTTGGTCGATTGTTGATTTGGACAGGCATCTTTAAAGATTGGAAGAGAAAAGGGTTGAAAAAGGCATTTAATTGTAAAAAGGGTGATTTTAAATTCTTTGGTTGTACGATATTGGAAGAGGAGTGATGTGACAAAAGAGGGGTGGCTGACAAAATGTGATAATTACCTTACTTTATTTATTTTCTTTTTATCCGATATCTCTTATGGTTTATCCTTGGGAGTAGGAACCATGTCACTGCCACAAGTAACACCTAGACTTTTTAGCTTTGATCACCAAGAAGAGTAAATATCACCTAAATATACATCATCCTTTGTCATTTTCTATTCTTATTATTCTTATTATTATTCATGTATTAATAATAACATATTATACTGCCTGCAAGTCTTTAATGTCCGCATAAAAATCAATGGCACAAATTAGAATATCTTATGGTATTGACTCTATACTTCTTTTCATTTACTTTTATAGAATAGTCAGAAATCTAAACAACCAATAACATCATCAAGGTATCTATCCACAGAAGCCAAGTTGCAAGGTAACATTCTGTCTTGTCATCTGTTCACCAAAGACGATTTAGCAAAATAAACCTTTGGCCACGAGCTTCATGGCAGATATATATAACTGTAGACACTTTTCTGGACATTTGCAACGCTAATTGGAACACTATAGAATAATATCACAGGCCTCAAAAAAGATAATGGCACCAAACGAGCACAATTGTGCCCAAGTGATGATTTTGAAACTTTTATAACAAAAGTAAAAGTAGTGACAGTCGTTAATGCCCATCAAAAAGCATTGAACCAAAAGCAAGACTAAGATATAGAGTGAATTGGAAATAGAGTAATATAGCTCGTACTAAGAATGTTATTATAAATTAAAAATCTGGCCATAAAAAGATTGACTTTGGAGGCCTAGACACCACATTTTATATTATAAAAATGATAACGAACTTGGTAGCTAATGCCAGCAATAAAGGTATTGATTATGCTCTCTTGCCCACTATCATAAAAATCAAGTTGGATCTGTCATTGGAACTAGATAAAGCAAACCCTAAGGACAGTATGACTACCCCACTTTGCATTGGACTTGTTGTTATAAAAAGGCCATCTAATCATCTCCAATTCAACCTCATATAGGATTCAACCGGAAAAGACGACTTGTAAAAAGGGCACATTAAACTGTAATCTTGGCTATTTGTTATAGATTTTGTTTATATGGCAAGACCTTTTAATTACTTATTAAATGCCATGCTAGATATTGGTTAAAATGCTGTTAGAAACCATTTTAAACTATTTTTCATTAGTAATGGCTAATAATCCAAGTGGGCTATTGCGTGCTGCAATTCATTTTGGGATATGTGTCCATAACATTTATTCACCAGGAATTGTCATTTTGCTTTCCATAATTGGGATCAAAGACTGGATAATGCAACATTAGATAGAAAAACCAAAAACATCTTTATTATCGGTTGGTGCCAATCTTGCAGTTAAGCAAGTAGATCCATAGCATCAATAAAGATTGTCTATGTTTCACCAAATATCCTTTTAAGATATGAGATGCGGAATATGCATCTATACCTCTACTTTTGGTATCCGTTGTTCATTGTTAATTGCAATATCCAGCTCCAAAACCTATTTTTATTTGGAGCTGGTATTCTTGCCCTTGCCATGCAACCAAGATATAATCTAATGCTTTCAATGTGGCCAAGACTTGGGCTGTCTGACGGGCCACACCATTATTAACCCGAGTCTTTTTCTATTTTACTAGTTTGCAGTCTATTCTCTTGAGAAATAAATTATCCACTGTTTTCTTTACCATATAACATATGGTCAAATGTGCTGGTTGTCTTTAAAGGGCTTGTACTTCTTGCTTATACACTCAGAACCAGATCATGATGGCTCCAAGTGTGCCAATTGAATGGTCTAGAATACTACTCATAGCCTTGGATTCCAGACTCTAAATATACTAACTTGTTTCATCAGATGCATGCTTAGGAGCCCATGCTTCATCCATGAAGTTGTCGTGGTATAGTTGTGTCAAAAAATACCACCTAGAACCTTTTTTTTTGTACAAGGAACAAAGTCCTGCTATTTATTACGGGTCACAAAGATGAACGCTATTTTTTGTATAAGAACTGAAAGAGAAATAGAAAATCTGGGAATATTCATGTTTAATCTGTTTCAAAAGACAGTTGTGCGATGAGCGAGTCTATTTGGAGAAGGATCGAATAGAGAACAAAGGGTTTATCATCAAATATTAGCTTCCATTTTGGTCGTCAAATATAAAGTACAATGTTACTGATAATTTGACTGGAGTAGACGGGATAGTCAAGCAAAAGATTGAGAGGGAGATTTAAGCAAAATATTGCAGAATGTATGTCAGAGAGCTTGATATGGTGACCAAAATACTTGTTCCAAGCGCTTTGCTATACTATCAAATTTAGAGGTCATTGGTAGAGAAGTGATGCAAAGTATCATCTTCAATATTACAGATCGAACATTCAGCAGTTACAAAAAGGGAGAGTGCACGATGATGGAGGGTAGCTCGACACGAGAGGGTGTTGAGAATGACATGATATCATATATTTTGAGGTGTGAGTGGTAGTGGAGTTTTTGGTGTATCAGAAGGGTCTCGGCATATATCACGGAAGTGAGTTGTACTGAGGTCACAGAATTATTTGCATCGTGGGTAAAGAGCAGTAACAAAGGGAGAACAGCTAACAGACAGAGGGTTCATAGGCAGAGCGAAAAAAGGATGTTCGAGTGGAGGGTTTGGAAAGGAATAATGGTGACAATGTCCTTTTGTCATGAGTGCGAGGACGGATTGCCTAGAGTTCTTCATCGTATATGAATGCATCAGACGTTAAAAGATATTTACAACCTGATGTATTACGTTCAGAGAGATCAGAAAATACAACTATATCTAATATCTGTAGAGAAAAAGAAGTAGGGTAGCTAGCGGTAACAAAAGAGAAATCTTGTGGAATGGAATCTATCGCAGACAAAATAGAGTGAAGAGAATTCAAGGAAGATCGCAATTGAGAATTTCGTAGACGTGGAAATAGCAGAGGAAGTCGAACATCTCTATGTCCTCGGTTAGGATCAAGGGTGTACTCTATCCATGGAGTTACAAATGATGTAGATTTTTGTTAATCCATAATTGGCTGCAGCCATCGAATGGCAAGGGCTTTCTGGTGGGATTGCGGATCTAAAATACCCAATCCTCCTTGGGACGGGCTGTGTTGGTTTATGTAAAGAAGTCATGGCTCTTTCACCTAAACAACCGAATCTGTCAATTTTGACAGATTCATCCAGGAACACTATCCCACCTCCACCAACGGCTACCTCACCCACTTCTCCACTGGCAGCCTCTCCACCACCACCTGGACTCACCTTACCTACCCCACGTAGCCTACCTACATATGCACGTGCCGCTCAATCGGCTAACAGCAAGCCCAAGCCAACTCGCACTGCAGTGCTAATTGGAGACAAGGATGTGAATGCCACACCCAGAGTATACAGACGAGGAACTTCCAGTCACTCGGTGTTTTACCATATCCCTTTGACTGTCACTGATCTGGATGATTTTCTTTGGCCTTTGCGCAAGGCGTACCCCCGTGGCATTGGGCGACAGCTCAAAACCAAGACTGAGAAGACACATACTGCTATTGAACTGTGTCTCTCTAGTAACGAATATTGTGAGCAGGCATGTCGATATGCTATCGAAGTAGGAGACCAAAAGTTTCTGGCCACCCCAGCGATTTCAGCTGACCTGAAACTCTTCAGAGTAAATTTGTCGGGTCTTCCAGCAGATGACTATGAAGATATTGCAATTCAACTCAGGGACTGTCTGAGTCCGTACGGAAATGTCCGTGAAACAGTGATCTACGAGGAAGGCGAGTGCCAATGGTTCAAGGGGAATGGATATGTCTATTTGGAACGCCCTATTGTTTCTCATAAGGTTTGGGCCCCGCTCACTTACCAAATTAAGTACTCCGAGAACACCCAGGTATATGGTACCTGGGCAAAGATGGGCGACCATTGCGTATTCTGCAAACAAATGGGACATTCCGTGGATAACTGTCCTGAGAGACGCAGAGAGACACGTACATGTCACAATTGTGGTGTTGTTGGCCACATTCAGATCCACTGTACCCGCGACCCACCTACCCACCGGCACCAGAAAATCCGGAAAGAGGACGGCCGCCTAAATGAAACTGACACCCGTCACATCCTCATCCCGACCCGTATTCAACTGGCTCAACAGGTTGCCCGAGAAGCACTTGAAACCCAGAGACAGGCAGAAGCCATGACGGCTGCTGCTGAAGAGAAGGATGTTGCAGAGGCCTTTGTGGCAAGCATCATCGAAGAAGAACGAGAAATGGCAGCTTTGCAACACCTGTCCTCAGAAAGCCAAAACATATTTTCACCAGATACTGGTGAGGAGGTTGAGATTGGTGATGTGGAGATGAGTGAGGCCGATGATACACAGGACAACAAGAAGACAAAGGCGCCAACCAAGAAAACCCGTTTGAGGGAGGAAGCCAAGAAGAATATACTACCTGATGGCGCAAAGCGCAACCGCAACCCTCCAACTAAATTATGAATACAATAAAAATCGCAACAATCAACTGTCGGGGGCTTACCAAGACCTCTGACCCTCAACATCGCAACCACTTTATCAGACACCTCCGTTCACAAAATATCCAAATCCTCGCAATCCAAGAATCACACGCCAAAGACCAAAAAACCCAAGAACTCTTTCACACCCAATTCCAAGCACATGAGAGCCAGTGGACACAACATTGTGGTCTTATCTCCCTCTCACCAACCATTTCTTTCTCTGACACTTACTCCAGCCTCTGTGGTAGAAGTATATTTGCCACTATACATCACTCTAACAACCATTTCGACCTCATTCAGATTGTGGTGATATATGCCCCAGCCGTAGTATCAGACCGCAAGATCTTCTTCACATCTCTTCTTCACATCTCTCCATTCTCACAACCCCTCCCACCGTCCCGCCTCCTAGTTTTAGGGGATTTCAACTACACATACAACCGTGCTTCATCCAACCCTCGCCGAGCCCCAATAGCATGGCTCAACTACATCTCCAACACGCTGATTGATTGCATTACCGATGAAGGCAAGAATCCTATGCCAACATTCTCCCGTGGTGTGCATATGAGCAGCATTGACTATATCTTCGCCTCTCCCGAACTAGCACTTCTCAAGCACGAATCTTCTATAGACTATATCAATCCTGCTTGGTCTGATCACTTTCTTCTCTCTACTACTCTGTCACTCGGTGCATCACGTACAGGAAAAGGGCTATGGAGGGCCAATCCCCGTTTAGCTTTATCACCATATTTTCGAGACCAATTGTCTCAGAGCTTACAACATCTCCTGCCTAGCCTACCACATTTGCCTCTACCTCAAGATCAATGGGAGAAGATTAAAGCTACCGTTCGGAATATTGCCAAACGGCACACCCGGGGTGCAACATCTTGGAGGGTAAAACGAGAAAAGGCATTGCAAAGCAAACGAAACCGTCTCATGCGACAGTACAAGGTTGATAATATCTGGGACAACGAGCTTACTGCCATAGAACGTGAGTTATCTGCTATTCAACAAGAAAACGTTGAATTGCTTGCTCTACGGGCCCAAAAGCACTGGAGAGAAAATGGAGAACGATCAGCAGGCTATCTTAAGCGCACCGTTGCGGCAAAGAAAGCTCGCAAGGATATCCCGTTTTTAAGACACCCTATATCAAATACCATGTGTACTACCCCGGAGACCATGATGGCGGCTGCTACTAGCTTTTACGAACAATTGTATACAGTAGATCCAGTGGATAGTCTTGCAATTGATGATTTGATCCAACACCTCCCCGACAATCTGTTTCTAAGCGATTCTACTAAATTGTCTATGGAGGCCCCCTTCTTAGTTGATGACATTCGAACTGCAGCCAACCGAGCACCCAATCAGAGCAGCCCTGGACCAGACGGCCTGCCTTACGAAATATTATCTTTGATATTCTCGGAAGATGGGTACGCAGACCTGATTCACACCATATACAACGATGCACTACTCTATGGTGTCTTTCCTCCATCTTGGAGCTCCACCTGTCTATCTCTGCTGCCAAAAAAGGGGGACCTTTCTAGCCTGAAAAATTGGCGCCCAATTGCATTGATCAATACCGATGCAAAGGTCTTCACTCGCCTGATGAATTCCCGAATAGCCGACGCCTCCCGCTCCCTGGTTACTTGCTATCAGACTGGATTCGTCCAAGGCCGTTTTATCGCAGACAATGGAATCATGGCTCGCATGGTTATGGAACACGCCAGGCTCTCTTCCAGTAGTGCGATTGGGCTGATGCTTGACCAAGAAAAAGCGTATGACCGCGTGCACCCAGCATACCTAAAACGAGTCTTACAGCACTTCAGGTTTCCTGACTCAGTAGTCCACTGCATTTCCCAACTTTTCTTTTCTACTCGTATCTCCATCAATGTCAATGGATTTCTAGCACCACCTATTGTTCAACAACGAGGGCTCCGTCAAGGTGATCCACTGTCACCAGTACTATTTAATCTTGCGTTTGAACCATTGCTCCGCGGATTAATTGGCGATCAAGCTCTCATTGGATTCAGTCCTGGACCAGTGGATAACAACCCCATCATGCCCCCGCCTGTTAAGTGCTTAGCTTATGCAGATGATGTCTTGGTCTTTCTCCAGACACCTGCCGATCTTAACATTCTGTACCACCATCTGGACACATATTCTCGCGCGTCCAATGCAAGGATCAATCTACACAAGACCGAAGCCTTTTCATTGTCCGGGGCACCTCTACCCGAATGGCAGACATATCTACAAGCACAGTCTATAACTTCATGGCACGACCATTCTTCCCCAACTGCTTTGACTTACCTAGGATTTCCATTGATATCTTCTCTGGCCCAAAGGGATCTCTTTTGCACAAAGATTCTACAAACCATTGAGTCAGCCTGCCACATCCACTCCCAGCGTTCTCTTTCGGTGCTCGGTCGGGCCACTGTTCTCAACACCTTGATTCTCTCCCGTATTTGGCATGTTCTCCGGGTTGTCACTGTTCCTCAAAAGTTTTTCGACAAACTTCGCTCGAGTATGGGGAAGTTTCTTCGACAGAAGATGTTCCCATTGGCTAGTCTGGCAGCTCTTTGTTTCCCTCGCTTTAAAGGTGGGCTAGGAGTTCTGGATCCCCAGATCCAACAAAAAGCTCTCTCAATAAAATGGTTACAGCCCTTAATGGACCCTACAGTACCAAAGTCCTTTGTTACACCATGGCTCATACACTTTCTGGATCCTCATAATCAATACGGTGATACTCGCCTCCCTCTCCTATTTCCGCGATTACGAAGCTCCCCTTTGCGGTCAGCCCAAAATGCCCTCCACTCTATTCTGTCAGCCATTGACGCTATCCCTCGCGACTTCTCGTTCATTACCATTAGTTATCCCACTTGTCTTTCCTTGCCTATACTCGACGTGGTAGTATACTCAGACCCTTCGGACCGTAATACTACTGGCTGGAAAAGACTCCTTGCCTCCGACGCATTTGTGTATGATGAAGACCTGCGGGCTATACGTCAACGTACCTCAACTGAAAGGCCTGTATCACCATATCTTGTCTCCAAGCTATTCCGAGACTTGTCCACTTTGAGGGCCGAACTCACACCTTTCTTTTGGCGGGCCACTTTACCACCCAACGACCACCCTGCTTTGCAACTTCCTGCCAATCCTCTCATTGTGGATGGGTCTCCACTTGTTAGCGCTCTTCAGACTGGTTGCTCTCGTTTTGCTGCGATCAACACACGCCAATTCCGAGATATTTGCCGCGACCCTGGAAAATCCCCACATACATTGTATCCTCTAACACCGCGACAATGGAAATATTTCTGGTCTCTCCCAATCCACCATACCACCCGGAGTATTTGGTATCGAGCTATCCTAAACACTCTCTCCTGCAGAGTGACTCTTCACAATCGTGCACCTACTATCTTTGTAACACCTGAATGTCCCATATGCACAAATGAAGACGACACTC
This sequence comes from Phycomyces nitens, assembly GCA_022702545.1. NCBI lineage: Eukaryota > Fungi > Mucoromycota > Mucoromycetes > Mucorales > Phycomycetaceae > Phycomyces > Phycomyces nitens. The sequence goes on along the minus strand of JAHRBC010000006.1, from coordinate 3,196,213 downwards.
TTTTTCACTTTCTCTACCAGTGCCCTCTCAAATGGCCTATATGGCGGTCTATTTGGATCCAATATTTTGGCCATGAGCCACAGACGTCAGAACTACACAGCGCACTCTTTGGCTTCCTCTTTCCAATACTATCCAGTAATTATTCTCACTTGCACTCTTGCCACATTATTAGCAGCACCCTACTGGCTATATGGCGCTCTCACTGGAGCTATGTCTTTGATGCTACACCTTTTCGTACCCATATCATTATTGCCAACATAGACTCTCTCACTGCACAATTTGCTTTCGACATAGACTTAACATAGAGATCCCTCTGAATTTTTTTTCTTTTTTTTACAACAACATATCCCTACAAAAATACAAAAATAATTGTGTTCCTTTCGTAACACACAATAAAATCTGGGACTAGTTCCCCTCTACAAAAAAAAAAAAAATTTATGTAAAGAAGTGGTCCAAACGGTTAAAAGAAAAAGAGAATAAATATCGATCTCATCTAACAACTCCTTAGCCCGAATATTGGCAATCGGCAGCTTGTTCTCTTGAGAAAGATATATAAAAGAAAAGAAGTGAATGGTAAGGCTTATTTTTTTATTGCTTTCATCGTTTCGATAATAAATGAGATAATATAATTAGTATGATATTACTAAGCCATTGTTAAAATGTTGGGATAGATCATGCTTATTTGGATAGTTAATAATAAATAAGAAAGATAGATATGAATAGATGAATGTTGTTGGGATTCTTTGTTATAATCCTTGATTTTCAATTGATTGCTGCGCCAAACGTAGCAATCATGTTTTTCCAAGGTCATTACTTAACCGATTTGTTTATATAAGCAGTACAGGAAGATTTGGGAAGATATGATATGTTTGGGTCAGCCGGAAATATGGAGATACACGCAACGTGTCATCTTTGTAATCGGGAAAAACACAAAGAGGCCAGACTAGCCATAGGGAACATTTTTTTGGCGAAGGAACTGACCCATAATTGACCTTAGTTTGACAAAGAACTGCTGAGGGACAGTTGTAACCCGAAGAACATTCCATATGCATAACAGAATCAATGAGTTAAGAGCTGTTGCACGACCAAGTAGAGAGAGTGAACGTTGCGAGCGGATATGTCATGCTCATTTAACCGATTGCAGAAGTGACTGACAGTTATGATCCCGTTGAGCTAAGGAGGAAATCAAGGAAAACCCCAGATATATCAGGGCAGATGGCGAGGTGCGATTATGCCATGCTATAATGGACTTGGTCTGAAGAAGATTCTGCCATTCTGTTAGTGGGGGGCCAGACAACAAAAGCGCTTGTGTCTTGTGTAGGTTTATTTGTGCATTTGAGACCCGAGAGTTTGTGTCCAAGCGCTGATATAGGATATCAAGGTCGGTCGAGTTATGAAGAAAAACCAAGACATCATCAGCATAAGCTAAGAGTTTGACAGGTGGTGGTGTAGGCGTGTTATGATTGCCTGTGGAAATATTGAATCCATTAAAGGAAGTGTCATGGATCAATCGGCGAAGCAAATGTTCAAAGGCAAAATTAAACAGTACTGGTGATAATGGATCTTCTTGGCAAAGTACCCGTTGTTAATCTATAGAAGGTGATATAAATCCATTGACATTGATTGAGATGTGAGTAGAGATGAAGAGTTTTGAAATATAGTGAATGATGATATCAGTGAATCGAAAGTGTTTCAAGATTCGCTTCCGGTATTCAGGATGTACTCTATCATATGCCTTTTCTTGGTCAAATGGCAAACCAATAGAAGCAACAGAGGATTTGTGTGCGTATTCTATGACTAGGCGTATCAAGAGCCCATTATCTGTAATAAACCTCCTTTTTACAAAGCCAGTTTGATATTTGTTAACCAGAGATTTGGATGTGGGTGTAATTCGGGAATTGAGTAAACTAGTTAACACTTTGGCATCAGTATTGATTAGTCCAATAGGTCGCCAGTTTTTTTAGAGTGGAAAGGCCCCCTTTTTTAGGTAGTAGGGACAAGCAAGTAGAGCTCCAAGATGAAGGAAATATCTCATGTAAAAGTGTATCGCTGTAGAAAGTTGTGACCAAGTCAGAGAAGCCATCCTCGGATAATACTAATGACAGAATCTCATACGGAAGACTGTCAGGACCAGGGTTGCTTTGACGGGGAGATCTATTAGTTGCAGTGCAAATTGCACCAAATCTGAATGGGATTGTCACGGATGACATGGTATATTCATTAAAAGCAGCATGGTCCGGAATGCTGTGGAGCAAGTCATTAATGGCTAAGCTATCAATAGGGTCAACAGTATAGAGCTCCCCATAGGAGTCTGTGGCAGCTTCTGCCATGGTTTCAGGCGTACTGCAAGTAATATTGGAAACTGGGTGGTGTAGAAAGAGGATATATTTTCGAACTGTCTTGGTAGCCATTTATCGTCTAAGGTATCCAGCAGAACGTTCGCCATTTTCTCTCTATTTTTTCTGGTATCAAAACGCAAGGATTTTAACATTTTTTTTTGCTGTATGGCGGAAAACTGCTGTTCAACAACAGCTAGTTTTGTGTCTTGGATATTGACGATCTTATATTTGCGCATAAGGCGATTCTGTTTGGTTTTTAGTGCCTTTTCGTATTTAGCTCGCCAGGTGGTAGATTCCCGAGAAAAATTATTAGTAACCCATTGAATAATGACTTTGACCTTTTTCTCATCTATATTGAGGGGAGGGTAATTGAGTACAACTCGACAATATATCGTGTAATTACATGGATAGTTGTTTTTGGAAGTATTAAGATAATGCTAAGCGAGGTTTAGCATGCTACAAGTCTTTTCCAGTGCGAGCTGCACCGAATTATAGAGTAGTCGTTACAAGAAAATGGTCAGACCATGTAGGATTGATATAGTCTACGGAGGATTCGTATTTGAGGCTGGCTGGATCTGCAAAGACAAATATATAGTCGATACTACGCATCTGCATACCGCAAAAAAAAAATTGGTAAAGGGGATTGGTATTTATCAGTGACACAATTAACCAAAGTATCCCAAAAATCAATGTAGTTACTGAAGAGGCACACGACAAGGATTGGAAGAAGTAGAGCTGTAAGTATAACTGAAGTCTCCAAGGACTAGGAAACAAGATGGAGGAGCTGATTGGAAAATGGACGTAGTTGAGGAATAGATGTTAACACATTGTGTGAATATTCACATTTCCGGCTGGCTCAAATATAGAAACATCGTTCAAAATCCTTTTAATTAATTATGTAAACCAGTTGCTGTAGTCATGACCTTGGTAAGGAGTATGATTTTTACGACTGGTGCAGACATTAATTGAAAATCATAAGGATTGTAACTATAAACCTCAACAACATTTATTATTTCTATTTTTCCCCTCTTATCCATTATCAATTATCCAAAGAAGCATAATCTATCCCAACATATTAGCAATATCTTGGTAATATCTTACTATTTATATCATTTTATTTATTATCAAAATCTCTATATAAATATCGAAAGATGAAAGTAATAAAGATCCATCCTTACACATCACTTCTATATTTTTTTCTCAAAAGAACAAGCTGTCAATTGCCAATATTTGAGCCAAGGAGTTGTTAGAGGGGATTTTTATATATATATATATTCTCTTTCTCTATTAACTGTCTGGATTACTTCTTTACACAAACCAACACTGCCCGTCTCAATACTGAGGCAGTCTGTCCAAGATCTAGTCCCATATTCAATCCCATAAGTGTACAACTCCGTGTAGATTATTTGTGACAAAAAAAAGTCGAGGGTTGGTCCAGTAGTAAATATTGGAAAATACGTAAAGTTCATAGGAGTGATTGTATCAAACCAATGATGGGACAGCTATTGAGTCTACGCTGTTGGGAGTGTGGGGAGGAAGCAAGTCTTATGCTGTAGTTGAGATTTCCGAGTAGAGCACTTATTGGTAATGGAGTAAAAACCAAGGTAAAGATGATGGTCAAGAAGAGAGTAGAATATAGGGTGCTGCTCAGGGTGGGCAGGTATATAAATGACAAAGAAGTTGATCGTGTCACATAGATTATTGCTATGATGAACTGTGGCCGTAATTAGGCGCCCGTCTGTAAGGTGTGTGAAGTCAAAGGAGTTGAGATTTGGCTGTATAAGGTATTTGGGATTAAAGAAAACTAGACCACGGTGATGAAGCCATGTATTAAACGGGCTTGAAGGAGTGTTGAGATAGATAATTGTATATTTTCGGTGTCAGTGTGAAATTCTTGGATAGCAAGGATGTCATATTTTTAGTGTCTTATGTGGCGGGAAAAGTGTCAACCAGATGTGGTTAACATCCTTTTTAAACTTCTGCAATTAGGCGAAAAAATTCTGATATGATGGAGATATTTACTGCCCTAAACCACCAGCAACAATGTTCTTGTGAGCAGCTGAAGGATCTGACAAGAGTCCTTGGGTGAGTTTGTTGTTTCGGCTTCCTTTACCACTAATTATGAGAGTGGGATCAACCTCATCTTTTTAACCGGAATTTTTCCCTGGTCGTCTTGGGTATGCTGGTCATAGTTCCATTTGACATGATGATATATTTATCATCATAAATTCCTCCTTTCGTTTCTGTAAGCGAGCCAGCCTCAATTGCGCTACTTTCAGTTGTGCCTTCGAGATAACATTGTTTTTCTGCAATAAATACAACCTTATCCTCAAGTGCTTTTTCACTTTGCGTTAGTGCTCATCGTATTGCCGCATTCTCTCCGGCTAGGTGGGCCAAGTCTTCAGTGAGCTGACCGTGGCTGACTCCATTGTCTTGTGAGGTAAAGAGGGGATCTTATTGGTGTTGATTCTTAAGCTCCTTCTCAATTACTTCAGGGAATTGTGCTCGAATGTGACCTGGCTTTCTATAGCTATAGCACATGCTAGAGCTCTTTGTTCTCTCTTCACAGTTTGCTTTCTTATGACCCTCTTCATAACAATAATTACATGTCACTTGGAATAAATCTCTCGTTCCCCACAAAAGTCAGCCTTATGTGGTAAGGTAATATGGCCAACTTCTTCCCTTGAAGCAGCGTCTTGCACGCTAAAACCTTTGTCTCCAAACAATTGAAACTGGGGATCCATATACAACCCAATATGAACCCCCGACCAAAAAGGCCCATTACTTTTTGAACATGAGGCTCTAATTTATCTGCCCTGCAGAGAGGTAACTTATCGAGATGTACATGAAGGATATTGATATTCCCGCCAAATGTAGGGGTGACTAAGAGAGTTCGGTGTCCAACGACAACGCCATATGAGCATGCCCTGGGCACATCTTCGATATTGACAAAGGGAACAAGTGTTATATTTCTATCCATACGGTCTTGTCCCAAAACCACTACTACACTAGGGTACTGGGACTTGAGGGTCTGAAAGAACTGGCCGGCGTCTAAGCCATTATATGTGATGTCAAAAACAACAGCATTGTCTTCATTCGAAGAAATCCACATTTGTTTTGACTTTTGCTGAGCTAGTTTTGCTTTCGCATAGACATCATCGAAAATTGTTACTGGATTTATGAGCTATACGGGTCTAGTTGCCGAAAATTGGAACGGGTTTGTCAGATTGTGACAATGACAACAGCGAAATCCCAGTGGGCGAGACTGTAGGTGGGTGGGCAAGATAGTCATTAAGGCTGTTCTGAGGTGGAATTCGTAGGCTGTTGATTGTACTCTGTGTAGAATCAGACGGATTTTGTCGTCCATTTGATGTTCTCATTTTTCCATTGTCCTGTATATTTTTTTTATGAATGATTTGATTGCGGAGAGAAATCAGTGAGCTGATAGTATTCTATATTCTTACACTGCCCTTTACAACCAATGAAACTGTCTAATAATTGCTCAAATATTTGATTTACAAAAACTGTCAGAATTACAATTTTATATTTTCTGTATCCTGGGCTTCAGAGCCACAATACGTATGAGAATTGGGGTCGTATATGTGCTATATAGTGAGTAATTAGAACCACCACTATTTTTGGTATATCACTAAGAGAACGAGCGCTGTGAGGTATCACGCTGATGTTGAGTCCAGCCTCATATACAAACACACGATTCTACAAGCCCATGTCGGTCTTTAGTTATATTGATATTCATAAAAAGCGATCTTTAATGTTTTCAGGACGATTTATTTTTACAGGGTGTAAAGTAGCTCTTTTCACTGTCAACTTACATTTGTAAAATATAAAATTGCTTACAACAGTCTTTCTTTTTTGAGACTGAAGCCTTTGAATACTTTTCCAAAGCTGTCAACTTCATCTTGCCTTGTTGCTTTGGAGATAATTAACATGTCTATGATGTGGCCTTTGTATTCCTCCTTCAACTGTGATTTGGGCAGATTGACCTTGCTCACTTTTTTTTTCCCGAGATATTCCAATCATGGTCCTCTTTAAGCTTTCTTGCCAACAGCTGACCAGTCTGAACATGATCCATGGTCCTTTTAGCAAAGGAGCAATTTTCCATAGCTTAATTTTCTGAAGAAGTAATAAAAGATAGATTTTTATTTATCCAATTAATTATTGTATTGTTCCTTTGCTACTCCTTCCTTTTAAACATCTTTTGAAAGTTGCTCCATTTCATGATCAAGATCTGTTACTTTTTTTTTACTTTTATTTTGTATTTGTTTGTTGAGTAAGGTTTGTTCATTGTTGCAAGTGTTATGATGTTGAAATTATCAGCATATTCTTGTAAATCTATATCATCATTTCATTGCTAGCTTGCAATGCCACCTTGACCATCATTATAAAAGAATAGATGATCCATTGAATTTGATTTAGATGATTAGAATTAAAGTGTAATTAGAGCTTGGCGCAAAAGTGAAAATTGGAGCAATAAAAAAAAAGCTAAATGCAAATTTAATTAGCGCAAATTGGCACCGGAGCCACTACGCTTAAAGCATATAATATAGACCTCTTTTATAGCAGAACTAAAGATCTATTTCTTTGTTAGAGCAGGCTTGATTCCACCCAACATAATTCATATCTGTATCTTGCTGAAATATATATATTGAAACCATAAAAAGTCGACTATTATTGTCCTTGACAGATATTTCTACTTGTAAAATTGGGTAGTTTTTGCAGAGAAAGATTGCCAAGGAGAGTTTTGGTCAGCTTGACAATAGTGAGCACCTTATAATAAGCTTAAATAATATGGTCTTTTATGTCACAATTAGCCACCAAGACAAACCCAACCTTTTTTTTAATATATATATATTTATATATAAATTCATACATACCTTCACTATGCTTTTTAATCTACTGTTAAATTCGTGGCTCGCTTTCTACTGTAACGGTATCCCTTTGTTCCTAAAAAGGCAATGGGTAGCTGCGGAGATGATGTAAGCCCCGAGCACAGTTTGTTCTTTTGCCACAAAGGCGGGTCTCCTTCCTCTGCATCAACTAACTCACCATGTTTTCAAAACCTAACCCATTCGAAGAGATTGTTAGTAAGTCGAAACAATCAAGGATTCTAAAGCACGCTCCTGAGCAGCATTAACTGACAAACTCTTTAACAATCTCTTAGTTGCTGCCACAGACGAGAATCTCACAACAGAGAATTGGGAACTTATTCTCAGTGTCTGTGACAAGGTTGCTGGCACTCCTGCAGAGAGGTAGCCTTTGTCTATCTTATTTTCTTCTTCTTCTCTAGTGTCTATCATTTATAAACCTGGCTTAATCTTAATTAGTCTTGGCATCTGGAATCTCAAAACTTATGCTCTTGTTGTTGTTCTAGTGCCCGCGATTGCATTTCTGCTCTTCAAAAGCGCCTTTTAAGCCGTAACGCCAACGTACAGCTTTATGCATTGACTGTAAGCCTATTATATAGTGTCCATCAGCACATGTTTAGATAGCCTGATATTGTCTTAAAATAACTCAACCTTGTTTCCATATGTCTATTATTAGCTGGCAGAGGCACTTATTAAGAACACAGACATCACTGTCCATCGAGAAATTTCATCGCGTGCGTTCACAAACGTACTAATCAAGATTGTCCATGACAAGGTAGCAAATTGAATATAAGCTTTCAAGATTGACGGTGGCTAAATTATAACTCTATAGACAGTACATGAGCGTGTGAGAAAGAGAACACTCGAGTTCATTCAATTTTGCTCGTTTGAATTCAGAGCAGACTCTTCCCTCGGCCTGATTAATTCTGTCTACCAGTCGCTCCGTGCAGAGGGAATTCAGTTCCCATCGCCTCAGAAACCAAAGAAGGAGTTTACTCAGGTGAATATTAGTGATGGTTGTCAATAGAGACCTTGCAGTATATTGATTTGTTGGCCGGACGCATTCTAGTCTGAGCTGGATAAGCAAAAGGAAGAAGAAGAGTTCCAGCTGGCACTGGCCTTGTCGTTGTCAGAGACAGAGAATCGCAAATCATTCAAACGGTCTACACCAATCAAGGAAGACCCAAAGGTAATGCGCTTTGCTGAGGGCTCATTATTGCACCTTTGCTTATGGGTTGCTTTTATTTAATAGCCCGTAGAGACCAAAGAATCGGAAAAGATATCGCGTGTTCGTGCACTGTATGATTTCCAACCAACAGAGCAAGGAGAACTTGGGTTTCAAAAGGGAGATATAATTCGCGTGCTCGAAAGCGTTTATCGTGACTGGTGGAAAGGTGAATTGCGCGGAAAGACTGGCATATTTCCAGTCAACTATGTGGTAAGGATCGATTTTGGTTTCAAAAGAGAAAGAGAAAGAGAGAAAGAAAGAGACTCTTGGTATTAAACTGATGCGAGTAGGAAAAGATCATTGAGCCTTCTTCGGCAGACATACGAAAAGAAGCACAGACAGAAGAAGAGGTTATGGGAGAGCTCCATAATGTCGAACGTCTGTTGGAAATCCTATCAAAGATTGATCCTCGAAAGGATGCGTTTTCTGAAAATGAAGAACTCCAATCACTTTACAACAGTACTCTAGCCATCAGACCAAAGTTGATACGCTTGATCGAGAAATATAGTCTAAAGAAAGGTAATATGGGATTAATATCCGTATGATTTAATATTTATATATACTGAATCTATCCATGATGTCATAGATGAACTTGTAGCCTTGAACGAAAAGTTTTTGCAAGCACGGACCACATACGATAGAATGCTTGGTAGCTCTATTGCTAGATACTCTGCCCCGGGTAGTAAGTACAAGAACAATAATAAGTGGGATAAAATGTGTACTGATATCCTAGCTAGCAAACAATGGGTACCCACCAGCCCAGCCTTATGGTTATCCTGATCAACAACAAGCCAGCAATGTACCCCCAGAGAACTACTTTGGCTACCAAGGATACCCACCTTATTCTCAACAGCAACAGCCTCAACAGCAGCAACCTCAACAGCAACAGCCTCAACAGCAACAGCCTCAACAACAACAGTCTCAGCAGCAACCCCAGCAACAACCCCAGCAACAACCCCAGCAACAACCCCAGCAACAATCGCCCTATGGCTATCCACAGCAGGCCTCATCACCCGTAGCTCGTCAACAACAGCAATCTCCTTATGGTTATCCGGATCAACAGCAAAAATTTCAGCAACAACAACCTCAGCAACAATATCCACCTGCACACAACTCTGCTACTCCAACATACGACTATAATCCAAATCATCAAGGGTTTTCTGGTGATCAGAATGCACAGCCTCCGTATCCTTCTCCTCATCCAGTATCTTCCGGTTATCCTCCTGCTGGATACTCTAATGGCAACAATGGAGAAACCCAAGACATTGGCTATCGTACCACTTCACCAGGCCAATATATGGGATATCCCCAGGATCCTTCTGGTGGTCCCAACAGCTATACACCACCTTCCAACCAGACTTCTTATGGATACCCACCTGCTCCCACTGCTGACCAGCCTTACTCCACCACCAACCCAGCCTATGCTCAAAATTATCAATAGCACAAAACAGCTCTTGGCCATTTATAAGAGAGAATAGTTTATGCTGTGATATTGGCTGCACTATCTGACACTTTTTTAAAAAAAAACAAACAAACAAACAATAAATCGATTGAATTAAACCAAGTGTGTTGTCCAGAAAGCCACTTTTGATTACAATACTGAATTTACTGTGTGGCTAATGTAAGTAGTGTCCATATAAAATGTCTTTTTTACCAATCAGCAATTATACTTTAAAGAAAGCGTCCCTTTAATCATATGCTTAAAGACATTTAGATAGTCATATTTTACCTTGCCAAGTAACCCAATTGTTCAACTATGTTATGCACTTCTTGGATTATAATCGGAGATTACACGCCAAACGTCCAACTGTGACGTATTCACGCGTTTCTTTACACTATTTTTCCCTTTTCAAAAAATTTATCCACACGTGTTTATTGTTAATTGTCTGCAAACATGGAGTAAGGATATAGATGTTGATGGTGATTGCGATTGCGATTGCGGTGTGACGAAGAAATGACTTTGTCGGCTGCTTTAAAAGAGTCATTGGATTCTCATCGTTCTCTATATTTGCCCTATAGCCAAGGCTCACCCACACCTTCTCCTGACAATAATCTAATTGCCAACCGAAAAATCAAGAATCCTGTAAGAAGGTTGAATAAAGAACCGTCTTCAGTTAGATCGACACCTTCATTCGGTTCCATGGAGCCTCCTCAGATGAATAACCCTAGTCAACCAGCACCATCATTTGCCTTTGGCTTCGGAGGTTCTGCTTTCGGAACCCCACCAGCCAGCAATCCTTTCCAACAAACCTCCAATAGTAAGACTCTCTCTCTCTCTAACCATATTATTAACCTACTCATTATTATTATTATTATTATTCTTTTCTTTTCTTTTTTACAGCACCGCCCCCGAGTACATTATTTTCTCCTACCAACACATTTACCCCACCTACTGGTAAACCTGATGGTCCCTCACCAGTTGTTTTCAATTTCGGAAACAGCCCATTCACCCCCACAGGATCTCAACAAGGTAAATTGTCATTCTATTCAATTGACCTCTTTTTAACCTTTAATTTATTTATTTTTGGCATTGTAGACAAACCAATCTCTGCTGGACTTCAGTCGCCAACCATGTTTCCTACAGTAACTCAACAGACACCACAAGTCACAATGACAGCTGAAAAAGCTGGTGATAATGGCCACATTGACCTGTCCTCAGCTGAAAGTCGCAAGCGCAAGGACACTAGCCAATCTTTTCAAAGAACAGACAGCAGGATGCGTCATGGCCCATCACCTCTTTCACAATCTTCCTTTGTCCCAACCCAAGGCTCTACTGTACCAGGAGCAAAAGATACAGAAGAAAGATTAAGAAGTACGCCATCATCTACACAACCTGCAACCACCAATACACCTACAACACCCATAACCACGACAACAGCCACAGACACAAATACGAGTACTCTGTTCGGGTCAGAAGCCATAAAAGCACCGAAAATAAGTTTTGATAGTTTTGGTTCGACCTCAAATACGCTTCCAAAAACCACAGAGCTTCCTTCAACCCCTTCGCCGACAGTACAACCAGATGCTCCTAAAGTTTCATTCTGGACCCCAAAGAATGATACGCCACCCAAGACAGACAATATTGACGGTAAAGATCAAGAAACCCCAGTGCCAAGCTTGAAAGATGTGTTCAAACCTGGTCCTGTCAATTTGTGGAATGTGACAAAAGACACCAAATTGCCTGGTGTTCCTGTTTTTGGTAAAACCCCATCTAGAGAATCTGGTAGTTCGTAAGTAGAGGTTGGCTGTATTGGGGTAATATGAATATGTGTATATATGTATATATTAATTCATATGTTCAGATCCAAAGACTCATCATCGCCTCCAAAGACAAAAACCCCAACCACAGTAGAGTCTCTTGTCAAACAAAAAGAGGATATTAAGCCGTCAACACGATTCTCTGAGCTCCCTCCTGAAGCAATGGAAGAACTTGTTGATTTACAGCAGCTTATTTTCAAGAGTATCCAGCTCAATGAAAAGGTCGATGCCCATATACTTTTAAGCAATGGCAAAACTTTTGAACATACCCAACAGCAGACCACGAAATTGACAGAGGTATTGATTCTGGAAATGAAGAACAAGTAGATCTACTAGCACGCACAGTCTCTTATGCTTTGAGCCATTCTCTCTCTCTCTCTCTCTCTAGAAAACACAGATCCTGAAATACCAAATTGCCGGGAAAGCAAAGGAATTGGATGAATTGTCAAAAGATATTTCGTATCAGCGAGCCCATGTAAACGTGGTTAAGATCTTCTGTGACGATCCATCTCGCCGAGGCGATGAGTTTACAAATGGTCCTCATTGGGACTATTTCACTAGACTGGCATCTAACCTTCAGGAGCGAGCGCAAGAGTATGGCCAGACGATTAAAAAGATTGAAGCTGTGATCGATGATCTTAATAGAGAAGGACCAGATGCGCCAATGGACATTGGAAAAACAATGGAGATGCAACACAATATACTCATGGGCCTGACCGCAAGGGTATCCGACCTACACGATGAGCTTGGGCGCCTAAAGACCGAGGCAAAAAAGATAATTGATGGCAAGGAAAATAATTGAGAAGCCCCCCCAAACAGAAAAATAGTTCTATTGTTCAAACACCATACATAAGCATATAAATCAATCCAAGCCAAGGATATCCAACTGGAAATCAGGCATTGTATTAAGAATACCCGAAAATCTGCTAGAAAGAGTAGGATATTAAAAATAGCTATAAAATACATATATGTGTTCAAACTTGCACAAACCAAATAAAAAACAAATTGCACAAACCATTTTGCTGATTTCCCAGTAAATTCTTGGTAATTGTATCCAATTGGTTACCAATTTGAAGCAGAAAGGAATTTAATTGGTCAACGGCAAATACAGCGTCTAAAATAATGGGTGTGGACATTCATCTCTACATTTTTCATACTTTTTTATTCCCTTTTGGTTATATCTGCTGGCATCTCGAATCTGATCAACAGGTTAAAAAGTACCTTTCTTTTGTTTTGTTCTTTAAAAAGAAAAACTTGTGATGGGTATAAAAAGTGTTGGATTTCTTGCAACTTTTATATTTGATCTTTATACAGTCGAATAAGAATTGGTATTTATTCATTTTTTTTTGTACAAGGAACAAAGTCCTGCTATTTATTACGGGTCACAAAGATGAACGCTATTTTTTGTATAAGAATTGAAAGAGAAATAGAAAATCTGGGAATATTCATGTTAAATCTGTTTCAAAAGACAGTTGTGCGATGAGCGAGTCTATTTGGAGAAGGATCGAATAGAGAACAAAGGGTTTATCATCAAATATTAGCTTCCATTTTGATCGTCAAATATAAAGTGCAATGCTACTGATAATTTGACTGGGGTAGACGGGATAGTCAAGCAAAAGATTGCAGAATGTATGTCAGAGAGCTTGATATGGTGACCAAAATACTTGTTCCAAGCGCTTTGCTATACTATCAAATTTAGAGGTCATTGGTAGAGAAAGTGATGCAAAGTATCATCTTCAATATGACAGATCGGACATTCAGCAGTTACAAAAAGAGAGAGTCCACGATGATGGAGGGTAGCTCGACACAAGAGGGTGTTGAGAATGGCACGATATCATATATTTTGAGGTGTGAGTGGTAGTGGAGTTTTTGGTGTATCAGAAAGGTCTCGGCATATATCACGGAAGTGAGTTGTACTGAGGTCACAGAATTATTTGCATCGTGGGTAAAGAGCAGTAACAAAGGGAGAACAGCTAACAGACAGAGGGTTTATAGGCAGAGCGAAAAAAGGATGTTCGAGTGGAGGGTTTGGAAAGGAATAATGGTGATAATGTCCTTTTGTAATGAGTGCGAGGACGGATTGCCTAGAGTTCTTCATCGTATATGAATGCATCAGACGTTAAAAGATATTTCCAACCTGATGTATTACGTTCAGAGAGATCAGAAAATACAACTATATCTAATATCTGTAGAGAAAGAGAAGTAGGGTAGCTAGCGGTAACAAAAGAGAAATCTTGCGGAATGGAATCTATCGCAGACAAAATAGAGTGAAGAGCATTCAGGGAAGATCGCAATTGAGAATTTCGTAGACGTGGAAATAGCAGAGAAAGTCGAACGTCTCTATGTGCTCGGTTAGGATCAAGGGTGTACTCTATCCATGGAGTTATAAATGATGTAGATTTTTGTAATAATAGTAATAATATTTCAATGCTTTCATTTTATTGTACATATTTTACAGCTCTTTTATAGTAAAGCTACTACGGATTATTGGAGTCTAATCATCTGTAAAGCCCTCGATTAGCTGGCTATGAAAGGCTGGAATAATAATGATCAAATGGTTCCTTTTTTTTTCATAATACTTTTTATTAGAGATTGCATATTTGCCTCGACCTAAACTCTTACATTACTTCTTCGACTATTTGTGACGGCAGTGAACTTATTGGCGAAAACTCAAAATCATACACCTGAGACTCATAATCGGCATCTGGGGCCGTATTCATGACTGATACGAGCATTATTTTTAAAGGCAAGTGGGGGAAGCCAATAGGAAAATGGACTAGAAACAGTAGTTGAATATTCAATACACTGTGGACCATTTAGGTCTTGCCTTTAACAATAACCGGTGCGTCCTCTCGTGCTTTTGCAATCGTTTGAGTGGAGCTTTCATAAGCATCCATCTGGTATCCGGCCATCTTCTGTAGCATGTCTGGTGGGATTTCCACAGAAACATAGAGAGAGATAAATAGATAATCATCTATATCAGCCATTATCAAATTGCTATCATTAATGTCGGTCAGAATATGTTTCCAAGCTTTGTCATCTCTCTCAAAAGACTTACTCTTCAAACGCGGAAAGCCATTCTTGTATGATTGACTTTCTTATTTCGTAGGATATTTGAATAAAGTACTCATTATCTGAATATTTATTATCAACCATTTCATCCATTTCATCCATTGAATGTGCCGACATGGCGTCTGTGTAATCACTATTAGACTTTTCTTCTTCATATTCATCAAAAGCGCGAGTGTGAAATTTGGCCCTTTGGGTCGACTTTACGGATTTGGTGATTTTTGAAGCACAATAGCATATATTTATCCAAATGGCTTGTAACCAGGTAATCAAGCATGACTCTTGATTAATGTCCCAATCATGGGGAGGCAGCCATGTGTCTTTGGGGACCATATTAAGTAATTCTGGAGGCGAGAGAAGTTGAATGTCGGGTGGAAAGGAACGATCTCTGAAATCAAAGTGCAAATGACCTATTGTAATAAAAACAAAAGGGGGTTTTTTTTTGTCAAATGATGTTTTGTGGTCAACTGATCGTACATGTCACTATGAAGATTTCGTGATTAAAGATGACTTTAATCCTGTCATTTGGAGGATATTCTTCTTCATTTAAAGGTACATAAAGATTAAGAATCTCGATGGTGATGTGCGGTGGGGCCAGTTTGGATGCGTAGTTAAATGCCTTTTGGACCAGAAGCTGTGTTTCATCGTATTCCCATTCTGCCATCATTACTCTTGAAAACAAATCCATTGATTACAATCCGAAATAAACCAGCCAAAAAGAAGAAGAAAAAAAACTATATCAACTCTCTTTTATATATATAAAAAATATTAATGCTAAAAATTTATCATTGTCACTAGACAGAGATGATCGCTGCCAAAATGCTTGTTTGGTAGAGCTGGCTTCAACACCTCTTCTGCTGGGATCTCTAATACTTTTGCTACTGAGCATCTATTCAGTGCACTCTTTTCTATAAACAAATAATCTAGTGTACCACTATAAACTGCAGCATAATTGGTGAACTTTGGCTCCCCACATACTCCAGATGATTCACTGTCGATTTCTCCGTAGCAGCTGTAGATGCTGTGGAATGGGAATGTGTTTTCCATATCCCCAATGAGCTCCTGTGGAGACACCCAATTGACTATAGGGTCATCGCTTTTGTCTTCACCAAATTTACGCCGGGAATCTTCAAGAGCCTTCCATTGTATGTCTGTAAGGGGTTTTCTGGTGAGTGCATTGTAAACGGGATCCTCGGGCGAAGTATTAAAGTCTATGGAAAGCCAAGAAAGAAAAACCATGAGTAATTATGAAACCAAGAGCCATGGTTGGCCTTGGATCTTTAATAATATTTACCGCCAATAAGTAACGGTGTCCATTCAATGTCTTTAAATGTTTCTCGCAGATCGAGTGTAAAGCATGACAACCACTGTGCATAAATGGTAGACTGTCGAAGTCTTTCATAGAATGATTCTGGTCGCCAATACAGGTGAGTGTTTCCGACAATTAAACCGATGCTCTTGTGCTTGGTGTGTTCAAGAGCCATAAACTGTGCAACATTTCCAGTCTGTTGGGTTGGTGGACAGAGCTTATCTTCATCGTATTCGATTGCCAAGTACTGTTTCTTTTCAAATACATTTGGATTATACCCAATCATACACCCTTTATTACAAAGGTTAATTGTCCATTTCAAAGCTGTCTTTTTTTTTGTATTTACCATGTTGTTTTGTAGGATGCTTAAAGAATTCCGTCTTGTAGCTAGCAGAACTGTCAATAATCATACGTGTCATTTAATCCTGATCATTTACCCAATATTATCAAATGCTTCTTGGTAATACTCTTCATAGAAATCCACCTCTGCAAAACAAAACAAAAAATCGTCAATCTTTTTACAAGCAAATATATCTTTTTTAATTATTGTTAGCTTGCCTTGGAGACACAATATGTCAGGCTTGTACTGAGCAATATCCTCGATAATCATTCTCCTGCGTGTTTTCTGTCACAATAAAGATAGTATATGAATACACAAGTTCACCAAAACACTTTGCCTACCCATTTCAGCATATCGCCCGAATATGGAAACAGCTCACGTTTAACTAGATTCTGAGCGAGGATCTATAATGCAATATTTTCTTTAAACACAATGTGTAAAGAATCTAAGGCAGCATACATTATAAGTCATTAGACTGATTGTGCACGCATCCTTTGGTTGATCTGTCTTTTGAGGGACTGTCAGGAATGAGCGCTTCAGAGGTCCAGAAGTCTGCTGTGTGTTCTTTTGTTCACATTCCATGTCACGCAGCTTCTTGGCTGCCCTCATGGCCTTTTTCTCTAGACGCAATTTATGAAAATCATTCATGTTCTCCATTATATGTGTGGATCTGACTAGCAAAGTAGTACTCTCGATCAACCTTTTTGTGACTCGAAAAAAGATGGTCGGCGTTCAATTTGCCTGTTTTATAAGGCACTCATAAAAGCATTAGCAAAACCCTCAAGTAGGGTTTGGTAATGTTGCGCAACAAGATCTTTATCGTTGGCCATGCCAATGTAGGAAAGCTGGATTTCGTCAAAGGTAGATATTATTATTATTATTATTGGCTAGAGAGAATGCTTGTTAAAATGCTGGTTTCAATTAGGTGCCTTTGAGTGTTCAGAGACCGAGTTCCCCAAAGAGATTGTTGACAATCAGCTCAAGGAGTTGAATGACTCGCATGCTGGATTGCGTATTCCATGGACAATCGATACAAAGTATTATACGGCTAATATTGATTTTTGGCTGGATGAGATTGCTCCAGAATCTATTGAAAAGGATATAAAAGCGTATACAGATCAATCTCATGGTATTACTAAAGTTATTGATGCATTTGTTTATGTATTTCGTAAAGACAAAGTGAGTACAGCACAAAATGGTTGGCTAGTGAGAAAACATAACAAGAATCGCATATATAGCCCGAGACATTCTCTTCACTTTCTTTCTGGCTTCCATTCCTTGAAGAGTGTGATCCATCCATTCGTCTATGTGTCGGAAGGACAGGAGATTGCAAAAACACAGAGCCTAAAGAGACTATAGACTATGAAGAATGGTGTCTGGACCACGAGTTTGAATATATCGATCTTGATGAGACTACCAAAGATCCATTAGATAAAGCAGGTGTCGAGTTGGCTGTTGAGGTCCTAAAGACAAATATGTGGGATGGATCATCTCACAAGGACACGGTTGGTCAAAAGCCTCACAGGCCAGAGTACAATAAAAAAGAAGAAGATTATGAAGATGAAGATGAAGATGATGAAGAAGAGTTTTATAGAGGTAATTACTGGCTGACACGACTATGGATGTTTATTCGTACTGGATCTTGTGTATATCAGAGCTTCAGAAATTGAACATAAAGCATGATGGCATTCAGTCTGATGAGAATGATGATGATTTTGGTAAGCTTTTTCTTGATAGAGACAATATAGACCTCTTGTTTTGACCAGTTGGTTTGCTAGGTCTTCCAAACCAAGATGAAATCAACATGATGAAGAACCAGTTGTTTGCTGATTTGGATGGTGAAGATGGCCTTGACAAGGCGTTTGAGACCTTGAATGCAATGAGAGGTATAAAGGCACTCTGTATGTACGTATGCTGATCGGCAACTGTATGATAGAAAAGGGAAAGGATCTTCCTGACGCAGAGCGCCGTAAGCTGGCCGCACAGGTGGCTCTTTCGTTTGCTGCACAACTGGGATAAAGACTTCTTGGTGGTCGGTTGGGATACTTCTTTACGTGTGAAATATATCACTATAGAAACTTGGCAATCTTATTTTGTCGTACATGACGCAAATATATATACCTTTTTTGGAGTCTGAATAAAAAGGTGCCTATAGAGATTGTCTATTCCACATTGGACATCCGCTGCATCATTGCAAAAAATACAGAGAAAGAGATAAAGCGAATTTTGCAGTATAAAAGACACTCTGTATAATTGATACGGCTCTCTTTTACTCTTTTAAACATCATGTCTCTCAATAACAAAGGAAAATCCCAAAGCAGCCTAGAAATTGATTTGTCCTCTGAACATGGCTCAGATAGCCACAGAGAAGAACAGGACAGTGGTGTGACGATGACT
Organism: Phycomyces nitens; assembly: GCA_022702545.1. Lineage (NCBI taxonomy): Eukaryota > Fungi > Mucoromycota > Mucoromycetes > Mucorales > Phycomycetaceae > Phycomyces > Phycomyces nitens. Next base: position 3,177,387 of record JAHRBC010000006.1, on the reverse strand, counting down.
CGCCACGAGTCGCCAACCATTCCTTCTTCCAATCCACTAATGTCCACTCCAGTCGACACCCCACCCCCAGTCATGTCTGACTCTGTAAGAACCCTCAAGGAGGCCTTTCCTTCAGTAGACGTCGATGTGATTGAGGCTATCCTCGAGAGCCAAGGAAACACGCTTGATTCGGCATTCGAAGTATTGCTTGGCATGAATGACCCCAGCTACAAACCAGACCCGGTTACATTGCCACAACAAACACAGCCTACCACCAATCCCAACCCAACAGGACCTGCACCCCAGACCCAGCCTGTCCAGACTCCACAGGAGCAGCCTATTTCGGTTGAGGAACAGCTAAGAATGGACGAAGCGTTTGCGAGACAATTGGCCTTGGAAGACAGTGCCCAGAGAAGACAGCCGGTTCAAAGACAACAGCAACCAGAGGAGCCATTTTTCAACTTTCAAGGCAAGAAATGGCCGGACTATTTGACTGCTTGAATTTTTATTAATATATTCCTTTATAGAAGAACTTCCTGTAATTAAAGAAAAGGTCATTGAGGCTGGTATTGGTAAGTTGAGAGACAGATTCCAAATGTATAAAAAAACCCAAATATAAATATAAATTTCTTTAATGAAAAAAAAAAGCTGCCAAGAAGAAAGTGCTCGACCTCTACACTCAGTTCAAGGCTGCTACACAGACAATGGACCAACAAGCCAGTGGCCCAGCATCTGGCTATCCACAGAGGGCTCAGAACAGGTTAAAATATTGCTAGAGCTTTTTTTAAGAAAAAGTCTTGATAGCTAAAGTAGATTGTGATATAGTGCTGCCAGTCCAAGAGAAAAGAGTGACCAGTACTTGGCTAATGATATGGCTGGGATGCGTTTATCAAATAACGATATAAAGCCTCGCGTATCGGTACCTCGCTCTGGCGCACTTTCTTCTGACGTTTACGAGTGGGATGGTAGGTAGTCGTCTAAGAAATAAAGGGACAAGTATAGCTCTTATTTATATATCCCACCACATTTACAGGAAGATTGAATTCTAATTCTCCTACTAACACAATGGGCCGTGGATTGTCCTCTCAATCAGTCGGTAGTTATGAGCAGCGCACTGCTGCTACTGCGCCAAACACCACCTCATTGGCCTTGGAAGAGCAGATTCGTAAAGATGAAGAATTTGCAAGACAGCTGGCAAGACAGGAAGAGTTTTGGGAAAGAGGCAACGCTCCTGGTAACAAACATTTTGTCATTTTCTTTAATGATTGTTTTGGAAAAAAAACATTTGGTATTTATAAAATATTTGTTGCAGCCACTGTCAAGCCAAATGAAGAAGAGAGAGTAAAAAGAGATGTTTCTCAGCCAAGATCTTCGGCATTGGTTCAAGATGATGATGATGATTTGGAAGGAATCGAAGAAGGCAAGTAAAAGCACTGTTTTTTTGTGCATGATATTAATATCTATTAAACAGGTGGACCTGTTACATTCAGTGCACCTGATAGCATCAAGGCAAAAGGTCCACAAGAGGATAATGGTTTGAATGCATATGTTATCAATGACGATGTTGATGATCTAGATGACCTCTTGGACGTGGACGAGTCGGCCTCCAAAGAAAAGACAAAGAGTATGTATTGCTCAAGATACAATAGGTTCTCATGAATCTTTAAAAGTTACTGACCGTATTATTATTGATGATCACATAGCTGCTGAACCATCTACTTTGCCAGACAGCAGCAAGAATTAACTCTAAAGACTGGGTGTTATATATATATATATATATATTAAATCAGAGAATCTAAACTTCTTGACATCTAAAACTAAATTATATAATATTCTTTCAACGTCATGAGAATTCTCGATATTTAATTATGAAAAATACCGTTCAAAATCATTGAAAGATTTATTCAATCAATCTACACTAGATTGAATTGATTGATTGCTGGTCAAGCATAGTGAGAGTAGTAGGCCCAAGATAATAGGCTTCAGTAGAGCCGAATAACTTTATTGTGATGAATCGTGGCTATACATTGTATTATCGAATATCTGTCTTGATTTATTTGCATGGCAAAATATGCGTTTACAAATGATAGAAAATTTAGCTGTGTATTACGAATAGACAATCCTTGATTAAAAGTAGCGTTGAATATATATATATAAAGATGGTGGCTTTGATAGCACAGATGGTCAACAATTCAACCAAACTCTTGAAATCAATAAAGACATTTACTGCCATCAATATACCAATAATCACAGGAAAACATGCCAAGAATATCTAGTAAAGGTTGGATATATTACACCAACACTACTATGAAACTAAAGGGTCCCTTTGCTGATTAAAGGGCATATTTCGCTTGCTGTACGCAATATGTATATATATATGTATATATAATAATTGTCAATTTTACTTGTTTTTAGATAGAGTCTTGCAACAAAACAAATAATTTAGTATCTGATTCTTGACCATACTCTTGGAACCCAAGCATAAAACTCTATTTTTCATTTAACCCTTGGCCATATAAAGCCCTTGTACATATGGTTTGATAAAGTGTATTCTTCTGGCCAACCTCCAACACCGCCACAGATCCCTTCTTTTTTATATGGCGTTTTATTGTTAAAATCGATCTTGCTAAAATTACCATTGACTAAGAAATATCCCATGATCCAAGCAATATATCTTTGACAGACCTCCATTAGTATAATCTTTCAAGTCTACCAAGAAATAGTACTAGCTCTTTGGTATACACTTTTATTATTACCTATACAATCAACAATATATGGTCCTGCTCTCAATATATATTTGATATTCTTTGAGTCATTTTAGGAGTATATATCTTTTTGGCCTTTCCAAGATGGTTTGTACTAAACAATCTATTTGATGGATTTTGGTTTCAATTGCAATTCTGTATATATTGATGATTGAACGATACTCTTGTTATATATACATATATATATATGTATATATATATTTATCTGTAGTATGATGCCTTGCTGTCAAGTGATCAATACAACTTGTTAGCAAGTTCTAATGATCCAAATGATGTCTTCTTTTTGAAGGAGTAAATAGTCTGGACCACATGAATTTATTAAAGGCTAGGGAGACACTATAGGAGATGATAAGAATCATTAGCTATCTAATACTGATTTGTATACAACGACAAGTTGGCTGTATTCATAAATACATTGCCATTTGTGTATGCGATCGACCATGAGCTTGTCAAGACGGTATCCAGTGGTCCATGATCAACATTTAATCTAACCCTATCCATTGATGATATTGATGGAGAAAGTGTCTTGCAAGTTGTACATTTTGTTTGTTTTTTTTTATTCGTAACATTCAATTGATTATATACATAATTTACAGATCAGCGACCTTTACTACTTGTTTTCCAAAGTTCTTTCCCTTGAGTACGTCTACCAAGGCTTGGGGAGTGTTTTCGATTCCACGGACAATTGATTCTCTATATTTAATCTTGCCTTCCAGCAGCCACTGGGTACATGTTCTCATAAACTCTTCTTCATAAGCAATGTTCTCCTTGTCCATGACAATAAAGCCACTCATTGTCAGTCGCTTGGTGAGAACATTGATTATGTTGCGGATCGGGTAAGGGTTGGAGGTGTTGTACTGGGAGATCATGCCACACACCACAATTCGGCCAAAATTGTTGGCGTGGTTGAGTACATGCTCGAGCATTTCGCCACCCACGTTTTCATAATAGATATCGATGCCTTTTGGACAAAGTTCTCCGAGTTTAGAGTCGATATTTTCGGTCTTGTAGTTAAAGGCGCCATCAAAGCCAAGTTCCTTGAGGTAATTGACCTTGTCGTCCGATCCTGCTGATCCTACTACGTACAGACCAAGCGCCTTGCCGATCTGACCCACAATCTGACCAACAGCTCCAGAGGCGGCAGATACAAAGAGGGTTTCGCCCTTGTTTGGCTTTCCATACTTTTGAAGACTACAATTGAAATCAACCAAATATGGTTAGATGGTATTTAGTTGCCATAGAAACCTACCCAACATAGGCTGTCAGACCAGGCATGCCAAGAACACCGACATAATAACTCAGAGGAAGACCGGTGGCTTTGGGATCATTGCGGACCAGATAGCCAATGTCAGCATAAGAACCTTTGACGTGCGAGTATTCTTCAAAGTATCCAAGGCCTGTCTTTCCATAGACGAGATCGCCCTGCTTGAACTTTGGGTTGTTTGATTTGACAACGACGGACATTGTGTCGCCTGTCATGACACTGTTGTACTCAAAGGCTGGGGCATACGATTCAATCTTGGGGTCTCGCATACGGCCACGCATATAAGGGTCGACAGAGAGTACAAGGTTCTTGATGATCAGATCGCCTTGAGCAAGAGGAGCATCGAGATCAATTGTAGATTTCTCAATCTTCATCGTTTCTCCAACGATTGGGAATTCCTTGGGAGGCTCTGTGTAGATTACTTTGGTGTTTGAAGTCATTTTGAGAGAGATTGACTGATAATAGAGGATGATTTGCTTCTGGAGCTTGGTTCTATATATCTTTTTTGACAAAGTCCGACTGTCGGGTTTGGATATGATGCCTTTCATCCTATTTGCTAGCTTTCTTTCTTTCTTTTAATGCAGAAAATAATAATATATGGAATTGAAATATCAAAGAACTTGTTTAAAAAAAATGTGCGATAGAGAATAAATGTATCATTTTAGAATGGTCCGTCATCAACTATCATAATAGGAGTTTTGCATAAGTATAGGTTCGATTTCTTTAAAGAGAAACAATACATGCTTTCCATAGACCAGGATTGCTTTTGATGAAAATTTCATTTTTGTAAAGGGTAATATTTTAGTCAACAAGCAAATGATTACTAATACTATCATTTTTGATATCTTGATCAAAAACAGTCTGGCAATATGAAATCAGGGCCAAGGCAAGTATATTATGATCAAACATCTCCTTTATTTCCTTGTCATCATTACTCCAAGACCTGTCCTAGACTTGACAATTCAATCAAAATGAAATAGAATATGATTATGATTATTGATTAAATGATAAAAAAGACATTGCCAAGATTGAAACGACGATTTAAAGGAGTTTAATCGTATGTGCATATAAATAAATAATTATATACATATATACATATACATATACATACATATATATATATATATATAATACTATAGCATTCAATGACATCTAAACATATTCCCATTATACTGCCTATTCCACCTGACTCTCAATGCGGGTCGGTATCTAGTGTCAATGAAAACCAAGATAAAACTACGCGCTGGCCAGTCGAAAGATGTCTATTTTGCCTGGGGTTCATTGTCCCGCCTGCCTGGTTTATAGGCAGCAGTGACTGTGGCTGCTGGTTTGTGTCTGAAGAAGGTGCAGTCTGGAAAAAGCGATGCCGAATCTCGACCACCTTGTTGCTGACATGTTTAATCGTGACCGCCGCAGTGGTGATGATTTTCAAGCCTTCCACATTTGGACTACGGTCTTTGAACTCCTCTGTCCAGACATCCTCAACCCTAGATACGGCCGTTCGTCCAGGAGTTCCAATGAATGGATCGAATGACTGGGGAGATGCTCTTGCTGGAACGGTCATTAGCCCATCATAATATATGGGTTTATATTAAATAAAGATATATATATATATATATATAATAACAATAATAATAATTTCGGAAAATCAATTGGTACCGAAATCCTTGAACATTCGGCAAAATAAAGAGGCTGCATTTCTAGTGAAACTTGTTCCTTGTTCTGGACAGTCATAATCATTTCAATAAATAATTAATTGTTTAAATCAATCTTGCATCATAATGAATCGTCAAGATCAAGAGTCCTCCAGTCAATTCTCGCTAATTGACTTTAATCGCCATTCTCCATCTACACAACCTCAGAACTGGAAGTGCACCGGTTCCTTTAAGCCCCTCTCAGACCCAAACTCATCCAGACAAGACGCCAATGCCCAGGACCAGACTGATCGACAAGATTCCATCAACGAATCAAACCCTACAAAGAATCCACGTCGCACTAGGATCACCAGAGCTTGTAAGCAGCCAAAAGATTCCTCACGCGATGAATTGGAGATAAGAGTTGGCCAAATAGGCTCTCTCTCTCTCTCTTTATAAACCATGTTTAAATTGACCTTGTATATTTCTACCTCTTAAATATAAATATGGTTCTATAGGTGATACCTGTAGGCGAAAAAAAATCAAGTAAGCACAATTAGATCGACTGTTGACCCGGGACAAGTTTACCAACATTGCTTTAGGTGCGATGTCGATACCTCACACCCCTGCTCGACATGTAGACAATACGAATGGGAATGCACATTCAATAACGTAAGCAAGCCTAAAAATCCCATGTGAACAATAGGCACTCAACACAATCTATGCTTCAAAGACTACCAAAAAGAGAGGTCCTCCAAAAGGGTAAAGGTCGTACGAGACACTAAATTCAAGAAATCTAAAGGAAATTAAGTGGTTCATGTATATATATATATCCATTTGCCTTTCTAGTTACATTGAAAGCCTCGAGATGCGCTTGAAAAAGATGGAAAAACTCTTGCAGAACATCAATAATGAACCCAATAAGCCATCCACCAAACGTCAACGGTCAGAATCGTGTGTGTCTACAGAAGACGGCTCAGAAGAATATTCATTCGAAAGACCACACGGGCAATATGGCTACCCAAAATCTCCCAGCGTGTCTAATGGGTCTCCGTATTCTGAAAATAGCTCAATTGTACACCCATCATCTAATGCTCCTTCGCCTGTACTGCCGACCACCGATGATATTATGTGTTCAAGGGAAGCAGCCAGAAATAAAGTGATACGATACCATGGCAGCTCATCAGGCTACTATATTGTTGGGAATATTCTTTCTGGACAAAATGGTGACCAGGAAACGACAAGAGAAAGCCCACAGTTGAGAGAACGACCAACAAAAGATGCTCTAGAAGCCTCGTTGGAGACCCCTCCAGAATCCCACGGACCAAACCAAGAACCTGCTCTGTTGCCGACCTATAATGGAACCTATAGACTACGAAAAATCAATAAATTTGATGAAGACATGGTATTTGTGAGGGACAAAACCGATGCTGAGAATGCCTGTCAGATAGAAGTCGACAAGCGAGAAACAATAGACGATGTTGTCCCTCGTTTAGTGTTACAGGAGCTAGTCAAAGTGTAAGTTGAATATGTAGATCCCATATCAAATCAAATCAAATAGGTCAAAGAAACACCATGTTGATTTGAAAGCTGTCTATCCCACACTCTAGATACTTTGAGGTTCCTCACCCTACACTGCCGATATTGGATGGAAACGATTACATTGATGAATCGGACGGACGATGTTCTTTGCCTCCAGCACCCCTATTAACCTATGCAATTTGTCTCTATGCGTGCTTCTTGATCTCATCCGACAATCAACTATTCAAAGATGCAGGCCTGGAGAGAGATGTTATTTTCAATACACTGCTCACCAAGGCAGCCACCCTGGTTAGAAAGGAATACCTGGTCCCTCGAGTATCCAATATCCAGGCACTGATCTTGCTCTGTGCTCACCCAACCTACACCGGAAACACCCACCGCTGTTGGATAATGGCCGGCATGGCTGTCAGAATGGTAATACCCTTCCCAAAAGAAAATAAAGTGTTGTACACAATCTAATATTTAGAAAACATAATATATATATGTATATATATAGGCTCAGGATCTAGGTCTCCACCGTACATTTTCTGCCTCAAAGATATCCGAGGAAGTAGATGAGCATAGGAAGCGGCTATGGTACAGTGTCTATATAACAGATCGCTGGTGCTGTGCAGTAATGGGCCGACCACTGGCTATTGCCGATTCAGATTGCGATATTGACTTGCCAAGACTTTATGGAACTCCCGAAGAGAGCAAACGCGGCAAGGATTACGTTTTATTTGTAAGCTTTGTCAAACTATCGGGTATTTTGGGTGAAGTTCTACGCCGGATATACTCTCCAAAAGCTAAATCTGTGGGGTACAAATCGGCTTCGATGGAGCAGACGGCCTGCAGTCTACAACGTATGCTGAACGAGTGGTTTGACCAATTGCCAGACAAGTATCGTATTACCCATAAAGACCTAGAGGAAATCGAGAGAAACCCTCGCCAATACACTGGCCCAAAGGACTTCAATAATGGTGGGTCTATCACGGCATGCTATTGTGCAGTGGTCATCTTGCTCCACCGTCCCTTTATTGCGTTGGAGAACAGCGATGGTGCAAAGGCGCTGGTGTACGCAGAGGCAATGCAACGTTGTACTGAAATGGCCAAAATGGCGATTGATATCGCACGAGTGCTACCAAATATTGCCATTACTAGATTCGGGTGGAACTTTGCTGGTGAGGCTTTTATTTGTTTGGCATCTTTCTGACTGAAATTACTCTTGTAGCTTATTCGATATACCAGGCCGTCCTGATACATGTCTACAACTGCATGAGCAATGACCCAAAGGTAGTCAAGGTGGCATCCGAGTATGTTCGGATCAGCATTAAAGAGTGTGTGGACCCATTGACAAAGGACATTCCCTGTGGCCCTCCCGTAGTCAATCTTTTGACAAAGTTGATGAGTATGGTGGGAATAGATGAGAATGGTACAAAATATAGTCCAAAGGGTTCACAGAATGGGTTTGACAAGACAAAAAAGTCCAGTCGAGCCCAGGCACATAATGAGCAGGGGAGTGATTATCAGCCATCCAAGGACTACAGGTCTCCAAAGATGATGAGTGTGCAACACATAATGTCTGATGTACAAGAAGAGCCTCAGCCTCTTTATCAGCCGCAGCAGGCCCTAAACGATGTTTTCCACCAGCAGAGTGTTGGTGCCAATGTATGCGATCCTGGAGAGCAGAATTCATGGCTGTTTGGAGGACCTTGTGCGGTAACCCAGGCAACATGGCAACAACTGTTTTCATCCACTGGTGCTCCATTTGTAGATGACACCAATAGCAGCTTCCAATGTAAGCCAAATCCAAGATGGTCTTTTGTGGGTACTGATAAACATGATAGGTTGGGAGAATTTGTTTATTGATAATCCAGAGGCCTTTGGTGAGCCAAATAATGGCTTGTTTATGCAATAATTGTACATAACCCTCATCAGCTTATTTTTTTATAAACTAATGGTTTTTTCCCGCATGTGACTTACATTGCAAAGCTTAAAGAGCGGGCCAAAATCTATTAAAATAATATTTCAATCTTTATTTATTTTTTCTCTTGTCTTTTTGCCTTTCAAACAAATAAACACTCTCAAATGACTGAAAACTACTACAGTACCTATACCAGAACAGAGTATCCTCCCAGTGAGGGTTATAGTAACTATAGTGAAGAAACCCACGAAGAATCCGAAGACGGCACCCAGACATATCACTACACAAAGGTAAACCCATCTACCAAATATCGCGTTCCTTTCTCACAAACGCGCCAAAAATAAAAAAAATAAAGACATACACCACTTCCACAAACTACACCACCTCTGAAGCCTCGTATTCGTATGGAGTTCCCGTTGGTGGCCATGGCAGGTTACACAATGGTTACTCTGCCCCTCTCGATACAGAAGAAGAAGAGGAAGAAGATCCAGAGGCCAACTCTCGTCCTACTCTCCAGAGTTCTGAGGACTCGCTTGGTAAGAAACTTATATTAGGTTGGAATATCTGCGTAGTCTTGGATATCAGAAATCCATAGAAACAGCTTGGGCTGTCGGTTAAAAGGCGAAAGAGGCAATAAATATTTCGACTGTGTGCTGGTTCTGATTTGGAATTTCCTGTAGCACGATATCACAGTGAGCACAAGTCGTCAGGCGATGATGTATTTTTGCATGTTCGCCACGATATGAAGAACAAGGCCCCTCCCTCATTCGAACTCTCCAATTGCAAGTATATCAGCATCATCATCATCATTGTTAAATCAAAAAGCTCACAAGGTTTCTAGGTCAAGGAAAGAAGAGGGCTCTTTTGATTGGTATCAATTACACTGGCACACCCAACGAATTGAAAGGTTAGGGCGTGATTGTGGACAGGCAAAAAGTCTGATTGTTTCTTAGGATGTATCAATGATGTCCACAATGTAAAGAACTTTTTGACAACCCTGTATGGATTCCAAGAAGAGGACATGGTGATATTGACTGATGATCAAGAAGAGCCCCAACTTATCCCCACCCGAGCCAACATTTTGGCAGCTATGGAATGGCTCGTTCATGATGCCAACCCCAACGATTCGTATGTGGCGAAGTTGCAGCTTTATCATTACTGACCCACTGTCCATTAGATTCTTCTTTCATTACAGTGGACATGGTGGCAGTGTAGGTTGCTTGGTATTCTAGGCAAAAAAAAGGGGAGGTATCTAATGGCCAAATGTGTGGTTCAACAGGTCAAGGATATTAGTGGTGATGAAGATGATGGTTTTGATGAGACCATCTATCCAGTCGACTTTCAAGAGTTTGATGGTGAATCTGGCCAGATTATTGACGATGTAAGGTATCATCAAGTCTTTTAAACATATATATTGACCCTAGAGATTTCAACCAGGACATGCACGATATTATGGTCAAGCCATTGTGTGCTGGATGTCGTTTGACTGCAATCTTTGACAGTTGCCATTCGGCTACTGCACTTGACCTTCCATATATCTACTCTACACACGGTGTCATCAAGGAGATGAACTTGTTCAAGGACGCAGGCAAGGGACTTCTCACAGCTGGTGTAGCATATCTCCAGGGTGACAAGATGGGTGCATTCTCTTCGATGAAGGATACTGCCATGAGACTTTTCAATGCCCGTGATGTTGGAGAGCAGAATCGACAGACCAACAGCTCTCCTGCTGATGTTATCATGTTCTCAGGGTACGGTTTGGCTGGTCTATTGTCTTTTACTTATGGACCAACTTGATATTTAATTTAGATGCAAGGATGACCAGACCTCTGCAGACAGTCAAGAGGCAGGAAAGGCCACTGGAGCCATGAGCTTTGCTTTTACCTGTGAGTATATCAATTAGTCTTTGGTCCCCAAGTATCTAACCCTGTATATTGCCCTAGCCACCCTTCGTGAGAATCCCAACCAATCATACCACATGTTGTTGAACAGTGTTCGTGACATCTTGCGCAACAAATACGAGCAGCGTCCTCAGATGAGCTCTTCTCATCCTATTGACGTCAACCTAATGTTTGTCTGTTAAAGATACCTATTTTCTCTCTCTGTCTTTCTATATATACATATATATACATAATACCATTTTTCATTTGAATTATATCTTTTTGATTCTGTTAATTAAAGAAATAATATTTATATACATTATTCATCTGCCATCAAGTATATAAATGTCAATTGTTACCAGAATATATATATTCTATAAAGTGGCGTAGTATATTGAGGTATCCGTCTTAAAATAGCGTCATTTACAAGGAAAATAGCCGTTTTGCCACCCTTGCTTATAACGGAATGTTGACAATGTTTTTTTTTTGTTGGTACAAGATACGATTGTGTATTTGTGCCTTTTGTGAGATGAAATTACGTGAGAATACTCCAAGACGGACTACAACTGTTCAGATTGGCATGTATTTATTGTTTAGAAGCGAATCTTATTTAATCCAGCAGAGATAGGGTATCTTCATTGTGGCTTGTGCAAAATGTATTGTACATTTTAGAGACCATTATATGGACACATGTACACCTTCCAGATGTACCACTGGCCAAGACGTAATGATTTACAAAGAGTGTCCAGACCTATGCTCTTTTGACCTGGCTTAGTTTAATATATGGCGTGGCATTCATTTTCCCTTTTTCTTAGCTTGATATATTTCCTCCCCGCTACCAATGGACCACCCAATGGACCACCCAATGGCCACTTTAAACGACAGGCTTACAAGATCCTACTATTTGGTTTCGTCTGGCTTCCGAAAATGTCAATCGATTGTGCATTATCTCGAAAGAAGGGAGTTCAAGTTTCGTTGGCCTGTAGCACAGGATTTGTAAATGTAAGAAATAAGACTTTCTGTATGTACCCTTTCTTTTTTGTACGTCTAGATATTCTATATGGGCTATTGTGATAAAAAAGAAACAAGACAGGACTCATTGTATTCACGAGAATGGTTTCCATTCTTTTGCAAGACCAGGATCTGAATACCAAAAAGTATATATAAAAAAGTTTTGTCTAAACAAGAGAACACTAGGTTTCCAGTTCGTTTCACAGATTGGTTTATGATTCTTGAATTGATATCCGCCCTTGAAGATCCTGGAGAATGTGCCTCGACCCTGGTTTTCTTGAACCCATATTATGCTGTGCGTAATGAATAGGAGCACTTGCAAATAGTGCAAGATATTGTTACTTTTGATTTATTTGCACCTAGTTTATAATGTATTTACTAAATATCTTTATTGGAAAACACTAGTGTTTTATAAAGCACATTATTATAGAACAATAACAATGACAATTACAATGACAATGATATCAAACATGGACATCAAGAGGACCATGGCGTTTATTTGCTGCAAAGGTTTGACTGCTGGACAAGTCTGCTACACAAAATTTGGATTTATAAATGAAATATCGGTGGATCCAAGGCCAGAACATTTTGCAGACATTTAATTATTCAATGTTATTGATTCATTAGTTGGATTTTGAAATGTAGGCGAATTGTCGTATTAGGTACATTATATATATAATATATTAATATTAATATTAATATCCTAGAATATATTAGACATTGAAGAATATTAAATAATAAATAACGAATAATAATAATAAGAATAATAATATAGAGCTGAATTTCCTTTGATTCTGTAAGATTTATAAAAAAGAATAATCAGATGGACAATTATCGAGGCGGCGAACAAACCCCAAAGACAAGATTACTTATGAAAAAGGGTTTCTTGTCCAAGGTCAATCCAAACAATTTGTACTTTATTGGCCTCTCGTGGTAGAGTTGGATAGCCTTTTGAACAGTCAGACATTATTACAGCACAGGCCACTCATTTCTGCTTGCTGTTTTCTGTTGAGCATTATTTGATAGTTGAGATTGGATACACAAAGAGCTGAAGGGTTGCCTTTACAAGAAGTGATGCAAGAGATATTATGGTACCACACGATCGCTGCAGAATGCTGTGGACTCCAATGGCTGCTGATTATATTATATACTATATTATATTGTAAAAGGGTTTGAAATGTCAATCAAGCGCCAAGGGTAAGTGAGATTTCAAAAGGATTATGGATAAAAGGTTGAATTGGACAAAAGATAGGAAATCCATACTATTTTTGGTTTGAGAATGAGTTGTGGTCTTGTTCAACCATTGAACTCAGAAACACATCACCAACCTTGCCTTGTTGAACAGCTCTAGAGGCAACCAGGGAATACAGCACGTGTAATGCTATGGATTTGATAACTTCTTTTAAGACTGCGCTATTTATAAGGCTATTAGAAGCAGTATATTTTTTTATCAGCACAAAAGGCTGAATGGCAGCAAGACTAGAATTACAATCTTGTAAAGAATGGCAGATTGAACTGTTCCCTAGAGCAACCTGCAACACTGCCCGAGTCCTCAATCGCCCTGTGGAGACAAAGAAAGGACAGATCAGCAACCAAGATTCGGTAGATACGAAAATAGAAGCACCACAGTTAATAAATTTTGTCCTCATACTCATTTCCACACCAGTCCAATCGCACGCTGTCCTGGAAGTTTTCCCTTGTTCTTTTTAAAACTCCCTTTAACTTTCTCTCTTTACTCCATTCCTCCTTCTTGTCTTCCTCTTCTCTTCTCTTCTCTTCTCTTCTCTTTCCTTCAATCATCTCTAGAACTCCATCTACATCAGAAGAAGGCAGACAGCAACCAATTCCAAGACCATCTCCTCGTCTTACCCTGAACACCACCTATTGACGTTTCATCCCTTCCAATCTTTCTTTTATTTTTTAAAAAACATGCGTTCTGCAATCCTCTGTCTCGCAGCTCTTGCCCAGCTCGCCCTCTCTGCCTCTGCTGAACCCATAAAGATTCCCCTCTACAAGCGCACCAATTCCTTTGTCAAGGCTGGTGGAAAGGAACTCTCGAATGGTGTTGTAAGTATCAAGACTTGAATTCATTATATATATAAATATTATATATATATCTATACTAACCTCGGATCCCATTAGCTGTCTGGAACTGTCCAGATCGGTACTCCTCCTCAGGAATTCACCATGGCCTTTGATACCAGTAGGTACCTGAATTATCCAATATCTTGTTACTTATCTTTAATTAGCGACCGGCTATTCCTGGGTTCGTGGATCTCGGGTAAGATTGGCTTTTTGATTTTGGTGTTCAATTTATTACCTTTTCGTTAAACTAATGTTACCTATTTATTATTTATTATTTATTTTAGTGCAAGACTGAAAACTGTCTTGATCGCTGCACCTACTACTCTAGACGCTCCGAAACCGTAACTTCTATTGGCAAGAAGTTCTCTGTTGAATACGGAGATGCCTGTGTTGACACCCATATCTATCTCGACACCTTTAATTTCGCCGGTCTCAAGGTCGATGACATGCCCTTTGGTGGTGCTTACCGCATGAGTGGCTTTGTCGATGGCTTTGGTAAAATAACTCTTTATCGATATCATTGGTCACTAAACATCTTATTGTCCATCTAGATGGATACCTCGGTCTTGGCCGTGACGTGAACTTTACTCAGACCAAGATCAAGTCCTCTGCTGCTTATGGTAATTAAACACTTTAAGAAATATATGCGCATGCATTCCATTATTCTAATATTTAAAAAAAAAATCCTCGGCTTTTCTCTCTAGGCCTCAATAAGCGTGATGTCGACTTGCCCGCCTCGGCATTTGTCCAGAATGCCTACCAGCAGGGATCTGGTATCGAGAGTCTCCAGTTCGGCATGTACACCACTTCCACTGAAGACGATGGCTTTAACCAATCTGGCGTTGTTACTCCCGAGCCCACTGTTGTAACCAATGCTGATGGCTCAGTCACCACCACCAATGCTGACGGTTCTACCTCCACCACTGCTCTTGACGGCACAATCACCACCACCCCCGCCACAGCCGTCACTGCACCAACCACCGACACCGCCACCACTGACACCACCGCCCCCGCCACCACACCAACCACTGACCCCACTGTTTCGTCTGGTGGCTTTGGCTTTGTCAAGCGCCACAACAAGGTCGATGGCTACCTCGTCCTCGGTGGTGTTGACACCAGCGTCATTGAAGGCGATGTGAACTACCTCCCCCTCTCCAACAACCCCGATGGTGGACCCAAGAACTGGGAGGTCTGCATCCGTGATGCCAACTTTGGCTCCAAGCTCAACCTCAAGCAGCAGATTGGTGCCATTGCCGCCATCAGCACCTCTTCTGAATACATCTCCATGCCCGCCCACCAAGGTAAGACAGACTAAAAAGACAGACTTAAAAAGACAAACACCTTTTAACTCTTGTGATTTATTTATAGCCGATGCCTTCCACAAGAAGTTTGGAGGAACCTACTATTCTTCCACCAAGACCTACAGCATCAAGTGCTCCAAGATCAAGGATCTTCCTACCCTCAAGTTGCAGTTGGAAAACCACATCATCGAGCTCCCCGCATCATACTGGACCCGTGAGATTGACAATGGCCGTGATTGCTGTGCTACTCGCATCAGCCGTGGCAGCTCTGACAGAGACTGGGTCCTTGGATCTAGCTTCACCAATGCTTTCTACACCACCTTTGATACTGAAAATGACACCCTTGGTCTGGCCATTAAGAAGGGCTCCAGTGCCTCTGGCCTCAAGATCTACAAGAAGGCATAAATACAATGTGATTTTTAAATGTTATTTGCTAGCAAATAATAGTAATGAAAAACCAAACAAAAACAAAAATCCAATCTTTCTTTATCAACATACTTCGTACACACCCCTATATATTATCTCTTTATATATATATATATACATCTTCTTCTTCTTTTTCATTGTGAAACACACAGTATTTTCTATATCTACTTAAATTATTCTACTATATCCTACAAAGAGAGATAGATAGATAGAGAAAAAACTGATCAGAATGACAAGAGAGAGAGAGATGTTCAATAAATGGTCGTTATCATAATGAGACTCGTATTCTCTCTTTTGATGCCAGGCCATCTTTTGTGCAAAACAAAGATAAATACAACAGAATTTTCTTTTTTAATAATAATAATAATAATAGTAAAATATGGTCTGATGAGCTTATATTTGATTGAATTTTTTAATTTACACAAGAGAGTTTTGTAAAACTGTTTTTTCTTTCTTTTTTGGCATTCAAGGCTTGTTTTGAACATCAAGAGTGTATTGTCCGGTTAGTTGGTCCTAAAGATGTCTAAACCTCTTGTAATTTGATATAATTTGATATAATTTTTTTTGTAACACGGTACAATCTGCAAAATAATAATAATACCAAAAAAAAACTTGATCAGATTACGCTAAATAATCATCCTCTCGGACACGCCTTGGACTGATAGTAATAATCCTCACAATAATTATAGGTCAATGACAGAATATGGGAAAACGCCTTTTTAGGCAGATTGTTTCAAAAGCAGTGAGGAACACAGCCCACCAGCCATAAGTTATGTGGTGGACTTTTACTTTATTTTGTATGGCTGGAGTATAAACAAAAAGTGGCACAGCTATTTTCTCTTCTTCTTCTTCATTATTTACAAAAGATAGGTCCTCTTATTAAATTAGCCCTAGTTTAATATATTCATGTCAAATGGCAATCTATATTCGTGTTCTTGATACAAAAGGCTCAAAGTTCTCGAGGGAACATGGGCACTTTACAAGGCCCTTGATTTCAGTATTGCCATATCAAAAAGTACCCAACAATAAAGAGCTAAATATACTGTTCTTACCATTAAAATCCAACATGGTTTTGAACTAGTAAATCTTACTGCCAAGACTGTCACAAAATTTGTAGTAAAGACCGTACAACGTGGTACGCATATTATTTTACGCTCCAAGTTTATTTTGTATGGAATAGATGACCATTGGAAGCAGTATAATGTTTCAAGGCACTTGAAATCAGTGCATTTCAATGAACAGTATTAAATAAACTGTCTATTCATCCACAAATCCAGTCAATGGATATAAAATGCATTTGTCAATGCTTTTACCCCTTTATTATCAATATGGTGCACATAGACGACGCGTAAATTGAAATATTTCAATTTCTCGTCATTGTACTCCTCTTGTTCTTCATTTATTGGCCCAAAGGTGTTCAAAAACTTGAATACCATCATGTTCCACACTTCTTGAGCATGTTCTTTGAATTTGATTGTTTTTCATGGAGTAAAGCAAGAGAAATAAGCGTTTGAATTATGAAACACTCGATAAAAACCCACTGCCACCTTATTTCGCTGGATCTCTTGTTTTCATTTCCATATTTATCCATTGTTCTCACGCCTTTTTTACACACGCATGCCAAAACACTGAAAAAGAAGAAAAACTAATGTCGAATAGATGTCGAAATGATCAATTAATTACTACTATTCGACTTGTGCAAAATCGATTCTCAATGTCCATCATTTACACATTACAGCACCAGATATTCTCATTTATTTATTTTTAAGCTCATCACGACTAGATAATATTCAGAATGCTGATCCAGTTTTATGAATCGAATAATTTTTAATACAATATACATGATTGCTGATTAGATCATTTTGTTTAAACACAACCAAGATGCCAGCCAATTTCATACATGTATATAATCATAAAGGTTCTTGAAAATACAGGTTTAAATGAAACCAAAAAAAAAGAAAGAAAGAAAGAAAGAATCTATCACTAGTAAATCAAGATAAACAACGCAATCAATCAAACGGCTTTTAGGTAGAAACAATAAACGGTGGTGTTATTGGTCTGGATATTCGGAATCAATTAAACAAGTTGTCAATATATATATATATATATATATATATATTTATATATATAAAGAATCGAGAATCCAATATTCAACACATCTTGTCATTGGCAAACAATAGGCTGTAGGATTCAAAGTAGACCAAAACCCAAAGCTCTTTTATAGCATTATATCTGGCAACATGGCTTTTATAGATAAATCAAACATTAAATCTGCTTCCTGGAAAGCAAGTCCTTTGGAATTCAGTTTGAGATTTGCATTTTTATTTTTTGGAATTCAATCCGATTTATCGACTTGACTGTATATGTTTGTTTGTTAAAGGGGTACCTTTTTTTATATTGGTTTCTTTAATACTCTTTAGCTATATCATCCCATTAAACCTCTTGTTCAGTTAAAGGTGTATGACTGCTTTACCTATATCAGGAAAGCGGTTTCCTTCTTTATTTTGATGATGTAAAAAAAAGAGAGAGAGACAGACAGAATGAAATGCGATCAATTCAAAGAGGAAGCCCTTCCACAAGCCACGCTGAGTTAAAAACCTCTGCTTAAAAAAGTTTTTTTTTTTTTTGAAGTATTCAAACGTCTATCCTCCATTAATGTCATCTACTACGCCCGAACTCGACGCATTAGTGTACCAATATCTTGTACAAGCTGGTCAGAAGAAAGCAGCTGATTTGCTCAAAAAAGCAAATGCTTCTGTAAGAACAATAGATCTCGTAAAGGACCTGTCTAATAATGTTTTGTTAGACCAAAGTAACTGTCAATGCCGATCTCCAGACAATCTTTAAGGAATACCAGACCAGGTAATATAAACCCACTCAAGTACATGCAATGACTTAAACACTTCATTGCGCAGAAATCCCGCAAAAGAAGAGAGCTCAAGCTCAAGCTCAAGCTCAAGCGACTCTGACAGCTCCTCAGACTCTGACAGCAGTGACTCTGACGATGAAAAGCCTGATGTTGAAATGAAGGAAGCCAAGCCTGTTTCCAGCTCTTCATCCTCTTCATCCTCTTCTTCTTCGAGCGACTCTAGCGACTCCAGCGACTCCAGCGACTCTAGCGACTCCAGCGACTCTGAGGATGACGAAGATGTTAAAATGAAGGAGGCTAAGCCTATTGCTACTCCAGTCAAGGCTTCTGAATCTAGCTCTTCCAGCAGTGATTCATCCAGCTCCAGCGATTCATCCAGCTCCAGCGACTCTGAGGATGAAGAAGAAAAGAAGATCGAGGCTTTGGCTGCCCCTGTTGTGGCCTCTGCTGAATCATCCAGCAGCGACTCTGATTCTTCCAGTGATTCAGACTCTGATGACGAGGAAGTAAAGGGAGTTCCTGCCATAGTTGAGGCTGCCAAGGCCGAATCTAGCAGTGATTCTTCTTCCGATTCAAGCGATTCGGATTCGAGCGACTCTGAAGACGAAGAGGAGACCAAGGCCGCTCCTGTTGCAGCCAAGTCTGACTCTTCCAGCTCTAGCTCCAGCTCCAGTGATTCCGACTCTAGCGATTCCGACTCTAGCGACTCTGATGATGAGGAAGAAAAGGTTGTGGTTAAAGAAGTAGCCAAGGAAGAGGCCAAGGCCAGCTCCTCCAGCTCCAGCTCCAGCTCCAGCGACTCTGACTCATCTAGCTCCAGCGATTCCGACTCTAGCGACTCTGATGACGAGGAAGAAAAGGTTGTGGTTAAAGAAGTAGCCAAGGAAGAGGCCAAGGCCAGTTCCTCCAGCTCATCTAGCTCCAGCGATTCCGACTCCAGCGATTCCGACTCTAGCGATTCTGATGATGAGGAAGAAAAGGTCGTGGTCAAGGAAGTAGCCAAGGAAGAAGCCAAGGCCAGTTCCTCCAGCTCTTCCAGCTCCAGCTCCAGCTCCAGCGACTCTGACTCTGACTCTGACTCTGACTCTAGCGATTCTGAAGATGAAAAGGTCGTAAGCAACCCCAGCACTGTCTCTTCCACCAGTGCTTCTGCCACCAGTGCTTCTGCCAGCAGCGACTCTTCCAGCAGCGACTCTTCCAGCAGCGATTCTGATTCTAGCGATTCTGATTCTAGCGACTCTGATTCTGATGATGAGGAAGAGAAGAAGGACGATGCCAAGGCTGAATCTTCTGACTCTAGCTCCTCTGATTCCGATTCTGAAGAGGAAACCGAGAAGATGGATGTTGACAAGAAGGCCGAGTCTTCTTCAGACTCTTCATCTTCAGACTCTTCATCTTCAGACTCTTCATCCTCAGACTCTTCATCCTCAGATTCCGAAGATGAAAAGGATTCAAAGAAGCGTAAAGCTGAAGAGCCCATTGAATCTTCCGTTACTAAGAAGGCAGCAATCCAAAAGTGAGAATTATAGATTGAATGAGAAATAGTAAATGGGTGAACAAATGAGTGAATTACAAAGCAATAAAATAATAATGTTTCCTGACCCGTACTTCCTTACTTCACTTTAGGCCTCTCCCCAAAAAGAAGGGCCCCCGTCAGCCAGGAACACCATTCCAGAGAGTAAAGCCCGAAGAAGTAGAATTCACCGACGATCGCCTGAAGGATAACTCATACGTCGGCAAGGGTGGATCTGATGAGATGTCATACGGCTGGAAAGCACACGTAGACCTTATCAAGACTCGCGGTGATAAGTTTAGAGCAGAGAAGAACAAGAAGAAGAGAGGAGCTTACAGAGGCGGTGCCATTACATTCGAGAGCCACAGCATCAAGTTCGATGCATAGATGCTTATCTGTCCATATTGCAAGTATTAAATAAATATATAACATGTCATTCATTAGTGGTCTTGAACTGCATCAAAACAAAAGAGGTTCCAAAAGGCCTACCAGTTCCTACACTTGTTGGATATATAAATTTATGTATGTATGTATTTATTTAATGTGGAAATGTTGTATATAATAAATATTGTGCACAAAAGAGATTGTCTCTTATACAACAAGCTTTGTGTTTGGCTTGTTTGGATTACAGAGTTCAAAGTAGCTCTATAACAATACAATACAATACAATACTCTACTCATGTCTCAGTACCTATGTGTTTGATCGCAAGATATACATAATAAAGCTTTACAGTTACCTCTCAATTCCTTCGAAGGCCAGTAGACCTGCCTTGACGTCTTCTTCTATCAAGGTCCTTTGCAGTGATCTTTGCTCTAACGATATTAGCTTCAAAAAAGTCCAACATCTATCCAGATTGTGAATATCAATCGTGTGTTTTCGTTGCTAGTCTACCTTTTCAGGGCACTTTGCATATATCTCTGTAGAGTGATGAACTGTCTTTTTCCCATTCTTCCTACACCACTTTATCAATACATCTCAAGTGTATTAGATTCTGCTTACCATACGACATAAACGACTAATCCGGAATATTGAGACCTCTCAACAGTCGCAATATAGTCTACTTCACTTTCCCAGTCTGTAAGATGTTGTGCAAAGTCCATATAGTCTTCAGAATCAGAATCTTGCTCTTTACTGTCCACGACTACTTCTTTTATGGATTCTAACGGCATCTTTTTCTCTTGGGCTACCTTGTTTTTATATTTGCGACTCATAGCAGGAAAATCACTGTTATATATATGCTTGTTCAATAGACAGCCCCTAAATATCTCAAAAAGATACTCACGCCTCAATGTCTTGAACAGACTCCCAAGTAGAAGCATCAATGTCGTATCCTAACCATTTGATGTGGTATTCTACAATCACTCCCTTCAAAGTGTGAGATTAGGACTGGAAAAAAAAAAGATACTTGGCCATGCCATGCCATGCCATGCCATGCCATTCATTACATTTCTTTCTCTGTGTCTCAATATCTCTTCAACAATATCAACCGGTTGATTGCTCATGGTGCTTTGGGCTTTTGTTCACAGAAAATAAATAAAAGGAAAGAATACCAACCCTCAAACTAAACTCTTACAGGAGACGCATTGAGAAGGCTTGCTGTTCAGTTCCCGCTTATCCATGACAAACCGTCACATTGGCTTGGCACCAACCCTCCCCTGCGACAAACACAGCCTGAAAGGCCTGTTCTTCATTGTTCGCCATGCTGTCTGCCACACCCGCTTACTCCCTTGCGCGAGCCACCTTTAAGCGTGCACAACGTGGTCTGTTTGGAGGAAAGCACATTCAGTTTGGTAACAACGTAAGCAGAAATTACTATTCTTGGCTGATTTATCCAAATTGACATTTCTGGGTGGGCTGCACAGAATCCTTTCTCCAAGACAAAGACTAGACGTAACTGGCTTCCCAATGTTCAGAACAAGAAGCTTTTCTCCGAAACTCTAGGAAAGTTTTTTGAACTCAAGGTCACCACCTCTGTTCTCCGTACAATCGATAAGAAGGGTGGTTTGGATAAGTACCTGTTGGAGACCAAAGATAAGAACCTGTACAGCGAAAAGGCAGTCTCCATGAAGACTGTCCTCCTCAAGTACCAATCCCGCATTGCCGAAAAGGCTTCTCAACAAAAGGCCCCTTTGGCCTAAATCCTCATGTTAATTAAAATGTTTGCCACGAAAAAAAAACGAAAAAATACGATGGGTATCGATCAAGAATAGAATTACGAGTGTGTGTGTGTGATTATTGGTGGTTTATTAGTTGGTTCATTACAAGATGTATATATATATGTGTGTGTATAAAGACTACCAAGATCTATTCTCCCGGACACTTTTCGATTTGGATTTCAGGGCACTGGGTCTCTGTGTCACTGGTGCTTCTGCTCTTTCGTCTGCCACCTTCGTTTCCATTGTACCATTTGAATATATAGTATAGGATCAGGATTCCAACATCGAAAACGGCGATTCCAGCATAATTGACAAGAGACAAAACGTCTAGGTTGTCTCTGAATGCTGATGCGTTTCAATTTTAGTTAAGATTGGATATTATAAAAATAATAATCTATCCAAATATTTTTACCTAGAGCAATAAAGGAAAATACAGATCCAAAAAAGTCCATGGCCAAGAATATATGCGATATCCCTTCTACCTTTAGATCGCCTAAATACATGATGAGCAGTGGGCTGGTCTCTATTGATTATACTTACAAAAGATGGTGTAGTATTGGGGAGCAAAGCCAATAAGAATAGTTATGACAGGAATGACACCAAAAAAGGTTATTGCCTTGTCAACTCCATTGTCTTGTGCGGCCTATACATAAATCCAAGTCACTATTTCTCTCTCTTTCGGTTCCTCCATCTCTGATATTCAATTAATTCACCCTAAATGCAAACACCATCCCGACTTCGAATCCACCTGCCAACAGGATAGTCACAATAAAGGCTACCCAAGACTTCAAGACAGACCACTTGTAGCTATAGTGCAACTCTTGGGCCAGACAAATAAAAGCAATAAATGTAAAGAGCTGAGGCTGGACTTGGAGAGGAATCGCCACATTCAACCCAACATTGTAATTGCCAAGAAGAGAACCAGATATGGCCCAGATCAGCATCGTCCAAGGCGACACTCCGTCTGTTGACTTTCTACGATAACTTTTCCATACTAAACAAGAGCACGTTAATAATATTCATGATTCAATTATTGGCCAATTGAATATTTGCCTTGAGGAACCAATTGAAAGGACCAAAGAACGAGGCCAAGATAGCTAAAGACTTGTTCAGCAACCCATCTGTTAACCATACTACGACTAGAATCTAGACAAGATCGAGATAACGATAAAAAGAGAAAATCCGAATAATATCAATTAAAAAAACTAGATTCTGTATCTCAGTTTTTTATAGATCCGACCCATCTGCGGTAAGCGTAGTGTCCTTGGATCAAATGTTATCTAGCCAAACAGGACTCTAGGAAACAGCTGTATCATAGTGAGATAGTACTGACTGGTCTTCTCAGATAATTAGATGGGTATTTTTTGGGTATTGCAAGTGTCATACTAAAAAGAAAAAAAAGAAAGACGGTCCAACAGTATAGGACATCTTGTATATTTTCTGTCCCTCTCTTAGCTACACAGAATCTCTATTCAGAACCAATTAGTACTCGCACAAGGCTTGTCTGACAAAGATAGTAAAAATGGCAAAAGTAGACATGTGGGTGATATTTATTGATTTATTGATTTATGGAATAATGGTTATTTTGATAGTAAGAAATATGGACTAGACAATTGAAAACGGGGACGTTAATCCGTCTGTTCTAAATACAAAGCGTGTTGTTGGCGTATTGTCCAGACAGTTAATAGTAATCTTGGCTACTGACTCGGTTGAAATATTGCTTAGATAGTAGCCTTTGTTCTGGGCAGGAACAATCATCACAGGTATTATACCGTGTTTTATATGGCTGTCATATAAATCCAGGGTATCTTCTACATGCATATTCGACAGTATTTTACTGGCATGTTCAAAGAGCACCTTTTGGTTTCCATAGTCAAATACGGACCAAACATTCGGACCATAGCGACTGTCGTCATTTTCACGAAATACCCAAATTTGGCTCTGACTAGCAATAAGCTCTGTTTCGAGTTGGACAGATTGAGAGGAAGAAGTATCGGATCCTATGGAACTTGCGCCGTGTATCCTAGAAAGGATTTCTTCGCGTTCGTAAGAGGTCGGTACTTCGCCTGGTGTACCAACATTTGATACTATATGTATCGCCTGTCCGGTTGCCGTATAGTGAATACCTGTTCCTGACTCTTGTGCAGAAAGAAGATTGGCCGGGTGGGTTTTTGACTTTGAAGGACTGATGCCCAACATACGACGGAATAGTCTAGATAATCCCCATTTGTTTTTCTTGTGCGTGTAAGGGCTTGGAGATAGCAGAGGAGACATTGAACTACTTTGGCCTGTATACTCAGATGGGACGTAATTTGTTGGGGTATTCAGTACACTGGCTGGTCTGGAAGGACTTTTGGATGTATACAAAGGAGGAGGTCCCCGAGATTCAAGATTAGTTGTTTTTGTAGTTTCCAATGTACTTTGATCTACTTGTTGACTATCTGGATCCAAATAGACCTTTTCACTATCAATCTCATTATCCTCACTGCCATTGTGGTTTTCGGAATCGCTTTCTACAATCTGAATCTGTTGTCTAGGGCTATCGTATTTGTTGGAATAAGATATCTGAAAATCATCATTATGTCTAGGCTGCTATAGAATGTAGACAATC
Organism: Phycomyces nitens; assembly: GCA_022702545.1. Classification (NCBI taxonomy): domain Eukaryota; kingdom Fungi; phylum Mucoromycota; class Mucoromycetes; order Mucorales; family Phycomycetaceae; genus Phycomyces; species Phycomyces nitens. Next base: position 3,152,447 of record JAHRBC010000006.1, on the reverse strand, counting down.
AATGAGGTATATGTACAATGCAATCAGTGCCCATATTTACTATTTCTTTATGGATAGCTTCATTCTTTGTATATACCATAGAATTCAACAAAGATACTCTCACAAGGTCGTCTGTCTGTCTTGGAGGCAAATATCCCGTTGGATTCGATCGAAGTAATATCGGTTGACGCAACTCATTTATTTCAGTTAGGTTGAGCGGTCCTTGGATGGGTTTACGAAAACTATTTTCTTTCCTTTGACATATTTCCCTACTTTCCTCGTTTATAGCCGACAAGGACCGAACATGGTGCCCATCGGGTTTGTCTGTGGGAGCAATTATGGTTTTAAGTCGCATTTTATGAAATTAAAGAGATGAGAAATAATAAAATAATAATAATTGAAAAGAGGTGTATTATATATATATTTATATATATATAGGTATGGATAGAAATTTAATTTCATTTTCTCTCGAGGCACCATTGATCTCTTGGGTCTTGGATTCTTTGGATATGAGCAAAAGAAGATATGAAACAAGGTTACCTTGCAAGGTATCTCTTGTTGTTTATCTTGGTGTGTTGGACCACTATCCTTGTCCTTACTCTATAAATTCTTGAAATATCAGTGGACAATAAGCTGCGATCATTTTGTTTACAATATTAGACTTCTTTGTAGTCCTAAAAGGACAACACTTTCTCAAGTCTAAATCTATTCTTTAAAGACCAAGGTTGTTAAATTGTGCAAAGGCATTATTAAAAGCCTCTTGGGACTTTATGTTTATGTATTGGCAACAGCAAAAAAAAATGTTGTATGTTTTATTATAATAGCCCAATCTCGACGTTCATTCTCAAGGCTGTTCCTTGGAAATCGTGGATTTGCCTTCTTTTATACTATTTTGCAGCCATTCGAATATATATGTATATGTATATGTATCTAGGGTGTCTCAGTACCATTTAAGACGTCGGAAAACATTATATTAATCAAGCTCACAGTATTTTTTTTTCCGAGTATACATTTGGTCAGAGGTAAATACTGTGGCCATCTAATCAAGACTACTTTATAGATAAGTGTTTGGCAGCCAACAGTCTATGTTTCCAGAAATACTAGATAAAACAAAACAAAAAAGAATAATGGTTATTCGAATGATTTGTAAAACTAGCAAAAAGATGGATAATAATCCGGGAATTTAATAAGACGATGGATAAATCCTCAAAGCAATAAGGATAGAATGTCAATATTCACTGCACCTAGCAACGCACAGGCCACTTTAGCGTAACAGCACAAAGTACCAAATCGCTATTCTTGGACTTATTTTGGCATAAAATTGTCACCAAAAAGTCTATTTTTCTCTACTTCTTTACCTTTGTAATCTGTGTTCATAATAAATCAAACACTTTATCGCTATGCATGGACTTTTAGATGGAGTAGATTACGCCTGATAAACCAATCCCGTCAACCTGGCTCCAACAAATCGTTGCCTTGGTTCCCGCAGATCATTACCGAAAACAATAAAGCATAGAGATAAACATGCGTTTTCAATTCATTTGTTTCATAATCAAGCCAATAATAGTGATCATTTAAGCATGCTCTTTGTCTTATAAATAGTGTCATTCTTCTTTTTCTTTTTTTTTCGTGTGTATAAATTCATATTTTCATATCCAAAGACAAAGGAAACAACCAGAACATATTATATTATAAACAAAACAAAAGAAAGACATTAAATGATCAACACAATTATCTGAACTTCCTCCTCAGTCACTGGGAAAAGCTGATTTGTATAATTTAACTAGATTTAAATATATGGTTCAGGACTTGGTGCGAGATTACATCCAGACGGGTGAACTGTACAAAGCTACCAATCGTCTCAATGGGGAAGGACCGGCACCTGCGAATCATTAAAGATACAATGAAGATTCCGCGCGTTATAGCCATGGGTTCAGCCGCAAGACTATCCGACTTCCACGAGAAAATTGTGCGCTTAAAGGCAGAGATAAGAAAGCCATTTGATGGCAGTGGAAATAATCGAAAAGTCCCGATCAAACAAGTATCTCTTGTTCGAAAACCTGGCAAAGTAGGATATTATATATATGTTCAAATGTGCACACCAAATATAAAAAAACAACTTGCGCAACATATTCATCAATCTCCTTGTATCCTAATTATTTTATTCTTTGAAACTTGGGCGCTCAAGAGATGAGAAATCTAAATCGCATGACCTGGTCTGCGTTTTCATCAGTATCTCTAAAGGATTTTGTACATTAGGATATTAGGATTTTTATAAAATAAAATAAAGAGATATATTCAACACCCATAAATATATAATATATGATAGATTATACACAAAGCAGTATTTCTAGGCAAGTTCAACCTCTTTCTTTGACCATCCACATTCTACACTCGAGTCCTTCACCATATCTACCAGGGGGAAATAATGATTGACCATCTTGACCGACAGCATAATAGGAACATTGTCAAAGCTCACACAGCGTACGCGCACATATGTATTGTCAGCAATGTCCTTGACGGCAGAAATAAAGTCATCAAGTGTCTCTACTTGCTTGGAGTTGATGTGTGTGATCCACATGGTTGGTACAAGGCCATACATGTAAGAAGGAGAGCCCTTGGAACGGGCAGAGATATAAATACGCGAAGGCAATGTCTTGCTCTGCTGGAGTACAGCCTTGTGTGGTTCTATAGATCATTTCAATACATTATCTTGATCAATATCTTCAATTACCATGTAATGCAGCTCCTGCCCAATATACAACACGGCTGGTACCATCTCCAGACATAACATCCGTCTTGACCTTTACTGTGATCTCCTTCTTTTGTCTCAGAATAGTCAGGGACAGCTCTTCTGCTTCATATTGTACATCCATCTCATACATGCGTGTCACCACCTTGCCATTGACTGCCAAGATCAGATCCAACTCCTTCAATACCTGGGCACTCTCACTGCCTGCCTCTGTACGTCTAATCATAAACAACTGATGTTTGGCAGGATTGGCCTCTTCAATCTTACGGACCCATTCATTGGAGAGTCCCATGGCACCAGCCTGTGCCATTTGGACAGTCATCAGCTCAGCATTGATGCTGCGAAGGTTGACAGGAACGCCCTTTTGGAGACGATCAAGAACAGGCTTGATGGTAGAGATGTGGATACCGAGATGGTACTCATTGTCATGGCCATTTACATTGCGTTCACCCAAGAAACTCATCCAGAGACCCTGAACGAGTCCATTTGCATCTGCCAAAAGACCAGACGAACACTGGACAGCAAGAGGTGTGTCGAGAGTAATGGCATCCAAGTTGATACTTCTAAACCGAGGTGTCTATAGCAAAATGTTAAAAGTGTCTTGAGTGTATACATATATATATATATATTGGTACTTACTCCATTATGAGGGATAGTGACACAGGTCACATCAGTAACAACAGTAGTCAAACAGACTGGTCGCTGGTTGTGGTTGTGGGCCACCAAGGTAACTTTGTGACCCTGAAGAAGGGTTTCTGTACTAAAGGGAGCACTCATGACATCGGTCTCACCAATAAGCTTGGGATCATATTGAACAACTGTAAAGTTGTGGGTTGGGTGAAGATACTACAACAAAAGAGCTCAATACAGACACAATTCCACACTGCCCACAAGAGTACTTACAATGACCTTTGCAGGGATTACGATGGAATCAGCAACAGTCAAAGTCAAGTCGCCCATTGAGAATGGTACGATGCTTCGGCTGACAATAACAAAACCTCTGTCCTTGTCTACAATGATACCCGCACCTTGCTTACGGCTACGAGGGAAGCCATCAAGACGACAGGGCATATAAAAGTTAACCTTGACCAGACAACGAATCAGATCCTTGGCAGGACCAAGACTGTCATCGAGCTCAATGAAGCGCTTTGTGGAAGGTTTGATTGCCCGAGGAGGAATTGGGTCTCCCATATCAGTGAAATCCCACAATCCGGTCTGATCGTTGCGTACAGCCAATCTAAAGCTAGACCAGTGGCGCTCTACCTGTACAACAGCAACAAGGATTGTGTGTGCGTCTGCAATAGAGTAGTATACTACAGGCACTCTTTCACGATCAGGAAGAGTCTTCATGACCTCGATAAAGGCATCAAGGTTGGGGGTTGGCTTGTCATCAACAGACTTGATGATCCAGCCATTGTCAGGGCCGTCCAGTCTAAACACTGTAAACACTTTTAGTTACCAGCCCAAATCCCTTTTGGATACTTGAGTACTTACTGCCAGAAGGTTCGGCAACATAGACACCTCTGCAGGGTACACAGTAGGCACGAGCAAGTTGATAGGAAACCTCGTTCAACTTTGATCCTCCAATCTCAACATAACGGTCAGGGGTACTATGGTTGATGTTGAGTTACTCTATAGCTTTTCGCCAGATATTTCCACTTACATCGCATGGAGGTTTCCTACGCAAATCTCGAGTTCCATGGGTTCACCACCTCTCTCAATGCCAATACGGATCGTCTTTCCCACATTTGAGTCCATCATCTCCTCAAAAGGCACGAATTTTGTAATGTACTCATCATTTATGGTCAACAAAATATCGCCCTCCTCCATCTTCTTGTAAGCAGGGCCTTCGGGAAGCACAGTCTCCACCACGAGCATACCAATCTCATCCTTGAAAATTCCTCTCAACTTTTCTTCCGTCTCTGGTCTCAATCCCAACCGACGGGCTTCATCAAAAGGGCGATATCTTTTTCACAAGAGTATGTGGATCAGCAACTCTGAATTCCAAGATGTCTTCTTTTTTCGTCGATACTTACGTAAATTGGACCTGGATGTCTCCTCTAGGGACAGGCTCACCACGTCGAATATAGTGCAATGCACGCTTGATTCTATCAAGTGGCAAAAAGAAATCTGTAGCAGCCTTTGTGTGGCCACCGGCCTGTAATGCAACAGCATTGCCCTCTATATCAATTACTGGTGATCCAGAACTGCCACCACTTGTGCTTGATGCTGCTTGTCTTTATATCGATATTAACCATCTGAACAATTGGACCATTGAATACATAGACTTACAGATAAAATGTATTAAAGTCATTGTATGTCAAATCACCATAATCGGGTGTGTTGCGATCGAGACGTGAGATTGAGCCTGCCAATATACTCAGCTTTTCACCTGCATCGTTACTAAATACCATCTTAGTAATTCTGTACTTCCGAGCCCTTCCTCATCCCTACCCAACCACACGAATGTCAAGGCCCACCTTGGCAAGTTCAGGTCTCAGTTCCACTTGGGTTACTGGCATGTACTTTATCTTGCTGGGGTCAAATCTATAACGAATGGGATCAATATCGATAATCTTGAGCGCACATCTCTAATCCAAAAAAAAACATACTTGAGGAATCCAAAATCATGAACAGGATCTCTGTAGATAGGATACACATCTACTTCTTCATGGTCATGACAGACAGCCTCTCCCACAAATGGACCTGCGCAGGCAACATGACGGTTTGTGAGGATGATACCGTTCTTTGCGTCCACAATAAATCCAGATGCTTCTGATGTCTCAGGGCCTAACAATTGGATTATATTTGTCAGTCTACCGAACATGGTCTTTATTGAGCTGCGAGAGTAAACATATATAGATGCGCGGTAAGCTCTGCTTTTTATTACCTTCGGTATCAAATGCCGCGACTTGGCTAAAGCGGATCGAGACAATGGCCTTGACGAGCTTATTGATCGTATTTTGCCATTTTGTGGGCTTAAAGGGTGAGATTTCATCCAACTGGACATCTGCCATTGGGACATCAGTAGAGATTGTCGGTTCCATCTCATCATCGGATATATTGACCAGAGTTATATCTCTAGTGTCGAGTTTTCTTCTCTTGGCAGGGCTGCTGGAGGGTGTGGCAGCTGGAGAATCGCCCCCCTCTAGATTATGATCCTTGGGTAGCAAAGGAAATGCTTGCTCAGCTGTCAATTTCGAATCCATGTCAACGGAGCTTGCGATGGCCCTTTCTTTCGACCTGCCTTCTTTTAATTTTTGAGCGGAGGCAGTGGCTTTGACCTGTGTGACAGGCAGAATGGGAGTGACTTAAACTGTATACTAGTGTATTTTATAAAATATATGATATATATATATAAATGCGTAATATGTGTATGTATATACATGTCTTTGATGTTCAGCATACATTATTATATTTATTATAAAGTATCACTTTGAACATTGGTCTTTATGTTTTTATAGGGTAGAAGATCTGTAAAGCATTCAGGAGAAGTAGGTGTATTAAGCTATCCATCCTTACTCCTTTGGGATGAATTATTGGCACTGAATTTTTTATAATTGATTCTGCTTAATACAGAGGGAGAACTGATTAGTTGAGTATACATTAGCATGTCGAATAAAGATATTGTTCATGTAAATGGGCAATATATTTTTTTTTAAATAAAAGGGGGGGAAATCCAAGGCTTTACTCCTTAATCATTAAAGGGATGGTATCTGTTCAGTATGGGTGTATAGCATAGTTTTCTAGACTTTATATTATACTCTATTGCTGTTGGGTTTGCATTAAAGGCGTCTACAGTGATCCTTTTAAATCTCTTGGATTCATTTAAATTAAAACGGTTTTTTGTATGCAGTGTCTGGCCATCTCAAGTCTGGATACCTTTTTGGCCAGCATACTTTACACCCGTCAAGCGTACTGGACTTTATAGGTCATATTAAAGACACCAAGACCACTTTTTTTTATTGGCCAAAAAGTGTTCATTTATAATGGTTATTAAATTTGAAGATAAGAAAGTATTTTAATGGTATTTTTAACTGGAAACTGCCGTTTATCCATTTTCTATTATTATTATTATTGTTGTTGTTTCTTGGCAGATTTGCCTAGAACCCAGAGTCTAATAATATTTTTGGATTATTTATATTGCCTGGAATCTCCTTCTATTTTTAATGCAGCAATATGGCTAGTGGTGGGGATTGTGTATAGATCTAGGACCATTAGTTGAATATCCCGTCCAGTTTTGAAATCTGCAATTGTCTTTTGAACAAACGTATATGAAAAACACGCGCATTTATTCCTCTGTATATTTTTATGGTCAAGACGTTCTACAAGACAGACAGACAGACAGACAATACTAGCCATTAAATACGGACAATATAAACTGGCATATGACCAAACCAATCGCCACAAAAAAAATTCATATAAATATAATAGTAGATTTCGTACTTGATATCTCTAGGAAACTCACTCTTTCGATAATAGATACCCAACAATGTCTACAGTAGAAAATATCAGACCAAAGTTTGCCATCAAAGACTCTTGTCCCCAGAATTCTGTAGACAAATGGCAGGACTTGCCATTTCCCAGTAAGAGACCGTTGCGATTGTTTTTAAATGTCTTCAACTAATACTTTTTCTATACAACAAGCCATCCATGACAGCGAATTTACCTCGAGATGGTCTCTAAAAGATCGCCAGAAATTTGACGAGTCTGTTCGAAGACGTGTAATTGAGTACAGAAAGGAACCTCCAACTGAAAAATCGGTAAGGCAGTTTAATGATTGAAATAATACTAATCTATAGTCATAGATGGCCCACAGCTATGTAGAGCAGTACTTGCCATTCAAATCATCTCCAGAATTCAATGGTAGCCATTCGTCTGCAGATGGCAGCATTCAGTTTGGAAAAATATTGGAAGGTAGGCATTACAGAAACCCCAATTGGCAATTGTCCAAGGCAAACTAACAGAATCAAAAAGCAATTGATGATGTAGCCGGTGTGGTCTCGGGAAGACACATTGAGTGCATGAAGGTCAACGACATCTTTGTCAATCTCACGGTCTCTGTAGAGCAGATATACCTCAACATGCCAGACTCGGTCGAAGATTATAAACTTTGTGGGTGTGTTGGATATACAAAGGGTCCCTTGCTAGTCGGTATGTCTGATAGTCAATATTAAACCTATATGATCTAACATGAAAAGTACCCTTAGGTATCCTCACATTGGAAACTGTCAAACAAGACAATATTCTAATGGACACCAGGATTCTTCACCCCAGGGTTGTTCCTGAACTGGGTACTTTGAACCCAAATACTGTAGCAATATTTGAAGTCACTTTTATGCAGCTCAACACCTTGGTCGGAAAACCATGCAACGTAGGACAACTCAAATGTGCAACCAGTTCAGAGAAAATGTTGTTTGAACGCATAGAAGCAAAGGTTTTGGCTCAACAGACTCATAAGCAAATCCGTCAGAAACTCCAGGTCTCTAAAGAGGATCATGGTTCCAACCACAAGCCAAAGATCGAGAGCCAAAATTGCAACGTATCAAACACAATTTGCCTATCGGATACCCATGTCGAGAGCCATGAGATCACAAGCCCACAGGACAGAAATGCCCATGGAACTACGTTTGGAGGTTACCTGATAAACGGAGGCTACAAGGTTGGGTGCATGGCCGCCACTCATTTTCTTGGATCATCTGCATTCAAGCCTGTGAATATGAATGACATATTGTTTATACTGCCAATACACACAGGGGAGCACATCCGGATATCAGCAAAAGTGATCTATTCTGACCCATCAAACAAGGGATTTGTTGTACGTGCTCGAATAGAGATACTGAATGTCAAGACCATGAAATACAAGCTAGCCATCTTGATGAATATGGTCTTTGCTCCTGTTGACCAAATCATATCCTCAAGGACTGTGGAGCCAGACCCAAATGAGCTTGACTTGTGGTCCCAAGGCCAATACATATTTAATCAAAAGTACAATACCAATCAAACTTGTCTTTACAGCCCAGCCCATCTTGGACAAAGACCTCACAAACTATAAGAAAAAGGATTTCAACATACAGTAAATAAAATAAATAAAACATTGTTCTTTTATACCATCGTCTTTTGCAAATCTTTATAAAATCTCTTGTCCAGAAATAATCGCCGTCACGCCCTTTAGCGATGCGGACAATAAAATCATTTGTACAAAAAAAACCAATCTTTTCAACTGTTGTGTGTGTGTGTGTCATGTCAGGGGGAAGCCAAAAAAGAAGCGTTGAAAACATCGATGATCCCCATCATTCAGTGCAGCGACGTCGACCACGTGTTGTTCCAGCATCACCAACGCTACGAAATGAGCAAATTCAGCGAAATGCAAACAATAATCCCAGCAATTCATCAAATCTCTTTATTCCTTCGCGCTCTAATGTATGGCCACCTTCTCTCAAACCGAGATTACCCATTGGTCATTCGGAGAGTAATGGATCCATAGCAGGTTACAACGAATATAATGTTATAGATTTGACACAAGACGATTCCGATGATGAAAACAGTCCGCTATTTCGCTATTCTCCTTTGGCATTAGGTATCTCACGTCAGGCAGCCATAGCCGCAAGCAATCTAAGAAAGAAGAAGCAAAAAGAGCTCAATGATGCCGCAGCCAAGTCTGTATTGGCCAAATCATTTCAAAAGCAAAGCGATCCAACCTCAAATTTGACTGTTGAACAATCCATGCAACAACCATCACTCCGCACAGTCCCCACTGTTTTGACAGAGTCTAGGTTAACCAATAGCCAGACGCCTTTAAAACCCACAAATATTAAAGAAATTCAACCAAAGAATGGTCCAAAAGACCCGGTTCCTTGCCAAGTGTCCAGTGCTGGACCGATAAATCCAACGTCTAGCAATGTATTATCGGCAATGAACGACATACACAATGACAAAATTCGGTCGCTGTCAAAGCCTGTGACACGTTCAACGGATAACGGCGAAAATGTTCTCAACAAGACATACTCCAGTACTAGCCAAGTGGACCTTGATGGTCTTTTATCCGACTTCACATCCATAGCAAACCAAGGACCTCATCCACTTACTGGAGACATCACAAAAACCATTTTGAATTCACAGACACACTCCAAGTCACCATCAAAAACCATGTCAAAAGAACCTGCCGATACCTTGCCAAAAATCCCCCTGCCACCATTACAATCACAATTACCGGCTACAATTGAGCTATCTCCAGTCTCCAAAAATCAAACTATAGCCGAATCCCACAAAAATATCACTGCAAAAGATATCATTTCACAGAGAATATCTCCAATTGCCGAAGAACCCAATACACCCGAACCAGTTCTTGGGTCCATCAAAAGCAATCTACTAAATGAAACCCATCCTATAATCATTGATATCTCGTCTGAAAAGGATACGCAGAGTCCAATGTCTGTATCTAATGGGTCCATTTCAAGAGCTTCTTCAGAAGACCTGGAGAGTGTCATGTCCGGTAAATCTCTAGACAAGAACCTACCGTATATTACCGAAATACTCGAAAGCGCATCACCAGTAGATATTTCTGATGTATATGTACTCGAAGAAGACTCTGTCCTGGAAGTTAATGTTTCGAAAGATGAGCAGACCATAATACAGAATAAAGCAGTGATTGAAAATCAAGCAGTGATTGAAAATCAAGCAGTGATTGAAAATCAAGCAGTGATTGAGAATCAAGCAGTGATTGAGAATCAAGCAGTGATTGAGAATCAAACATTGAAGCATTTGACTGACAATGTAGCCAATTCTGTTCATCCAACCTATAACCAAATAATATCCGAGAATCGCTCTCTTGACGCAGCCGATAAAAATACTGTGGAAGACATTCATGAAGTAAACGTTGTAGACCTGAGCCCAACCCCCGAATTCGAATACATTTACAGCCCAAGTCCCGGAGATTACACCCCAAGCCCTGTAAGCAACAGTCCAAGCTCTTCGAGAAGCACAACAAATACAAGAAACGAAATGAAAAAGAAAGTTGATAGGTAATCTAGTACATTAAGCACCACCCAAAAAGAAAAAGAAAAACTGACTTGCAATACAATAGGGAGTTTAGGGAAACCTTGCCCATAGAGAAAAAACTCACAATTACACAGACCAAAAGATCCTCTTTATTACGACGTCCCCAGCGACATGTAAATAACGGAATTCCATGGCCAAGTAGACGCATGCTCCAGACTGGATATATATACGATGTGTCAATGTCATACCACGCCAATCTCAACCCATCAGAAGACCATCCCGAAGATCCCCTTCGTATATTCTCCATCTACAACAAATTGCAAAAAAGCGGTCTATTAAACGACTGTTTGCGTCTTCCGTGCAAAAAGGCCAAGGCTCGCGATGTTCTTTTGGCACACACTGAAGAGCATCTTGAGAAGATCAAGGCCACCCAAAGTAAGTACAAGTTTTTTTTAGTATTAAATTCAGATGCTTACACTATGATTGATTGGCTTTATATAAGCCATGTCAAGAAATCAATTGCTAGACATGGAAAACTCTCATGACTCTATTTACTTGAATGGACATACATACGAGTGTAGTATGTATGCAATCGGTAGTGTCATTGAAGCCTGTAGGGCAGTCCTTGAAGACAAGGTCAAGAATGCATTTGCCATTGTTCGACCTCCCGGACACCATGCTGAAACTGAGCATGCAATGGGATTCTGCGTGATGAATAATGTTGCCATTGCCACAAGATATTGCATGGCCCACTTGGGGGTCAAAAAAGTCATGATATTGGACTGGTAAGCTAATCATAAGAAAATAATAGGCAGACATAGTTGTTAATCCCTTTTATTTGCTGTATAGGGATATTCACTTTGGTAAGCCTGGAGAAAATGGCAGCAAGACCTAGATTTAATTGTGTCAATGTGTCTGTGTGGTGATAGGAAATGGTACACAAGAGATCTTTTCAGAGGATGCCGATGTACTCTATGTCTCTCTCCATCGATTTGAAAATGGCAGCTTCTACCCTCAGAACCAAAAGGGAAGGGCAGACTACTTTGGCTCAAAAAGAGGAAAAGGAAAGTAAGTCTTAAAGACACTTTGATTATTTAATAGACCATCAATCTGCTCTTTAGAACGGTTAATATTCCATGGCCCAAGGAAGGCATGGGAGATGCAGATTATATATATGCATTTGAGCAGGTAGTTATGCCAATTGCGAGGGAATTTGGACCTTCTCTGGTTATAGGTAAATATCAAGCATTCCACCATATATATTATCCTTTGACTCAATGGAAATTTTACAAAATCTACACAGTTTCTGCAGGCTTTGATGCTGCTCGTGGGGATCACATTGGCCAGTGTGAGGTTACGCCTGTGGGATATGGCCAAATGACACACATGTTGATGTCTCTAGCAAACGGAAGGATTGTGATGGCTTTGGAAGGAGGATACAACCTTGAATCCATTGCTGTTTCTAGTGCTGGTTGTATGTCTGTGCTCATGGGAGAAGCCCCGGAACCTATCCGGCTTGATTCCCGGCCTAGCAAGATATGTAAAGAGACCGTGTCTACAATCAAGAAATTACAGGCTACACATTGGAAATCATTAGTAGAATGATTAACAGCATCCCTTTTTTTTTAAAAATTGTCTATTCTATATTCATAGTATTTATGTCGAGTATTTTATGTCAAACATGGTTATAAGAATACATGTACATATGTATGCAGACGCCTACAATTCAAAATACAATATATGTCTAATGTTCATGATTTACTTTTTTCCAAAAAACGAAAACAAGCTTGCTTGTCCTTCAACTGCCTTTCCCTTTTTCCCTGCCAAATCTGCCTTTGGTTTGGATGGAGTAGTGGATTGTATGACAGGTTTTGGAGAAGGCTTGGTTGTTGTTGTAGTAGGGACACTATCGGCATCAACCTCTTCCCACTCCCATACAGTTTGAGTGACTAGAGAAACAGGTCAGCTTGAATTTGGTATATTTTATAGTACAATTAGCAGCAAGCATTACCTCTAAAGCCACGTTCATCCTTGTAAGTCTTTTTCTTTTGGACCTTTTGTCTAATCTTTCCAGGTGCCAAGGGAGCTGTGGGTTCTTTAGGATTTTGTTGGGTTTCTATGACAAGATGCGTAAATACAGAAAAAAAACCGATATATTATAATCATTGGTACCTTTTGCATTGTCTTGAACAGGCTTGCTATCAATTGGATTCTCTGCCATTACAACATCTTCATCCACTGAACCAACGGGCTCGATTGATGTGTCGTTATTTGCTTTGGTCTCTGAAACATCGTCGTTGAATATGTCATCTTCATCGTCTGTAAAGATATTGTTGTTTTGGTCCAGATTGGATCGTGCCATTTTTTGATTAATTTCTTCATCAGACTCTTCTTCTTCTTCTTCTTTTTCTTCTTTGAGTCCAATACCTGCTTTTGTTTAGATGTGAAATCAATTAATTGGCGTGCATTTACCTGATGTTTTAGGTTCACTGGATTGCTTGACAGTGCTGAAAATATTGGTTTTTCTTGGCTCAAGAGCTTCGTTTGTGGGTTGTTTTCGTTTGGCAGATGTGGAAACATTTGGTGTCTTTGAAAAGGTCAGATTTCATGGGCTTTTTTTTAATCAAGAGAGTACTTACTTTCAAGAATGATCCAAATGTGCTTGGTGTTGACTTTGTATTTACAGTGGCCAATTGAGTTGGTGCAGATTCCTGCTTTACAGACAATTTTTCTACTAAGCGAGTGTTTTGCAATAAACCACATCTAATGAACATGGTCAAGGTTGTATGCCTTAGCCAAACTGCGTATCCTTCATACAATATTTACTTTATGCGATCCTCGGCTGTCATCCTGGGCAAGTTCCCATCAATGGCAATTGTAGCAGATAGATCCTGTGCTCATCTATTAGATTTTTTTTTACAAGCATATTTGCCATACCTTTGGAATATATGGATAGAGACAGTAAACATGTGTTCCTGATAAATGTTTAAACGTTTGTTTTATAGCTTTATGTGTATAGTTATAGGTATATTTATAAACCATGACATGTATCAGTCTTTATATCTATTGCTTGTACCAATAAATAAATAAAAATCCAAACTTACATTCAAGTTGATTGCTCTTTACCAGGCGAATCACAAGCTGATTGCTGTCAGATGCCTTTTCGGTACCAATCATGCACCAAGTTGCGTGCACATTCTGGTGCGTGTTTGCATAATCTTCCAAGACTCTAAAGTATATTTCTTTAGTCTGCAGAAATTGACTCGATTGACGGGATACTTACTGCTTGGCAGTATTTACAGGAATTGAGAATTGTCTGGTCAAGAGTCTGTAGGTTACCTTTGTTATATGAATGTTAATCATGAGCTTGGAGCTTGGATTTGTTAGCTTACGGGCTCCTTTTCATGAAGTAACTTTGTATCCAGATATTCATTCATTGGGCAAGAATTATTTATTGATTTATTTAATGGTGCCCTATTGTTTTGTCTTTGGCGTAAACTCTCACTGGCCAAACTGCGTATTGAAATTAATTAAACTGGACGCGATTATAAAAGCGCGCGCAATGTGACTTGATATCTGGCGCCTTTTTTTTAAAAAAAGAAAAAGAAAAAGAAAATGCATATTTTTTATTGCTCTTGTAGATATTCCAACCTTTTACTCCATTTATTTATTTAGCAAGTCTATATTCTAAAGCATTGGTAAGATTGGCTGTACAGCATACTCAATTGAAATAAAAGTATCAATCAGGTACAGCCTCTTGCTAACCCAATTGGATCAACTCCAAGACTAGAGCCATGGATATCTCCCACATAAAAAAAAACAGTTTATTCAAGATGGTACATGGATACCATTAAAGAAAAGAGGCTATACAGGTGTAATAATGGAATTATAAAGTGGCCCAGAAGTTCCTATGGTGCGCTTCACGTCCACTTTATCTAATTCCTTCCAGCCAATTACGGTTGGATGGAGAGTCAAGCCAAGGACAAGAAGAATGGCCAGGATAATAAAGCAGAACAAGCATATGCGAGAACGACGTCTCCACTTTGTATCAGTCCGTTGCTCACTTGTGGCAGGCTGGCTATCCGATGCAGGATTATAGATGGAACCTACGATCCAGAACGGAGGAAAGAAGATGCCAATGATAAAGTAAGCTCTTGATAGCCTTTGAGGCAGCAAGTCGTCCGCCTTCTCAATGTCTCTGAGACCGGCAGACGGCTTGTCCTTTTGCTTGAGCCCAAACCAATTTTTTTTGGTATCCAATCCACGGCAATCTTTTTTTGAGTCTTGTAGGTCAGAGTAGCCGGCAGAGTACAGTGTGCTCAGGTATTTAAACCGTTCTTCATTCTGCTCAGTATGAGACGTAAAGGGTGCTTGGTTGGTTGGTTCGTTTGATGTCAAGGTGTTTGGGAGCTTAAACTGCTGGTCACGTAAGGCATCGTTATTTATGGCTTTGGTGTGATCGCTGAGAATCGGCTTCGAGTGCTTCCTGAACGAGTAGTGAGGGTCAAAGCATTCCAGAGATGGCCGGCCATCGCTTACACCTTGTTTATTAGTATATGGCTCAGAAGCAGGGTTACTATAGGACCTAGAGCCATTTGCATTGAATCGATAATTGTTGGCTATGGAACTGGATCTTGAAGCAAGGTATGTCAGGTTTAGGCCACACCCGGGAGACTTTTGAGAGAATATGTCGTGCCCTAGAGGCCATTCAGGCTCGGCTGGATCTGGCGGGGGTGTGGGATGCTTGGGACTTTTTCTTGACATGGTCTTGATTGAGGATCTCGATGGATATAAGAGAAAGAAAGGATCGAGTGCTGATGAAGATATGGAAATTAATGTACTCCAAACAGTAACTTGTATGAATTCACCGAGCATTTATGATAAGACTCTCGAAAGCAATTGTGTATTGATAATAAGGCAATCAACACAAACATATGAAATATAGCTTATGCTCCGAGACTACTTTTTTTCAGTAATAATGTATTTATAAGGACTCGTCTATACTTTGACAGAAAATAATAATAAAAAAAAGGACTAGTATATGTATTTACAAAGAAGCTTCAGCTTCAATATTGTGCTTGTAATGAACTTCTGGCAGATCTCTAAGCCTTGCAGCTGCTTGTTCAGGTGTCAAATCACGTTGTGGTTCGCCCAACAGTTCGAATCTAAGTCTCAAAGTCAATACCCCAGGCTATCTTTAAAGATTGTATATCTTACCCAACCAAGAATTTTCTGACTGTAGCACTTCTCAACAAAGGAGGATAAAAGTGGATATGAAGATGTGCATAGTCAAATTCACCGCGCACAGGAGCTTGATGGATTCCCATTGAATACGGGAAAGAACACTCGAAAAGATTATCGTAGCGACATGTCATTCTCCTCAGGATATCTGCCAAATCTATTCTCTGCTCGTCTGTCATTTGTGGAAGGCTGGATACATGGCTCTTTGGAAGCACAAGGGTCTCAAATGGCCAGACAGCCCAAAAGGGGACCACACACACATATGAATCGTTTTCCATCACCACACGCTCCTTGTCTGCTAGTTCCCTGTTTGCATAATTACATAGCATGCACTCGCCATCATGAGAATCAGCATATAATTTTAGAGAGTTTAATTCGGTCTGGGGCTCTTCAGGGATCCTGTCAGTGCACCACATCTGGCCGTGAGGATGGGGGTTCGAGCAACCCATGGCAGCGCCCTTGTTTTCAAATATCTGTACATGGGATACACATTCCTTTTCGGCCATGGCTTTGTAGCTCTCTGTCCAGGCATTCACCACCGAATGAATCTCATCGTTGGTCATCTCAGCCATTGTCAGGTCATGGCGTGGAGAGAAACACATGACATGACATTCGCCCCGGACACCTTCGACCTGCAGCAAGTCGTCTGTGGCTGTGTTGTCCAGAATAGGCTGATCAGCTTTGACAGCTGCAAAGTCATTAGGGAAGATATAGGTCGAGGTATAGTCTGGGTTGGTTTCTCCATTTGCCCTTTGGTTGTTTGGGCACAAGTAGCATGTGGGATCATGGGCCGGTCGCTGCTGGAGATCTGGACCTTCTTGCTGACCCTGCCAAGGACGCTGTGTGCGATGGGGTGAGCAGAGGACCCAAGAGCGGGTGAGGGGGTTGTAGCGACGGTGAGAATGATGGTTGAAATCAAACATGACTAGAGAGGAAGAGGTATAGATATTGGTTGATTATTTTCATATTCTGGCTAGGGGTTTATTTAAATAAAATGAGATTAGCCATTGTTTTTTTGGGTCTTCCGCGGACCTGTTTTGCTTATGTAAAAAGGGCCGGGCTTTAGATAACCAACCCAGCGCTTATGTAACCTTGTTGAGCTAATCACGGTAACCATGGCGGTGATTTTGAGTAGTAGTTTTTTTTTCTTCTTTTTTTTTCTTTGAGCACTAGATTATAAATACATGGATATATTGGAGAATTATGAACATTAAAGAGGTGTAAAGATAATGTTTGATAATTTTGTATTTATTTTATTATTATTATTATTATTATTATTATTAATTCTATAAATGCCATATAAAAGGTAATCGTTTGTGACTTTGTTTTTATATATTCTGGTGACAGGGTCCAAGTCAAAGCTATATCGTTTTTAGTGAGTGTGTGCGAGTGTGCGAGTGTGTGTCTGTATACATGTGTGTGTGTGTGTGTGTATGTGTGTGTGTGTTACTCGAGTACTTTTTTTTTCTTCTTTTAATGGTCCAAGATATAGGACCTGGAGTATATTCATGGGTTACGATAATGTGGTTCTTATTCTCTTTCAACCATGAAAGGCATGTAGCATATTCGAGTTGGGGTTGGTTTCTGTAGTCGATGATTCATTTAATGTCTTGTAAAGCAATTCAAATACTGGTATTATCGAAGGCTAAAAAAGAAGAAGAAACGGATCAGAACAATATAAAGAAGTTTGGTTGAATTACCTCTGTAATATATGCTTCTAATCGCTTGTACATGTACATCAATACATATGATTGCCTGTTTGTCAGCTCTGCGTTCTTTTTATCGTCATTCTGATGACTAAAGAGGACAAAGGTGTAGACTTGGGCCAACGAGAAACCTAGATAGATTGAGTCAATGGGGTTGATCTGCTTCATGGACAACTTACTTGAGATGGCCCATCCAAACTGGATAAATGTTTCGACATTAATCCCGTCCATAATTGCAATCGACTTTTCCATATATTCCATGCAAGAGTCTAACATTCCTTTGTTTTTCTTTATGCCGGCTTCTGGCAACAAAAAGGGCCGTTTTGCCTGGAGGTGGACGGTGCAATAGGCTAGATAGAGCTGCCCAGCTAAGATATTAAACATTTACAGGTGAGATTGTCTACTAAAATTGCCTGTCAATTGTCACTTACACCCAGCATCAAGTTTTTCCATAAGTTCCTCGGTTATCTCTTTTTTGCGTATCATTTCAAACTCGTTTTCTGTTATCCGGAGAGAGCTAGGTAGTGTCTGCTCCCATTTCTCCAGCATTCCTTCGATATTGATCCTTGATTGGTTGTATATTTCTTCATTGTGGTTCATGAGACGTGCTCGTGGAGAGCATAGTGTGCGTAGGATGTCCCCAAGAATGCCTGATAACTTGACAAGATGGTAAAATACAGCATATTTGCTGGAAGCTAATGGTTCCTGAGTGTCTGGCTCGATTTCTGGTAGGTCTATATCGCAATCAGCATCTGAAATCATCAATGGCCTAAGGGTTAATGGTTAGCCTTTACTGTTTGCCTCCTCCTCCTCCTCCTCCCCTCCTCCCCAAAAAAAAAGACATCCATTACCTCCCTAGAGAAGCACATATCCACCGGTCAATAATATAAGATGACCACCACAATCTCTTGTAAAATGCAATCGTTTCTTTTGTTGCTCCATCTACACTCCTTGATCGATGCAAGCCAAGCTCTTGGGCCTAATTGTACAGCTAGAGGTTAGAGAGTGACTGGTTATCTTAATAAACCAACCAATTTGATTGCCATGCTCATGGCTATCCAATCTACACCATCTGCACCCCATTTGGTAGAATTACAAGCTCCTAGCAATAAGATCTGGATTGTCTCAATCTTTGGTTCCATCAAGTCAAGCTCAAATTTTTCTTTGATCTGGCTTGTTAGGGATTCATAGAGATAGGTGCGTGTGATGTGGTGCTTTCTGGCAGAGGGAGTATTTTCGTCCATGATACGACTTGCAGAACGGCAGAGTGAAGCCAAAAGGACCATACATATTGAGTCTGGATTGTTTCTATAGGTGTCATAAAATGTGTCTTCGTCCACGATTGGTATGATTATGTTCATTTTCGTAAAATATCTATAAACAGCATCGTACTTAGTCCCAAAAGATAAACTGATCCTGTCTAGGCTTACATATGAAGCAAATGGTCTATAACTTCTTTTGGAGGAAGTTTCCAGGGAACAAAATTATTCCCATGTGGAAAGGCAAAGTCTTCTTTTAATAACCCAGTGTCTACAATGGACACCATCAAGTCATCCTTGTGGTTCTCTAGTGAATTGAGTGATTCTCTGTATAGCTCTTTGGGATCACGGCCAGTCATTTCAAACACTTTGCCCAAGAGATAGACACCCGAAGAACTGCCCATAAAAGCTTGCTTGTACGTAGGCATGTCAGAGTCTGTAGAACACGGTGAGGTTTGGGTGTCATAATGTCCAGAAGGCACAACTGATTTTTGCAATGGAGATGTTGATTGTTGTGAGAATGGCTGGGAGTCCTGGGAGGGTGAATACGATACATCTCTTCTTTTCCTCCATCGATCTTCGTTCTCTCCATATTCCTCTGAATTCTTCCTCTTGTTGTCAGCCTGGGCATCTGAAGAGGTGTCTTGATCGCTTTCATCGCTAGAGGCCTGCTCAGTGTCCTGGCTCTGGGCACCTTTGCCTTTTAACAATGATTTGATCGAGTCTGAAGATTCGTCTCCATTCTCGGCCATGTTCATCAACAGATCTTCCATCCTCTTTAACCTGCTTTCTAACTTCTCCACGTATCCTTTGGGAGGACCTCTTTTTTTGCCTGCCTGATTATTTTGATTTGTCAGAAATCATTTTGCAGGATAAATTGTATGCCAAGCATAAGTTACCTCATTAAACGTGCACATCTTTTTATAGTTCTCGCATGAAGTACAGGGCTTGTCAGGATCAAGCTGGTTATAATTGCATCTATCGACATGGATCCGGCTTAATAAACACCCTTTACAGATATTTTGATTGATAAAAAACAAGGATGGTTCGGTAGATTCGGTATACCTTATCTTTTTGCGTCGACACAGGTCACCTTGAGCATAGATAGAGACATACATTTATACACACATACATATATATACAAGTGAAAATGAAGGTGAATGGTATAAGAACGTGTTTTCATTTCTCCATAAAATGTGTGTTTCGGCGGTCAGTCCGAATCCAGGGCATTACTAATGACATTAATATAAAGTCTTACAAGCTCGGTCTTTTCTAGTGCGTTCTCTGGGGGGGTTGTTCCAGTGGTTGTACATGGGTGCCGTTGGGTTTGTTGGCAGCATTTGGATATTGAATTGCTGGCGATCATACGGAGGCATAGGGCTGGTTACATTTGGCATAGTTTGTGGATTGTTTGGGATTTGATCTTGAATGTACATTGAGGCCTGGGGGGAACTATGAGATCGCGGCCTGTCATTGATATCAAAGGGTAACATAGGATAGGCTATAATATGTATTTAGAATATGTAGTTTAGGCAAGGCAGAAAACAAGTTTGAAATCGATTATATCTTTATATACATCTATATGACTTTGTATATGTAGATTGCCCAGACATTTTTTCTGAGGAAGCCGGCGATAGTATTCCCCAGCCAATCGCAAACGCATATTTGTTAGGAGAAGATGCTGAGAAGGGAAGCATAACAAACCGTTGGATTTCTTATTATATCGTGGCTAAATGTGGCGCTGAGCAAATCCTGCCTATAACAAGTGGAACACAATGGCTTGCCACGGGAGAAACGGGGTGTACACTATTTGCCCTGAAATTGAAGGCGCACTGCCCAATAATCATACCTCTTTTTTAATAAGGAACATTTGCCGAGCCGGGCAAGCAAGATCCACCTGCAAACCCCGGTGAGTATAAAAGCCATTATAGGAGTAGAGCCAAGCCGGGGATGGGTAAAATAGTGTCCCCTTTAATCATTCTTTTTTATAAACTCGTCATTTGGCTATAATCACAAGTTACATATCTTGGTAACTGGCCATTGGATCAGATTCTCTAGGCAAACTCACCAGCACATATACACCTCTTGAACAAGTCCTTGTAAGTTTTCTTGATCCGACTTTTTTCTTAGTATCTAATTAGATCAATTTCAAGGCACAGGTATCAATAATATATCTTGATTATCTTTTTAGCAGAACAGTCTTTTTTTTCTTACATTTATCTATTGCTAATAGTCTTGTAGGAATACAATCACATGTTTCTGTAAAACGTCGACATGAGCTTTTTTTTAAAAAAGAACGTAGTAGTGATTATCAATATGAATCTTTGGCAGGCCATTTTGCATGTACGAGGCTTTCTTGCCCATTAAAGGCACAAGATAATTCACTTTAACAATCCAATTGAACATTTATCCTAATATACAAAATCCTTCAGAGATGCTAATTAAATCTCAGACCACGTCATGTGATTTAAATTTTTATCTCTTAAACCTCCAAGTTTCAAAAAATTAATAATTAGGATCATTATCAATAATCCGCTAGAAAAGCAACTGGTTAGTCTGTGCAAATTTGAAGAAAAAAAAATTGACGATCTTAGGGGACACGAATCCAGTTGACAAGGAGCCAAGGGAGCTGCAGGCCGGACGATTTGCTGTGCCTATTTTTCTGCTTTCTGGTTTGTATATCTTTGAGTCGATATTTCTCCTTTTTCAAGTTCTCTCCCCACTATACCTCTCCTCCATAGGAAGTAAGACATGCTTTGGGCAATTCAATAAATCTTGTCTCTTTAAAGAATAATAGTGGACAGAGCTATACAAGACCAAACGCCTAGACGCGAGCCGGAACAGTGAAAGTTTTATGTGTAACATCCTATACTTTATCAATGTCCCCTAAGATTAACGATGGCAGTTTCAAGAATATGGTATACTGCAAAGCCATGCCCAGTTAAACAACCCAATCTACCAAATCAAGAATCTGGCCAATCATAGGACCGCGTTGGGGCCAACTTGGGGCCAACGTGAATTGCGTTGGCCCCAACCGAGCCAATCAGAAACAACCGTCGTAATTTTTATATATATATTATTGAATAAATAACGTCAAACAGACCGAGGTTAAATAGTCCCAATTATATCATTAAGAATATCGAGTCCTCTATTTTTGTCTTTTACCTCAATGACACCCGAGCTTTCCTTCATGACTTTTTCCAGGATAACTTGTTGCTCCCAAAGAGAAGCGAAAAGATAGGCGACGAGTTCAAAGTCTTGCATCCATAAATAGCAATTGTTAAACGTAAGAAGAATATCCACAAATCGCATTTCCGTTTGAATATAACTACTAATATTAACATGGTCCAAGATTATTGTAGAAAGATTAATGGTAGTACATACACACTACAGGGAATATGACACAACAGAACAAAGACTAGAAGACGACGCAGTTGGATGGCGCCGTAAGAATGAAGTGAGGGTTTCGATTGATGCGTATAGCGTTTTGGTTATATCATCTTGGGTGTGATCCAAGTCTTATTTCAAGGTGCTACTGCTTGATCCTTCCATTAACAGACGACTGTGGCCATTAATATCTTACCCAACACTACTATGTTATTTGATTGGTGTAGTTTGCATCCTTGTATCTGGGTCAATGGCGAATTCGACATGCTCTTTGGCAGGAATATCGCACTATTGGAATCCAAGCAACTGGCTCTGGTCACCAAATGTTTGGAAAATGGGAGTAACACGGTCTATCCAAAAATGAACGTTTATATTTCGGTTGGTAAAAGACATTTCAATGACACTTTGCAAAGATCTGTTAACACATATTGGATAATATTCAGAAGAATCCCATCGTCAGTTGCAATATTATCTGGCTGGGTAAACGTCCAGAGAAAATAGGGCAGTTTCACCAATTCCGTGTCCAACGCTTGCTTTAGCATAGAATATGCCACCGGGAATTGTTTCGGTTAACTATTGGTTTGCAAGCTGTTTATGTCCAGGAATCAAATGCGCGTTATACGGACTAATTATGGTTGCTATGGTGGACAAGATGGAAATACTCTCGGTCGTAATTTTGGGTCGCGTGGGCATATGTAAGAATGAAGTTGCATTACGGGTAAAAGGTACTTTTTCTTTTTTTTTATATGGGAATTCTGGTAATATCACAATGTTGTTGCATTTTATAGGACGGTATGTGGTCTTTCATCCAATTAAAATTAGAATGATAAGACCAGCAAGAGGGACAAGCATAATATGGAATTGCCTTTGGTGTGTTCTTATCCGTTAGGATCTTTTCTCTCACGTCGTAATATTCTTTCGTAAGCCTGCCAAGCAATGGGGTTTGATGAATATTTAAAATGTGCTGTCTTAATCCAGACGGAAACTGAAAATCCTTTTTAAATATGTGGAAAGCGTGCTTAATATAGATTAGACACTCTTTGTTTGATTCTGCCATAGGAAATAAGGAAATTGACTGATCGCGTTGGCCCCAAGTTGGCCCCAACGCGGATCTCTGATTGGCTAAATTCTTGATTTGGCAGATTGGGTATTTTAACTGGCTATGGCTTTGCAGTATTGAGACGGTAGGCGTGGTGGTTGGTGGCCGTCACCTTGAAACCAAAATACCAGGCGAAGTAGAAGAATAAATGTGAATGCAGAGGAAGCCATAAGAGACGAAGTCAGACTCATCTCTTTTCGCAACATTTTTACAAATAAGTTTATAATACAAACATCCTGACACGTTGTGTGTAGCTCCATATTTCCGGCTGGCCCAAACATATCATATCTTCCCAAATCTTCCTGTATCGATTATGTAAACAAATTGGTTAAGTAATGACCTTGGGAAGAACATGATTGCTACGTTTGGCGCAGCAATCAATTGAAAACCATAAGGATTGTAACAAAGAATCCCAACAATATTTATCTATTCCTATCTATCTATCTATCTTATTCATTATTAACTATCCAAAGAAGCATGATCTATCCCAACATTTTAACAATAGCTTAGTAATATCATACTAATTATATTATTTTATTTATTATCGAAATGTCTATATAAACATCGAAACGATGAAAGCAATAAACAATATCCTTACACTTCACTTCTTTTCTTTTATATATCTTTCTCAAGAGAACAAGCTGCCGATTGCCAATATTTGGGCTAAGGAGTTGTTAGAGGAGATCGATATTTACTCTCTTTTTCTTTTAGCCGTTTGGACCACTTCATTACATAAACCAACACAACTCGTCTCAATGATACTATTTTTGCACACATCAACACCCATCTTGGCCATGTCTAATTTGATCTGTTTATAGTTGGTGAATGAGTCGTCCCGTATAATTCTTTCAAAGTGTCTGATTGTCCTCTCATTCACTTTTTTGGGTTGTCCAGGTGATTTTCTAGGCAATGGACACCAGTTTTATCTAATGCGTTCAACAATTGATTGTACAGTTGACTTTGGCATCTCAACTGTGCTTGCAATCTGTCCAAGAGAGATATGGACCTTATGAAGGTAGAAAACACCCCAATACTCCTATTGATTTTTGTTAGATAAAGGTCTCGAGTACTGCTTTGTGATTGTAAAGGCTGTATATTTTTAAGTAATTTATTAACAGAGAAAATGAAGTTTTTATTTTAAAATATTTTGGAAATTTCGTCCTTTTTATCAATCTCACGAGATTCAAGTGGTAGTGACTGTACAATGTTAAATTGGAGGTTTTTTTTTCAGTGATCGCTCTATATTAACAAACAGATTCTCGTCTTTGGATCCATCCCTCGCAGCCTACCATCCGACAACTCTCAGGTTTTGCTCGCAGTTGTCACTGCTAAAGCAATCTGGAGTGCACACTGGCTTTTTGTCTTTGAGGATAAGACTTTCCTACCCGGAGTAGTAGCTAAGAAGGCGTCTTGGGCTATAGAAAAACACATAGTCTCTATAGTTTGAATCCTTTTTCTCTTATTGGAATTTTCTAGCTTCCCACCCATTTCTTTGTTTGAGCTTTTCTACTCACTGTACTCAC